>OY728143.1:1159851709-1161101709 GCA_963277665.1 Viscum album | reverse complement strand
CAATATAGGAGCCTATGTAGTGTAGGTAATTATGAATCTGAGATCTATCGGATTCTTGGTTCGTTCTATTACTGGATACATAATGATTCATTGATCAACTATTATAGGCACAACCATGAGTTTCCATCTCTCCCAATCATGTCCCCCCAAGAAATTCAGGTTCGTGTATAAGATCCAATCCATGATAAATTTAAAGTATTCCCAAATATTAAAAGTATTCTAATCTCAAACAACCTAATCAAATTACTAGTCATCCCATATTTCATATACTGATAAATAATCATATATGGATAAGGAACCTGATAAGTTTGTATAAATTCCATAATCATGATGTGTATTGGTAGTGAATTGTTTCTTAGTCGCAAGGGTTTAAACTGAATTAAAATTTCCCAGTCACATGATGTTAAAGATAACAATAAAATTATAGTATAATGATTCAACACTCCATGAAAATTTCCTAGTCTCATGATGTTAAAATAAATGACAAGGGGACTTTATGTCAAATAGATTATCTATTAATGACTATGTATTGATGAATTTCATGTTTTATCCCTTCATCTGAAAAAATTATTCAATAAACTCTAACTTAACAATTATGGTTTTAGTACCCTTCTTGAATCTCATGTTACCTTTAAACTAAATTAATATATTCTATATTAGAGTTAATACCGAACAATCCATTGAGTTGATATCCTAATCATGGATCCCCATTAACACTGGGCTTATGTTCAATTTATTTATCCATGTGGAAACAATAGTAACATAGAATGGTTATTACAAAGGGATACAACTAGGATTCACTAGTGAATACTTAAATTCCTCAGTGATTGAACCTAGTGGGTGTTTTGGTCCTAGAGGAGTGGCCCCCCATTAATATAGGATCTAATTTCCTAGATGAATGGAATATAGGCCTCCTCTATTAACAATGTTCAAAGCATACCATCCAAAACTCATCATCAATTGAAAATTATTTTCATGGATTATGATATACACTTCCTGTAACCAAAATATTACAGAAGATTTTGACACCCTCAATGATCCTTATCTATGTAGTATATCCATTTTCAATTTAAGATTATAACATTGCATTATTACATACCTTAATTTCAATTTATGTATCTAATGTGATGTACTATCATCCATAACCTATAAAATTCCATTAAACACCCCCTTTTCCCTATGATAACTAAATCCCACCTTTTAATGCCTCAATGTAAAGATAACGTATTCTCTAATTCTCTTATAATTTCATTGGCCTTGATCTAATTTCATCATGGTTATTCCTTGACTCATATTGGAAATATGGAAAAACCAATCCCGATAGAACCCCAGTGGGACTCAATGGTAAATAACACAATCCCTAATAGATTTTTCTCAATGGATTTTTGGTTCTTGGAATGAACCCACTCCCATTATTTGTTGAATATCATGATGCCTAAGTGAATATGAATTTTTAATATTCTCATCCAAGCGGAGTGGTCCCCCTAAACCCAAGATCCATTTATATAATCATGTCATATCAATCCCAAAAATAATTAAATATTCATAGTAGTTATATATATTTAAATAATTGATATATTTCTACCATAACATCATGTACAAAGATGTTTCATGAATATCCTAGTGTTTTATGGATAAATATTCCAAGACGTGGTGGATAGAAACTAAACTGAAATGTATTTATGTCAAAACTATTTATGGATTGAATCATATTACCACATGATATATTATGAGGCCTAAATATTAAATCATAGTCCCATAAATTATTTAAAAAATTCATTCATAATTTTTTTTCGTACCAACATAATGAGTTTTCTAAATAAGAACTGCGTTTTCCTTCATTCTAATTACCAAATGGATATGAAGTTACCATCTAGTTTTAAATCTCAAGTCTATCAATGATAAACTGATAAAATTACACTTTCTCAAGTATGAGCCAAATATATGTGGGGATTCAATCTAGGAACTACATGTTCATTGAATCTCATAATATGGGATATAATGTTACATATAGATCCCATATTTGAAGACCAACAAAAAAGTCTTATATCTCTTAATTATTTCCCTCAATGTGTACCAAATATGTCTAGGTATTACTACTCAAAGTCAAATATGAATACCCCTTGTATATTACCAATAATGAAATATCTCATGGATCAATTGATTGAATTGTGGTCTCTTATTTTCCATGCTCAACATGACTTACGTGTTTTTTGGGAACCTAGAATTTCACTCATACTATAGCAGTCAAGGTTAATCTTATCCAAAAAATGGAACAACACCATAGTCATATGAAATAAACTACAGAAAAACATCTAATTCTCATGACACTAAACTAAATGACAACGCCATTTTTTCATGATGTTAATATACACAACAAGTCCTCGTGACATTGAATAGATCATATCATAAAATGTTTTGTTTTCACGAACCATATTCTATATCCCTTCACCTTAAAATGTTTACAATAGACATTGGAATATCCTTTCGGGTGTTCAAAAATTGTCTTATTAATCTGCTCATCATGAAATAATTTTATATATTCGATTCCTAGGTCGATAAAAAATTATTCATATTGACACACTTCTCATGGAACCACAAGATCTATGGGCACACCTGGTCTAGATTCTCCCCTATAGAAAAGTTCTAATGGAGACTTCTTAATCCAGATGGGCATCAATAATAATATCTATTGAATGACACATTTCCTTGGAGATTTCACAATGTGTATTTTTTGGTCCTAAAGGATTGCCCCCTTAAATCCTGGAGTTATTTTCTGGACTGCACAGGGTGACGAATCACTACTAAAACTAATGTTTAACCCATACCAACTAGTCTCCACCACTGATTAACTCAACTCTTATTTGGTTCTGATTTAAACTTCCCATAACCAATCTATTAATTTATATTCATACCCATTAAATGTCATAAATCTATCTTCCAAAATATTTATTAATAAATGATTGTAATATTTTATTCTTATACCCCTTCATATTGAGATATACATTTCCCATAAATACCCAGTTTTACTATGTTAGTCATTCATCTCACCGATACACAATTTTTACATTACTTTAAACTATATACATACTTCCATGTCGTATAATGTTATAATTCATTATAACATCCAAATACAATGATGTCAAACTTCTTAAGAAAATTATATTTGTGCGCTGTTAAAATACATGACATACGGACAATCTCGAAAGACCAAAAATCTATTAGAATGGCTATTTATGTTCAAGAATCCAATATATAGATAAATCATTCATCTCCAAACCAAAACGAAATATGGAAATAGAATTTCCTTATTTATCATTCTAATTAATGTAGTGGACCCCTTAGATGACCATTGTGTCGAGACTCACTAAGGGGATATAAAAAATCTATTTTCCTTTCATATGAGTTATATATATTTATGGACACTCTTATAGAAAGAAATGTGTATGGATTGAATACTCTCATATTGGGTTATTTTTTAACCCAGTGATATATTATCCTCAGCCCTGATGCTGGTTTCCCATTTCCACTATATTCCCAGGTGGTTGATCAATATATAATGCTGTCAACATCAGTTAATCAATTGACTATAGAAATTACCCAATTGGTGAATGTATATCTCTACATGAGAGAGATTCCCCTCAAAAGTATAATTAATAATGAAAAATTAAGTAACCTAGCGGTAGTGGTTGAAATCCCTTTAAAAATAAATATATCATTTACCATGCACATGAGTTTGGTATATGCATGGTGCTCCAAAAAAGGTCGGACCATGGAATAATCCCCTCCCTTACAATATCAACAAGAAAACCAAGGAAATTGAATCAATATAGTTTCAAATTCCCATATTATCTATGGAACCATAAATTACTGAAAACATCATAATGATGGTCGAGTCATACTAACTCACTTCCTATAAATATTAATCAGATATATATACGGTCTTATTACTTATGATATTGAACTACACAAGAATGGATGAAACACATGGATACCTACCAGTAAGCATGTGATAAGATAAAATATACCTCCAACATCTATATACCATATAATTGTAAAATTATATTTAAGGATATACTGCACAATTTCACATTAGTTCTTGTGTACTTACTACATGATGTTAAACTACAATGAATATCTCCTCTTTCTATTATGCTAAACTTCAGGAATGGTATTCCCACATTGAAAGATGATTGATATTGAAAACCATCATCCATAATAAATACTTATCATGGAACCACATGATAATGACCCTAATCAAACAATTTTCACGGTGCTTTCATCATATTTCTTATCACCTTATTCCCAAAACCAAACATCGTGTCTCGAATTTCTCGGTTTTTTGAAAATCATTATGGCACTTGGAAAGAATAAATATATCAATGTTTCGACATGATTAAGATTAATATATATAATGGATTTATACCTAAAAAATATAGGGATATTATCCTCACTTTAAAGTCCTTTATAACCATATGATCTCAAACATCATAATAATAAATATAGTAAACATAAAGTGATTTGTGATCATCATCATGAAGAGTATCTAATTCAATAATTCATCATTCAATAATCCTTAGCACCATTTTACTACACAAAAAATCCTTAGTTATGATGGTTTATGGAGCACATCACTCTTTGGGACCACTAATAAGGATTATTTTTAATACTCCCCTCATACCAATTAAATATGCATCATTAACATAAACTGCATGCAATTTTGCAAAGAACTAAAATAATAAAATTGATCCTATAAGATTTCTAATCAAAATAACATAAGAATCTATTGAAAGATACATAAAATGGGTCTTGTTGAAAACTAATAATTAGTGGTATAAAAAAATTCATGTCTGTACTCACTAAACTCTTAGCCTATCGAGATTATAAGAAGGATAGAGCATAAATAAAAAATCCAAAAACATCATAGGTCCATCAGGTGCCCCATGTGATCTTAAAAATATGCTCACTAAAACCCATAGTCTTTTTAAATCATAGATATATTATTTATAAATTTTATAAATCATTTAGTAAGCAACAAAAAAAATTACGGTGATTGATAACTTTTTTATTATTTTATTTTCCACACACCACCATTTTTTATTTTAATTATGAGAAGACAGAACCAATTACTTTATCTATAACACAAATCTTATAATCCAATAGACTAATTTCAATTATTTTGGTTTTATCATGTGGTTTATTTGAATTATGTATTGGATGATCTGAAAGGACATTTTAATAATTCATGAGTGACTAAAACAATTCAAAATAAAGTGTTCTTAATGGATTTTTCCTCATATAGGAATGGTTACATTAAAGTATGAATTCTATTTCCCTAACTTCACATGGTATTATTTTATTTATTTAGTTATTGTTAAACTATAACCACTAACCTAAATTTTTAGTGCACTAATTTATTTCAAAATCATGATTTTCAATTTCAAGAACTAGAATATTCATGTGTACTCGAAATTTTCAATTATTCTTCACAATGTAATATACCAATTCTAAAAGATATAATTTCATATTAATTTATCAATATTTTTTATGGACCCCTTTTTATGGAAAAAATAGCATGATTTATGGATGATTCTTCAAAACCAAAAAATAGAACTACACCTACTGTGATAACATATAGCCCTAACTAAAAGTCAATAAACTAAATAAATTTATGACCTAAGATAAATTACTCAAAATAATAGAAACATATAGTATGATCTCAAAGACAAAAAAACTATTAAAATAGGTTAGTTTGAAAGAACATAACAATATTATTTACGGTCACACAATACTCCTTGAAATGATAACCTGGAAAGGGAACCATGTAAAAAATTCGTTTTTCTTCTCATTGAACATGAACATTATATAATTATAGAAATATTGAGAATTTATTAAATGGAAAATTCATATAACATATCTTGTTGAAATCCCATAATGGGAGGCATGAGAAAAATCCAATTCGATTCATTATAAGACTCAATATTTGTGGATTTGAAATATATATATGATTTGAAAAAGTAGATACCAAGCATATATAAAGAATTATATATCCCTACAAAAAATAAAGCTACACTAACTAGGTCCACTGGTCATTTGTATAGTTATAGTGTATCTCTATTTTTAGGACATGTCTGAGGGAACCTAACTAAAACATGTTATTAAATTATAGGATTCATGTTACATCATATAAAATAATAATCTTCTAAGTGTGGATAGCTCTATGTATCTATAAATGTGTCATGATATCTAGATCTATGAAACATCCCCACAAGAACATTATTCATTACACATGAATATATAACAAATTGATTACATCCCATTCCCTATATATGAGTACTATCTACAATAGAGTATTCATTATAGATTTATTCATCCATTATCACATGAAACCTATTCCTCATCTTGATATGTATAGGATACTTCCATATTATATTATCATACATATTGATTCCCATTTGATTGGGATATGAAGATACAACAAAGTTTCTTAATTTGGATAAATCCTAAAATTTCATTCCCTCCCAATAACATTTCCAATATAAAATCTATTAAAATTAAAAATTAAGGATATCCATGAACTACAAAATTTATTGTCTTTATCTTTGATTAATCAAAGAACACATGGTCATGATTTTTCTTTGAGGGTAACTAGAAACCATCAATCATCACACTCCTGAAAAATCCAGTAACTTGTACCATTATCAAATCAATCAATTCTTAAAGTATGCCACATTCTCGTATTCAGTTAACATAGAATTGAATTAATTTAATTCTGAATTTATATAATTCTAAAGGGGGGATTTTCAGGGAACACAAATTTGTGTACCAGACACATTACCATTAGGGTTTTGAGAAGAGTGATCCTTGATAAAAAATAATTATAAGTTCGAAAAAATGGAATGGTCTTGGACTTAATTTTATAGGGGAACCATAATATAACCCTTACCCAACTCATTTTACTTATATTTTGAGTCTATTTATTTTATTATTCTCTTAATTTTTTTTACTAACCATGTTATCCAACTAGTTACCTCCACCAGGGAACATACATGACGATACATAACTCTACCCACGTGCTATCGGAAATATATATCTTGGTAGAATTAATAAAGGAAAAATAATATTTTATGATCACGTATGGGATGTGGAAGTTGAAAATAATTGGGATGTGAGAGGGTTTGGCATGTCCAGTGAACCAGTTGTATAAGTGTTGTGGGTGTTGACCCCACTTATGGATTAAAATCTTGATGTCTCCAAATGTTGATTCCATTTCTCATAGTTCTCCCTAACAATCCATATCTAATTAAAAATCGTAAGAAAATATAATCATCATCAACATAATAAATCACCACATTAAACTTTGTTTCACATCCATGTTATTTCATTGTAGAATAGAATCCACCCCAGGAAGTTGATAAATACATAATGTGATTCCATTTCAAGATGTGAAATGGTTTATATGATTAAATAGATAAATTACCTATAAAATAATGAGAACATGTCTTGTTGTTGAGATACATGCCAACAATAACAGATGATGTTTCATGAACACCACATGTTATTGTATAAACAACATTCATTAATCAATGTTACTGATGATAACCAAATATCCACCAATATATTATTTAACATCACATCCCCCTCATGTAACTTATCATTCATTCATGATACTACATTTCTAGATGTTTCATGGAACATGGTAAAAAAATACAATGGTCAAATTATGAAAAATGACATGTAGTGGTAACATAATAAATATTACATGTTTCTATCATGAGAGGATACCATATGTTATATTTTATTTTATAATTTCTTGGATTACCTCAAGGATTTTATAGTTGATATAATCTAATATAGAACCTGATCATGTGAAGACTTAAATGAAATCATGTGAAGAAATTTTTGGTTATACAATAGGTTATCACATGTTCATTTGAAGAAAATCAATCAAATGTATCAATCATTCCATGAAAAAATGGTTATCTTGGAAATCCCATGATGATTTCATAAAAATATTCATACATTTTCAATTATTCATTCAAAAAAATACATTATTCTTTCCCATTATGTTGATGATGAAAAAATCAAACCACCTCAAGCCGATGCACATGAAATCTTCACCGTAAAATGAAACACCATATAAAAACTATCTTTTCACATATAAGACCCCTACTACACATTAAAAATGTAATAGGGATGTATAAGGATATGGATAAATATAGATTATTAGAAGAATAGAATCGAATAATAGATGAATCCTGCCTTCTTAGAAATCCTCCAGGTAATTGTGAGACCCTTCCAAGATAACCCCTTTTACAATACCTTTGAGTTTACATGATTTAATAATGAAAATAACTTATTATGATTCCATACCAAGATCCACTTTTTAGTGGTGTGTAATTAATCTTTGATATGAACCCCTAGGAAATGTTTTGATAACCCCATTGTGTGAATCCCTTAGGATCACATGATAACATTCACCATTTTCATGCGATCATTCATCCTTATAAAGCCTCTACATGAATTTAGACATTTGTAAATTCCCACAAATTTCCATGAAATCCCTCGTAAGCCATCCCTTGATATTAATACTTAGTCATGAATCAATCCTAACATGAAAACCATTTCACATGTTCCCATGGAATGATTCCCTTATAAATGAATTCTCAACCCATGTAAATGGGGTTTTTCAGAAGTGTGATCCATGAAATTTTCATGAGACCATGTCCCATTACTATCATAAGATCACATTATCACATGAATCATCAATAGTCATGATATTATAACTTGAAAATAAACATATATATATATATCAACATTGATCATTAAAAACTTCTTAGAAATGTAAAATTTAATCTTTGGAGAAACCCTAGATATGTCAACCTTGATTATGAGAAGTTCCAAAGGTACGTCTTCTTTGAGAATATAATGAACTATTGAAATATCAACCATGATCAAAATAATGTCCATTGATATTTATTCATAGATCATGATAAAAAACATGGTTATTTAAAATATAATCACCCGAAAGGCCCTAGAAATTTCTTCTTTGATTATGGGGATAACTGTATAAATGAAAACACAGATCACTCAAAAGGAATAGTAACTATCTATTTTTTCATGGGAAGAACCCAAGAAATATTTTCCCCCATCATTAAAATGTCCTTCGACCTACTAGCCTTGATCACATGAACATACATGAAAATGTATTATTTAATCATGTGAATCACCATTTACATGTTAGGAATAAACCATTTAAATATTGGACGGGAACCCTGGATATGTCGGAAAAAACCTATGATATGTTTTCTTGTAAACTTTTTCAGTTTAGGTAGAAACTCATTAATGATTTTTAATAGACATTGTGACATGTAAACCATGTCTGGAAGACACACTTTAACATACACCTTGTAAACCGCCTATAATGTACCTTCAGACAATTACCCACAATAAAAGAGGAGAGTCTTTAATGTGTTATGTTTATGAACTAATGAAACCCTTTTAATGTCATTCCCCCAATAGGTTATCTATATCAATCCAAAAAAAATTATGGAATTTATTTTTCTTCACCACTTTCTTCCAACTATAGAATAAATAATGAATATCTAAAACAAGAATCCATCATGGTATAAGTCCCTAAATTTCTTCAACCAATAAGATAATAATAGTTCCTCTGTGTGTAATCACATATCCCATACAATCATCAATTCATGGGTTAACTGGAAATTGATTACACTAATTCTTGTTATGCATAGGGAATATAGGTAATCACCCATTGAGCCTAACTCAAATGGGATCCACATTTTTGCACTTCCTACTATATAACAATCATTATAACTCGTGGGACCCAAAAAATACAATGTGTATATCATACTTCTTTTTTCCATCAGAAGATAATAATTTGTATTTTATGATTTAATGTTCTTATGTTCAATCCCTGACCATTATCTTTAGAACATTAAACCCATCATTGGGTTAGAGATGTTACTAATATATGTGAAATATTATTCCTATTTAAAATATTCTAGGTAAGATTCCTTAAATTGGTAGGAGATTTATATTAAATTCTCTAAAATCCTAGAAATCATTCATTTATAAGGGAAAACTTAATCGGTTAGCCTCATAGAAATTTTCTCTCATTATTAGTTTTTAATTTCCATAAATCTATTGTTTCTCACTCTAAACATGACTCTTCTTGTCTTGGAGAGAGGTGATGATTTTACCAATAGCAGTATATGGATTCCCCCAATTTGGATCCCTTAATTTTGATGTATTCATGATCCCATCACATATTCAAACATTAGGTCACACCCATGATGAGATTGTTCAAGGAAACCATTAATGAAAAAGTCCCACTCAAGGACTCACCTATCATAAAATTCATTATAATGACACTCATAACCAAGATACATGTAATGTAATTCCTATGTTCATATTCTATATATGACTCCATCTCAAGGATAATTACCTATATCTACATACATTACTAATGATGTCAAAATTCAGGGGGTATTTGTATTATAAAAATTTAACATCAGTCAAATAAAATGCATAGGTTTTGATTTCATTCTCATAGGATATATATATATGATGCATTATAAAGCTTAAATATCATCTCTATGAACCCAACCTATTCCATGTATGTTGATAAACTATAGAGATCCCAACGAAGGTTATAAACAGGTGCATCATAAATTGATAAGAGAATAATGGAGAACCGGTGATATAATCGGTTATCACCATCATCAAATGGTATTGCATAAGTCACTATAATATAGGTAATTAATATGGTATAAAATCATGGGAATTATTTAAGAACATATCTTAAATCTATAATAGTGTCCTGGAGTATGCAACAATTACACCAATGAGAGTTCGAGTAACCCAAAATCATATATCACAAAACAATGTGAGTTCCAAAGTGATTTTTGGATTAAAACCACACTCAATACATCATTATCAAGGGTTAGGGGAAACCATCCTTTTTTATTGGAAAAAATAATCATGGGTAAAAGTATAGAGATATATGATATACCCTGTATAACATAGTTGAATCGAAAGGGTCGTAGTTTGAAATAAAGGTTTCATAGAATATGTAATATTAATATTGAACATCCATATTCAAATGATAATTTACAATAAATTAATTTGATAACAACATAATCATTCTTTTAATATAATGTTGGAAATAGGATTTGAAAATTATTTTTTGAAAGGTATGTGTCTAGAAACTTATAATAAAATACAATCGTGGAATTTCAAGATTAAATTATTGATAATATTAATATACTCTAATTTTGATAGAAAATATATAATACCATGTATTCCGAAAAATATAATGTTTTTTAAATTATTAAATCGTTATAATTAATAATGATTATCATTCAGATACCCTGAAGTATTACTAGTAGTAATTTATAATTAAAATTATAAGGAATAAATATATTTATTTGAAGGATAATATAGTAACATATTATTTTATAAATCATATACATTCAATAAAAAATATGATTATAATTCTAATTTTTTCTATTTATTAAATGGATTAAAAAGATATTAAAAATAAGTTATCCAACATTTAAATTAACCTAACAACTCTCTGTTCACTTATAGTAAAATATTACAATAAAGGAATATGAAAATAGGTACTATACACCATGGATTATTACCCTAAAAATATTATTTCATAAAAAAATAGATAAATTATAAGGGGTCGATAAATTAAAAAAACATCAAAACATGAAGATATCCAAGATCATCTCACCCTTGAGGATCAAAAATAATCAAAAAATAATTATAAGTAATAAAAATATCAAGAATGTAGAATTAATAATTATAGATTTAAAATATAGACTACGAAAATAATAAGTATGATCGAAGAAGATTAAATTGAATGAATGTATTTAGTAATGTTATATATTAGAATTAAATATTTTTGATATAAATGATGTAGTTAGAAATATGGTCAAATAAAAATATAGTTTTTGTAAATTTAATCATTAGATATACATGTAATCAAATAGCTGTAATGATTTTTAGTTTTTACATGTAAACATAAAATTCACAAGTAATAATTAATGAAATAAAAATATAATATTAATATATTAAAAAATTATTTATATTTATTTTTTGTCAACTATTATTAATATTTCTACTACTAATTTACTATATTATATATCTATATAATTCAATAAATTCTATTAATAACATTAGATTTTTGTAGTAAAATTTTTAGAATAATTAAATAATTGTAAAGGTATTTGGTGAAGACTATTTAATATAAATGTAATTTTTTTCAATGGAGAATCTTTGATAAAATTGTAATTAATTTTTAATAACTCACAAAATAGAATTTTTTTTTATTTTTTAATAATAATTACATGGTATTTAATTTAATATTAAGCTGATAGATATTTATAGGTATGTAAAAAGCATAAAATAATTTTATTCCTTAAAAATAATTTATTTTATGAAATAATATTTTTATGCACTATGGATTTTTATTCCAGGAAAATTAATATAATATAAATATATATAGATATATTTATTTTTGATATTAAATATATATTAACAATAATTTGTAATAGAAATTAAATAAGAATAATTACGATAAATAATTTAAAAGTTTTTTTCTTAGGAAAAGACTTTTAGTTAAATAATTATATTTTAATATAAATAATTGATTCATAAAGTTGATAAATTTAATATGCCCAAATTATTTTTATTCTTGAATACATAACAAAAATATTATCGTATGAATAATTTTTGGGTCTTATATAAAATAATGGATACTGAGTTGAATATTAAAAAATAAAATTATTTTTAATATATGAATGTTTAAAAATATATCTTGAATTAAATTATGCTGAAATAAAAAAAAGTAATTTAGAATGAAATATATTTCATAATTAATAATATTTAGTAATAAATAATATGATGAACATATAAAACCCATGATTAAAAATTTCAAAACATAAGAAATATTTAAAAACACAAAATATAATTTTTTTCTCAAAATAAAAATTAGTTACCATCAAATGAAGAAATTAAACATAAAATCGATTTTTGATTTTGTGTGATAATATTAAAATTATGGGATAAGTATAATTTAATTTTTGGAATAAATTATTTTTTATTATGATTAAATTTCATGACCATTATAATTTTGAATGAATTGTTTTAAATAATTTATTAATATAATGTTTTGTATAAATATTAATAATAAATAAATCTATAAAATTTTATATAATGGTCATTATTTCATGTTCACATATATATAAATGAAAATATATTATTAAACTTTTAATGGTAAATTGACATGATCAAGAACACTAAAGGAAGAAAACAACCTCGACTATGTTTCTCATTGTACTCTATTACAATCCATCTCCAACCGTTATGCCTTGTAAAATTGAATCATATATAATATTTCAGAGCCATACTGGAATCATAGTTCTCAAATCATTTCATTTCCTTGATGAATAGAATTCATAATAAGAATCTGACAAGACATCACAAGAATCTATTGCAAGACGTGTAAAGGATCATCTGATTAGTTGGATACAATCGATGAGAAATCATAAGAAAATGCAACATGGTTTAGAGACAAGCCAAATATCATCTATGATGTTTAATGAAAAACATTAAATATTTCATTAATTACTTAATGTAAGAAATATGCAACACGCTAACCTCATATCCACCAAGCACTGTTTGAACCTCAAATCACCCACAAGAAACTGATCATGTAATCATGAGACTCTATTTCAATGTGTAGTAAGGAACATGTGATCAAAATATGATGATAAAAGGATGAAAATTTATATCATAGTAGTCATATAAAAACATTATATATTTACTTCGTTAGAGGCTTCTTCATTTTAAATTTTAGTTTATTTTTTTCTGTGAGTCTATCATGGATTTTTGATCTATCTTCCTATAACATGACACAAGATTATGTGAATCATTTGATGAAATAACATGAATCCCTTAGTGGTTTTCTAGAACAATATTCCATGTTAGTCTAATGGACATAATATGAAGCTATCAAGCATTAGATGAACAAACTTGTATCATGAAAAGACAATATTTATTTTATATGAATCCTTATCAATTTTCAATTATTCCATCACTAAAATACTTAATGTGATTGTACTATTTTGATCATGAAAATCCAAAACCTCCTCAAGATAATTCACATGACATATTGGACATGAAATGTGACACCATGTAAATATGAACTATTCCTATATGAATCCCTACTTCACATTAAAAAAGGCACATGAGAGGTGAGGCAGAGGGATAAAAATAAATGCTCATTAGTGGAGAAGATAAAACAATAGGATTTCCACATTTAGATAAATCATCCATATAATTATGACACTCTTTCATGATAAACCCTCTCATTATCCCTTCGAGTTTTCAAGATTGAATAAGGATGTGAATTTCATTTGATTCCATCCCGTGAGAGTCAGTTTAGTGGTGTGTGAAAGAATCCTCCAGGTACAGTCCTGCTCCGCAAACCTCGACCAGGATCCGCGTTGTCTGTCGTCTGCAACCAAAACAATTTAGTGCGGGCATAGCCCATGCACGGGTGAGTATAAGCTACTCAGTAGGGACCCCGAGACCCCCGAAGGTCTCCTAAATCCACAAAGGATAACCCACAAAGGAGAGATACAATCACGAAGTAACATCCAACACTACTTAGGTATATGCCCATACATATACCTAAGTTATCAATCCCAGATCAGCTCCAACAACCGAGCCCAAGTGAAACCTAGTCCACACAGGAAAAACATACCCAGTCCACAAAGGAAAGCACAACCTAGTCCACACAGGAAAGCACAACTCAGTCCACACAGGAAACCACAACTCAGTCCACACAGGAAAGCACAACCCAATCATCTTTATGATAAGGGTTAAAAGTCAAGACTCAGCTCACACAGGAATACATCATCGAAAAAGTGAAAGAGATGATCAGATATAGATACTGAATCATCTAAGCTGGGACCCACATAGGATACAAGACCAACAGACTTCATTGATTCATCTATGCTATGACCCACATAGGATACAAGACCCGCAGTCTTCATTGATTCATCTATGCTGGGACCCACATAGGATACAAGACCAGCACTAAATCATCTAAGCTGGGACCCACATAGGATACAAGACCCGCAGTCTTCATTGATTCATCTATGCTGGAACCCACATAGGATACAAGACCAGAACAGAATCATCTAAGTTGGGACCCACATAGGATACAAGACCAGCAATCTTCATTGATTCATCTATGCTGGGACCCACATAGGATACAAGACCAGCACTGAATCATCTAATCTGGGACCCACATAGGATACAAGACCAGCAGTCTTCATTGATTTATCTATGATGGGACCCACATAGGATACAAGACCAGCAATGAATCATCTAAGCTGGGACCCACATAGGATACAAGACCAGCAGTATTCATCGTCGCAAACGCAGCCAGCTCTAGGGTTCCCACACACAGCAAGCTCGTTCGAGAGGGTCCGCTCCACGAGCCGAGGGGCTGATACATCTACTTACATGAAGTCCGGAGTTTTTGTATCCAAATGTTCGGTATCGTTAACAGGAACTCAACGCAACATACGGCGCGTCAATCGGACGCCCGGTCTGGAAGTTATTGGCTTTTTTGTTCTGGGGGCTCGGTTGGTTTTTATGTCAAAACCTACCTGAACATACTCCAACTGAGTCCAAACCTCGAGTGGAGTAAGCCAAAATTTCCGTCTCACTAAGAGGAATCCATCAAAGTCGACGGCACGTCAATCGGACTTCTGGAGCTCAAGTTATGAGTGTTTCCGCTCCGAGGGCCCGGTTGGTTTCGTGGACGAACCAACCTGGCCGAACCCAAAGTATTCCGAAACCTTGAGTGTAATATACCGAAACGACCGTCTCGATCCAAGGATCACATCGCCGCTGACGGTACATCAAACGGAGGTCCGTAGCCCAAGATATGGGTCAGAAACAAAAAGAGTCCGAAAACAGGGGGTCTGGGCCCGGACCGACCCGGGTCGACCAGACCCGGGTCCGAGTCCGATCCGGTTTGGTGCGACCCGGCCCGGCCTGGGCGTGACCCGGCCCAGTGGGTCGGCTCAGCTCAGATGACCGGCTGATCGAAGGAACCGCGGCCCCCACGCGGGGGCCGCTCCGCAGCACCCGGACGCGGCATACCAGCCACGCACCGCCTCCCGGTTCTGCGCGGCCGCAGAACCGCCTCGCCGCCGCGGCTTCAGCCGCGTCGGGTTTTGTCGACGGCGCGCCGGGCACCGCCCCACCGGCGTGGGATTCTGCGAACCACCGGACGCGCTCTGGTGGTCCGTTTTATGTGCAGTCTTCGCCAGTGGTCCTCCCAGGACCCGACCTTCACTGAAAGGCCCTCAAATCGCCCTTGTGGCCCTATTTGTCATCGTCCGCCATTCCGAACACTAAGAACGAGAAAGAATGTGGTGGGTTGGACTTGTTCATTGGTCCGCACCCACCGCGTTAGCAGTTTTAAACAACACCATAATATTTCCCATCAATTTGATAAACCCCGAACCGAAATAATAATCCACCGACCAACTTGTTAATTAGTTGGTCCGCGTTCATGCCCTGAAGGGAAAAAAACATGGATTATTATCATTTTCAAAACAACCCCTACCTCATCATAGTCGTCGGACGAGCGTTATACGTGCAAATGATCGTCGCGGAAGAAGAGGATCATCGCGTCGCGGAAGGGCGTCGCGTCGTCGCGGTATACGGCATTGCGTCGACGAACTCCGAGGAGTAAAGAAAAAACACGGATTTAATTTACACGAATTAAATCCATGTCAAGTATAAAATCCAAAAAGGAATTTAAAATATTCTTAAACTCCTACCTCAAAGGGATGTTCGAAGATTTGTCGCGGAGGAAGGAACGTCGCAGAAGAACGTCGAAGGAGGAGAATCGTTGGTGTCGCGGAACACGGCGTCGCGTCTTCAATCTCCGAGCGTTCAGTGTTCTTCATCGCCTTTCGTCGAAGGTCGGCGTTCTTTGCGTTCTTTGCGTTCTTCGCGTGCTTCGCGTTCTTCGCGAAGGAGGATGAAGGACTTAAGGTTTCTGTCAAATCCTCTCAACGAACAACACTCAAGAAGAAAAGTGTTGGTCTTATTTTATTACATGCCAACAAACGAAAAACAAAATAAGTAACGACCCATTAATTCATAGAATTAATTCAACGAATAAACCGCCAATTAATAGGAGCGTTTAATTGTTTAAGGAAACGTCCCAGTTGACTTTCATTTAATAGTGGTTTTCGTGGGTGCGTTACTTAGCGGAAAAGAAACGGTAGGGCTCGTCCGGGCCCCACCCCACAAATATCCTACTAAGAGTGTAGGATATTTTGAATTGCACCCTATATGCTTCAACTCAGCTTAAACACCTTTAAGTGGCTTTTAAGTGGCTTTAAGTGAAATAAAAATAAAGTTGTCGCACACTTTATTTTATTTCTTAACTTAACCCCAAAAATTTAAAAACCACACCCGAGAAAACACAACTCCGGAAGAGGCGTTTCTAAGAAAATATCGGCGCTGCGATTCCATCGGTGCCCTTGGAATTTGATTCTAAAAGCAGTTCAAAAGTTAGAAAAACCCACTCGTTCGTTCACTGAACGTACCCAAGCCAAACTTCGGAAAATGATTTCGGGCACACCGGGCCTCGGAATCAGGTGCCGTCAGAAACTGTGTTCTTGTAAAATTCCAAAGAAAATTAAGAAAATCAAAATTCCGTGAAATTTACGAGTCTTTACATTACTCCCACCACAGGGCTTTACGTCCCCATAAAGCTTCACCACAAACTTAGGGATACAAAGGCGGTACTGAGCAGGCATCTGAGCCTCCCGCTCCAAAGTGCTCTCCTGGAGGTTCTCGTGCTGCCATATGATGCGCACAAGAGGAATCGATCGTCCACGTTGGACCCGCTTCTGCCGATCCTCGATCTCCACTGGGACCTCCGCAAAAGTCTCCCCATCATCAAAGACCATCTCCCCATGGTCAGATATTTTCATCGGGTCATGCACGTATCTCCTCGGCTGAGATACGTGGAAGACGTCGTGCACCCGGTGCAACTGAGGTGGTAGAGCCAGGCGATAAGACACCTCGCCAATCTTACTGAGGACCTGGAATGGTCCGATGAAGCGTGGAGACGACTTGCCGCCTTGGCCAAATCTCCGCAATCCACGTCGAGGTGAGACATGCCAGAAGACGTGGTCACCATCCTCGAACTCTAGTGGCCTCCGCCTTCTGTCAGCACAAGACTTTTGCCAGTCTGAGCTGTCCTCATCCGCTCATGGATAACTTTGACATTTCTGGTTCTACAAGAGCTGCTGGGATTTTTTCTTTGCCGATAAGAGAAATCTGGTCTCATCCCCTGGATGAACCATGTTCTTCACCTAATACAGTCAATCCCGACATGGATGATACTAATCCATACCAAGGATGATGTCGTAAGGCCTCGATGCTACTACCAAGAGATCCAACCGTTACTCTCACCTCCAAGGGTTGAGTCACACTATCGGCATCAGTTTGTGGTAACTGGGTCTCCTCCAGTAGATGTCTCACAAGTGAGGGTCAATTCAACAGTCTAAACTGTAACTTCTTAGTAATAACACAAAAGAGGATAGGAATGAAAACATCACAAAGGTATGCGTCTTTTATTATTGCAGCTCATAATACAAAGACACTATACAACAGCAACAAGGAACTAGAAGTACAAAAGACGTATCCACTAGTTCAAATCTTGTCCATCTGCTCCCAGAGCTCCATGATCGAAGGCCTCAGCTACCTGAAGCTAAGCTCTCCCATGTCCACCAACTCCCTACGGTCGGGGTGGACCTCCTGGTGGTGGTGGTGGCAACACCTCGAAGCGTCGTCCACCACCTACTGCTCGGCCAGCTCCTCTGCCTTTCCCGCCTGCACCCTGCGGACCGCCATGGTCAAACCTCTGTCTCGGAGGTCCCTCTACCACCTGCTGCTCATCTGTAAGACGAGTCGGGCAGTCTCGAACCATGTGACCTTGCCCGCCGCAGGCGTAGCAATGTCTGCCCCTCATGTAGCTGGCTCTCCTTCGTGTGCCCCGCACAACCGAATCTTCATCCTGAGATTGCCTATCTGATGGTCTGGCCCGCTTGGACCTCTGCGTCACCTGTCTACTGCCAACTGCAGAAGACCCTGCTACGGGCTGGCTTGCGGAGGGCCCTGTCACTGGAGCCTACTCGGCGAGAAAACTCTCCACTAGAAGGGCTCTCTCCAATACCTCTGCCTGCGTCAGAATGTTGAGGGAGACCATCGAAGCCTTGATCTCATGCCTCAGTCCCTGCTCGAAGGTCCGGGCCCAGAAGAACGGGTCCCGTACCATATCTGTGGAGTAGCGCGAGTGATCTGTAAATCTCACCGAGTACTGGGCCACTATCATGCTGCCCTGCCGTAGCTGTAGTATCTCTTGAATGCGCACCGCATGGAGGGTGGCTGGGACGAACTCAGAGCGGAAGATGCTCTCAAAGTCCGCCCAGAGGAGAGATGTCTCGTCGTGCACCTGGAGCATCAAGCTCCACCATCTGCCTGATGCCGCGTGCAGGAGGCTCGCTGCGAGGATCACCATGAGGTCTGCTGGTGTCCTCACTAATCTGAAAACTCGGACTACTGCCTCCAGCCAGTCCTCGGCTACCTGGGGGTCCGTCTCCCCACGGAACCTGGGTGGTCGCTGGCACAGAAACTCATGCAGTGCACTAAGGCGACGTGCATCGTCAGCAGCTTGAAGCATCGGTGGCTCGGCTGGTAAAGGTACCGCCGGTGCCTCAGCTGTTAAAGGGCCCTGCACCGATGCCTCGTTGCTCGGCTGGCTATCATCATGCTCAACTCTCGGAACCCTAGTTGGCTGCCGTCGTGGGGCCATCCTGAAAAGGAAACAAGTGCGCCACTGTCAGAACAGTATACCTGGTGAGCTGACACAATGTAATAACAAAGAAAACATGAAACACACATGCAATCAATGTTTTCATGCATTAAGTCGAAAATCAGAAGTTGGGGTCCTGGTGTACGGATACGTCGGCCGCCGCACCAACACTGGGCTCCCTAGAATGATAACCACACTCAATACGCTTAACAATACTGCTTCACATAGAAGAAAGATCAGACTTCACGGTAGAACTGAACTCCTCTGATACTAATTTGTCACGACCCGTCCTCGGGGCCCGGGCCATGACTACCCCATGCCCGCCTTCCATAGGCCAGGGGCTGGCGACTATAACCAAGGAGTAAATCCCGGTAAAGGGAAGGCATTGCCTTTGTAAAGTAAACGAGCACCACAGAGTAAGAAAACTGAAAAAGTAAACACTAAGTAAAAACTTGTACAACAGTAAGTGCGGAAAAGTAAGTGGGCCAGAATACAAACCCAAACTGAAAGTAAAGTACAACTCGAAAGGGAAAACAACAACTGAAAAGTAAAGCCGCAACGTCGAGCCGTCCACTGGAAGTCCCACCTGAAGGGTGGGTACAGATAGCCTCCACAGCTCCTCGGTCCAACCGTCCGCTCCGAGTACACCCCGCCCAGTGGTCCACCTCCAGGTACCATCCTGCTCCGCAAACCTCAACCACGATCAACGCTGTCTGTCGTCTGCAACCAACACAATGTAGTGCGGGCATAGCCCGTGCAAGGGTGAGTATAAGCTACTCAGTAGGGACCCCGAGACCCCTGAAGGTATCCCAAAATCCACAAAGGATAACCCACAAAGGAAAGATATAATCACAAACTAACATCCAACACTACTTAGGTATATGCCCATACATATACCTAAGTTATCAATCCCAGATCAGCTCCAACATCCGAGCCCAAGTGCAACCTAGTCCACACAGGAAAAACATACCCAGTACACAAAGGAAAGCACAACGGAGTCCACACAGGAAAGCAAAACTCAGTCCACACAGGAAAGCACAACTCAGTCCACACAGGAAAGCACAACCCAATCATCTTGATGATAAGGGTTAAAAGTCAAGACTCAGCTCACAAAGGAATACATCATCGAAAAAGTGACAGAGATGATCAGATATAAATACTGAATCATCTAAGCTAGGACCCACATAGGATACAAGACCAGCAGTCTTCATTGATTCATCTATGTTGGGACCCACATAGGATACAAGACCAGTAGTCTTCGTTGATTCATCTATGCTGGGACCCACATAGGATACAAGACCAGCACTGAATCATCAAGCTGGGACCCACATAGGATACAAGACCAGCAGTCTTCATTGATTCATCTATGATGGGACCCACATAGGATACAAGACCAGCACTGAATCATCTAACCTGGGACCCACATAGGATACAAGACCAGCTGTCTTCATTGATTCATCTATGCTGGGACCCACATAGGATACAAGACCAGCACTGAATCATCTAAGCTGGGACCCACATAGGATACAAGACCAGCAGTCTTCATTGATTCATCTATGCTGGGACCCACATTGGATACAAGACCAGCACTGAATCATCTAAGCTGGGACACACATAGGATACAAGACCAGCAGTCTCCATCGTCGCAAATGCAGCCAGCTCTAGAGTTCCCGCACACAGCAAGCTCGTTCGGGAGGGTCTGCTCCACGAGCCGAGGGGATGATACATCAACTGACACGAAGTCTGAAGTTGTTGTATCCAAAAGTTCCGTATCGTTAACAGGAACTCAACGCAACAGACGGCACGTGAATCGGACGCCCGGTCTGGAAGTTATTGGCTTTTTCATTCCGGGGCCCCGGTTTGTTTTTAAGTCAAAACCAACCTGACCATACTCCAACTGCGTCCAAACCTCGAGCGGAGTAAGCCAAAAGGTCCGTCTCAATAATAGGAATCCATCAAAGTCGATGACACGTCAATCGGACGTCCGGAGCTCAAGTTATGAGCGTTTCCGCTCCGAGGGCCCGGTTGGTTTTGTGGACGAACCAACCCGGCCGAACACAAAGTATTCCAAAACCTTAAGTGTAATATATCGAAACGACCGTCTCGATCCAAGGATCGCATTGCTGCTGATAGTATGTCAAACAGAGGTCCGTAGCCCATGATATGGGTGAAAAACAAAAAGAGTCCGAAATCAGGGGGTCTGGGCCCGGACAGACCCGGCCCGACCCCCCCTGGGTCGGCCCAAACTGGGTCGACCCGACCCGGGACCGGGTCCGACCCAGTTTGGTGCGTCCTGGCTCGGCCAGGGCGGCCCGTCACGGCCTGGGCGCGACCCATCCCGGCAGGTCGGCTCGGCTCGGCTCGGCTCGGCCGAGCGGCCGAGCAAAGGAACCGCGGCCCCCACGCGGGGGCCGCTCCGCAGTACCCGGATGCGGCATACCGACCGTGTCCCACCTCCAAGTTCCGCACGTCTGCGGAACCGCCTCGCCGCCGCGGCTGAAGTCGCGGCGGGTTTTTCCGGCGGCGCGCCGGGAGCCGCCGCCGCCTGGCGGCCGGCCACTGCCAGCCGCCCTCTCCGGCGTGGGATTTTGCGGACCATCGGACACGCTCTGGTGGTCCGTTTTACGTGCGGTCTTCGCCAGTGGTCCTCCCGGGACCCAACCTTCACTGCAAGGCCCTCAAATCGCCCTTGCAGCCCCGTTTGTCATCGTCCGCCATTCCGCACACTAAGAACGAGAAAGAATGCGGTGGGTCGGACTTGTTCGTTGGTCCGCACCCACCGCGTTAGCGGTTTGAAACAACACCATAATATTTCCCATCAATTTGATAATCCCCGAACCGCAATAATAATCCACAGACCAACTTGTTAATTAGTTAGTCCACCTTCATGTCTTGAAGGGAAACAAACATGGAGTATTATCATTTTCAAAACAACCCCTACCTCGTCGTAGTCGTCGGACGAGCGTTCTTCGTGGAAATGATCGTCGCGGAAGAAGAGGATCGTCGCATCGCGGAAGGGCGTCGCGTCGTTGTGGTATACGGCGTTGCATCGACGAACTCTGAGGAGTAAAGAAAAAACACAGATTTAATTTACACGAATTAAATCCAGGTCAAGTATAAAACCCACAACGGAATTTAAAAGATTCGTAAACTCCTACCTCAAACGGATGTTCGAAGATTTGTCGCAGAAGAAGGAACGTCGCAGAAGAACGTCACAGAAGGAGAATCGTTGGCGTCGCGGAACACGGAGTCACGTCGTCGATCTCCGAGGGTTCGGTGTTCACCGTCACCTTTCATCGAAGGCCGGCGTTCTTCGCATTCTTCGCGTTCTTCGCGAAGGAGGATGAAGGACTTAAGGTTTCTGTCAAATCCTCTCAACGAACAACACTCAAGAAGAAAAGTGTTGGTCTTATTTTATTACATGCCAAAAAACGAAAAACAAACTAAGTAACGACCCATTAATTCATAGAATTAATTCAACGAATAAACCGCCCAATTAATAGGAGTGTTTAATTGTTTAAGGAAACTCCCCAGTTGACTTTCATTTAATAGGAGTTTTTGCGGGTGCGTTACTTAGCAGAAAAGAAACGGTGGGGCTCGTGCGGGCCCCACCCCACAAATATCCTACCGATAGGGTAGGATATTTTGAATTTCACCCTATCCGCTTCAACTCAGCTTAATCAGCTTTAAGTGGCTTTTAAGTGGCTTTAAGTGAAATTAAAATAATGTTGTTGCACACTTTATTTTATTTCTTAACTTAACCCCAAAAATTTAAAAACCACACCTGAGCAAACGCGACTCCAGAAGAGGCATTTCTAAGAAAATATCGGCGCTGTGATTCCATCGGTGCCCTTGGAATTTCATTCTGAGCACCGGTTCAAAAGTTATAAATACCCGCTAGTTCGTTCACTAAACGTACCCGAGCCAAACATCGAAAAATGATTCAGGGCACACCGGGCCTCGGAATCAGGTGCCGTCAAAAACTGCATTCTTGTAAAATTCCAAAGAAAATTAAGAAAAAAAAATTCCCTTTAAATTTAAGGGTCTTTAAATATACTAAATATTTTCCCCTCCTCTTGTTATTTCTAGGTTCTTTTTAGTATTCAATCTATTTTTACCCCTCTTGGGTACATAATAATTTAGAAAAAATGATTTTATGAAAATACTAACTAATTTCTATTCTTTTGGTTGGGATTCATTTTCCCA
The DNA here is from genome assembly GCA_963277665.1 of Viscum album. Classification (NCBI taxonomy): domain Eukaryota; kingdom Viridiplantae; phylum Streptophyta; class Magnoliopsida; order Santalales; family Viscaceae; genus Viscum; species Viscum album. The sequence goes on along the minus strand of OY728143.1, from coordinate 1,161,077,552 downwards.
AACATCCTTGTAATCCATATTTATTTCTGAACGTTTCTTTCTATACATAAATTTTTTATAATGGTCTTTTTTACTATCTTATAATTTTCTAATCGATGATAAATGAAAACATTTCAATTGTATTATATAGGATTCACTTTCCACTATTAGACACAAGATTGAAAATAATATCCTTCTTAAACATATATGAAATGGATTTATTTTACCATTTTCTTTTCATATATTCTAAATTTAAATTCCATTATATGTCTTTGTAAATTAAAATAAAACTAAAATTATTCTATGATTTGTAATATTTTAAACATAAAAATTGTAAAAGTATGATTACTATTGTTTTAAAAGAATATATGTAAATATTTCATAAAATTATTTTTCATCTTCATCAAAAACATTTAATGATATTCATGATTTACTTTAGATATGATATTATGAAACAATTTACTCTATTTCTTTTAATGGATTTGGATGATGATTTTTGAAGTATATTCTAATGAAACCTATTTATTTTCCATGAGTTAATTATTCTATAATGAATTTTCTAATGGTGTTCTCATATTATGGTAGACATATATATGGTTTTTATTAAATGATTGGTGGGCCTGAAAATATATATCCCTCCAATGAATTGTGTAAATCTAAATATCTCACTAGAAAATATGAAATGGAATGGGTATTGAATACTATCAATAATGGGAAATGTCCCACTATGTTTATCATCAGAAAAATTATATTTTTATTAATGCAGACTCAACCCAATCCACAAAAAGGCCATGTAAAATAATATGTGACAGTATTGAGACTGATTTGTGACTATGTTTGGTGTAAAAGGGTCCTAGATATCCTGAGAGTGGTGAATTAGGGTTTGGATATTATTTTTAAAATTATTCTTACCCCACTGGATCTTGACATCTTTGTTATAAGGGTAACTTTATTTTCATTTGTGTGTTTATAATGAACTATTATTTTCATCATTACCATCTTATGTTTCTTTTAAATTAATGAAGGAATGAAATCGCATGATAAAAATATTTTTACATGGTCAACCACAATTGGTTATGTACAATGAGAATACAATGAAAATGTGTCAATGTAACAAATCCACTAAAGATCAAGGTTCAGGCTGGATATTCTATGCTCAGTCTCACTACCTTTATAGAGTTTAGGGTATGATCACTAAATTTAAAAGGGTCACTACCTATTTATCTTTCCCTGGATCATTACTATTGGGAGGGATCATTGTTTTCCTATTCCTTTTCTCACTACTCTTGTAATGGATCCACTCACAGTTTATAGAAACGTAGGTCCGAAATTTAACTCTAATGAATGAATCATCCACTATATATAAATTCACTATTGATGTCCCATTTTAATCCATAGATGAATACCACTTTTCTAACAAACTCTCGGATATACCATTAATCTCCTTTTCAAACAGAATAATGCCTTTTAAAAGACCCTATTTGGTTAAGCATAAAGAGGCCTTCACGAAGCTCATCTTTAACAAATATCAAACTAGACTTCATGAAGATCTTTCCTTTTCACAAAGATCAGTTATCATTCACGAAGTACACCTCCTTTTGAAATCTCAAACTAGCCATCACGAAGCTCACAAGATTCGGTTGGATTACTTGGGTGTTTGTGAAATCCATTCTTTTGTGATGCTTATAACATTCAGTTGTATTATAGCCTCCATGAATGTATTTTCATATCACCTTCACAAACTACTTTTCAAACTCAGAGACATATAATTTTGGTTGATTCTCTCTTATCTTCCTCTTCTATTTTGTTAGAAGGGGGAAGGCCTCATATTTATAGTCTCAACTCTTCGAGAACATCTACCACCTTCGGTGCATTTTCCAGATCTGTAAAAAACATTCATTATGGGGAACCTACATTCTCAAAGATCAATTAAAATTTATTATTCTAGAATCACATTGTAATTGCAGATCATTCCATCAAACACCCATCACATCACCCATCAAAATCAAAGAGCCTTTCGTAAATGACCACGAAGAACACCATCCCTGATCGTGAAACACAACCAACCAAAAAATATTACAATGTTACATGGAGGGAATTTTTCCCAACAATATTCCCATTTGGGTTTGTTGGAAACTCATTCATAATGATTATCCACATATTGATACTGCATTAAAGCTTCTTCCAACCACTACCACCATTTCCCTCTCGCAATTCAGATAGAGATCAAGATTTTACTAAACATATTCTCTAATCCAACATGAGAAATGCTCGGAATGAGAAACAAGAGTATAATGATGAATTAATCAATGAATCACTTCATATTTGACACCAATTATTAACACCAAACTGATACCAATGAATGAATTTTATCACAAACCTCAGTTGTTGTGATATATCTTCTTTGATCGATCACCACTAGCATCATCAGACTTAAAAATCCCCCTTCTTCACTTCTTTGGTTCTTATGTTGTTTGAGATAAGTGATGGTTGATCACCTAGAACACCAAAGAAACACTTATTATCATCTTTTACTCCCCCAATTAGCTTCTCCTACTCTCATTCCTAACTCCCCCTATCTTGCAACTCCACCAGCTTGCTTATCCCCGTGTCTCGATAAAAACATTTTCTCCCTCCTTCAATTTATCCCCATTTAGGAACTATGATTTCTCCCCCTTTGTCAAAAAACCAAAAGGTCACTCCATTGAGGTATTGTACATTGTAAAGACTAAATATATACACATTAGGGAAAAAACCCCCATACCTCAGGGAGAGGGGTTCTCACATCCACAATTTTTATGTGTGGGGAGTCGATTGGTCTCCCAGTGCCAGTTGATTCCTCTCCTTGATAAAATGATATTTGATAAAATGATATTTGATCTCCCCAAGGTATGGATTATTTTCTAATATTGATATCAATCTAATTTGGAGTCCGTTCCAAATTTTCAAGTATGTTCTCCACCTTCTCCTTGGTAAAATGATATTTGATCTCAATGTGTTTTATTCTTGAGTTTTGGGATGGATTATTTTCTAATATTGATAGCACTCGAATTATCGCACTTGATTCTGATCATAGACTTCACTTAAACTCCCATATCATCAAGCTGGTACTTCATCCACAACAAATGTGTGCATGCTTGGGTGGCCACAAAATACTCATCTTCTGTGGTGATAAATTAAATACCATCATTCTTATTTCTTATCCAAGAAATATAAAATCCATCAATAAAGAAATCACATCCTGAAAATGATTTCCTGTCATCTGTTGAATCGGCCTAAACTACATCTATATATCCCAATATCTCTGGCTACTATTTTTCATTATACAACATACTGAAATCCAAAATTCCCTTTATATACCTTAGTATTCTTTTCACTGCATTCATATGGGTTTTTTCGAGTTAACATTGATATTGTGCTTCTTGACATATGGAAAAAAATATCGGGTCGTGTTATTGTTATTTACAATATACTTCCAAGGATTATCATGTATTTTATGACATTGACTTCTTTGCCTATATCATCTCGATAAAATTTCATCTGGGTCACCACCAGAGTATTCAACTCCTTCGAATTTTCTATTACAAAACATCTCAAAACATCTTTCTTATATTTGGATTTCAAAATTAATGTTCCAGTAATTCCATATGTTACCAATATCATCATATTCTGATTACTATCATGAATGAAATATAGTTTGTAATAAAATCCCCCAAGCTGAAAACTAACTTTTTTAAGGAACATATCTATCCTTCAATACCATTATCTTTGTTCTATATTCAAACCATATAAATAATTATTTATCCAAAACAAATTATTATCATCATCATGAATGAGAAAACCATTCATCTTCTCACTATAAACTTCTTCTAGAACCCCATTCAAAAATACATATTTGATATCCATTAGTAAAACCTTGTACATTATTTGAACAATTATGGGAAAAAATTGAATTGTCTCTAGAATTTCAATATGTAAAAATAACACATTTTTTACAACATGTTCAAGCCCTTCGTTGATAATATGATCATAATACTCGTCTCTAGTTGTATCATCATTAGTAACTACATCTAAATGAACATTTTATAATATCACTCACATTTATTGTCTTACCTCCTCATTACTTCCATAAGGAAGCTATTCACTGTTCTAGTCACATCATCTACTTCAACATATTTTGAAGCCCCATGTTGAATCATTATTGACATTCTCTTACAGGGTCTTGGTATCCTAAAAATAATTTGTGTTGAGAAATTTCATCTGATTTGGAGGTAGAATTATCCCATTATTATTTTCAACACATCTTATTATTACTCCCATGATTTATACCCGAAAACATTATTCTTCTATTAATTCATTTATTCTAATCTGACACATTGCAGTGAGACATCAAAAAAACCTCTAAGTGTAGAGACCTGAAGCTTAATGTACATATAAATTACATTACTTTTGTGGAATACTTAGTACATAACAAAAACACACACACAAGGACCGTAATAGTTTAGTTTCTTTGGAGACTCGGAATATAATCTTCAAATCGTGGTGAAAGATCTTCAAAATATCCCATAATGATCTTCCTTTTTTTTACCTAAAACCTTTATTTATATCATGGGGAAAAGAAAACATAAAAGGGTGAGCTCAAATGCTTAGTAATGGTAAACAAATGAAATATCAATCACATCATATTCATAAGAACATAACATTTTGGAAATATTAACCTGCAAAATAGAGCATAATTTCATAAAATGGGATAAATCATAGTAGTGAAATGAAATCACAATAATCATAAATTCAAACATGAAACTTTGGGGCATACACACATAATCATATATAATCATATCTTATTATTCAAGACTCATTTCCAAGACTATCTTAGTGGACAAAGTCCATTTCTGAACCGATTCACCCTCGTTTCAGTCCTGTTTCACTGAACCGGTATAACCTACCGTTCCAGCCATGTCTATCTCATGAGATATAAAATCTTTACCCAATGCATTGGATGGAGATATAGGTCCCACCCATCTCATAATGATACCATTATTATGTGTGCCACAAAATCATAAATCATACATCATTGCACAACCCATGTCATAAAAATGGGAATCTTAAACATCATGACATCATAAAACAATTCATATAAGATAAAGGAATTAATAAAAATATTTCCATCACAACATAATCAATGTAATAATAGGGATAGAAAAAGAACCCTATATTATCTTAGATTGAAAATAATTTTTATAAAACACTTGAAATGAATTTTTGAGGAAAATATCCTTTCTTCTTCAAAAAACATTTTTACTTTCTTAACATGTCATACAATTTTAAACTAAAAGAAGTTGATTAAAAATAAACTTGAAAACTTGTAAAGTAAGCTTCTTGTAAATAATTTTTTAAAAATCCATTCATGCCGTATAAGTTAAAAAAACATTATTCTCGTACTTTTTTCGGAAAAGTCAAAAAGTACCTCGTACGAAAAACGACTAAAGATTCCTTTCATATATTTTACTAAAAACTCACCGAAGAGTAAAATTGGATATAAAATATTGTATAAGGATATAAATATTACATATTGAGTAAAAATTTATGTGGATGATAAATATTCCCCAGTAAATTCTGAAGTATAAACAATCTCGGATAAAAATTGAGATTGGGAGATTTTCCCTTACCTTATGTCCGATATGCTTTGTACGTATCCAAACCTCCTGTATAATGATTTAAATAATGTCATTAACTTATTACAGAATCATATTCATTGTTATGATATCATATATGGTTCACTTATGACTTTATATTACCCGTTCTTTTGTAAATTCCATGTTAAAGAAGCGTTTTGGGTAAAATCGTTTCATTAATCGTAGGTGTTTGGAATTGTTGTTCTTGACATTATTATTACTTATATCATGATTTACTTACTTCCAGAATATAAAATATGATTTATATATCATATATATTCAGTGTATATATATATATAATAGATAGATAAATGAAATGAAACACACCGTTCATGGAGACGGTAGTCCATACGTACGCATGAACGCTGTTTTACTTTCCTTATTGTCTTGAATGGAATTAAGTAGATGAAATATATATATAAATAAATACAGTAGATTTACCATGTCATATATTTCATTATTATTCATTATATATACTTTATAATCATTCTGGAATGGTTAACATGGATAATGAATCTCATCGCGTCATGGAGACGGTAGTCCGTACGTACGCACAAGCGATGATATCATTCCCATGGTCGTGGAATTGTGTTGAAGTGTATGTATTTTAGTATCAATATCACTCTATAATAATAATATATAGTTACTCATTACACCATTATACCCATCCAATTAAGGTGGTGACATAAAATAGATTACACCACAGCGTGGAGACGGTATTCCGTACGTACGCACGCGCGGTGATTTCCTTTTTCCGTAGGATGGATAGAAGGTTAATTAGAGTTGTTTCATATTTATAATAACATATCATTATATAATAAATACTGATGTTATTACTTTATCATGAAACAAAAAAATAAGATGAAGTTGGAGAAGAAAGAAATTGAAAAATATCGGTAATGGATATTACCTCTTTTTGACGCGCCTTCACTTAACCTCCACTTAAAGAACTAAGGATGGTATTTGAAGAATACCAGGACCTCTAGGATGATACTAGGGAAGTGGAGAAGATATTTTGTCAGGGGTTGTCTGATCTTGAATGCTCAAATTGGTGTGAAGAGGAGAGGGAGGAGGTGCCCTTTTATAAGGGAGGAGAGGGGCACCTTTGGAATTCTTAAAAATATTAATTTATAATAAATCTAACCCCACTTAAAAACCTTAAAAAATGACTCATATTCGAATATTAGATGATATAGGGTTGTAATATCATCAAACAATCAAATTTAGACATGTTTGGATCTTATTTTAAACCTTATCATTTTGATTTATCATTATTTCATCTATTTAAGTTTATTTGTGGTAATAAAATTCTAAATTTTAAATTATAACAAATAATTACTTATTTGTTGTGAATTTTCTAAAATTGTTTACTTTATAACATTATAGACCACATAAAGTTAAATTTATAATTTTTAAACATTTTTCTGATTTTTAAACAATTTCATAATATGTTATTTTTATAAAATAACAATAGTGTCAATTTTGACACTGTTCATTTATTGGAATTTAAATAAAATATATACAGAAGATATATTAGAACTAAAAGATTTAATAGATTAATTAAAGGTCATATTTATCTATAAAATTAGTGGATCACATTAAAAAGTTCATATAATATTTATTTTATTATTTTTAAAACCATTTATTTGGTTTATCTCTTAATAAAATAATTACTACAACATTTTTGTATAATTATTTAATATACATATTTTTTGCATAAAAATTTAAAATAAAATTCTATGATGAAGGTAAATATATTACCTTTCACAATAATACTTTTACTCAAATTTATAATCTTAAAATCACAATATTTAAATTGTTATATTTATTAAATTATGAAGGTGACAACTTTGGCATCATTTAAAATAAAATAATATAAGTGTCATAATTGCTTTTATAAGACTCCAAATGGTCAAATATTAGACCATTGGATTATTATAGTTTAAATTTACATGACCAATAAGTTTTGGTCATGTTTTTGTACCTTTTATGGTCACTATTAGTTTAATAAAAACTATATTCTTGATTTTTCACTAGATAAATAATTTATGCATCACTATTGTGTCACAATTAATGATAATTATTTAATCCCAAAAAATTCTAAATAAATTTTAATGATGTAGATAATTTTGTTATATTTATGGATACTATTCATGTTTGAAGTTTTATGATGTTTATCACTAAGTTAAAATTATTATACTTATAAGATTTAAGAGAGTGACATGTTGTCACTTTCTTTGGTTTTAATAATAATTAAATTATTTTCATGGTCAAAAGTCCAAAAAATTAATCTAATCCGACCTTTAGTTGATATGGGTTTACTTTTAGCCATAAAATAGAATTTTGGCATGTTTTAGGGTAATTTTATAATATTATATTTACCCTTAATTACCCGATTTACCTTTAACTATGGTAAATAAAATTTACCGTAGTTACTATTCATAATTCCCAAAAATAAAAAGTAGCCTATTAACATAATTTGGACCCACTGATTCCAAATATGGAATCCATTTTTTCAAATTCAATACACAGAAGTTTCAGAAATTAAATTAAAATTAATCCCATTGTCGAATGAAAACGGGTTTTTGTTTAAAACATTGCAAAAGATTTAATTTATTTAACCTACAAATTCAAGGTAAAATCAATGATAATGGCATAAATTATATTAAATGGTAAAAAATATATTCTATTTATACTTTAAAACCATTCAATATTATAATTTAACCACATAAGATATTACGATGAAAAAAGTTGTTTTTAATTAAAATATAACGTGTTTTTACTATTCATTAAAATGTGAAAGTTACCAGAATAATATGAAAAATTTATCCAAAGTAAATTTTTATTTCTTGATTCCAAATAAGAATTTTATTTTGTCAAATTGAACTTATAAACATGTCAATAACTAGATTTAATGTGGGTGCGCCATCAAAAGGCGGCAAAAATTCATTTTTTGAAAAATAATTATTTTACCCGAAAAATTGATTTTGTTCTTATACCATGTTCTAGAAAATGTGTAAGATGAATAATAATGTTATAAAATTCAAAATTTAGTTAATATTATTCATAACGGCTAGTTCATAATAATATTATAATAATATGTCGTTGTTTAGTAAAACCCGGTATTGCGTACAACACACGCTATCGAGGAAGGTCGTGATTGCGTGTAATGCAAGACAAGTCAGGGTTGCATGTTTTGCAAGAATCCTTCGTTTTTTCATATAATGGAATCCAACCATATTTCATTTATACATTGAATATATATTTATATATACTGAATGTTGCGTAGAATAACTATTATCAAAATTGTGAGTAACACGATCCAAGAATAGTGTTGCGTATACTGCAAGCTAATACGGTGTTGCGTATAGCGCAAGGTAATCTTGGTGTAGCATACAACACAATACATTAATGAAAATAAAAGAATATTTTTCATAAAATCTCGGGGTGTTACATTCTACCCACCTTAAAATGAATTTCTCCCTCGAAATTCGTCGAGGTTATAAATGGTTTACTACTTGAAAGTTTGCTTAATAGAAACCCACATCATAAAAAGGAATACCAAAACATGGATTTAAAAACTAAAGTATGAAATGTAACGGTTACCCAAATTAACTCATCACTGGGTTTCCACGTAGGAGGACATAGGTGAAAATATTGATATGGAAGAAAAATCTAACCATCAAGTTCTGATGGAGAGTGGTAGAGAACATGGCTATGAAAAAGCCAACAATCACAAAGCTATTGATTTGTGATGATCTAAGGTACCATCTGATTCATCGGATATAAGGGAACTTGGACAACATTTATGGTTATCAAGATCATTTCCCTAAAGTTGATGAATTAAAAGAAATACTTGCATGATTTTGGTAAAATCTCACTGTTGTTCGTGAATTGAACAATTTACACTTCATTCCTTAAAGAAATGAAGTTGAATTTGTTATTCGTGATGTGTTAGCAGATCATGTGATAGAATGATGGGTCATTCCATCTCTTTAAAACAAAAGGTTAGAAAAAGTTATAAGTCCATCTTATGGTTAGATTAATCGTATATGGTTCCAAAAATGAACTTATTCTTCATATATCATACCACTTAATAAAATAAAAATAGTTTCTACTAACCAGGGACTTCATGTAGGCCAGTGGTAGGTGATAAAGGCCAGTCGCACTTCAGTTGTGGGTTCGATTCCCACAGCCTTGTCCGACGCGATGGACTGTCGCCCGTCCTACAGGTTGTCCTTTTTCTAAAGCTATTTTACTATAACATCCCATCAACAATATCAAAAAAGTTTTATCCTTAAACAATACTAACTTATGTCCAAAATAATCCATTCCAATCTTCAGGCTTATCTAAAATACTTCGGTCCAAGCTCATAGTATAAAGAAAATGATCACGTGAATGCCATCATTTATCCCTCATATATCATAAGATATATCTTGTTGGTCAAATTACAAACATGTGAATACCTTAATCATGTATTCTCTTGAAGAATGAATATCCATTGAACCTTAGTGAAAACATGAATGCAGTTAAAAGTCAACACTTTCCACATACCAAAATCCTCAAAATTCTATATACTCAAACCATGATATCACTTAGTCCTTATATCAATAATGAGCTCATGAATACAACAAATATTTCATTATCTTATTATTCCTTCATTATGCACATATCATCTACTTTACAAAAATATCTAAATAACATTCCATGGTTACTGGTACCATTCAACATATACTTTCAAATACTTTTAGGGAAAAAAATAGTGTAACAATCCTTAGATGATTCTTTATTCCATATTACCATTAACTATACAACATAGCTCTTGATAAACATAAAATCATTCCACTACCTTCTAAAACAACCGACTGAGCTTCAACACTTCTTTCAGCTCATATATCATTTGTAGTCTCCTCATCATCATCCACATAAATACTACCCATATGACCATGCTGATTCTCTTCATGAGATTTTCCATTAGGGCATAGGTTTGCATAATGCCCGTACATTCCAAATTTAAAACATCTAATCATTGTTGATGTCGTAGAAATACCATTATCCTTGTCCATGGTGTTAACTGAACCTTTTCCTTTGCACTTACTGGCTTTGTGTCCTTCTTTTCCACACCCAAAGCATCTTCCAGTTCCTTTGAAACAATTTCCCTGATGCCTCTTCCCACATGATTTACATGAGGGAAATTTAACTTTCTTTCCTCTACGATCATCATGAAACTCCATCTTTCTCTTATTATATGGGTCGAGAAACTTACCAAAGTTGAGATTATTGATTATATTATGAGATTGCTGATTAGGAAAAATAACGATTTTTGGACTTCTAGATCCCGTTTCATTTGGTTTCTCATGAAGAAAATCATTCCATTGTCTATCATATCCTCCATTATCGGGAATCTTCCTGTTTCCGGCCATTTTGTAAAACCCAAAAAGAATAGTGTGAGAGGAAAAAATCATGCTAGGGAAAACAATATAGTAAAGGGGGAGTACACTCAATATCTAAAATCTTAGGTTAAATTCTAATATCGTTACCATAGTTCTATGACTATATCCTATACGTATACTTATCCTTAGGGACATCCCTAGACATACCTTAGAAATATCTCTAGGGATCTCACTAACGTTTTCGCATCCTAGTTTCCAAAGGTTGACTAAACCTTTCCTCTCATACCAACTGTAGAGACCTGAAGCTTAACGTACATATACATTACATTACTTTTGCGGAATACTTAGTACATAACAAAAACACACACACAAGGACCGTAATAGTTTAGTGTCTTTGGAAACTCGGAATATAATCTTCTAATCGTGGTGAAAGATCTTCAAAATATCCCATAAAGATCTTCCTTTTTTTACCTAAAACCTTTCTTTAGATCCTTGGGAAAAGAAAACATAAAAGGGTGAGCTCAAATGCTCAGTAAGGGTAAACAAATGAAATATCAATCACATCATATTCATAAGAACATAACATTTTGGAAATCTTAAACTGCAAAAGAGAGCATAATTTCATAACATGGGATAAATCATAGTAGTGAAATGAAATCACAATAATCATAACTTCAAACATGAAACTTTGGGTCATACACACATAATCATAGAGAATCATATCTCATTAGTCAAGACTCATTTCCAAGACTATCTTAGTGGACAAAGTCCATTTCTGAACCGAGTCACCCTCGTTTAAGTCCTGTTTCACTGAACTGGTATAACCTACCGTTCCAGCCATGTCTATCTAATGAGATATAAAATCTTTACCAAATGCATTGGAGGGAGATATAGGTCCCACCCATCTCATAATGATACCATTCTTATGTGTGCCACAAAATCATAAATCATACATCATTGCATAACCCATGTAATAAAAATGGGAATCTTAAACATCGTGACATCATAAAAAAATTAATATAAGATAAAGGAATTAATAAAAATATTTCCATCACAACATAATCAAATCAATGTAATAATAGGGATAGAAACAAAACCCTATATTATCTTAGATTGAAAATAATTTTGATAAAACACTTGAAATGAATTCTTGAGGAAAATTTCGTTTCTTCTTCAAAAAACATTTTTCCATTCTTAACATGTCATACAATTTTAAACTAAAAGAAGTTGATTAAAAATAAACTTGAAAACATGTAAAGTAAGCTTCTTGGAAATAATGTTTTAAAAATCCATTCATGCCGTATAAGTTAAAAAAACATTATTCTCGTACTTTTGTCGGAAAAGTCAAAAAGTACCTCGTACGAAAAACGACAAAAGATTCCTTTCATATATTTTACTAAAAACTCACCAAAGAGTAAAATTGGATATAAAATATTGTATAAGGATATAAATATTAAATATTGAGTAAACATGGATGTGGATGATAAATATTCCCCAGTAAATTCTGAAGTATAAACAATCTCGGATAAAAATTGAGATTGCGAGATTTTCCCTTACCTTATGTACGATATGATTTGTACGTATCAAAAACTCCTTTATAATGATTTAAATAATGTCATTAACTTATTACAGAATCATATTCATTGTTATGATATCATATATGGTTCACTTATGACTTTATATTACCCGTTCTTTTGTAAATTCCATGTTAAAGAAGCGTTTTGGGTAAAATCGTTTCATTTATCGTAGGTGTTTGGAATTGTTGTTCTTGACATTATTATTACATATATCAAGATTTACTTACTTCCAGAATATAAAATATGATTTATATATCATATATATTTAGTATATATATATATATAATAGATAGATAAATGAAATGAAACACACCGTTCATGGAGACGGTAGTCCGTACGTATGCATGAACGCTGTTTTCCTTTCCTTATTGTCTTGAATGGAAGTAAGTAGATGAAATATATATATATATAAATCCAGTAGCTTTACCATGTCATATATTTCATTATTATTCATTATATATACTTTATAATCATTCTGGAATGGTTAACATGGATAATGAATCTCATCGCATCGTGGAGACGGTAGTCCGTACGTACGCACGAGCGATGATATCGTTCCCATGGTCGTGGAATTGTGTTGAAGTGTATGTATACTATTTCAGTATCAATATCACTCTATAATAATCATATATAGTTACTAATTACACCATTATACCCATCCAATTAAGGTGGTGGCGGAAAATAGATTACACCACGGCGTGGAGACGGTATTCCGTACGTACGCACGCGCGACGATTTCCTTTTTCCGTAGGATGGATAGAAGGTTAATTAGAGTTGTTTCATATTTATAATAACATATCAGTATATAATAAATACTGATGTTATTACTTTATCATTAAACAACTAAATAAGAAGAAGTTGAAGAAGAAAGAAATTGAAAAAGATCGGTAATGGATATTACCTCTTTTTGACGCGCCTTCACTTAACCTCCAATTAAAGTACTAAGGATGGTCTTTGAAGAAGACCAGGACCTATAGGATGATACTAGGGAAGTGGAGAAGAGATTTTTTCAGGGGTTTTCCGAGCTTTAATGCCCAAATTGGTGTGAAGAGGAGAGGGAGGAGGTGCCCTTTTATAAGGGAGGAGAGGGGCACCTTTGGAATTTTTAAAAATATTAATTTAAAATAAATCTAACCCCACTTAAAAACCTCCAAAAATGACTCATATTAGAATATTAGATGAGATAGGGTTGTAATCTCATCAACAAATCAAATTTAGACATGTTTGGATCTTATTTTAAACCTTATCATTTTGATTTGTCCTTATTTAATCTATTTAAGTTTATTTGTAGTAATAAAATTCTAAATTTTAAATTATAACAAATAATTACTTATTTGTTGTGAATTTTCAAAAATTGTTTACTTTATAACATTATAGACCATATAAAGTTAAATTTATAATTTTTAAATATTTTTGTGATTTTTAAACATTTTCATAATATGTTATTTTTATAGAATAACAATACTGTCAATTTTGACACTATTCATTTATTTGAATTTTAAAAAAAAATATACAGAAGATATGTTCAAACTAAAAGCTTTAATAGATTAATAAAAGGTCATATGTATTTATAAAATTAGTGGATCACATTAAAAAGTTCATATAATATTTATTTTATTATTTTTAAATCCATTAATTTGGTTTATCCCTTAAAAAAATAATTACTACGACATTTTTGTATAATTATTTAATATACTTATTTTTTGCATAAAAATTTAAATTAAAATCCTATGATGAATATAAATATATTAAATTTCACAATAATACTTTTACTCGAATTTATCATCTTAAAATCACAATATTTAAATTGTTATATTTATTAAATTATGAAGATGACAACTTTGGCATCATTTAAAATAAAATAATATAAGTGTCATAATTGCTTGTATAAGACTCCAAATGGTCAAATATTCGACCATTGGATGATTATAGTTTAAAGTTACATGACCAATATGTTTTGGTCAGGGGTTTGGGCCTTTTATGGTCACTATTAGTTTAATAAAAACTATATTCTTGACTTTTCACTAGATAAATAATTTCTGCATCACTATTGTGTCACAATTAATGATAATTATTTAATCCCAAAAAATTCTACATAAATTCTCATGATGTAGATAATTTTGTTATCTTTCTGGAGACTATTCATGTTCAAAGTTTTATGATGTTTATCACTATGTTAAAATTATTATACTTATAAGATTTTAGAGAGTGACATGTTGTCACTTTCTTTGGTTTTAATAATAATTAAATTATTTTCATGGTCAAAAATCCATAAAATGAATCTAATCCGACCCTTAGTTAATATGGGTTTACGTTTATCCATAAAATAGAATTTTGACATGTTTTAGGGTAATTTTATAATATTATATTTACCCTTAATTACCCGATTTACCTTTAGCTATAGTAAATAAAATTTACCGTAGTTACTATTCATAATTCCCAAAAATAAAAAGTAGCCTATTAACATAATTTGGACCCACTGATTCCAAATATGGAATCCATTTTTTCAAATTCAATACAAAGAAGTTGCAGAAATTAAATTAAAATTAATCCTGTTGTCGAATGAAAACGCGTTTTTGTTTAAAACATTGCAAAAGATTTAATTGATTTAACCTACGAATTCAAGGTAAAATTAATGCTAATGACATACATTATATTAAATGGTAAAAATATATTCTATTTATAATTTAAAACCAATCAATATTATAATTTAACCACATAAGATATTATGATGAAAAAAGTTGTTTTTAATTAAAATATAGCGTGTTTTTACTATTCATTAAAATGTGAAAGTTACCAGAATAATATGAAAAATTTATCCAAAGTAAATTTTTATTTCATGATTCCAAAGAATAATTTTATTTTTTCAAATTGAACTTATAAACATGTCAAAAACTAGATTTAAAGTGGGTGCGCCATCAAAAGGCGACAAAAATGCATTTTTGGAAAAATACTTATTTTACCCCAAAAATTGATTTTGTTCTTATACCAAGTTCTAGAAAATGTGTAAGATGAATAATAATGTTACAAAATTAAAAATTTAGTTAATATTATTCATAACGGATAGTTCATAATAATATTATAATAATATATCGTTGTTTAGTAAAACCCAGTATTGCGTACAACACACGCTATCGAGGAAGGTCGCGATTGCGTGTAATGCAAGCCAAGTCAGGGTTTTCTGTTGTGCAAGAATCCTTCGTTGTTTCGTATAATGGAATCCAACCATATTTCATTTATACATTGAATATATATATATATATATATACTCAATGTTGCGTAGAATAACTATTATCAAAATTGTG
This sequence comes from Viscum album, assembly GCA_963277665.1. NCBI lineage: Eukaryota > Viridiplantae > Streptophyta > Magnoliopsida > Santalales > Viscaceae > Viscum > Viscum album. Next base: position 1,161,061,622 of record OY728143.1, on the reverse strand, counting down.
AGTAACACGATCCAAGAATAGTGTTGCGTATACTGCAAGCTAATATGGTGTTGCGTATAGCGCAAGGTAGTCTTGGTGTAGCATACAACACAATAAATTAATGAAATTAAAAGAATATTTTTCATAAAATCTCGGGGTGTTACACTAAGCCTACTGATTCATAACTTGGTGTAGGAAATAAGAAATAATGTTAATAACATAATCACTATCCATTATTCTCAATTTATCCCATATATTTCAAGCATCCATAAAACATTTACTCATTTCATGGAATTATTCTAGATTCATACTTTAGCTCTTTTGACAAATTTTAATTTGAGGGAATTTTGGAGCACATCACATCACCATTTGGCATCTTTTGATGCCACTTCCTCATGGATTGTATTTCCCCAAAAACATGAATAACATGAACATCAGTTAGTATCATCAAAACAAATAGGGAGAGGTGTTTCTCTAGAATCCTTAAGAAGAGGATTGTGTCCAATCAATTTGGATCAACCCTTTAATGAGTTCTTGCAATGTACTGTACTCTTTATGTTTTATTTCCAACTTGCCAGCCAACCACAACTATTCTGGAAATAGGACTAAAAATTATTTACACACATTATGATTATTTTTATGATGTTTAGGTTCTATTTTCATGGACATTTTCACAAATTGGTAATTATTCATATTAAAATAACTTTCCTTCTTTTATGATTTAGCGATATCCTATTTTTCATGATTATTTCTCTAAGAAGGAATCTATATACATATCATCTTCTCTTTTTTAATCCTCTATTGGTGAGATCTTTCTGTTTCCTTCACTTCCCAGTAGGTGTAATGTTATGTAAATTTTCCAAGACATTTTTTTGTCACATTTCTTTTATAAATTATTTAATTCATTCCACAATTACTTGTTTGGGTTGAGTCATCCACGGACATTACATTCTTCTTAATTACACTTCAGAAATCTCCTCCCTTTTTCTTATATGATAGTCTGCATCCATTCCATAGATGTTTTTGTTAGTTTAATAGAAGGGGTGGTTGATAAACCTTTTGTTGAGAACCATGTGATTCTAAATCACTGTAAACCTACTTTTAATGCTACTATGTCGTCTTACATAATATGCCTTTTCATTGTACACGGAATGTGTTGGGAATATCCTTCTAGGTTCCTTTTCCTACCCTAATTTCTTTTTTTGTGTAATTTCATTATAAATGAGGATGATTAGAATAAATAAAACATATTCCATAAAAGACATACCTCGTATCATCATTTTTCCTCTATGATGTTGACGTAGCTTGATTTCTTCTTCTAACATTGATCTCCAGACCACTATGACACATAGTCATTGTGTGCCCCATTCATCCATAATTGAAGAAAATCATGGATAATTTATTTTGAGAGACTTCAATTTCATATTTATCATGATAGTTATTCTTATTCACATATTTAGAAAAAAACATTACCTTCACAACATGAAATATATTTCTGGGCCTCTGAATTGAAGCACGATATATGACCATCAATCCCACAGAAAGAGAACATGATGTCATTACTTTCTGTAAATAACCTTTTAGGTCTGTCTTTAGAAACTATATAAATTTTTCTATTTTTGGAACTGTTCAAGGCTCTCTGCTTATTATTCATGGGAGGGGATTCATCATATCCAATACCATTTTTTTTAAAGGTATGGTATTTGAGATGAGAAAATATATTCTTGTTTCTCTTAAAAAATAGCATATTTTATTTTCATTTCATATCCACCTGTAGAAGGATAATCAATTAGTAAGTTTAATTAATCATTAAATTTAGGATTTCCTTAGGAATTAGATTTCTCTACATCTTTATATTTCATTTCTATCTATTCTTCTAATTGTTGAATCTTCTTGTCCATTGATTCAAGTTGCGAATTATGTTCTCTCTTGATATCCTTATTCCTAATTATCTCATCTTCCAATTCATGTTTGATCTTAACCACCATATAACTTTCCTCATTTAGTTTCATTTTTTATAAATAAATAAAATTTGAGTATCATGATTCCTCTTGTTGTAGCCTTTGATTCTTCTGAACTAGTTTAGGCTTCTCTGTAGTAAGTTAATCATTTCTGGATTTTTGATTCTAAATTTTATCTAACTTCTAATTCTCACTATTCTCATAATTTTTTTGCTATATATGTACATAACTTTTTTAGTACTTCATCTTGAGAATCAATATTCTCCCTCAGATCAATAGCCACATCAATAATCCTTTGATTGAGACCTCTTTGCATATTGACCACAATTTTTAGTGCATTGATCTATATATCAATTGATTTATTTTATTCACCTAGTTTCTGATATATTTCATTTTTTTTGTGGACAACATATACTTTAGGAATACTTAAAATTTCTTTTCATCAGTAGTTCCAGCATCACTTGGAATATTAGGTTCTTCACTTAATCCTTCAGCATCATTGAACGAGTAAAAATTTTCACTATATGATTTATCCAAATCATTATTCTATTCACGACTTGATTCCTTCAACTGAATCACACTCTTTCCAAAGACACATACACCCTGATGAATATCACCTAATTTCTTCTTCTCCTTTGACTTTCTTCCCTTTCCCATGGAACATAAATATAATAGAAGACTGAATCTATAACATCAATAATCGACTGAAACCAGTCAAAGAAAAAATATCTGATAAAAGAAACATATAGCTATGATATCAATCTTTATGTGAAAATGGGGTATAAATTAAATGGTAGGGGTCGAATCAGGGTATGGATATTCATTTTGAAATTATTCCTACCCAACTAGATCTTGACCTCTTTATTATAAGGGTCACATTATTTTCACTTGTGTGTTTATGATGATATCTTATTTTCTTCTTTACCTAATGATTTTATATTGAATATAACACCAGAATGTATGCATGAAACAGATAGATTTTAACATGGTTCACCTTCATTGGGCTAAGTCTAAGGAGAATACAGTGGAAATGTGCTGACACACCAAATCCACTAATACTAAAGGTTTGAGAAGGATATTTTATTTTCATGGTCACTTACTTTGTAGAGTTTAGGTTATTCTCACTTAATTCACATGGGTCACTCATGATAAATCTTATTCTGGTTTACTTCTAGTGGGAAGGATCACCTTATTCCTCATCCTTTTCTCACTTCTCTTGAAAAGGATCCACTTGCAGTTTATAGACCTGTAGGTCTGATCATAATCTCTAATGAATACATCCTACACTATATGTATATTATTTATTGATGTATCACTTTCATCAAAAGATGAAAACCGCATTCTCACTAACACTAGGAAATATATTTCAACATATTTTCTTAATCTGCATTGCCTTTTCAAATCCCACTATCGCGAAGCACAAACAGGCCTTTGGGAATCTCTACTATCACGATGCAAAAAACGATCCTTCATGAAGATCTTCTTTAAATAAACTCACACTATACTTCATGAATATCATAACTCTTCATAAATATAACATATCCGTCATGATGTAAACCTTTTTATAATGATTAAACTATCCTTTTCTAATCTCACAAGGTTTGGTAGGATTTTTAAGGCCTTCACGAAATCCTTGCATTCACAATGCTCAGAAAATTTGGTTATCTTTTAGCCTTCACGAATGACTTTGTATACCACCTTCGTGATATGATTTTCAAAATCAAAGACATATAATTTAAATTGAGTTAGTATTCTATTCCACTTCTATTTTTTTCTAATGGTTTATGGCATCATATTTATAGGCTCAACTCTTCGCAAAGCTTCACAACCTCCAGTGCATTTTCTGGATCCGTCAAAAAACATCTTCGTTGCAGATATCCATTAATGAATATCCACTGAAATAAACCATTTTTGAAATGAAACATAATTAATGAGAATTTGGTCAAACACCCTTCATGGTGCCAATCTAAATATAAAATCCTTCCATCAATAACCATGAAAAACTCCATCACTGATCGTAGAGCTCCACTTTCTTGGAATCGCGCAGCCCGTCGCTTTTGCAAATCCCGTCGCAAGAATGAATTTATCCATAAATAAACATAAATATCAAATCCCATATTATCTAAATTAATTTTTTCCCATATTTTGATGATATCCTATAAGAACTTTACTTTATTTTATGAAAACAAAACTCCAAAATTTAGACCCCAAAACTTTTTTCAAACACTAGAAAATGGTGCCACCTTGTATCTATTTTTTTCACTACCTCAAGATCTGACATTAATTTTTCATGGTTATATTTCAACATTGATTTACAAAAATATCTTCGGAGCTTGAAAACACATCTTCAAAACATACTTTGTCATCAAACATAACCAAACCAAAAATTTTACGATGTTACCTAGAGAGGTTTTTTCCCAAGATACTATGTAAATGATTTTCTACATTAATGTGTATTATTAATGTTCTTTTATTATGTTTATGGATAAATATTTATTATTAATGATTGTACTGTCTTATGGAAAAATTATTTTCATTTAAAAAAATAATTATTCAATGAAAATTGATTTATGGTCTGACTTGTTAGAAATTCTTTTTTTATGTTACTATCATGTTCTCATACCCTAATTCTTATATTATTATTATTTATTATTATCAATGTAATCCTTCCATGTAAAACCTTCTATGAATTTGAGCTCACCCTTTATTATGATTCAATTTCCTTGAGTTATAAGGAATGGAATTATGTATGATACTTATAATATAGGTACTATGTTTGAAAAACTAAATTAGATATGATAAATTTTGTTAATTAAATAAGTCTATTTTGTATCCAATATCCAATGAAAATTATCTTTTATGGTCCTAGGGTGTATTTAATTGGGATATATATTTAATATTCATATAAAATTTTTTAACAATTAAATATTTAATTCTCGGACAATCAAAATTGGTATCAGATTAGGTTTTTATCTATTTTAATAGATTTTGTTATGGGAAATTTGATGGTAGAACCTATAATAACATATGATAAACCAAAGTGATATAAGATAAAACAATTATGTTATAGAATGATAAAAAAGGTGTTCTACATAAAGAAATATTTATAAAGGTATTAATTATTATTTGATTTCTTGCATTAATTTTTTTCTTTATACTCACACAAATATATATTGATTCTTTCAATAAAAGAACAAAGAGGAATCTTGTGAACAATGATTTTATAGATTATGTGATGACTGACCTCATGATAAAAGAATGGAATAAGAGATGGAGTGGAAAATATTGTTGATGTTCTTACAAAACACTCTCAAATTAAAAAAATTTACATTAATCAAGATGGACATATAAAAATTCAAAAGATGTAACAATTCACTAGTGGGTCTTCCTTGTGGAAATATAAACCTTCCTTCAGTGGATCCTCTTATCCAATTATTGGTGAGTAATGGATCAACTATATAGAAAATATATTTTTCATTCCGTAGTCACTATTAAAGGATATGTTTTTTTTTGGTTATGGAATATCTATATTAATGAGGGTCAATAAGGGTATCTTAACAAGAATGCATGGAAACCGGATGAAATTGACTCATATAAATGGGAAGACTTTGAAATTCATATTTCATAAATTATTTTAATCTTTGTTGGCCCTAGGAGGATGAATCTAAACTTCAATTATCTAGAGTGGGGTCTTTCAAATAACTGTGTGATTTTGTTGATGATGAAGGTAAACTGTGACATTGATGATGATTTATGGTAGTTCATTGTCGTCGTTAGGCCATTATGTGAAGTTTTGTTTTGTTTTTTATGGCTATGAAAATGGATGCTGACGATGATGGGATATTCATGGTGGATGTGGATTGGTGCAGATTATCTTTGATAAAAAGTGTTTTCCAGTGTACATGTGTGATGAAGGATGGTGATAATGATAACGATGATAGGTTAGCGTCGTTGACATGTGTTATTCGTGATTCAGAAGTCATATCTTAGCGTGATGTGGTTCCTTATGGATCAAGGCTTCATTGGATTAGGTGATGTTGGTTTGTTTAAAATTTTGAATTTCAAATATGGCATATATATTTTTTATCGTGTGCATGATGTATTTGTTTCTACTCATCGTCAAAGAAGTTTTTTGAAAATAGAAAATAAGATGATTTGGAGGTTCAATAATCCATTTTTATCTATGAGTAATGATTTGAAATAATTTCAAGGTTTTATTTTGGTTTTATCAGCAACCCTAGTTGGAAAATCGATCAATTCTTTAGTGTATTCAAACTAAGTCGTCAAAAGTAATTGTCTATAAGAGAGTTTGATAGCTATGAATATATCATTTTATGTGATCTCGAGGTTGAATTTGAATTTGGTGAATCTCATTATTCCCTTAGTTTTTAGGAATATATGAGAAGGATATTATTTTGAGTAAATATTAATAATAAATCTGATAGAGTAATGAAAATTATATTTCTCTTCATACCAACTAAGTGTAAAAATTCATGTGTAAAATTTCTTTAAGGGAACATATGAATAATACAAGTGTTGGAAATAAGATGAAGTGGAATATTATAGTTCAAAATTCAAAAATTGCTAGTAAATAATACAAATAATGATAAATATAATGAACCACATGCTAAAATTATTCAACGCCAAGGAGTATGTACATTAAAACAACTAGTTCAAGAATGGAAAGGTTAATCATAATAATTGTCATCAGAAACCTCTCAATCCAAAGGGAAAAAAGGGAGTCATGTTAAATCACAATTGATGATGTGTTTCAAGAGAATGAAGTGGTAAATTGTACACTAATTATCCAATCTAGAAATAAAAATGTATTATTAGATTTAGGTACAACCCATTATTTTATATCTGGATAGTTTTCTATGAGTGTCGCATTAGTACCTTGTCAGTTAGATATTGACTTATTATGTTAAAGTATTAATGGTATGAGGATTTATTCTCAAATATATATCTTTTTTGAAATATAATTTTATTTAATATACATCTTTAAAATCATTTTATTTTCCCTATATTAGAAATTGATCTGATTTTTGGAATGGGTTTACACTCTCTATATATAGCTCATATCAGTTCGTGTGGAATGAAAGTCTCATTTGATATTCTAAATCAACATATCTTAGTCTATTAAAGAATGTATGAACATGAAAATACAGTGGAAATTATATCTATTATATGGGTCTTACTACATATTTTGGATGTATATTTTCCTTAAATTCTTGGTAAGAAACTAAACATTTGTGTTTTTTCTATTATTTGGGAATATACTGATGTTTCCCCAGAATAGTTTCCTACCCTTCACCAAAATCCCAATGTCTATTTTTTAATAGAACTCATACTTTTTTGTACATGTATTTATAATTCTTATTATATAATATCCACAATTTATTTGTTTGAACGGAATAAGAAACTCAATGAGAATCTATAAATGGGATTTATATTCCTTATTGTGTCACTATTGTGTGCACCTACACTTTTTATTAGGAAGAATGATGGTACGATGCATATTTGATTTTATTTTCAGGAACATAAAAATATCACAATCAAGAAAACGTTTTTATCACCCCATATTAATGAATTCTTTCAATTACAACAAAATCTCAATTAATTTTCTAGATTGATATTTTATCAAAATATCATCAATTAATGGTCCAAAATAGGGGTATATAAATGAAAACATTTATCATATGATATAAATAGTGTGAAATTATATTTATTTCATTTATAATAGAAAATTATCATTCCATATTTGTTGATATAATGAATGTTATCATTATGGATTACCATGATTAATTTTTGGAAGTATTTATAAATGATATTCTTATATATTCTCATAAAAAGGACCAACCTGAAAATCATTTGAGTAGTGGGTTGAAGTCAATGAGAAGGTAGAAGATGTATGTCCAAATTAAACATTATATAATATAGAAATAAAAAGTGACATTTTTTTGTTATGTAGTTACATGTGAGGTTATGTTAGTGGATCATTCAAAGAGGAAATTTATTGAGCGGTGGATTAAATCAACCACAACGACAAATATATATTGTTTTCTTAGAATGGTTGTGTAACACCAATTCATTGTGGGAAATATATCATAGCTAAAAAATAAACTAACCATGTTGACAAGAAAAGGATAAAATTCCATTTGATACATGAATTTGAAAAAATTTCTAATGAACTGAAGATAAGGTTCGTTCGTAAACCTCTATATACACAACCATGTAGTGGATAAGGTTTTGTGATATATAATTATTTTTAAATGACTATGTTGGGATTTTTTTTCATGCAGAATGACATTATAGTAGAATATTCCTCATTCTTATTGAATATACATGAGAAATATCACCCAAATCGTTATTTAGATCTAGAAGCGATAATATTTTCATTAAAAACATGGAGGAATTATATTTATGGTGAAAGGAATGACATATATTATGATCATAAAAACTCCTCGTATATATTCACATATAAGTAGTTGAACTAAAATCAATGGATATGGTTCTAATTGACTAATGATAATGCATTCCCATCGCAATAACACCATAGGAAGGTGAACAAGGTGGCCGATTATATAATATGGATTGATAATATTATAATATCTATTATTGGTGTATTAAATAATCTAATCCTTATGCATTTATATAGGATATGTGGTAATGTAATAAATAATATATTTCAAAAATTTATGTTATGACAACTAGTCATGTTATAATGTTATAGTTTTAGAATAATCATTTTATTATGTAAAAAATGTAATAAATATTCTTGAGTTTGTCCTTGATCATTATGGTATGATAAGATTCATAAAATAGATATATTTCTCTTTAATACAAATATAGCAGAAGTATCTGTTAGATAAAACAAAAATCTAAGTATTCCATATCATCCCTAGAACATATTAATATCAAAGAACATTTCATGTGTAAACAAATGGAAAAGTATATTTAGAGTATAAATCTCAATTATTTTCCTATCATATGGTTAAGGGTTAATATATTTCTAAGGGGATGAGGCAACCACTACTGAAACCTATATTAAAATGGGAAAACACCAATATGGAATTAGTATTTAGACTCTCAAATGCAGATAATGGAAATAATTAGATTTGGTTTGTTTTTAAACACCATACAAAGTCATCATATTTAATTTCTATTAGTGAATACTTCTTACATGTTGAAATTCATAATATATACATTAATTAGGGGTAAAGTAGCATGGATTACCATTACCAATTATATATGATTGAGATTTTACATATACATCAATGTTAAAGAGAATACATATGAACGAATTTAATATATATCTCTCAAAATTACCACCTCATATCATCCTTTAAAATATGGTTAGACTAAGAGAAATATTCACTCCCTAAAATATTCAGTGATACATTACTATAAGGATTTCCAAGTTGGTTGAGATCAGCACTTTAATATAATTGAATTGTCTTACAGTAATAATGTTCACTTGAGTATGCATATGGATTATTATGAATCATTATAAGAAAATAAGTTTATTAATCTACCATGTTGGGATTAATTTAGAAAAATTCCATTAGGACCATATATTTATTAGAAAATAGAATAAAATTTTAGATTTATTAAGCAACATATCAGAGTAGCTCAAAATAGATAGAAAATTTATACATACAATTTTTATTGAGATCAATAATTCAAAGTCAATGATAATGTTATTATATGAATATCTACTAAAAATAAGGTTAATATATTTTTAAATAGTTGGAATTTGATCCCATAATACCTGAGTCCCTATAAGATTCTTTAATATACAGGGACTATGTAATATCCCTTGGTGCTTCCAATAAACATATCACTTGATTTTGATGTGTTTTATGTATCTATTTTGTGTAATTTCAAATATTAAACTTATCATGTACAAAACATTGAGGTTTTATAGCTTTATAATGATATTTTTTATGGGTAACAACAGGTAGAGATTAAGGATCAAGGAGATAATATCATGCAGAAGATGACAACTCACCTAGTAACAGTTTTATAAAAAACCATAAATTTAAGTAAGATATGTGGGAATCTAATCATGTAATATTTTAAATTATCCTCACCTTTTATATAATAATTATATAATTTTGTTAGTGAAATTAATTTAAGGGGTATAATATTACACAATTAAATTTTTGAATATATTTCACTTAAATAAATTTGATGAGTTTAATAGCTTCTGATGCATGCAACAATGATAGTAAGTGAATAATGATTTATTAAATTTTTTAATTAAATATATTATTAAAGATTTAAGTTAAATTTAAAATATATATTCCTTTGTAATAAAATTATGAAATTCACTAAATGAAATGATATTATTTGTAAAGACATATTTTGGAACTATTTTCTTGAGTTATGTGTTTTTAGTATATTTATATATTTTGAGGAGTAATAATAGTAAATTTGTTTCATAAAATGAAATTAATTAAAAGTATGATCTCTTAATTGTAACTATCTAATTGATATGTAATGATAACAAATACAAGTCAAACAATTCTTTGTAAAAAATATTTTTTTACAAAAAAAAATGTGGTATTTATATATGCTTTATTTAGAAAATTATTTACCATTTTTAGTACTAAAAATTGGGAATTTTTTTTATTATATATGTATAAAAATTAATTATCATCCATAAATGTTTCATAAAATGGTTTGAAATGAAAATAAAATCATTTTAATGAAAAAGATGAATATTTCAAACAAGTATTTTTAATGTGAGTAATAGTTTTGTCCTAAAAAACCAAATTATTCACTATTTTTGAATGATTTTAAATAAATATTTAGTTATTATATTTTATCAAATATATTAAAATAAATATACCTATTTTTACTATAAAAATAGTGTAAATAAATTCAATTTTAAGCATAAAAATCCATTTTTTTAAATGACTTCTAATCATTATATAATTATCCTTTAAAATTAATATCTAAAAATATATGAAATGAATATTAAAAAATTAATTCTATATTATTAATCATCATTATTAATATTGGATAACAATTTTTAGTTATGTTTTATCCATAAATAATTGTTACCATGGTAAAAATCAAATAACCATAATAACGGTCAAAAGGATTAACAAGGGGATTATACAAAGAGATAAGGATTAAAGTATTACAAAAACCTATGAAAATATTACTGCTTGAGTGCATTTAGACCTAAAATTATCCTATATATGATTATATTCGAATTTCATTCCACATTCCCATGAAAATTTAATTATATTATTTTAAAATTTATGTTGTCTACAAGTGTGTCAGTCCCATAACTTATAAAATAGATACTTATATGCTCACTTATATGCACCTAATGAGTGTCTTATCTTAGAAAATATCCATATAAATACCATAAAAACCCTTATACATGACATAGAGTCTCCTTTATTCCAAAAAATCCATCCAATAAACTATAAGGATTTTTAAATGAGGGTTATCAAAGAATGTTTTAGATGTTCATACATGCCACTTTTAAATTTATTTCTTCTTAATCCCCATAAAAATATTCAAAAAACATATTAACGTAATGAAATGAGTATATTTACAATATATAATCCTTTTTTTCTTCATAAAATTACTAGTTTCTATCCCTATTCTGACCATTTGAAAATGTGAGCATCACTCATATATATGTGAGGACTACTACCTCTATGAAGCAATGTACATCGTTTCTTACTATCATATATTCAGTATAATAATATAGATATATTTAATAAATATATATTATATTATTATTATTATTATTATTATTCAATGATAAATTATTATATACCTTTCTTTATTTCCATTGAAAAATAAAAATATCACATATGCATTCGTGCAAACCACCACCTTCATAATATGATGTATTTAATTTTTCATCATGTCCTTATATGGTTTTATATACAAGTGAAAATAATGAAAACATATTATATTTATGATATGATTATTAATTTATATATGATTAAACTCTACAAAATTATCAAGGACTACATCCATGAACCTGTTACTTACATGTAGAATGAAACTCTTAACACCCAAAAAAATTTAATGAAGAATTATAAACGAATGGATATTTATAAATTAAAGGAAAATTAAATTTTAAAAGATAATTATGAATTATTTATTGTATATGTTTATAATAAATTTAAATTAATTATAATATTGTTTACGAAGACAGTAAAGAATGTCAAAACATTAGATATGGGATTATGTTTCAATAATGTTTTTATCAGATTTTTTATATTTTAATTTATATTGAGGGATTTATATATTCATACACTATTAAAACACATTAATTTTATTTTCCACCTGTTATTTATATGGATTTTATTTGTTCATTAAATTTTCCATATTTTTGGTACTAAAAAATAAAGAAACAATAATTTTAAGAAAAGGTTTTTATATTTTCCTACTTTTGGTAAAACTTATTATTCTTCCATATCCATGTTCTAAAAAAAATTAATGATACTTTTACAAATAAATAATTTTTTGATAATAGTATTTTCTACTACCTTCAATATTCTATATAATTTATTAAATTGAATATTTTCAAAGTGTTTTATATAGAACTCACTCTTTCTTTTTTTATAAATGTGTAAAAAAATGTCTTCTACAATCACCTAGAGCATAAACGAATTTCCATTTATAAAGTATATTCATAATAACATAAATTCCATTACATTTTTCCATATTTTTTAAATTTAAACTCAATTACCAATGTTCTATTAATCCTTATTTTTTAAATGTTAAAATAAAAATAGATATTTCTTAATAATTTTTTAATAACATTTATAATTATTTTATAAAACAATTAATTATCTATATCAGCATCATTTAATGATTTTGTTGATTAACATGGTATATTCTATTTTGATACCATCCACATTAATTCATTGGATGCCTTATATTGTTTATTTTTAAATTTTAGTTTCATGAGTCACATTTCATTACCATGGGTAAATTATGATATGATGAAATTAATAATGTTATAGTAATATTATGACGCAAATGTATTGTTTTTATTATGTCGATTATGGTCTTTGAATTATATATCCCTCAATTTAATTGTGTAAATACTGATATCTCTTGAGATAATATAAATATGAATGGGAAGTAAACCCATTCTGTTATAGGACTTTTTATACTATGTTTATGGATATAGAGAGTGAGCCTAATGCACTATGGGACTCTATCAACTATGACGTCATATTATTGATAGTGATACTTGATTAAATAAATTTTTTTCAATTCTTTTATGTATTATAAAAACATATATCATAAGATTATTATATTATATCATCTATCAGGATTAATTTTTTATGATTCTATACTCTTATGCCTCGTGTCTTTTGATATGACAAAGACATATTCCATAAATCTTGATTTAGGGTATATAACATATTAGATATATTTTAGAGTTATTATAACATTATCATGCCATATATGATTATCTTATGCTCACTTATGATCATCGATTGACATCTATTGTATTTATACTTATTGAGTATCTAATTTCACCCTTATTATGTTTCCATTTCCCTTTCTTATGAACTAATGAATGAAGTAGGATATGTATAGTATGGTAAAATATGTTATTAAATTTATTTTAGATGATGAATATAATTTATGAAATATTTTTATTATATATATATTCTTTAAATACAATCATAATTTGTCATTTTTGGGTGTGTATTCCTAAGATAATTTGGTTGATTAAACTAAAATTATACAACGTTTATATACACGATGCTCAGGGTTTCTCATATATTTGAGACTATGGTTAGTGAAGTACATTATTCAATCACCTATATATTTTCTAAATCCATAGATATACCCTCACCTTAGAATAAATGAGACAAAAATGATACTTTTTGGTGATAGAATATAAACATAAAAAATTGGAATACAATTTCTTCTTCCTCAAGGACAATAGTACAATCATCGAATGATCATCATCCACTTCCCTTATCATAGAATTTATGAGAAAATCATCCATAAAGACTACCAAAAATTGATCTAGTCCATTTATAATTACTCTATCCAACATATAATCGACGATAACAATGTCATCATTGAGTCTCAATGGATGTGCTATGAATTCATAGTTCTCATATCATATATGCATGAAAGTCTCATGTTTATCATAAATTTTCAATATTAATTGGTGATATCCAAATATAAAATGATTATTTTAGAAGAATTTATACCATTATATATAATAAAACATGCATTCAATTTGAAGAAGAGGAGACTTATTCATGATCATGATTTTTTTATGATTTTAGTAAATAATAAAAAGTCACATTGATCTATATTATTCCGTATAAAAGAGGACCGGTGTACCCCATATTGAATAAAATGTATGTATAAAACCTACATCTATATTATCATTTTGTTTTAAATATCCATTGGGGTTTTTAAAAAAAAATTGTTTTCAACATATGGATTTTAAATATTTTCATTTTTTTAGGTAAGAGAGTATTTTTGTAATTGTAAAAATGTTTTTCATGAGATGTTTTTGAAGGAGTCTATGAAATGTCGCCTTAAATATGATAAGTAGAATTCCATAATTTAGAAAATACTGTATTTTTCTTCAATTTCTTAATATAATGAATAAATTCATAACCCGGGGTGATTTTTTAATCTTCCATACTGGGGAAAGATTTTCATTATTACTAGAAAAACCATGGCTTAGCCCACCATAATCAGATAACTAGACATATTGATCAGATGGATAATTCAATATGTCAGCATAATATAGTTTGAGTACATTTGAAAAATACAACAAGAATTGAGGGAAATAAACTCAAAGTAAAATTTTATGTAGATAAAATTTAGAGCTGAAATTTCGAACATGATATAAGTATTTAGAATTTGAAACATTATTAATAAAACTAGAAAAAAGAAGATGAATATTCTAGACATAATATTTTTATGACCTTAAATAATATAATTTTTTTCACACAAGTTGTATGATGTTCAAAGTTTATGAGGTAACTATGTTATTATGGCATTAGTATGAGTCCACTAGATGAAGAACCATCATATTGGTAGGAAAGAGGTTTGTTTCATATGATATTGGTAGATGGAGTACC
The DNA here is from genome assembly GCA_963277665.1 of Viscum album. NCBI lineage: Eukaryota > Viridiplantae > Streptophyta > Magnoliopsida > Santalales > Viscaceae > Viscum > Viscum album. Next base: position 1,161,046,576 of record OY728143.1, on the reverse strand, counting down.
TAGAAGACCGTTTTAATAATTCTTCATATTGTTTGAATTGATCATTCATAATGGTAGTTAATAGTTTTCAATTCTTATATGGAGTTCATTTTAAGACCTCCTTAAAGGTCACCCATGTAACATAATGATACCTTTATCAGGTATGTTTCCCCATTTTCTAAGATCCCTTCTAGTATTAAAAATATTTTATTCAATTTTTCTGGGTTTCCTGCAGACATCAGAATAGGTACATGTCGTGTACCTGAAGTAGAGGACAGGTATATGGTTTTCGTTGCATGTAATTGATTGGGAGATCACGTCGTGAATTAGGTGATCATGTCATGAGCTGGTACATGTTGTATACATGTGGTACACGATGTCTTGGGGTTTAATAGAGGATTTTTACCCTGGGGTATTGGGTTTTTCAGTGTAACTTATCAAGAATGAACTACACATCATGACCAAGGGGTACAGGTCGTGACCCGGCCTACACTCAGGTTAAATTCACACTTTTATATTTTTTTCTCAACTAATCATTCCATATCACTTGGCTCTTGGACTAGAGATCTCCCTATGTGATTTTTAGAGGCGCCTCTCTTTAGAGATCAATCTGATCGGCTGGGGATCATCGTTTTGTCTGTGGTACATCTATTTGGGTAAGTTTTCTCTATGATTATTCATAATGATTGATCGTGATAGCCCCCTAGACATTCGTTATTATATCTACTGATCCAAGATGGATGTTTATCATTTTCCTTATCTAGATCCACTATCATATCTAGTCTTGAAGTCCATTCCATGGTTAGTTATGGTGTGGAAAACACCCATTATTGAAGTACGTGAGCTTTATTCTATCCACCAATCTGATTTATTCAATTATGAATCAATCTATCGAGATCTGGTTTTAATTCTAAGGCCTTCATTGATGACTTTTTTGGGTTTTTTTGATTTTGTATTATATTATGGGCATGTGAAACCTGAACATTGAGGTAGGTAGTTCTATTTCTAGCCTATGACAATGAACCTTCTTGTTTTTCTTTGAAAATTTCTTTATAAATTGATTTATGAAATTTGAATGATTGTTGAGGGTATTGAAAAATTGTTTTGAAAGAATAATTTGTTACTATTGATTCTGATAAATGGATTATAAATGGGTTTGAATTGTTTTATGACATTGTAATGGGTATGTGAAAAAGGGCACATGGGTTACCTTGGGTACTTAGGTGGAAGGTGTTGCTCGAGGCCATCATCTATTGCTTTGTTATTATCCATTTGGTTTGTCCTAGGGATTTACTTAATTTCCTAGTCATGTTGTTCTAGGGGATGGATAGTGATATTTTTGGGGTATTACTATTGGGGTTTTCCTCTTCATATTAGGCACGTTGTTCTAAGATCAGTTTTGTGCACTGTATTATTTTGGTAAAATAATTCTTCTTACTAGTCCTTTATTATTCCTTGGTGATATGACACATGTGATTCTATTTTTTATTCTGTGGATTTATATGTTAGCCATAATATGCAAGTTTATGCTTCTGGAAAATGATATGGAAAATTTTTATTGATACTGATATACCTTCTTTTGTTTAGAACTGTTGAAAAGGGAATGTTTACCATGTTTTTTATAAAACTGATTTACTAATTATCCAGGAATATTTTATTTTAAAAATGAGCATACATGATTTATTATATGGGGAATTTTTGTAGAACACCTGGCTGGGATCCTACTGATTCTATTAGATCATGTCACACACACAACGTTGGTGGTGCGTAGACCTTTGTTTTTCTTTCAGTGAAAGGAAATGAAAGGCACCTTAGTGAGGCATAGAGGTTCATTTTAGCAGGGATAGGTATATGCTGGTGAGATTGTTGGAGTTTTTACATTCCATCATTGGATTAGCTATTGGTTTTGAGTCCTTTGCATTCAGACTTATCTTTTTGGGTTTTTTGTTGTTGTTATAGTTGTTCATTTTTTACTATTTTCTTTAAAGTTGTGGAATATATATTTGTTATACATACATTGTTACTTATTTGATATTTATATATGTCATTTGTTCATTCAGGTTGCGAGAAATTGTTCCCTCAATTTTGATATTCTATGCCCGGATGCTTTTCGCCAGCCTGTGGGGATCGGGAAGACCCTTCGGGTATGTGACAGGTCGGGTCAGGTGTCAGGATTCAGGGAAACACGGGACATTTAATTACTACTTGGTCTCAATGGAGGTCTTTCCTCAAGTATATTTTATTGGGATTTCTGTTAGATTGGAGATGCGATAGTCGGGACATGATATGTATGTTGTGATAAGCCATTGGCCAGATTTTTTCAAAACGAGACTCAAGTTACCATGGGATATCGGGATATGTGTCTCTAGTGTTGGGTTTTTCTTTTAAAAATATAAGATTTTTAATTTTTGTTTTATATTTTTAACTGAGATTCATTTTTTTTCTAATTGTTCTTATGTTTTGGTGTGCAGTAGTTGCCTCTGATATGTCTTCCATCGGTTCCATAGGAAGTTTCAGTTGATTCCCCTCAAGGGAATCCACCAATGGATAATAATCTCATCAAGACTATTGAATGGGAAGTTTGTTATTTCGATATGGATGTTCCATGAGTTCATAACAATGTGGGTGAGGTATAACTAGAGGCTGGATGGAAAATAAATCGATATAGGCAGTTCCTGTGTGAGAAGTAATCATCCTTTAAAGGGATAACTGAGCCTCAAGAGGTTGAGTATTGGATGGACTAGATCAATCAAATCTTTGACTTCCTGAAGACACCTAATAATATCCAGGTGAATTGTGCATAATTTAGACTCGAGGGTTCTAGAATGTGTTGGTGTGACTCTATGGTCCAAGCAGGAAAACATGTGGGATTGGATTGGAAGGGTTTTAAAACCCAGTTCTTTCAGTAGTTTTTTCTAGAGTCTCTGATGTTAGAAGAATTATTGGAATTCCTATCGTTGCAGAAGTTAGATCGATTGGTGTTATTCTACACGAACCGGTTTGTTGGGACTGTTATTTTTTCTCCAGATGTGGTAATTAATGACCAATTGAAGGCTCAAATGTACATGCAAGGTTTACGACTAGACAGTAGATCATTGTTTTTCTTTTTGATACATTCACCCTATGTGGATATAATTGTCTGAGAAATTATGTAAAATTTGTACATGATAGGGAATGTCATATTTACCACCACTTCTCTTCTAAATGGTGATAACTTCAGTGGAGTGCATTGCAAGAAGAGGACTTCACAGGACCCTCACAGGAGTGTTGGAGGTGGGTCTCAGTAGTGAGCCTTCTCTGCACCGTCTTTTGCTACTGGAATTGTGCCTCTGAATTGAAATCAGTGCAACTAGGGGGGGGGGGCATACCAGATGTTCTAATCCTATTATCGCGAGGACATGCAATAGGTATGGATATGTTGGTCATCTATATTTTTACTATCTATCTATGAATACGCCTTATTATATTCATGTTTTGTTGTCTCCAAAGGTTATTTCGGGGTAGTCATAATATTCAAAGACTGTAGGTATCCATCCACATGCTTCAAGATAGAAGAATTACTATGCAGTAGAGGAGTTTCCAATGGAATTCAATGCAGGCCTGGTAACAGTGAGAGGTAAACTCCTTGTTGTAGCTTTAGTAGCTACTTATTTATTTCATACTGGTGCCTCCCACTTGTTTATGTCTGAACGATTTGTGGATATGATTAAACATATAAAAGAACTTATTATATTTATAATGTATTTAGCGGCACCTTGGGGAAAGAGTATTGAGTAGGGGTTCTAGATTCCTTGTTCATTCATAATAGATAACACGACACTGGTAGGGGATTTTCTAATAGTTTATCTGTATCTATTTTATGGCATCATCTTTATAGATTGGTTTGTCACTCATTGAGATGGGGTTGATTTGTATCATCATAATGATTCGTTTCTTACCGCTGATGGGAGCTCTCATGTGTATCAGGGAGAGTTAGACCTGATTTCATGTCGTGTAGGATCGTCCAACCCAGAGCTCAAGAGTTTTTCAGATGCTATTGTGTTTGAACCTGATGGTGTTTCTTCTTTAGAGGATCTTCCTTTTTGGGTTCAAGACATTCTTTATGTTTTCCCAGATGACTTCTTTTTTCTTCCTCCAGAGAGTGAGGTGGATTTCACAATTTAAATGGTGCCATGTACGTAGCTGATATTGATTCCTTCTTACTGTATCGATCTATAGGATTAGAAGGAAATCAAGATTTAGTTGGATGACATGTTAGAGAAGGGTTTTGTTCACCCTAATGTTTAACATTAGCCATACCCTAAGATATTTTCCATGAAATAATACGATTCACTTTAGTAATATGTGGACTATCATAAGCTAAACAGGGTAATGGTTAATAACAAATATCATTTACCTCATGTGGATGATTTTTTTGATCAGTTGAAGGGGTAAAAGAGTTTTTCAAAGATCGATCTTCGATCAACTTTTCATCAACTCAGATTCTATGAGTCTGATATAAAAAAGACAATCTTTAGGAGCAGGTATGGCCATTATGAATATCTTGTGATGCCTTTTGGTCTAACTAACACTCCAGAAGTTTTTATAGACTTGATGAATCATATATTGTACTAATATGTTAACAGTTTTGTGGTAGTGTTCATGGATGATATTTTGGTTTATTCAATGTCTGAGCATGAGCACAAGCACCATCTGTGTTTGATTCTGTAGATTATAAGAAATCAATGTCTGTATGGAGATATTTAAAAATGTAGTTTATGGATTCCAAAATTGATATTCATGGGGATATGATTTTTATGTATGGATTATTAATTGATCTAGATAAGGTAAAATTTGTTTAATCATGGAAGGGACTAAAGAATTTCCTTTAAATTTGAATCATCCTTGGTCTTTCTGGATACTAATGATGGTTTGTAATGGATTTCTCTAACCTAGAATCACATTTGGACTCTCTTACCATGAAGGAAGTTAAATTAAAATGGGATTAAAAGTGACAGTCTAATTTTAATGAACTGAAATGACCTCTAACTTCCGCACCTATTCTGATCTTACACATTCTTGGTAAATCATACATGGTGTTCTGTGATGCATTGGGTGATGGTTTGGGATGTGTGCTTATGTAGGCTGATCAAGCGGTAGTTATGGATCTTTTTAGCTCGATCACATGAGAAGAACAACCCAACATAGGATTTAGAGATTGATATGGTGATTCAATCACTGAAGTATCATTGTCACTATCTCTTTGGGGATAAGTTCACAGGTTTTTCTGTTCATACGAGTCTGAACTATTTCATTTCCCAGATAGAAATAAATCTCATATTGAGAAGATTGGGAGAATAACATCAGAAATTTGACATTGACATCGCCAACACTCTAGGGTAATAAAATAAAGAAAAATATTCTTTAAGTATAATGTTTCCATTAAATGTTGTTCTCGAAAAGAAGGAATAGTGGAATCTTGTGGGGTGTTTCGTTCAGTTTCACATGGATACTCATGAAGATGTTTCAAGGATGGTTATGTCTAGTGTTTGGTTATCATCATCTCTCCTGGAGTCTATCATTCAAATTCAAAAAAATATTTATGAGTTTTAAATGATTTATGAAAACTGTTATGGTGGGGAGACTGTTTCTGTTTGGTCTCTTTCATCTAATGGAATACTTCCCTTAGGAGAGTGAGTTGTCATCTCATAATCTGTGGCAATTTTAGTATTGATTTATTGTTATATCTCTTCATGAACTATTCATCTATGAACTAAAAATATGTATTATTAAATGAGAATAGGATTCTACTGGTTAGGTATGAAGAATGACATTGTAGATTATGTGTCCCATTGTTACACCTACCAGCAGATAACAGTATATCACTTGAAACCTTCTAGATTACATCATCCTATGTTAGTGCCGGTTTGGAATTGGGATGAGGTGTCCTTGGATTTTGTTTTGTTTGGTTTCCACAAATTCTCTGATGGAAAATGATATTTGGGTGGTTATTGACCAGGTAAAGAAGCCTACTCACTTCGTTCTGATCAAAGACACCACTAAAGTTGATGATATGGGTCTATTGTATGTTAAGGAGATTGTGAGGCTACATGGGATTCTATGTGCTATTATTTAAGATAGGGGTCCTGGGATTACCTCAGGGTTTTGGAGGAGTCTTCAAAAGGAAATTGGGACTCAAGTCATGTTGATCATAGCTTACCATCCACAGAAATATGGCTAGACTGAGTGGGTAATTCATATTATTAATGATATTCTTCATAAATGTGTCATGGATTTCGGTGGATCGTGGGATATCCATCTGGAATTGAATGAGTTTTTTTTACAATAACAGTTATCAGTTGTTTATTATAATCTCCCCCTTAAATGTATTGTATGGTCACTCATTCATATCAAATCATTGTTGGGAAGAGGTGGCCATAGTATATTTGGTTGGATCATGTATGGTTAATGAGATGTAGAAAAATATTTAGGAGTTGCGATGACACATTTTTACATCATAGAGTCTCAAGAAATCCTATGTAAATCTAAAACATCATCCATTAGAGTTTTCTATTGGTGATTGGGTTCTCTTTAATGTTTCTCCTCAGTTGGGTCACTACCGACGTAGAAAATAGGTACTATTGAATCAGATATATGTTGGAATATTTGAGATCACTAAAGAGTAGGGAAGGTTTCTTATCAGTTAGAACTACTGGTACACTTCACAAATGAAACATCTTTTCATAGTGGTTAACTACCACGTATAGTTTTGAACAAAGATAGCATCATGTTCATGCATAACATATGTGCATAATCATAACATCATCATTGTGATCAAACATATAATCATTTTCATAAATATTTCAAATTATCTCATGAGATACGTCACACCACCTAATACATAGGATCCCTATATATTTCTGGGTATAACTTTCACATCAGGAAATTTACATATTAATGCATGCCACATAAAACATATATCAATCTTAGACATAAAATAACACATGGAAAAGAAATGGTTTTCAAGATAATGCCATAAATAATACATTCATGGCTAAAACTTTTGGCTCACAAAATAAAAAGTGAATAACACAGAAGGTATAAGAATTGAAAATCATGAGTGATGAAGAAACAATATAAAGAGAAGTAAAATGTGTCTTTTTTTATAGAAGAGTTATTTTGGGAAAAAATCATTTTACATAAAGTCATATTGGAAGAATATATATCCCAAAATTGAAAATTTTAGGAAAATTAAATTATTTTTCAGTAATATGATAATAACAACAATACTGAAATTTGGCCCAAAATAGGAATAACCCAAAGAAACAAAATTAGGTTCGAGGATCCCCTTACCTTATTTCTGAATTCTTTATTCACCTTAATATCTGAGATAATAAAATTGGGTACATTAATAAATAAATATATAACCTATTATAAATGTATATTATTAAAAATAATTTTATTAAGTTAGTTTATTTCAATCTTTATTAGTTATACTGTTCTATTTCATCATTCTGGGATGTTCCTTTTCTATATTTCTATGATCGATTCACTTGTATAACTATATTGAAGATATTGTAAAATGATGGTAACAATCTAGAGATGAGATTTTATTTTATTAATTATCTTAATTATTGTTAAATGACCTTATATATCATTTGTTTTTATTGTATGTGGATTAATCCCTATGTAAGTAGTTAATGAAAATGATTTAAATTGTTTTGGGGATTTTATGATAATCACAAAAAAAAAATTTATTTAATATAATGTCTATAAATTTATTCTATTACATATTATAACATATAAAATGTAAAATAAAATCTTATTTGACCATAAAAATTTAATTATGTCCAACCATGGATGCAGTAATCGAAAAGGAAAATGCATCATCCATAATGGTTCTTGGTCGACACATCACGGACGATGCCCTCATTTTTTAGAATCAAAGAGAGATTATAAGAGGTTTGATGATGGATTATTCCATGAAGATGATAAAAATATATTACATATTTAATACTACATTTTTTATGCAACTTGGATAGGGGAAGGTTAGGAGATAATAAGAAAAAAAATTGAAATCAATTTAAAGGAAAATGATAGATAATTTTACCTGTTAAATTTCTCTTCTTGAGAACCTCCTTATGGAAGTTGGATTTGGTATTTTTCGATAAGAATTGATATAGGACATGGGGAAGATGTTTTAGAAGAGGATTGGGTAGAATTTACACAATATTCAAGCATTTAGATGTGTTGTGAGAATATGTGGTAAGGGGTGGTATTTATAGGGGGTGGGGTGTTTTTTTATTCTTTTGTTCATTATTTTATTATTAAGCCTCAATATTGTCAATAGTTTTACCATTCTCAATAAATATATTAATATAATTAAGCATAGTTTGAGATTATGGGAATACATCATCTATACATCATCAATAGCTCAATAATTCATTTATTTCTTAAATACCGTAAATTATCGTATTTCTCTATTCACCAAATATTAAACTATTTTTGAAAAATAAAAAAACTTACCCTAAAAATTTTTGTATGTGTATAATTAAAAAAATAACACCATTTTATGAGAATAATCTTTCAAATATGGAAAATTTATTTTTTTATTTAGAATCATCATTTATTTGAAAAATACTAATTTTAAAATTATAACTGCTTTTATGACAATTTGAAAAATTACACAAGGTGTCATCAAATTAACTTATAAACATAAGAAAAAATAATACTATTTAATTAAAATATTTACTGAAAATTAATATTTTTTAATCATTATATTAATTATAAATATGAAAATAAGCATTTATCTTTTGACAAAATACCAACAAATAATTTATCATTTCAAAGATATTTATTTACATATAATAGGATATTGTTATATCATATTTTTTCTTATGAGATTCAAAAAATTTATTGACAATTTCATCGGTGATGTTACTATTCAATTGTCTTGATTAGTCTTCTTAATGGTCGTGTTACTATTCTAAGGGCCAAGTTACTATTCCATTAGTATACGTTTATTTATTTTAATATAAATTGTTTCATTATTTTTTTTTTGAAAAAAATGTTTTTCTGGGCTCATAATTATAAGCATGAAATTTCCATTGATAAAATATTAGGTCTATACATTCTTCCCCCTTTTGAAATTTCCCCCTCAAAATTTCAATTTATGTAAATATGTGGTGGAAGTTCCCCTTCATCACCTCCTCTAGTTCCCAAGTTTATTCTTCATACTTATGGTTCCTCCAAAACACTTTTTCAATGTGGGTTGTCTTGTACCAGTCAATAATATTTACCATCTCCTCCTCATGAGATAGTTCATCTTCTTATTGAACCACCAAGGAGTTCATTCCATGTAAGGGATATGCTATGTACTTCTTCAGGAGACATATATAGACCACATCATGAATTTGAGCCATACATTGTGGAAGGGATATATGGTATTCCATTTATCCTATGCTATCATGTATCTCAAAGGGTCTAGTGTAACTTGGTTTATGATTCTATTTAGTTCCATACATCTTGGCTCTCTTCCATGGTGATATTTGAATGAATACCTTATCTCCAAAATGGAACTCCAAGTCCCTTCGAAAATTATCATTAATTATATTTTTATAAATATTAGAAGCATTGATATATTGATGGACTAATTGAACCTTATTTTCCATATCATTCAGAAGATCAGGTCCAAGTAGCTTTGTTTCACCAATTTCATCCCAAAAGGATAGAATTCTATATCGCATTCCATAAAGAGCATCATATGGATCCATCTGAATACTCGAGGGGAATATATTATTACATGAGAACTCAACCAATGTGATATACTGATACCATCATCCTTTGAATTGCATTGATCGTGATATTATAATGTCTTTGAGTTTCTGAATATTCCTTTCAGATTGACCATTACTTTCGGAGTGATTATTCATGATGGAATTCAATTCTATACTCAAATAATGATGTATAAGTATACCTAATTTGGATGTGAAACATGAATCTTTTCCTTAGAATATTTAAAGTGGAACCACATTCAGCCTCACCACTTCATTCACATATATCTCGAATTGTATCGAAAATGATAGATCAACTCAAATAGCGATAAAGTGGGAAGTATTCACGAGTTAGCCCACTACAACCCATTTCTCATTGTTTCCTTTGGATGTCTTCAGGAGACTACTGATAAGTCCATAGCGACATTCTCCCATTTCCATATGGGAATAGGAAAGGGTTTCATCATCCCTTTGGAGTTGTGTTAATCCTTTTTAATATTCTGACATACCAAAAACCATGAGATATATTCTGCAGCCTCCTTCTTCTTTTTTTCATACCAGATGTGTTCCCTAAGATCATGGTATTTCATGGTACTCCTTGGATATAAAGAAAAATATGATCTATGATAATTATCCAATAGATCCTTATTTATCTTAGGTGATTAATTCACACAAATCCTAGTTCCAAGTCCAAATCAAACTATCTCCATCAATGTGTAACCCTTATAGCTTCCCTTCCATTACTACTTTCACCTTATTTTGAATCACCAGATTATCCCTTTATGCTTCCTAGATCATATCTTATATATATGGTATGTAATCATTTGGTAATGGTCAGATATATTCCCTGCCCTTATGATTTAAAAATCCATCCTTTTAATATGATTCAAGACTGGGTCATTCTCAATTGCCATCAAGGAGAGAGTAGCAAGTTATTTTCAGTTAAGAGAAATATCTACAATACATTCCTTCCTATGATGATAGTAAATAGATAAATAATAGACCTTGACATGATGTAACCCTCTCCTTTGACTCATATTGATCTCCTTCTATGTGAATATATACATTATACTCTTGTGATCAGTATAGATGTCACAGTTATCACCATATAGGTAGTTTCGCTATATTTTCAATGATAAAATCACAGCTGCTAACTTTAGATCATGTCTCTGGTAGTTGTGCTCATCTATCTCCAACACTAGTGAGATTTAGTCTATGATATTTTCATGTTTCCTCAGTAAACAGTTGAATACCATCTTTGACGCACCCTTTAATACCACAAAGAGTTCCCTGCTTGTGCAATGCATGAGTATTGGTGTAGTGATAAGCCTCTTTTTTAAATCTTTGATGCAAACTTCACATTCATGGGAACAAACAAAATTTTCTTCATTTTGAGTTGGCTTTTTCTGTCGGTTTGACAGTCATGAGATGTTCTTCATAAATTTCTGATAATATCCATCTAGAATAAGGAAGATATATATCTCCAATACACATGTTTTCCTAGGCCACACTTCAATTTCCATTTTCTAATAAGGGTCCTTATATATTACTTTAATGGTGATAACGTGCTCGAAGAATGACACTTCCTCTATCTAAAACTCAAATTTACAATACATTGAATAAATTTTATCCCTTATCAAATTCATTATCATGGTATTCAAATGATCCTCCTATTTTTCCTTAATCATGGAGTATATTGATATATTGTCTAGAAAGATTTCCAAAAACATGTCGACTTAATCTCTAAAGACTCTATTAATTGAGTCCATGAATACTTATGGATAATTAGTGTGTCTAAAATGCAACAATTTGAACTCCTAATGTATCTACCTCATAAGAGAGGATGTCTAAGGAATATCTCCAACACTCACTTTTAATTGGCGATATCCCTACGAAAGGTCCACCATAGAGGAATATTTGGATCCACATTGTTGATCTAACAAGTAATCTATCTATAGAATGGGATACTTGTTCATTATCCTGATTTTGGTGATTTAATGATAATCAATATAGAGGTTCATCAATCCATCCTTATTCTTGAAAAATAAGATGGGTTCACCCCATTGTAAAGTACTAAATCTTATAAAACCAATGTCCATATTCTCTTATTTTTGATAATTCAGATCCTCCAACCAATGTCCTATTTTATTAACTTTGAAGGATCATAGGAATTCCATTTTTTTTTATTTTTCATATTAAAATACATATATGTCATCCATTAAGACTCCAAACTTTGCGTCAATTTGTGTGTGACCACATATGTTTACTCTATTGGTATGAGATTTTTGAATGATCCCTTATTAAACCTAGTTTGGTCCATGAGACAATAAAAATGATCAAAATGATTCATTAGTGAATGGTAATGACAAAGAGTTAGTATAAATATTATATGGATCATCATATATTTCCTTTAGAGTTCTTGGTTAGTGACCGAGTTTTTTTGAAAGTCTCATCATGGTAGGGTCACCAACAAATTGGAAAATAGGTAAAGTTGGAACCAAGATACATGGGACCATTTGAGGTTTTCAATCAGATTTTAAAGGTGGAATACTATTTGGTCTTTCTAATGTAGATGAAAACAATTCATAACTTTTTTCATGTGCATCATATTAAAAATTATCCTTCACACCAAACTCATATTGTGAAATGGGAGGACGTTGATGTGGAACCTCATATGACTGTGATTGAAAAGCTAGTTTTTCTTGTTTATTCTTATATGAAGGTTATAAATGGATAGTACATAATATTTTCTTCTGGTCCAATGGAAACATATTTATTATTATCATGAGTTTTGTGAGTGTATGGTGATTATAAGAGAGTAGTAGCCTCATCACCTCTAGGACCATTCTTATTGAGAAGTTCTCTAGGGGTATCATGTTTTTTTGGTAAGGAAAATTGGAAAATACAAACACCATATTTCAGGTATGATTAATGGTTAATTCTAAACCTTTTGTTTTTTAAGGATTGTCTCTAGTTATTCTAGCATATTTTTGATTCCTCCTTTTTATAGGATCCATTTAAGGGGGATCAAGGAGTATTTTTGTTTCTGGTATGATAGGTAATGAGGTTCTATATTTTTTGGACATTGAAAGTAAATCATCCTATTACTAGTATAGCTAAAGGTAGTCCGCTGAATTATTGGTGAGGGATACCAGAAAAATTGTGGAATTTTGGTAGCATGGTTTTGTTATTTAAATTACATTTAATTTCCTATGAGGAACACCGGCTAGCTGGTAGAAGGATGATTGAGAGGAGTTCCAAAAACAACTCCAATAGCTAATTTGTGGGGTTTCCAAAATATAGGAAATTTTCATGGTGACTCTAGCAAGCTATTGGAAGACAATTTCTATCCATTTATCCTAATTTGGTTAGGAATCCCTATAGTAGTATCATAAAATTTTTCTTATTAATTTCTATTATTATTCTAAACACTTCTACATTGAACTTAATTTGACTAAAATGATATTGTAAAATCCCTTTATGTTAATATGTACATTATAATATTGATACATCATTAATTAAATTGTCAATTGAAGCAATGAATCTATTTTAGTAAGTGTATTTAGGATTTTATTGTGAAATATTATTGTGTGATCTCTCTCCTCCCAGACTGGTGGATACATGAATCATTTATAAATTTGAATAATGATTTGATGAATTTTGGTTCTAGGATTCTTCCTTGACTGATTTTATCACTTTGAATCATTGTTTTTTAATATCCCATGTTTTGTGTTTCATGATACTATTTTTAGGGAATGTGGTTCTATAAGGTCATTCATATTAATTGAACCCATTATTTTTACTTGATTTGAAATAGATTTACAATTGATTTATAATGCATGATTAGTGTCTTCTGATAAATGTTTAAAAAATAGTGTGGTTTGTGTGATTAAATATATTTGGAAATGGATATTCTATTTCTTAAAATGATCTTTAATTGAAATGAATGATTTTATGAAGTATTTTATTATTCATTGATGAGAATTAAAGCATGGAATTTTTTGTGATTTGAAACTGAACTGATCTATTTTGAAACAAATATGTTTTGGTGAAATACATTTGTTTATTTTTTATGAAATGAAATTTTTTTATAAACATTATTTGAGGATACTTGAATGACCATTGATAAATCCAGCCAAAAATGAATTATTTTCACCATGATTGATTGATTGATTGATTGATATGAAGAACATGAGATCTTGGGTACTTCAAAGGGGATATTAATTCTATGAATGACTATCTTTACCTATAATTGTATTTATAATTATAATATATATAAAACATGATGATGGTTGAGACTTCATTTTTGGGTTTTTCTATTAGTAAACCTACACTTGAGATTTAGGGAAGTGTTTTCACACCTAGAGTCTTATTTTACTAGGATTTTGAAGAACCTTATTACTTGATCTTACTAACCTTGAGGATTATAATTGAGGTTTTATAATTGAAAATTATTTATAAATTCCTATATTTATTAAATGATTTATCCATCATTGTTTTTTGATAATAATTCATATTCATTCCTATTTTTCTTGAAAATGACTTATATTAATGTTATCTATTTTCTATTGAGATGATTTGAAAGTCTTGTTTTCATATGTATCATCATCAAGTAAATTTTTATTCATGGAAACAAATAGAAAATTAAATAAGAAAAGATAGGCCCAAACGCCCGGGATGAGAGTCCTAAGGTGGCCAAAATTAGTAGAGTCTAATGGAATCCACTCTAACCAGATTGACTCCCTCTGTTTTCATGGTGAAATCATAATGAATACAAATGGGATCTGGACCAGGAACATCATGAGAGGAAAGGTGGTTTGTGAACTTTTTCCCCTTGTTCCATGTATGGACCATGATAGGGTTGGTGTGGATCATGACCCTAAACATTCAGATGATGTAAATAATAGACCATGGGATAGATCCAATTCCATGCATGGCACTGTGGAGGATTTGGGAATCAGTTTCAGACACTGATACAAAGATACCCTTCTAGTGAAATAATAGGAGGCCAAAAAAATCTCTTTGGCCTCTTCCTGGAGGGAAGACCATGACCCAGGCAAGCTGAGAACACCATGATAACTGAACCTGACGGATTACACACCACCCCACCTCGAAAGATAATCCCCCTATTGCAAGACCCATCAGTATTATGTTTGATCCCCCTGTTGGGAATTGACCAATAAACCTAGTTACCTCTGATAATCCTGGTACATGAAGGAGTAGAATTGTTGTGGACTTAAAGCCTTCAAATGGTAGGATCTTCCTTCCATTCTACAAGGGATCTGACCATATCAAGGAGTAGGATTTTATTACGGTGGATGACACCCTGGCTAGAGGCAACGGTCCCTTTGTGTCTGGACTTATTCCCCGCCTGCCATATCAACCAACTACTAGTGTGGAAGACAATGGTGATTCCTTCTACTCTAGCCCCTTCTCCACCACACCATGTAACCGTTGATTGAGAAAGGGCATACCATCTAAGCAGTTATAGTTAATACTAGTAAACTCATCAAAATAATTCCACACTGCTCTTGCCCAGTCTCCTTCAAAAAATAGGTGTCCCACACTCTCTCCTAGTGGTCCATGCAGCAATGACATCTTGAGGGGACCTTCTGTTGAGATTTCCAATAATTTTGAGATTCTTTGTTTGTTGTGTTTTTATATTTTGGAGTTTTTATCATGTTGAATGTATTTTCATAATAACCTTTTTATGGATTGTTTCTACTTTTTTAATTATTTAGTTATATTGTTGGTTAAATGGATTGATTTTTTGGATGAACAAGAACCATTTTCCAACATATGAGGACAAGAAACACCCTTTAATAAATGTCATGGTTGATTTAGTTACCATTTTTTTGGTTATCAAGGTTCGTATATGAAAATGACTCATATCCTGCCTTAGGATCTTATATGAAAAAACTAAATCATAAAACACACGATGTGTATCCAGTCTAAAATAAATTTCATAAAATCCCTAGGAAACCACATCAAGTGAATTATCATTATTAAAATGGTGAGCATTGGGTGGTGTTTCTAAACATAATGCTTCTTATATCCAACCTGAGAAAACAATGGATCATATCAGGATGATTAAATAAAAAAAATTATAACCATTGATATACCTATAACTTGAAACCAAAAAAATAGAGGATGATGAAGTGGAAGAATAAAATGAGGAGCAGGAAGGAATAAAATTTCTTAAATCATAACAAAAATGGGGCATGGAAAAACCCACATCCTTTTGGATCCTATGGAAAGGATATGGAGTATAGAATATGTTGAATATATCTCTCATGATCCCCATATATCCCTTATGTTTGAAGGGGGTTTCTCATAAAATTATGGCGCTACCCCCACTAAAACAATGTCTCATAACAACACTAGGTACCAGATCACCCAATACCGGGTAACTAGTACCCTACCGGACACCTGTTTCATGTCCATCGTACACCTAATTCATCTTCAATGAGTATGTCACTACCAAAAGTATCAATAGGTGGCAAGTATTTTCATATTTTCTAAATTCAGTATTAGGGCCACCTTAACCCTTTTTCTCAACTCCACTATATGAACCTTACCTTTATTTAAACATCTCATAATTTATTTCATGTAAATATGACTGTTTCTTTATTCTTTTATTAGTTGGGCTGGTCTCAGGTTCGTTTGGGCGAGTTTTGGGTGTTTTTGTTTATTTTTGGGTAGTGCGTGGTTAGAACACCATTTTCCAAAACCGTGTGGTGTCATCTTGGAATCCATGTTAGGGAAGGTAGTGGGAACATGGAAGGTACACTATTATCACATGGTTTTTTCAAACTGTAAGGGTGATTAGTGGAAAAAATTATATGTCAAATATAGGGGAATAACATAATTACCCCACCATTTTTTTAACTAGGAGAGATACCCCTATGAGTGATGGCTTTATATATTAAGTATTGTATGGTTATAGTATCGTTTGGAAAACCATGTTGCATATAGTTCATATCCTTCAATTCATCGATGAAATCTGAATTTTTATCTAAATGAATATTTCTCCAAAACCCTTAGATTTATGAACTCTTTTTTACCCATAGGATCATGAGTAGAATTATTTCCTTCCAAAAGAGAGTTTAAAGAAATTAAATAATTCTTAGATATCCATATTCATTGGTTAGTCTATTTACTTGACCATTATTCCTATATATATATTATTTAAATATTTCTCAGAATCATAGATCTAATACGTTGTAAATATATCCATGTTCCCTTATAGTAATTATGATGTTTAATTGTTGGATAAATTAAGTAAAGAAGATATAACCTTATATCATGAGTATCATAGTGTCATTCTTCATTATCATCTGTACTACATTGAATTATGTGATATAGTTAGGAAATAATTTTTTGATGATACTATGGTAGGATTTATACATGCTCTTTTATATCGTCTTTATTCCTTTCTCATATATGTAAATTTTTTGTTTCCATGTTTTGAGACTGATTTTAAATTAAAAATTGGAATTAAATTACCTAAACTTGAGAAACTCGTATCATATCTATTTGGATCTATAGGATATTATTAGACTGGGATTGATAGAATCCAATTGGGTGTATCAAATGTCCTTGAAATGATAATTTTGAAATATAAAATCATGAATAATGGTATTTAGTAATTGAACTAAACCTTATTGAATGGTTAGATCATAGGATTAAAAATGTTTTTTGCTAAACATTGAAGGTTTCATGAGTTGTGTTATAATAGATGATAAATGGATTAATGGGGGATTTCCAATGTTTTAATTTAGGGCATGTAAAACTCTATATTTTATAGAGGGAGACTGTGCATTCCTTTGGGTGTTGCAGAGATTATATCACTATAACATTGAAATTTAGTGCATGTAAAAAATTAAGGTTTGTCAGACTATTTTATATTATTGAAAGTATTTTCCTGATGACCTATCAATTGTCTCTTCCATAGAGGTAGAATTATATTCATGATATTTATTCTAATTAAACATCTTTGGATATATTGACCCAACACTTATCATGTGATTGTGGTTGATGATGATGATCTTGAGGATGATATTTTCTTTGAGGAGAATCTGATCCATTTTAGGGATCACAGTTAAAATGTTTAGTGGGGAAAGACTGTGTCAATGGTCTGAGTGTTGTGCATGTATGGTCGTGTTTAGTATTATAATTATGAAAGGTAAGTAGGTGTTTTTTCCTAGTGGTATGATCTATTCACATCAAAATATTTTTAAATATTGGGAGAACTTCTCAATCATGATCAATTATAAGGTGGGGATATTATATGATCCTGACCTTTCATGATACATCTCGTACGTTTTTCATGAAATTTTTAGACTTCTCTAAATATCCATTTTGTTTTGGGCTTGTCTCAGGTGTATTCATGCAATTTTTTATATTATTTAATGGGGTTGTCTAGTGCATAGTTGGTACATGATTCTCTCAAACCATGAAACTTCCTCTAAGAAACTTTTCAAGGAAAGATAGTGGGAACTGGGTAGTCACACGATTGCGACATGATTTTTCCAAACCATGTAGGTTCTCAAAGGAAAACATAAGATATTGAATAAGAGGAAATAACATGGTTGGCATTTAGTCCTTAAAAAAATGTGATCCTACTATGTGAGGGTTTTCTTGAGGTAGTAAGCATGACACATATGGTGCATGGTTTTCCAAATTGTGCAGCCTAACCATGAAAAATATAGTTAGAAGCCATAAATTCATGGATATAATCTGAATGAAGATATCAAGGACTCATGTTTTCATAGAAACTTATATTTAATAATTATTGTTTTTCAAAGTCTCAACGCGAAATTCCTTTTGATCAAAAAAATGCGTTTTAGGCAACTTAAAGGTCGTTGGATATCCAAATTCTCTGGTAAGTCGCTACTCATAATCATTATTCCCAAATCCCTTCTTATTCACTTTCCTGGAAATGCTGATCAAATACAATAAAAATATATCCATGTTTCTTGATGGTAATTATGATGTTTAGTGGTTGGATCTACATAAGATATGAATATTTTTGCTCATATATTGAGTATTATAGTGTCGTTCTTCATTTTCGGTTATTCTATATCTAATTTAGGGATATGATTATAACAACCCTTTTATTTATTTTACATTAATAAATGATTTATTACATAATATTTCTTTTAATAAAAAAAATAAATATCGATAGTTCTAGTGTCTTTGATAATAAGATAAATTACATAAAAATATAAAATTGGAAAAACATCATCTTTATTGAGAACTTTTTTAACTTGATCACACTTAAAACTATATCGGATAACCTGGGTACATACATGAGAAATGGGTGATCTGTAAATCCATGTATGGGAATGAACATGTAATAAGATTAATGAGGTAGTAAATTTTAGAAAATTGGAATATAAATGTGGTTTCAATGGAGTGATAATCATAAACATGAAAAATGAGGTCTGATATAGAATGATAGCCATATAGAAAGTGTGGGAACTATGGAAACTACTAAAAAAAGGTACCTCATTATCATATGTTAATGATAGCATCCAAGAAATATTGATGGAAAAAGTTCTATAGAGTAATCAAGTTCACTCTATGTCCCAACATATTGTCTCATTAGACAAAGCGTTACCCAATGCATTAGAGCACTGTATAATTCTGGGAGCACCCATCACATTCATTTTATTCTCATTATTAAGTGTACCATGTAGATAAAAATACATGGATTCATTAATCAACATATTTTAATACACAATAAATTATTTTGGAGTATAGAAATTTGATTCCAAATTAAAAGGTGTATAAGTGTATAAAGTTAAACAACCTTTATTGGAAAATGGTATTGTATTCACAATAAAATTGTTCTGGCATGGAAAATTTTGTTAAAATTTATGAAGCATAATAGTGTCATTTAAAATTTAATAAAATATTTTTATTAGAGAATAATGTTTGTATGAAAATTTTTAAATCCAATGGGAAGTAATAAAATACTTTTAAATATATATCCCAACATTAGTAATTGAAAATATAAGGCATGATATAATGAACAACTTTAAGAAATATGAGAAGGAAATGATCCCTTACTTGAGTGTGTGACTCCAAATGTTTTGAAGGAGATTCTAGAGATCTTTTGGGTTCCTTGGGAAGCTTCAAAAGAGGGTAGGTAAAAGTAATAATGTGATACAAGGATCTTGAGTGAATAAGAATGGGATCTCGGGTGGGTTTATATAAGAAAAATATGGGAAATTCATTATCATTTCTCTAACATAGGTTTTGGACTCTATATAATAATATAACCAAAACCCCAAACCTTACCATGGGTTTTTCCAATCATTTACGCCAAAGTGGATTGGTTTTCTTTTTTTATAAGGACAATGTATGAAATTAACAAAATAATACCCTTTATTATGTGGAGTTGAGTCATACTCTTAATAAAATGATTTTAATACCATAAAATATATTAATGGATTTGGGGTATTCATAAAGGATATATAAAATTAATTAAATAAAAATAAAAAACATTATTTTAATGGTAAAAAATATATTTGGTTGTTGATAACCATTATAGTATTTATGACATCACTTTTTCATTATGATGGCATACTACACACGGTATATTTATATGGTATATAATTTTTACAGAAAAAATAAAATGTCTAAAAAAATTATAAAAATCACCATTGGATAATTTAGACATTTCAATTCCAAAAGTAATATTCATTTTATCATAATAGTTTTATAAATGTGGGCATTTTTTTAATATAATAATATTACTTATTGATAAATGATGTGTTTTTTACAATAATAGTTTTTAAACGCTTATAAAATTTATATTTGATTTCATAAAACAAATATTTCATTTATATTTAATAAAAATTATTTAATAGTAATATTTTTAAAAAAATAACTTTTTTTAAATATCCATTAGTTCAACAACATAAAATTCTTAATTGAATTTTAATATTACACAAAAAAATTGTATTTCATTATACCAGAATAAAAAAATTATCATGTAATAATAATGGGATAAAAATATATTCATTATTCTATAAAAAATAATTCACATACTCATTATCATAGGGTATCATTATATATACTTTTAATACACCAATGAAATCTGAAAGAGTTAGGTGTGTGATGGTAAGACATTCATGGGGTGGTTTTTGCATACATGGTTTGGGGCATGATCTCGATGAGCATGAACTTCTCCCATAAATGGTTTCACTCACACTTGATTTGTTATATGTCATCTTGGACTATGTCAAGGGAAACTATTAGTGATAATATCTCTATTTTAATCTCAAATAAATTGGATTCCTAGGGTATGATACTACTAGTTGAGGTCATCACTTCTTTTTTAGGTGTCAAATGGATTTTTTAAAACCCTATTTTTATAATAATCATGTAATCATTGTTAAATGGAAATATTGACAATAGTGAGGTTTGTTAATAGTCATTTAAGTCTGATGGGATATAAAAAACTGAATAACTTCATTTTCTCTATTTTATTAAAATACAAGTGGAAATTTTATTTTTAACATTTGGGGTCCGTACAATCTACCTCCATTAAGAAATTTTACCCTCAAAATTTTCATTAGACACAATAAAAAAGATGAGGGTAACTCCATCTCATCACTTACTCTGATTCCCATGATTCTCATTCAAACATGTGTTTTCTCTACAGTACTTTGACTAGGTGAATTGTTTTATTTTGTATAACTTTATTTTTATGATATAATATCTTCATTGTCTTCTCCTCACATGGAAGATCATTTTCAATGGTACCAAATATTGATTGAGTACATGTGAGGGTTATGGTAAGTACTTCCTTAATATGGATACATGGTATACATCGTGAACATGCAGTGGGTTAGTTGGTAGGCCTACTCGATTGGCCACAGCTCCGATGTGATCATCAATCTCAAAGAGGCTGATGTATTTTGGACTATACATTACCTTCTTCCCAATTAGAATGACATTATTACATAGATATATATAGAGTAACACCATGTTCCCAACATCAAACATTAAGAATTGAAATGATAGTCATCATAGATCTTTTTTTTCATCTATGAGAAGGCTAGTTGTCTGGTTTAATGGTCTTGACCTTTTCCACTATTTCCTCAACTATTTTAGGACCTAGTAGTTTGTGTTACTCAACATCATCCCAACACAAAGGTGTTCTTAAACTCTTCCCATAAAGGGCTTCATAGGGATCCATTTGAATTCTGGAGTGGAAACTGCTATTGTATGATAACATGACTATAGGAATATATTTATCCCCTTGTCCTTTGAAGTCAGTTAAGAATGCTCTGAACATGTATTGAAGTTTTGAGATAGTCATATATGATTATCCATTAGTTTGAGGGTGATAATTTATGTTGAAGTTCAACTCAATATTTAGAGAATGTTGAATACATATCTAGAACATGGAGGTTAATCTCATATCATAATCTAATACAATTAATAGTGGTACTCCGTGGAACCTCACCACTTCTCAAATGAATATTTGTGCATGTTGATCCTATGACAAGTCCTCTCTAATAAAAATTAAGTGTGCAGTGTTTGTAAGATGATACACTACAACTGAGATAGAATTTTTTCATATATATGTATTTAGATGTTTGGTGACAAAACTCATGGTGATGTTATCCCATTTCCAAATTGGTATCAGTAATGGTTTCATCATCCCCTTAGGTTTTTTCCCATTCCTCTTTATATTTATGACATACAACGCATATCGATGTACATTTTGTGATCAATTTCTTCCTATATTTTCAATGATAGTGTTATCTGAGATCAAAATACATTTTTTCAATTCTAGGATTGATAGGTAATATCGACCTATGTGAATCTTCCAATGAATCATTATTTAATTTGGGAATTGATTGTACACATTTTTGTGACCCAAATATCAGAACTCCTTCGTTAATATTGAACTCGGTAGATTTGTCCTTTCTTATGGTCTCCAGTTTCTTTTTAATCCCTACATCATCTATTTGATCATCCTTTATCCTCTCTAGAATATAATGTTGAGAAATCATTTGTGAAAGTATTGATGATGTTCCCTCCTTTATGATTCCAATGTCCATCATTTTCATGTCTAAGAAGATTAGATCCCTATCAATTCTCATCAATGATAAAAAAAATTATCCTTTCTACATAGATATTGTTCCACATTTTTTTATTTCTAGGATGGTAGTCGATTGAGAATTCATTGTCCTTGATCAGATCTAACCATCATTGATGGGAACCATTCATAATTTTTTTTTGTGAATATATAGTGGTGGATTTTTTGGTCAATATATATTTCACACTTCTCCAAAAAGTTATAATTCCACCATATTTCGAAAATGGAGATCATTGCATTTAACTCTAGCTCATGTGTTGGGTATTTCTATTCAGGAACATTAAACTTCATTGAAGTATCTTCTATTAATTTTTCATTATTCATAAACACACATCCAAATCTATTATTTGAAGCATTAGTGAATACCATGAAATGTTCCCCCCTAATGGGTAGTGTGAGAATAGAGGCAGGGATAATAATCCTTTACAACTCCATGAATATCTCTTCACATTCATTATTCCAATCAAACATGACTCCCTTCTGGGTTAGCATGGTTAGGGGGTTTGAAAATTGTGATACATTTCTCACAAATCAACAATAATCCCAATCCAATAAGAGGAATATATCGATATATTTCAAAGATGTTAGCCTCATCCATCCTTTAATTACTTCTTCCTTTGATGGGTCCAAAAATATCCAATTTATTGTGATTATATTTCCCAAGAATTAGACTTCATTCAAATAGAACTCATGTTTACTATACTGGGTATAAAGCTACTCCTTTTGTAAGGTCTTCATAATAATTCATAGATGCTCATCAGAAACCTATATGGTTTTAAATAATATTAAAATATCATCTATAAATACAACCAAAAATATTTGTACATAATCTCTAAAGAAACTATTCAACAATTATAGAAAGCTTTCTGGAGCATTAGTGAGTCCTAATAAAGTTACTATGAACACATAGTTCTCGTACCTTGTATAAAAATAATCCTTGGGGGCATCCTCCTTCTTCACCATAACATGGTTACATCTCAACCACATATCCACCTTGTAAAAGTATTGTGTGTCACATATTTTATCGAAAAAGTCATCAATATGTTGCATAGGATACTTCTTATTTATCACGACCTTGTTGAGCTCAAGATGATCAATTACAAGGTAAATTGAATCCTCCTTTTTTGGATGAAGAGGACTTTACAGAACGTAATGAAGCACTTTAGTATTTTATTCCTTTATCTATATATTCCAATAGTTGTTTATATATCTCCTCAAATTCCAGAACATCCATTCTATATAGAGTGTAGGATAATGGAAGCTCCCCTAGTATAAACTCGATTGAATATTCAACCTCTCATCTAGGTGGAATGCCTGTAAATTCCCCGAGAAACATGTTATTGTGTTCCCACACAATGGGCTTGTCTTTAAGGATGATATTTTCATTATACTCAATAATTTTATCTATATATGTTTTCTCCTTGGAAAATAATATCCATTCATGTGATTTTTTGTATTAGAGAAGATTCATCCTCCACTTTTCACTTTTATGGAATCTGGGTTGGATTCATAATATGAAGATTGAATTCCTTCTTAGTGAAATTGATGTTGCCTCTATATAGAAAAATCCATTCCTTACCCATGATTTCATAAATTCCACTGATGGGTGTATGACAAGACTAATTGGGATGTTTATCCAATAAATTTTGACTAGGGAGGAGTTATATACTTTGGATGCAATAATTTCCCATATTTCAATTTTCCCCAACATCTTTAGTTCCATGATTTGTTGTTGTGTTTAAATAGTTCTAAAAACATTCATTATATGAAGGAATTAATAGAAACAAAATCAAAAAGTTTGTTCAATATTCTTGAATGAATAACTAGCGTACTTCCTAGAACTTCTTTGATGGGATCCACCTTAGTTGTTATGATATAAAAATCACACACTTCCTTCCCTGGATGGTTTTTTTATTGTCCCTGAAAATATTTGGATTAGTGAATTGGTTGGAAAAGTTCCCTTATTCCTTATAGTTTAGGTGATGAAAAATGTGTTGAGGATTGACTAGAGCATCCCTTTCCTCTATCACAGTAGTGTGTTTCTTCAATCAGAAGTCACTAGCTAGGTTTCCTTCCTTACCAAACCTAAATCATTTCCTCATCCCCCTTAGGAAATTTATGGGGTGATTTATTTTGAACCTTTGATGATTAGTATGTTGAAATTTCTTGGTATTATTTTATTTTTTAGTTAGACCACCATAGTTAAACTTTGCATTCCTCTTATATTACCCATTATACCCTTGATATTATATGATATCCATTTTGACTATGAGGGTTCGTCATAAAGTTTCCACATACCTATCAAACACTCATATTACCCTGTATTTTCTTAGAATAGGTTTAATCCTACAAAATAAGTAGAAAAAATTTCATTCAAGAGTAACAAAAAAATAAAAAATAGTATCATGAGCGTCTTGTGATGTTTTCCTCATACATCCAAATAGATTCATTATTTTTTTCCTAAGGGAAATGAAATATATTTCTATTTTATGTTAGAGATTGTGAAGAATATATTTATCAAAAAACATTTTACAGAATCCCTTCCAACCCATTACATCAATTTCTCCCTCAGGATTCGTATTCTAGGTCAATTTCCACCTCTTTTCATCTTATCCTTCCATAAAATAAACAACTTGAAAAACCTTCCCCTAATCATAAAAATAAAGGATGGAGAAAATATTCTCAATGGATTTGATCTATTGTTCCACGATCGAGATATCAAATGATGCATTGAACATTAGAGGCATTTTTCGCATAAAGGACACAATTGCAGCTTGTTCATTATTAAGGGGATTTGGGTGATCCACTTTATCAAGGTTTCTATTCATAACTTTAGTATGCTGAGAGATTATCATTATAATGTTCATGATTTCCGCTCCCATCATGTTGGGAATATCATTAGAGAAGTTATCACAATTTTCATCACATTAAGTGTTTACCTAATTCCTCTTATTTTTGGAAATAACCTAGAATAAATAGGAACTTATGAATGAGTATTTATAAAAATTATATACATAAAAGGTAGCCTAATGAAATTATAGAGATAATCTATAATTTATATCTCTTTCTTTAACTTATGAATTTTTTTCTTTAATCTATGTTATCATGATCTATTTCCTAATATATATTCTTATGTGTATTTTTATTCCCTTATAAATGGTTAATAATAATATTAAGAATTTCATGAACTATATCCCTTAGTAGTGTCAAACCATCAAGGCATCGAGACCCGGTTTTGTGCACTAGTTCTCGGTAAATTCTAGATCAATGTGTTTTTTTCGACTTTTACCCCTATGTACATTTGTGACATAGACACATCCAATTGTAGTATCCAGAGAGGGGTGTATTTTTTTTAAACCACTTACTCTATAATTAGAAATTTTAGGTATGTTTTCTTATACTTAGTTTTATCCATCAGTCTTTCTCTACAGTTTTCAATCCAAATCCCAAAAATAACTAAACATTTCATTTAATGCTTAATGAAACAATCATGCCCTTTATTTCATATTCAAAGATAATTTATTACATAATATTACACATAATAAATAAAAAATTATTTATAAGTATAATTTCATTGTAAATTAGGTAAATTACATAATACATTAAAATAGGAGAAACCACATCTCTGTTGAAAACATCCTTAACATGATCGCACTTAAAACTACATAGGATAACTCAAGGAAATTCATAAGAAAGGAGTTACCTATAAATCTCATAAATACAATAAACATGTAGTAAAATGGATGAAATAGTATATGGTATAAAATAGGAATATAAATCTGGCATAAATGGAGTGAGAATAATATACATGAACAATGGTGCATTATATAGCATGATAACTATAAAAAAACATGGGAAATGTGGCAACAACGTAAAACACTACATAAAAAAATAGGTCCAGGCTAATTTCCATAAAAATCATGATGGAAAAATAACAATAAACGAATCAGGATTTCTCTTGTTCCTAATAAGACATCTCATGAGACTAAACATTACAAAATTCATTAGAGCACTAAAAAATTCTAGGCTCACGTGGCACTTTCGTTTCATTATCATGCATAAGTGTGGCACATTGATCATAAAATGGATTCATTCATCATCAAATTTTATTCCAAGATTAAGGAGTTTGGAATTAAAACATGTAATTAACTTTTCAAATAAGTATAAGTGTATAAATATGAACACCCTTGATATAATATGGGTATTTTATTCATTAAACAATTGTATTGGTATGGAAAATCACGGAGAATGTTTGGCAGCATAACAAAATCACATAAAAATTCATAAAATAGGATGATGAGAGTAAAAAAAATTCCCATATAATTTACATAAAATGAGAAATAATACGAACTTCTAAAGACATATCCCAACATTATAAATAGGAAATAGAATAAAAAATATAATAAAAACTATAATAAAATGTGTAGGAAGGGATACCTTACATGAGTTTGTGACTCCAAATGATTGGGTGGAACTTCTTGCGAGCTTGTAGGAATGTTTGAATGACTATATAGAATATAAGGAAGAGTAAGGACTTAATAAAAGGAACATGAATAAAGATAAATGTGATCACAGGTTGGTTTTGTTATGAAAATAATGGGGAATTCTTTATCTTTTCTCAAACAAGGTTTTTAGACTCTATAAAATAAAATAACCAAAAACCACAATCCATTCCACAGGGTTTTCCCATAATTTATTCCAAATGGAATTGAATTTAATTATTTAATAAGTTCAAGGGCCAAAATTAATAAAATTATACCATTTATTTTGTGGAAGATAGTCATAATCTTAATAAAATGATTTTAAAACCATAAAATATAATAATTATTTTCTATGATTGATGCAGTGTTTATAAAATTAATCAAATAATCATAAAATCACATTATTTTATAAATAAAACATAAATTGGGTCGTGTATTCCCTCAATAGTATTTATTATGTTACTTTTGAGTCATTATGATGTCATAATACACACCCTATATTTATATGGCATTTAAGTTTTACCCGAAAATTTGAAAGTCTCAAAAATGTATGAAAAATCACCATTGGATAATTTTGATGTTATGATTATAAAAATAATTTTACTAATATTTTCATTTTTACTTTTAAAATAATAGTCTTCATTTATTTAGAACTAGTGGGTTTTTTTTGACAATAATCATTTTTAAAACCTTATAAAAATAAAATTTGACATCATTAAAATTATATGATCATTTATATTTAACAAAAAAAATTAACAATAAAATTCCATTAATATATCATTTATTTTAAATATTCATTGAATCAACAAAATAAATTCCTAAATTAAATTTGAATATTACAAAAATGTTCAGTTTGTGATTTATTGTTTCAAATAGAAAACATATATAGAGTAATAATAATAGGATGAAAACTTATTAATTATTCTATAAATAATAATTAAAGAACTAAAATAGATTGTTTCTTGATTCACATCCCATTAATGGACATGAAAACACTATAAGTGTGAGGTGTTCAATAGTGAGACTTTCATGGGGTGGTTTCATGTAAATGTTTTGGGACTTGATCTCAATGATCTTAAAAATATTCCATAAATAGTTTCACCCATTCTTAAGTTTTTGAATATCAATTTGGTTCTGGTTAGGGGTGAATCTCAATGATGTTATCACCCCTTGAATCCCTGATAAATGGTCTTTATATGGTATGATGCTACTTGTGGATTCCATCACTTCCTTTGTCTATGTCAAATAGATTTGTTAAAATACTATATTTAATTGAGTCATGTGATCACTCTTTAGTAGCTATATTACCAATGCTAATGATTCTTAATGGTCATTTATATCTGATAGTATATAAAAAATCCTAAATTTTTTTAGTTTTTTCTATTTAAATAAAATACAATGGTAATTTTTATTTATAAGAGTTCACAATGTTTAAAAGTTAAGTCGAGCATTCATCAATAACCCCAAGGTTGGTATTATACATTCTATTTACCATAGTCTTGATTCCTTTCTCATGTATGTGATTATATCATTATGTGTCCAGGTTGTGAAATAGATTTTAAATTATAAAATTCAATTCAATTCACTAAAATTGAGAGACCCATATCAAATCACATTGGATCCATTAATGATTATGAGAAAATAATTGATCCAAAGACAAGAGTGTGATAATAATCCACGAAACTATAATTATGAAATGGAAGAAAGGGAAAAATTGGGTTTGTTGAATTTAAATAGATCCTTGAATCATTTTTTAATAATGAGATTTAAAGGGGGGTTTTGGCTTAACGTTAAAGGGTTAATGAGTCATGTAATAATTGATGATAAATGGATTAATGGTGACATTACCATTTTTCTTATTGAGATGAAAGTAAAAAACCATGGTTTCATTTTTTGAATGAAATGTTGAACTATGTTGAGAATTTTTTATAAATGGGGTTCTAATGTGGAATCATGATATCTGTGTGTGTGAACAATGTTGAGATGGTGTTGGTGTAATAATCCTCACCCATGGGGTGTTAAAATGAAGCTCTAGGACTTTGATGCATTCATGTGAATTGTTTTTGGACTGATGCTCCATTTACATAAGATTTTGGTGGTAGACTATTGCTTTAAGTACTCATGATATTGTTGTTTTACTAACACTTAAAATACCTAAGATAATTATGTTTGACCAAAGCTCCATGTATCCATGTTAATAGTACATAACCTGACACCCCAAGGCACTATAAGTAATTTCTAATTAATCTAATTACATAAATTCCTCGAATTAATAAATTTTAAAGTCCCTATGTGTATGATTCTGACTCTAGAATGGGTCAAAGAAGGTATGTTTGGTTTGGGTGTCATCGTGGACCCAAGGTCCAATCTTATTAACTAAATAATAATAAATGTGACACCTATTTACTTTCATTTTTTTCATTTTATTATATGCACTATTGTATACACTATTATGGACTTGATATTTCATTAGATACAATTAGTGGTGGCCTACTGAGTGGTACTCACACCCTACTTGGGAAGATTATTGTTACCTGATTAGTCATCATATTTTCAAGAAATGATAAGTTCAAGAGCACTATGTTAGATGGTTGAGTTGGGATTCGGGATAGATCATGTGTATGGGAACTGGACATGATGTCATGACCCTATTCATATTTTTCAACGTGTCTTTATTTCCTATTATCATTTGTCACTTTACACTTATATAGCATGACATATCTACCACTTTTTTTTTGTCATTTTCTTTTTGTCGGACTCTTCATGTGATTAATAGTCTTTACTGGTTATTTTTTAAAATCATTTTATCAATTTTTATATTGTCTTCCATTGTATAATTACATTGATAAAGATGGTATATTATCCCCACATGTCTTATTAGAACCTCACTTCTAGTCATCAACCTCTATCACGTGGGGATACATGCTTGAGGTAATGTTCAAAACCAGCATGGGAAACCATCATATGGAACCCAAGATGGGTTGTTATATCCACTAAACATAAAACCATAGAGATCCAATCTAAACTTCCTATGATTAATACATCAAGATTATAGAACTAATAAAAACACCAAATTCATACACTCATTATCCTCATATCACTAAAATAAACTTTTATCCCCAAAAAAACATGAGCCTATAATAATGTTGGTCATTATATTTCTGAAATTAAGGACAAATTAAATGAATCATTACTTGGGATAAAACATAATAGAGTGTTATAATAATTTTTAAAATATGAGCTTCCAAAAATATAAAATTGATATCCTAAGTAAGGTATGATTGGTTGGGAGACTATGAAATATATATTTATTATGGATAGTTAAGATGAAGTTAAATTCATATAAAATAAACCTAATTCCCATTAAAAGTATATTGAGAGTTCAAATAATGGTAAATTGCGAGACACTATATCATCCAAAATGGACTCCATTTTAAAAAATATTGTTTAGACTTTAGTTTATCAATTTTATGTGGTAAGACCCATAGGTTGAAAATGGGTTTTCTGAATAAAATATAAAATAAATTCTATAGTGGATACTAATAATGATCACTTTATTGATACAAGTTACAAAATAATTTAGGGTATTGATTATGAATATACCTTTTCACCTATAAGAATGATAAATTCATTATTTATATTCCTAAAAATGAAATATTATTATGATTATGAGATATACCAAATGATTTTGAATACATTTTCCTAATATGATATTTATTCAAGGAAGTGAATATGATACAAGTTTGTGGTTTTGAGGATACAAATATATCTGATATGGTATGAAATTTACAATGATGTATTTTTTCTATTAAGATATACTTCTAGATTTGGAATATTTGTTTTAATGATGTAATAAAAAAAAGACATTTAATTAAAAATAAAGGCCAAACTTTTCTATATAACTAAACCAGTTGAAGTATTTTTATATTTAGTGTACTGGAAATAGAAAAAATATTACACGTTGGAAAAATTATTATTATTTTAAATTATTTAGAGGATAAGTTATAAAAACAATTCTTGAGGAAATAAATATGTGTAAAATCATATATAAAAGTTGTGAATGCTAATACAGATAGATCTTATAGTTTTATTGCTTTAATTAAAATAATATATGTTTGTAAAGTGATCAAGAGGTTTAGTAAGGATAACTCCATTAAGGGTTCATTTCTATTGTAATATCGTGAAATTATTATGAATATACAATGTTATACTATTCAAATTAAAAGAAAATAAACGAAATTAATTATGTATCCTTCGGTATCCATCATGTATACGAAGTTAAGTAC
Source organism: Viscum album (assembly GCA_963277665.1). Taxonomy (NCBI): domain Eukaryota; kingdom Viridiplantae; phylum Streptophyta; class Magnoliopsida; order Santalales; family Viscaceae; genus Viscum; species Viscum album. Next base: position 1,161,014,958 of record OY728143.1, on the reverse strand, counting down.
TCAACATTATGTATCATATGATTCAAAAATAAGTATTTTATACAAATAATATCATATTTAGAGTCATTATATCACTATTAAAAATAAATTAAAGTTATTAGTATGTATTAACAATGTATTCTTGATCATTGGGGGTAAAGAGATCTTTATAAAAGGATACATTGATGATATCTTACAAAAAACAAATTAAATTTAAAATACTAGTTTGGATTTCTATCCTAACATTATAATGGATTTATTTATTGTAAAATTCATAAATTGGAATTAATGGATATTTTTTAATTTAACTTCAATATATAATTGTTCGAACACAAAGGTATGAATTTTTTGTTAATGATTTTTTTTCTCAATTACTGGTAGTTTGATTTTTTTGGATTCGTTATAACTTTATTGTGGTTTGATATATCTGAGATTCTAGAAAATTTGGTTGTTTTACTTATCTATAAATATATAGAATTTAGTTATTTAACGAATGTGAGATTCTAAAAATGGTTTTTTCAATGGTGCAAGGATATGTCTCATGAAACAAATAAAATTATTCACCATGGATGTTGAGGATATGCCACAAGTGCTACTTATATAATTCCAACTATTGTAGAAATTCATTAATTCTCACACAAAGGACTATAGCTACACCATAGAATAAATATAGGGTATTGACCTTCATTTAAAATTTATACTATGTTATAAACTATTTACATTTAATATATCAAAGGAATTCTAGGAGTTTGTTGATTTAGATTGTCAATAGGGAGTTGTGCCATAGAGGAACCCTACACCATAATAGGTAATGTTAATGAATTTTTATACAATAGTGTAATGTGTTATTATATAATTTCATGTTGAATTTTAATAAATACTAAAGGAAAACAAGTGGATACACTATAAAACATTATTTCACAACATAATGTTTTAAATACGCAGTTCTTGAATAATAGTGTTGATTTTTTTAAAGATTATTGTTACTCTAATATTCAGTTACTATCACTTTGAATTTAAATGGTTGTGCTCAAAGTAGAACATATGGCTTATTTATCATTGATTGAGTTTTAAATTTTAAATTTATACAATTCTAGATAAGAATAATGTTATTGTGAAAGATATAATAATTATACAAAAGTGATTATTGAGTCCTATTGAAGATCAAAAATCAAAAAGTATTATCAAGAAGGAAATGTATTGAAATTAAGGTGTAAATTAAGTACAAGATATTCTTACACTTAGGGATATTGAATAAAATAATTGGATCATCATGAAATAATGTCCTTATTAATCGGTTTCACTTATCTATATCTCATATTTGATAATATAGACTTTACTTTCAGATCAATTTTTATTACTCTTTAAAATTTGTAAGTGGAAGAGATGAATCCATTGTGGAACTTGGATGAGTAGAGATTTTTTATTAAATTTCTAATCACATATAAGTTAATTTTTAGTAAATTGGCACATTAACACATTGTTTATATTTGTACCATGGAGTGTCCATTTATAGGTGAACACTGAAAAATCAGTTTTCATATGATCTTTACATGTCTGAAATTGACTATGATTGATAATATAATTCAATTTGTGTTATAAAAAATGAATATAAAATCCAGTTTGTTCTAATTAAAAAAATATCACACCTATTAACCCATCCCCATTATGATTTTTAGTGGGACTATGATATAATATGTGGTATCAAACCCACAGGTTACTACTCGAAATATTGTGATAATTTTTTTGTTATGTATTTTATTGTTAATTCCAGATTAATTCCATTGTCTAATGCATGTAATGACAAGATCTAGAAAAATATGATGGGATATAATCTTATATATCATGGGTTGGATGCATATTTTTTGTTAGTAGTAGGAATATAAGTAAATGATGTTATTGGATGGTTGGTGAAGGAACACAGAAACAATTGATGAATGAGGATTATCATCATGATTTATCATGAAATATTTATAATCCAATATATTTTTAAGGTGATTGATTACGCAATGGAAAAATGTATTCAGGATAAAATTACGACACACCAATGTAAATGAGAAAAATGTACAGGTCTTAGAAAATATTATTGATGATATAAACATGAGTTATAATTGAAATATAGATGGTTTAATTATCCATATTAAAAAAAAATTGGTTCTATTTTAGGGATTGGTTATTAAATATATTGTTCTAACATAATAAATAATATTATCATAATATTAACTCATATTTAAAATACAAATGTATCATATCTTGATGAAATGAATCTTGGTTTTTTATCCCATTATAAAAAACATAGAAAACCAGTTTCTTTTTCATAGAGGTTGATGGAAGAAATATATTTATAACATTCATATAATGAAAAATATTTCAAATATATTGATAAGAAGTATATTTAGGTTGTTGAAAAATAAGATAATGTAAGTGATTATTTACTTCCACTCTTTACAATGAATATTAAAAGTGGTAATGGTAGATCTGAAGGCATGTTTCCCCTAACTAGTTTTTTTTGTAGAAAGGTTGGACTCACAATAGATATAGGTTTATTGAATATATATAGAGGTTTAATAGTATGTATTCCACAAAAAAGTGGATAAATAGTTTTCATCATGAAGGAACATCAATTATAGAAATTCTATATTAAAGGGGTTTGGGAGGAAATTGCACGTAATTAAAGAAGAATATGATAATGAGGAATTGAATATGGGGAAGAGTCTGGGGAGTTTTATTAATTATTTTGAAAATGTAATTTAGGTTTTAAAATTATTGTGCCACACTTCTTACAGTTTAAGATGATTTATACTGGGTATATTTCGGCAGTGGTTTAAAGTGTTGATGCCCTATGTCGAGGGAAAGATGAGAGTGCATCTTGCAGGATTCATTTGGTGGATGTAGGTGGCTACGGACCGTGATATTTCTGGGTAACTGAGCCCATATATAGAATTCTTATGAGGGTGGTTGGATTTGACGGTGAGCATAGACAGATGGCAACATAGAGGATCGGTATATCTACTGTTGAGAGTGGGCTCCTGTGTGTTGTGATGGGGGTGGCTGAGGTGAAAGGTGATGCTGGAGTTTGGGGTTCCATTATGGGAATGGAGGAGGATATCGAAGTGCGCAAGTCATCCTTGGTGAGGGTAGGGTTGACATATTAAGGACCTCGTCAGATTGAGGATGTGGTGGAAGTTTCTTTCTATATTACCTGTAGAGATGAGTCTAGACAGTTTTTTTGTTTGGCACTATTGTACTAGCTACGGTGGTCGGTTCAGATGACCTGAATACTTATTGAAACTCTAGATTTGTGGAAGATACTATAAAAATACATTTATTACATAGAAGTATCTACTTACAGATCTAATGGTAAAGAAGGGACACAATACTCGTGTGATTTCTAATAAAGAGGTAAAATTTGATCGATTTAATATTTTCAAGTTACACATCATTAACAGGATCGTTCTTTCTATGGGTGGAAATATTTGTAATGTTGATGATATGGTTCATAATTTAGGCTATATATGGATTTTTTTCAAATTGTATATGTATACCCATGTGTCTGGGTTTTCTCCACATCATTTTTCATTCAAAGAAATGAAGTGCTGGGTGTGGGGGGTTAGATCAATTAAATTAAAGACATGTATGATATTTTTTTAAGAAAGGGATTTTTGTTTTAAATGTTTTGATTTAGAAAATACTTGAGCTATAGTATGTATTAATATTATTGGTCTTAACCGGGTTTTTTGGAAACCCAATATTTTTTTATATCACTTATATTTTAGATATTCCAAAAAAATAGACTGAGACACTAAGGTAGCCATGTATGGGCGTTTTTCTAGGATCCCGGTAGAGGTTGACATAATCATGTGCTTAATTAACAATATTTTTTTGTCAGCTTCGGATGATGACATCCCTCTTATGATATAATATGAAACAATTCATCAATTTTGTTCAGACTATCAATCAATTGTCCATGTCAAAGAAACATGATAAAAAATGTATTTTTCTCATATTTTCATGAAAGTGGTCATCAAGATACGTCCTGTATGGAAAAATTTACAGTTAAAAATAGGTTATATTATATTGGCTATAGATGTGCATCAGACAAGAAACATGTTTTTGAGGTTGTGGATAATACTTGGAAGGGATATGCCTATTCCTCGGTGATAAGGCCTAGTCCTAATTTACATCACGGTAGGCTGGTGTAGAAAACAAATACTATCCCTATCTTCCATGAAAATATACTGGTGGATTCACCTACTCCTAAACTCTAAGATGATGGTATACCATAGACCGTGGTAGTGGCAGATAATTTCCTTACTAATATTGATGTTTCAGAGGATATATCTACACAGTCTTAGTTGGGACATGGGAGCATGCATATGGGGGCATGCAATCCTACAACCATACAAGATTTTGTTTTCAAACAAGTATAACATTATTGGGTTGATGTTATTACCCCCTAAAGGCATCAAGTATTGGTGGTCACTCTTATTTTAAGGGGGCAGTTCTATATGGAAAGACAAATTAAGGATTCACACCTACTCTTTCGAATCACAGTCCTCAGAAGGAAAATTCTAGTGTACCAAGGACAATGTCCACCAGATCTTCTAAGGTGTCCAAGAGGGAAGAAATCCTTGAGATCCTTAATTATGTTAAATCTCAATATGAGTGAGAATATGCTGATGAATCTAAATATGGAAATGATATGTCTTATTATGATAGTTAACTTTATTGCCTAATGGATGAGGAAATTTTCTTTTATTTGACCATGTCCTTCTCTTTCATGTAATTTTTCTTTTATTTTAATAAATGGTGAGAATCCTTTCCTTTGGCTGGACTTTTTTGGAAAAGTGAATAATAAGGAATTTCCAATGGAAGGTATGAAAACTGAATTTATCTCTTATATTGAACATGATATGAAGGGATCTGTGGAAAATAATAAATTGATATTGAAGAATATGGGAAACTATAGGGATCCATTAATTTCTAGGTAGACATGAAAGGTTTCCTTAATGATATAGATTTACAAAGGAATAATAACACCAAAATTTAATGTCTGTTGGAGTAGAATTCAAGATATTTAGAAGGACATTAATCTAAAGATAACCATCTTTAGGAAGTTCTAAAAAATTATGAAAATAATTATGTGAAACCTTAAGAATATTTGAATTGCATATTGATGTTTGAATAACAGTTTAAGATCATTTATCATCTTAACCAACCAATTCAAAAAAATGTATGGATGATCTAATCTCTTTAAGAATAAATTATCTCTTTGAGAAATAATATTCCTCCAAAATGTAAAACAGATTGTTTAAAAAATTAAAATTTGGGAAATTTTCTGATGATAATATGAATAATGGGATGAATGTGGCATAATAAAATTTAAAGAAATGTTTGATTCTAAAAGTAAATAAAGTATAGAAATATCTAGTTTTGGTTTTGATGTTGGAACATCAATAAAAAATCATTAAAGATTAAGAAAACAAAGAGGGTTTAAATAGTAAAAAATGCCCAACTAACCAAACCTTATCAATGATCAAGGGATTATACAAAATATGGTGTTATTTTGAGAGGATATGACAATGATGAAATATTTCTTAGTAAATTTATGTTCTATAGTTTTCTTGGATACACAATATCCTGTTATGGTGAATAAAAATTATATCTATGAGTAGAGGACTTTATAAGACACCAAAGGATATTTATAATAGAGTCTTTATGTTAGGGATGAATTTTATTCCTATTTTTATTGTTTTATTATTTCAGATCTTGGATATTATAAATTTTATTATATGTGTAGAAGAGGGATAAACACATATAAAATCCTAATTAAAATGGATACAAGGAAATGTAGTCTATTTACCTTGAATAATTACCTTTATCCTCTTAAATAAGAAGATATTAGATTTATTGAATTTTATAAAAATGATGGGAAATAACCAAATTAAGACTCAACTAATTTAATAATTTCAAGTAAGTAATTGATTAAATATAAATCGAAAACATTGTCGAAATTTATTTTAAATAAACAAATAAAAGTAGCACCTAAATTTTAGATAGTAAATGTTCATCACATATGATAATAAATATATATTTGTTGAATAATGTTAAAGGTATATTTGTAGGAACAATGTATTCTGAAACAATAGAGTATTAAAAATAAATAGAAGATTAAAGACTTATTTTTCTAGAGAATAATTGAGAAAAACCGATTTGATTTATACTTATGTAATGTGACATAATTTATTATGTATTAGAAAAATTTATGTCCCATGTTTGGAGATAACATTTTGTAAAATGGGATACTGTATAAAAGGAAAATTTCATGACCCGTCCAAGTGGGTCCTGATCCGCAACTCCCTAAGCCCGCCTCCAATAGGTCAGGGGCTAGTGACTAGCACCGATTAGGCATGCTACTAACATGGGAGGCATTGCCTATAAACCTATACAATCACACTCACATATCAAAGACCACAAAGCTGAAATGTAAAAAACTAATAAAATGAAATAATGCATGCATACACTAAAACCCAACCAAAAGAGTACGACAAGAAAGTAATGTACATGAAAGTAAAAACCCTGGGCCAAAATTACAAGCCCACCAAAAGAGAGTATGTAACAAAGACCAACCTGTAAAGAAAGGTGTTGTGACTGCAATCTGTAGCCGTAGGAACACACCTCGCCCTATCTGATCTCACTGAGAATCGTCTGGTCCTGGTCCGCTTGGAATCATTTCAAAGGCTCAGTTGTCTTCACAAGACATGACATGTGCGGGCAAAGCCCATGCAGGGGTGAGTATAACAATACCTAGTACGACACCCCGAAACCAAAAAGGAATACAACAAGGGAATAATACCACAATGGAAAGATACAGTCAGCTCTGTACAATATATGTCTATCGAACATATAACAAGAATATTCAGATATACTCATGCATGATCGACAATCGTGAATACCACCACTAGGATCCAGCTCTAAGATTTCACTAAGCATGCAACCGGGAGAACACACTCCTAGGACTGAAGAGAGAGATACGAAGTACTTATTCTGGGAGAACACACTCCACAAGTACTTTGAGAACATGATGCTCAGATGAGGATCACCACCAAGTCATGGGGTGATTTTGAAAACTGAGTTTGAGCTAATCCTCTAATCAGAGGATCAGTGCCCAGGTAAGGTTTGTCACATCAATACCAAGAACTCTACCTAGTGTTCCAGGAATGAATAGTGAATCTGGATCCAAGTCTCATAGAGGGTATTCCAAAAACACTATTCAGGAGGTCCTGCTGAAGGGATCATACTCCTATAGGAAATGATACTGGAAAACTTCAGGAGAAAGACCAAGGGAACGAACCCTAAGAAAACTAGTCCAAGTCACAGAAGGAAACTGGCCCAAGACATGTGACATGGGTTACACGGCATGTATTATGGTTACACGCCGTGTTCCATGACTTCGGGTACTGCCTGTGTAAATGACCTGTGTCATCTGTCCAAGCTATGTAAAACTGGACTACACGGTGTGTAGAATAATCACACGCCGTGTTCCTTGACTCTGGGTACTACCCGTGTAAATGGCCCATGTAATTTCTATCATCATATATAAAGTAACTACACGGCGTGTAGAAGAACCACATGCCATGTCCGAGCACCCGGGGCTCGCTCCATGTACGTTGGCCATGTGCCCATACACAGTCTCTATCCGTGTCGCCTGCCCGTCTACCAGCACATGGTGTATCCCATGTGTCTAGCCGGGTCTAGCCGGGGAGGGGTATACACCCAGTGTCCTTGGCCGTGTATCCAACCCGTGTCTGTGTACTCCCGGAGTACACGCTAGGTGGTCCGCTGATGAACACATGCCGTGTAGCCCATTCTACACGCCGTGTAGTCGGGATTTTTCAAGAAACACCGTCTTCCTCCTTGCGCCGTGGTTGATCCTCCAGATCCACAGTTTCACATCCATTCATCTGGATACTCCTGGGGTTGGTCCGTTTCATCATACGAACACCAAAATGGGTTTTTCGGTCCTTAAATCAGATCATAAACGTTGAACGATCCATCCGAAGAAAAACGCCCGAAAACTCATATCTCTCAATCTTCTCTGAATCTCTCTTAATCTGCTCCGAATCTTCTACTGAAACTGCCGCCGCACCTCCAAGACATCGCTCTACAGTTGGATCTAAAATCTCGTATCGTTGCGCCAACAAACGAATGTGCAACAATCGATTTCCTCCAAGAATGCGTAGAACGCAATGAAGAATGCGAGGGAGAAAACACAAAGGATCGAACAAGAGGGAAAAACCTCGATTGTTGTTCGTGATGATCCGGGTTCATCTCTGTTAGATCAAAACCAAAACAATCAATAGATTTTGAAACTCGAGTATTTGATCTCCAGATAAAATCACAAATCATACCCGCCTACAAAACAATCGATTTGCGGGCTAATCGGTTGGAAGATTAGTCTGTGTCCGTCGTAGGAATCAAGAATGGGGAAAGGAATTCAGAAACAAACATCCTACCTAGATTCGCAACGTTCATCGGTGAAGGTCTGGCTTTCGCGTCATCGTCGCCGGTGAAAATCGTCAAGAACGTCGTCGTCGCGCTGGGGGTTTCCTCCAAAGCATTCTCAGAGCCTCCATGGGTTTTAGGGTTATGAGGATTGTAACCCTGGACCCCTCTTCAAGCCTTTATTTAAAAAGGATAAAAAGATATCAGTTGCAACAGGTTTAAAAATATTTATCTATAGAATAGAATATTTTTATTAAATATTTTATTAATTTTACATCCAAAAACTAGATTTCACTATCGACCTGCGCCGGCCGATGTTAGGCTTCGCCTAAGGTAAAATCGTTGTTCTGAATGCAACCGTGCCTATGGATTTCTGATCCGAGCACCCTTTTGGAATTTATTACACTTTTTTTCAAGAAAACTGCACATGCACATAATTTACTTATCAAATTAAATTCAAACATTTGTTCCAAGCTCACCTGGCCTCGGAACTGCACGTCGTCTCAGAGCCTGGTCTCGAAATGATTCCCATATAATATTAAAATAAAACATGGTAAAATCCAAGACATTACATCACACCCACCTTAGGGATTTTACGTCCCCAAAAAGCCAAAACAAAGGCTACTCATAAAGATGTGGGTACTGCACACGAATCTGAGCCTCCTGCTCCCACATGCTCTCCTGGAGATTCTCGTGTGGCCACCGGACATGCACCAAGGGGATAGCTCGCCCATGAGGGATATTCTCATGCCAATTCTCGATCTCCACTAGGTACTCAGCAAAGGTCTCTCCATCATCGATTTCCATCTCTCCCCAGTTGATGACGTGCGATGGATCATGCACATACCTCCGTATCTGTGATAATGGAAGACGTTGTGTACCCGGTCCATCTGAGGAGGTAGATCCAAGTGATACACCACCTCGCCAACTCTACTCAGAATCTGGAAAGGGCCAATGAACCACAGAGATAGATTGCCGCCTCGTCCAAATATCTGCAATCCTCGTCGAGGTGAGACCCGAAGGAACACATGGTATGCCTCCTCGAACTCCAAGGGCCTTCGCCTCTTGTCAGCATAAGACATTTTTCGACTCTGCGCAGTCTTCATCCGCTCCTGGATGACCTGAACCTTTTTTGTAGTAGCTCTCACCATCTCTGGTCCCATGAGTGCTGACTCTCCTAGGTCAGACCAACAAAGTGGTGACATGCAAGGTTACCCGTACAGAGCCTCAAATGGTTCTATACCAATAGTGGAATGATAATTGTTGTTATAAGAAAATTCCACCATTTGTAGGTGATCCTCCCAGCTACGACCGATGTCATATATGCAAGCTCGTAGAATATCCTCTAGAACTTGGATATTGTAAGAACCTGGTTTTTGCTACGAAATACTTTGGAATATTCTTAATGATATTCCAGAGCAGCGCCTTCAGACGGCGTGCGATTCCGGGCCCCGGAGTGGCCGGAATTAAATTTTCAGTGCGTTCACACTATAAACGCCAAATAAATGCAATAACTCCTAAACGGTGATCCGGATCAGGGATCCAAGTGTACGGATGGGTCCGAAATTGGGTGTGTACCCTATGAATGACATAAAACTTGTCGGCGCGGGATGTTTGGACCCCTCGCTCGCTTCCGGAAGGTTAAACGGATAAATTAATTAATTAATTTATTCGTTTAATGTTGAAACGTAGGCATCTCTTAAACGGTGGCTCGGATTGGAAAACTGAGGGCACCCTAGAGTTCAGAGCGTGCCGTTTACCCTAGAAGGGGTATAAGTTTCGCGGGCGTGGGCCGTTTGTGAAAAATGGCCCCAGGGGCGTTTTCGTAATTTGGCATCCTCAGGCGCTAAGTTTAGTAACTTTTGAACAGGGTCTCAAAATAAAATTCTGAGACCACCATTGTGCTCAGAGCGTGGTTCTTAGCCTAGGGGAGGGTAAATCCCGACCCCGTCGGGAGCTCGGGTTCGGGGCTGCCGGGCGGGGGTGTTTAAGTGTTATTACTTAAACGCACCCCCTCCCTATTCTCTTCCCCTTCTCCTCCCTCACACCCTCTTCCCATTCCCTCCTCTATTCCAGTGAGCTCCGGCGAGGCGAGCTCCGGCGAGCCAACTCCTGCGAGGCAACGGCGCGGGGCAGATCGCGCGGGAAGCGCCGGGCGAAGCCCAACGAGGTAGGCGGATTTGAGTTTTCCTCCCCTTTCCCATTTTAATCATCATTTATGCTCAATCGAACCATTAAATCCTCGAAAAAATCTCGTGGTTGCATAGATCCTTTCCCAAGCTTTCCGGAAAGCTATCCGGATCGAAATTTCGACCACCGGATCGTTCCCGGTGGTCCTTGGAAATGTTTCCGGCCACGGACGGTTTCCGGCGAGGGTCGAAGGCGGCAGACGGCGGCGGCGTAGGGCGGCGCGGGGCAGAGCAGGGCGATCGGCGGTTGGCCGGGGCTTCAGAAGGTGGCAGTGGCACTTCCGGGAGGCGGCGGTGGCCTTCGGCGGTGGCTGTCGGAAGCCGGCCGCGGGCGCCGGCAAGCGGAGGAGAGGGGGGGCGAAGCGCGTGACCCCCGTGCGTTGACCGCGACCCGCAAAACGCGGGTCGCTGTGCGGCATCAACCGGCCGCGAGGAGGCAGGTCGAGAGAAGCAAGCCGTGGCCAGCTGGCCGCGGCGGGGTGAACCGGACCCGCAGCTGAGCCGCGGGCCGGCTGTGCGGACCGGGCCGCCCGGCGCGGGCTGGCCCAAGCAGGGCGGACCGGCCGGTCCGGCCCAAGGGGCTTTGCCCCTCAGTCTTCGGACGCCCGTATGTCGGGCTACGGGCGTCCGTTTTGCGTTCCGTCTGCAGCGGCACAGACCTGACGTAGATACGGTCTTTTTGATATGGTTTTGGGAAATTTTAATTCCCAAAACGAGGGGCCGAGGTGGCGCGGCATGTCTTTAAGTAGATGAGCATTTTTCCCGAGATTCTTGTTTTGGACGGCGTGAACGTGTCCGACGTCCATTTTGAGTGCCGTCAGCGACGTTGGGGCCCTGGCACAGAGGCGGAGGTTTCCAGGGAGGTTTCGGGCGTCGAAACCGGAGTTGAGGTGTGGGCCCCATGGGCCGACTCTTGAGCTGCGTGCGGCATTTCACGACTTTTCCATCAGACCTCCGTTCGAGGCATGCAAGAAGTCGTTTCTGGATGTTTTTCCGAGGGTATTTCAATGGTGCAATCCACCCGCTCAAATTCGGCATGATGGTACTGGGCCCACGAGGGCCGTTTCGGGAGTTGACGGTGATTTCCAGATTTATCACCGGGCGACCGTTTTGGACATGTGAATAGTCAATCTTGTGTACTTTTTCGATAGGATCGCAACGGTGCGATACGTTCGTTGAGTTTCGGGATCAGGATGCGGGTCCCACGTGGCGCCGCTCGTGTGCAGTGTGCCGGAACGTATCTTTTCCTCCAGGTACCCGTTCCATGCAAGTAAGCAGTCGATTTGACGTGCCTTTCCAAGAGCTCTGCGATGGCGCAATCCGCCCGACCTTTTTCGAGGACGTGGTGTCGGACCCACCCGACCTGTCTACGGTGAATCGTACCTTTTTCACCGGGTGTTCATTTTGGGCGATTGATTACTCAGTCCCGTGTGTTTTTCCGAGGGGATTGCAGTGGCGTGATCTGTTGGTTCAGTTTCGGGATCTTGGGGTGGGCCCTACACGAGTTCGGTCACGGTGAATAGTACCTTTTTCACTTGTTGACCATTTCGGGCGAGTGAGTCATCTAACTCCCGTGTTTTTTCACAATGCTTGCAACGATGTGATCCGTTTGGCTGTACGGATCCTCTTGCGCGATCTTGTTAAATGTGGAAGCATGGAAGGTGCTCCAGTAGTGGTTCGCCCTACCTTGTTTGTAGCGGGCCCTTGGCGTGTTATCGTGCACTCTTGGGAGAGTGATGTAAGTGGTTCACAAGATGTGGTTGGCCGTGCTCGGGCCTTTGAGTTGGATATGTTACGTCACGTCTTCGCGTTGATGTTGGGTGCCGGGTGCATGATAGCCTATGGGCTGGAACGAGGTATACTCCGGGAGTATACGAGAGACCTTGGAGGTATGTGTGGTTTGTACCTGAGATGTTCGGGCGCTTGGTTGGGGTTTGACTTGGGGCCACACGTCGTGTGGGCCCCAAGGGCGTGATGTGTTCTACTTCGCGTACTTGGACCTCTCGCGGCGTGGAGGGTCCCTCTGTGTGTTTGTTTGAACAGTAGGGTGGAGCTCTTCCCCTAGCTCTATGCTAGTTTGTTGACCATCAGGGTCGAGTGGTCTCCCCCTGGTTTCGTTTTTGATGGTTTGGCCGGTAGCGGTGCTAGTGACACCTAGTGCTGGGGCAGACGCTGCACCTCTTTTGGGAGATCTGTTCTGGAAGTTGGGTGGTTGCGCGACACCCACTCTGTGTTCGGTTGGCCAGTGTTGTACCCTCCTTTAGAGATGGCAGAGCGGTTCTGTGTTTTACCCTCTAGTGGGGCAGGGCAGTGGGTTACTCATCGACTTCTAGGGTCTACCCTCCAGCAGAGACTGGGCAGTGGGTCACCCAACGCTATTAGGGTCTACCCTCCAGCAAAGACTGGGCAGTGGGTCACCCGACGCTATTAGGGTCTACCCTCCAGTAGAGACTGGGAAGTGGGTCACCCGACGACCTCTTGTGGTCTACCCTCCAGCAGGGCTGGGCAGTGGGTCACCCGTCGTCTAGTTCCAGGTCTACCCTCCAGCAAGGCTGGGCAGTAGGTCACATGTCGACTTATTCCAGGTCTACCCTCCAGCGGGGTTGGGCAGTGGGTCGCCTGATGATGTATTAAGGTCTACCCTCCAGCGGGGCTGGGCAGTGGGTCGTCGGATGATGTCTTTTGGTTTACCCTCCAATAGGGCTAGGCAGTGGGTCACCTGATAATTGGTTATGAATTACCCTCCAGCGGGGCTGGGCAGTGGGACACCTGTTAGCATTCCAGACTCAGTCCTCTCGACTAGGCTAGTCTGTGGCTTACCTCCATGATTACTGGAGCGGGACCCTTGGTTGTACGGGTCGGTGATGGAACAACTTGACTTTGAGAAGACCTCTCGACTGCAGGGTAGTGATGAGGTGTGGTTTGACTTTCCTAGAACTCTCAAGTACGAGGGGTGTTTTCCCCACCGAGATGCGTTCTTGTGACGCGATCTAAAACCGTGCGGGCGAGTCAGTGCCGCCCAAAGACGATAGTATCAAGGTGCGGTGACTGAGCCCCTTAGCTTGCGTTTCAGGGCAGACGTGCGAGTTGCTGGGCGAAGATGATGGGTTATGTCTGGGACTGTTGGCTACTTGTTTTCTTGGGCTGAGCTATGGGACGGAGATCCCCTTACGAGCTTGTTCGGGCTTCTTGGCAGAGCATATATATGTATATACCTCGTACGAGTACCCACTCCTTGGGTTTTGGCTACTCTCCTTCCAGGAGAGGCGAAGACGCGCGGGGTATGCCACGTGCTTTCTGTGTCTAGCTTCTCGTGGTTGGACGAGTCTACTCTCCTGCTATAGGTAGCGAAGACTCAAAGAGAAGTTCGTCTTCTCACCGTTTCCAGCTCCTTGTGTCTGGACGAGTCTATCTTCTTTCTCTTGTTGGTTTGAGCTAGACTCTTACTACACTTTCAGTTGTACTCCTCTACTTTTCTGTTCGCTCTACCGCTCACCCTTCAGTACCTCCTTTGCTGCTCCCTCTGGCCTTCGGGGTATCCTACTGAGTGTTTTTATACTCACCCCTGCTTGGGCTTTTCCCGCACATGGTGTGCCCTTGCAGACGACGGACAGGTGGAGCGTGACATCAGTAGAGCGTAGGAGCTTGGGAGCTTGGAACGCGTGCGGTGGTCGTGGCTGGGTTCTAGGTGGAAGACCCGTCAGCTATTTATTTTCATTTACCTGTTGCTGGGTTGTGGCACTTTTTGGTTGGGCGCGTGTTTTTCCCCTTTTCCTTTCAACTTTTACCTTGTACTGTTTAGAGGTCGATGCACATTTGTGGTATTTATATAGCAGTTGCCCCTTTTTTTACTTGTCTTTTCTTTTACTCTGCACTTTTGCATTGAGTTTGTTGCGTGTGTGTGTATAGATGCTTAGGCAAAGGCCTCCCCGAGTTATTGTTCCTTCGGCGCTGGTCGCCAGTCCCTGGCCTATGGAGGCGGGCTCGGGGTAGTTGCGGCTCGAGCCCGGGTAGGGTCGGGTCATGACAAAGTGGTATCAGAGGTGGTTCGTTCCTTGGGACGCTGTTCGGACGTCCCTAAAAGAGGAATTAGTTGGGATATAGGGCAAAAGTGTTAATGTGTCTCGAGAGCGGTTCTCAGGCCAGGGAGTCTAGTGATGGTGCGGCGGCCGACGTATCCATTCACCAGGACCTTGATAACCCGCTTGTCGACTCGGCATGCTGAGACACTTGTTGCAGGGAAATTTGTTTGTGCATCACGTAGGATTGAGTCTTTGACTATCCTTCTTGAGTCATCTCCACATTGTTGTCATTGGTATATACATATATGCTAATCTGACTGCGGCACTCCTTGATAATATTCAATATGTCTCCGCGAGGATAGCCAGCCAGGATACCAGCTTTGGTTTGTGATGACGACCCTGTGAGCTACGAGGCCACAGTCCAGGACCCATCATGCGAGCCCCTTTCTCCGGGTGGGCCGGTTGCAGCACCCCCACCTGTTGAGTAGCAGACAGCTTTAGCAGAGCAGGCTGAGCGTGAGCGCAGGTTGAGCGCGCTCCGTGAGTTCCAGCGGTAGAGACCACTGACGTTCAGTGGTGAGCCAGACCCTCAAGCAGTAGAGGGTTGTCTAGAGGCAGTGGTTATTTTCTTCAGTCTTGTGCAGACGCCAATAGATCAGAGATCGGCTTTGGAAGCCAGCCTTTTTCCGTGGATCGGCTTGACGTTGGTGGAGTCTGGTGACTCAGTTTCTTGACGAGTCATCGTTTTCGTTTGACGACTTTCAGTTGTCGCTCCATGAGGAGTTTTTCCCCTCCTACTTGCGCTCCGTTCGGATTCAGGAGCTCCTGTAGTTTCAGCAGAGAGGGATGATGGTGGCCGAGTACGTGACTAGTTTTGTAGACCGTGCATGCTTTTACCCGGACTTGGTCCATAACGATAACTTCCGAGCGCGGAAGTTTGAGCAGGGTCTCCGCTGAGAAGTTCGTGCTGTCATAGTACCCTTGGGCATTTCTACATATGTCGGGATGCTAGAGCAGGTGCTGGTGACAGAGGGATTCCTGTCATGTTTTGCGGTTGGTAGTGGCAGTGGGCGCGACGGAGCCGGGACGTCTGCCGTAGCTAGTAGGCGCCGGAGGACAGGACCTCGATGCAGGTGGCCTTCCCACTGCCGGTTTCGGAGATGTGGTCGTATACCACTGTGGCGAAAAGGCCGCAGGGCCTCAGCCAAGGATGCCCTTCCGTGAGTGGATCCAGGGTCGTGTTCGTACACCAAAGTGGCGCCGGAGGGCACCAGGGTAGCCCAGAGAGCGTCGGTGCTATGCTTGTGATGGGCGAGGTCACTTGGCACGAGACTGCCTGACCCGAGTTGCTGAGAGTTTCGGGCAGGCAGCAGGCGCAACACCACGACGGAGGCAGCGCCGTGATCGGAGTAGTACCCAGAGAGGTGGTGCTAGCAGAGGAGCGGGAGGAGCTGGTAGTGGGGGACGACGTTACGAGATCTCCCCATCACCACTAGGCGGTCCAAGTCAGGCTCCGGGAGCTGACAGTTGGGACCGCGGGTAGCCGCGAGCTTTGGATGTCTACGATCCTGCAGAGCATGAGGTGATAAGAGGTACGCTCTACATCTCTTCTACCTTTTCGCAGTAGAATTATTAAACTCTTTGTGTGATCTTCTTTCCTCCCTGCTCCTTGTTTGAGGTGTTACCAGGGTGACATAGGGCGTTGGGGTGTAACCCTGTGTTGGTAAGGAAAAAGGCATGAGACCTTTTCCTTTAGTCGATGGTGTTGGCTCCTTCACCTGTTGAGCGTGTAAGAGAGCATAGACTGTGGAATCTTGTGTGACCAGATATCCTTGGGTGCTTCACCATATGGATATTCTGAAGGAGGGAATCACCGGGCCTTTCCCATGCCCAAGCGGTGATTCCTGTCGCGGTGTGAGACGTAGCTGTTTGACCGGGGTGGTGAGCTACCCCCGAGGGCCGTCGGGACGTTTGAAACCATGCAAAGGGATGGCGAGGTACCCTACCGCCTTTCCCTAACCCCGATGTCTGGATTGGGTGCACGACATCGGCAAGGGCCGACCTCCCGTGAACAGATCAATCCTTTGGTTTGTGTGCGGTGGCACAGAGCTGTGCGTGGGTTCTTCTGGGTATGGGAAAGCCAGGTGTCATCTTAGTACCCTGTGTTGCTCCCTAGTTTTGATTTTTGAGGATGAAAATCATGATGGAATGAATGATGTAAGAACCTAGTTTTTGCTACGAAAGACTTTGAAATATTCTTGATGATATTCCAGAGCAACGCCTTCAGACGGCGTGCGATTCCGGGCCCCGGAGTGGCCGGAATTAAATTTTCAGTGCGTTCACACTGGAAATGCAAAATAAATGAAATAACTCCTAAACGGTGATTCGGATCAAGGATCTGAGTGTACGGATGGGTCCAGAATGGGGTGTTTATCCTAGGAACGACATAAAAATTGTCGGCGCGGGATGTTTAGACCCCTCGCTCGCTTCCAGAAGGTTAAACGGATTAATTAATTAATTAATTAATTCGTTTAATGTTGAAACGTAGGTATCTCTTAAATGGTGGCTAGGATTGGAAAACTGAGGGCACCTTTGAGTTCAGAGCTTGCTGTTTACCCTAGTATGGGTATAAGTTTCACGGGCGCGGGCCGTTTGTGAAAAATGGCCCCAGGGGCGTTTTTGTAATTTGGCGGCCTCGGGCGTTAAGTTTAGTAACTTTTGAAAAGGGTCTCGAAATAAAATTCCTAGAACGCCGTTGTGCTCAGAGCATGGTTCTTAGCCTAAGGGAGGCTAAATCCCGACCCCGTCGGGAGTTTGGGTTTGGGGCTGCCGGGCGGGGGTGTTTAAGTGTTATTACTTAAACGCACCCCTCCCTCTTCTCTTCCCCTTCTCCTCCCTCACACCCTCTTCCCCTTCCCTCCTCCATTCCGGAGATCTCCGGTGAGGCGAGCTCCGGCGAGCCAACTCCGGTGAGGCAACGGCGCGGGGAAGATCGCGCGGGAAGCGTCGGGCGAAGCCCAACGAGGTAGGCGGATTTGAGTTTTCCTCCCCTTCCCCGTTTTAATCCTCATTTATGCTCAATCGCACCATTGGATCCTCGAACAAATCATGTGGTTGCGTAGATCCCGTCCTGAGCTTTCCGAAAATCTATCCGGATCAAAATTTCGACACCGGATCGTTCCCGGTGGTCCTTGGAAATTTTTCCGGCCACTGCCGGTTTCCGGCGAGGGTCGAAGGCGGCAGACGGCGGCGGCGCGGGGCGGAGCAGGGCGGTCGGCGGTCGGTCAAGGCTTCAGAAGGCGGTGGTGGCGCTTCCGGGAGGCGGCGGTGGCTGTCGGAAGCCGGCCGCGGCGCCGGCCACGGGCGCCGGTAAGCGGAGGAGGGGGGGGGGGGGGGGCGCGAAGCGCACGACCGTCGTGCGTCGACCGTGACCCGCAAAACGGGGGCCGCTGTGAGGCATCAACCGGCCGCGAGGCGGCCGGTCATGAGAAGCGAGCCACGGCTAGCTGGCCGGGGTGGGGGGAACCGGACCCGCGGCTGATCCGCAGGCCGGCTGTGCGGACCGGGCCAGCTGGTGCGGGCCAGCCCAAGCAGGGCGGACCGGCCGGTCCGGCCCAAGGGGCTTTGCCCCTAAGACTTCGGACGCCCGTATTTCGGGCTGCGGGCGTCCGTTTTGCGTACCATCTGCAGCGGCGTGGATCTGACGCAGAGATGGTCTTTTTGAGATGGTTTTGGGAATTTTTAATTCCCGAAACGAGGGGCCATGGAGGCGCGATGTGTCTTTAAGTAGAAGAGCATTTTTCTCGAGATTCTTGTTTTGGACGGCGCGGACACGTCCGACGTCCGTTTTGAGCGCCATCAGCGGCGTTGGGGCCCTGGCACTGAGGCGGAGGTTTCTAGGGTGGTTTCGGGCATCGTAACTGGAGTTGAGGTGTGGGCCCCACGGGCCGACTCTTGAGCTGTGTGCGGCGTTAAACGACTTTTCCATCGGATGTCCGTTCGGGGCGTGCAAGCAGTCGTTTCTGGATGTTTTTTTGAGTGGATTGCAATGGTGCAATCCGCCCGCTCAAATTCGGCACGATGGTGCGGGGCCCACGAGGGTCGTTTCGGGAGTTGATGGTGATTTCCATCTTTATCACCTGGCGACCGTTTTGGTCAAGTGAATAGTCCATCTTGTGTACTTTTTCGAGAGGATCGCAACGGTGCGATCCGTTCATTGTGTTTTGGGACCGGGATGCGGGTCCCACGTGGCGCCGCTTGTGTGCGGTGTGCCGGAACGTATCTTTTCCTCCGGGTACCCGTTCCACGCATGTAAGCAATCGATTTGACGTGCTTTTCCGAGAGCTTTTCGATGGCGCAGTCCGCCCGACCTTTTTCGAGGACGTGGTGTGGGACCCACCCGACCTGGCTACGGTGAATAGTCCCTTTTTACCGGGTGTTCATTTTGGGCGATTGATTACTCAATCCCGTGTGTTTTTCCGAGGGGATAGCAGTGGCGTGATCTGTTGGTTCAGTTTCGGGATCTTAGGGTGGGCCCTAGACGGGTTCGGTCACAGTGAATAGTACCTTTTTCACCTTTTGACCGTTTCAGGTGAGTGAGTAGTCTAACTCATGTGTTTTTGCGCAAGGATTGCAATGATGTGATCCGTTTGGCTGTACGGAGCCTCTTTCGCAATCTTGTTAAATGTGGAAGTATGGAAGGTGCTCCAGTAGTGGTTCGCCCTACCTTGTTTGTAGCGGGCCCTTGGCGTGTGATCGCGCACTCTTTGGAGAGTGATGTAAGTGGTTCACAAGATGTGGTTGGTCGTGCCTGGGCCTTTGAGTTGGAGATGTTACGTCATATCTTCGCGTTGACGTTGGGTGCCAGGTGCATGATAGCCTATGGGCTGGAACGAGGTATACTCTGGGAGTATACGAGAGCGCTTGGAGGTACGTGTGGTTTGTACCTGAGATGTTCGGGTGCTTGGTTAGGGTTTGAATTGGGGCTACACGTCGTGTGGGCCCCAAGTGCGTGATGTGTTCTTTTTCGTGTACTTGGACCTCTCGCGGCGTGGAGGGTCCCTCTATGTGTTTTTTTGACCAGCAGGGTGGAGCTCTTCCCCTGGCTCTGTGCTCGTTTGTTGACCAGCAGGGTTGAGTGGTCTCCCACTGGTTTCGTTCTCGATGGTTTGGCCGGTAGCAGTGCTAGTGACACCCAGTGCTGGGGCAGACGCTGAACCTCTTTTGGGAGAGCTGTTCTGGAGTTGGGTGGTTGCGTGACACCCACTCCGTGTTCAGTCGGCCAGTGTTGTACCCTCCTGTAGAGATGGCAGATCGGTTCTGAGTTTTACCCTCCAGCGGGGCTGGGCAGTGGGTTACTCATCGACTTCCTCTGGCTTACCCTCTAGTAGGGTTGGACAGTGGGTTGCTCACTGACTTCTAGGGTCTACCCTCCAACAGAGACTGGGCAGTGGGTCACCCGACGCTATTAGGGTCTACCCTCCAGCAGAGACTGGGCAGTGGGTCACCCGACGCTATTAGGGTCTACCCTCCAGCAGAGACTGGGCAGTGGGTCACCCGACACTATTAGGGTCTACCCTCTATCAGAGACTGGGCAGTGGGTCACTCGATGACCTCTTGGGGTCTACCCTCCAGCAGGTCTGGGCAGTGGGTCACCCGTCGTCTAGTTCCAGGTCTACCCTCCAGCAAGGTTGGGCAGTGGGTCGCCTGTCGACTTATTCCAGGTCTACCCTCCAGCAGGGCTGGGCAGTGGGTCTCCTGATGATGTATTAAGGTCTAACCTCCAGCGGGGCTGGGCAGTGGGTCACCGGATGATGTCTTATGGTTTACCCTCCAGCAGGGCTGGGCAGTGGGTCACCTGATATTTGGTTATGAATTACCCTCCAGCAGGGCTGGGCAGTGGGACACCTGTTAGCATTCTAGACTCAGTCCTCTTGACTAGGCTAGTCTTTGGCTTACCTCCGTTATTACCGGAGTGGGAACCTTGGTTGTACGTGTCAGTGATGGAACGACTTGACTTTGAGAAGACCTCTCGACTGCAGGGCAGTGATGAGGTGTGGTTTGACTTTCCTAGAAATCTCAAGTACGAGGGGCGCTTTCCCCACCAAGACGCGTTCTTGCGATGCGATCTAAAACCATGCGGGAAAGTCAGTGCCGTCCAAAGCGGATAGTATCAAGGTGCGGTGACTGAGCCCCTTGGCTTGCGGTTCAGGGCAGACGTGCGGGTTGCTGGGCGACGATGATGGGTTATGTCTGGGACTGTTGGATACTTGTTTTCTTGGGCTGAGCTACGGGACGGAGATCCCCTTACGAGCTTATTCGGGCTTCTTGGCAGAGCATATATATGTATATACCTCGTACGAGTACCCACTCCTTGGGTTTTGGATGCTCTCTTTCCAGGAGAGGCGAAGACGCGTGGGGTATTCCACGTGCTTTCCATGTCTAGCTTCTCGTGGTTGGACGAGTCTACTCTCCTGCTATAGGTAGCGGAGACTTGACGGGAAGTTCGTCTTATCACCGTTTCCAGCTCCTTGTGTCTGGACGAGTCTATCTTCTTTCTCTTGTTGGGTTGAGCTGGACTCTTACTGCACTTTCAGTTGTACTCCTCTACTTTTCTATTCTCTCTACCGCTCAACCTTAGGTACCTCCTTTGTTGCTCCCTCGGGCCTTCGGGGTATCCTACTAAGTATTTTTATACTCACCCCTGCTTGGGCTTTGCCCGCACTTGGTGTGCCCTTGCAGACGACGAACAGGTGGAGCATGACTTCAGTGGAGCATAGGAGCTTGGGAGCTTGGACCACGTGCGGTGGTCGTGGTCGGGTTCCAGGTGGCAGACCTGTCAGCTGTTTCTTTTCGTTTACCTATTGCCGGGTTGTGGCACTTTTTGGTTGGGCACGTGTTTTGCCCCTTTTCCTTTCAGCTTGTACCTTGTACTATTTAGAGGTCGATGCACATTTTTGGTATTTATATAGCAGTTGCCCCTTTTCTTTACTTGTCTTTTCTTTTACTCTGCACTTTTGCATTGATTTTGTTGCGTGTGTGTGTACAGGTGCTTAGGCAAAGGCCTCCCCGAGTTATTGTGCCTTCGGCGCTGGTCGCCAGCCCCTGGCCTATGGAGGCGGGCTCGGGGTAGTTGCGGCTCGAGCCCGGGTAGGGTCGGGTCGTGACAGATAGTCCCCTCCTTCTGACCATTAGTCTGAGGATGAAACATTGTGCTCAAGTGTAAATAAGTCCCAAAATCTTCCTTCAATCTCTTACACAACTGGGATGCGAAACGAGCATCACTATCTGAGACAATCGTGGATGGAACTCCATGAAGTCAGACTATCTCCTGCACGTAGAGGCGTCTCAAGCTCTCTACTGAACTCTGCTCCCGTATGGCTAGGAAGTGGGCCAACATGGTGTGTCGGTCAACGATAACCCATATGGTGTCATGTCCCTTGGTCGTACGTGGCAGACCCGTCATGAATTCCATGGATATACCATCCCACTTCCACTCTGGTACCTCAAGGGGCTGAGTCAAACCTGCTGGCACCTGGTGCTCAGCCTCTACTTTCTGACAAATAAGGAACCGAGAAACAAACTCTGCCACACTTTTCTTCATTCCTGGCCACCAGAACTGATATCAAAGGTACTTGTATATATTTTACATGCATGGATGCACTGCAAAAGTAGATGTACGGAACTCCCTCATAACCCCCTCCTGCAGCGTCACTGGTACTACTGTACACCCTCTGAAATGAACAATGTGCTATCCACCTTCTGAATATCCATCAGCAGCATCACCTTTGGATATCTGAGCATGTAGAGTCTCACTGCTAGCATCCTCGCGCTATGCTTACCTGACTCGCTGTAATAGTGGACCATCGATTGAAGGTAAGATCCCTCATCTCCATCCACAAAGGATAACTGTAAGGATTCCCACTGCCTCGTCACCTCATCTAGCAACTATGAACTGGATTTCCTTCTGATACCATCCCACACAACGTTCCCCTTCCCAGGTGTGTAAACAATCTAAAAGTTGTAATCCTCGAGGAACACAAGACATCGTCTTTTTCTCACATTCAGATCTTTTTGAGAAATGATATATCTGAGACTCTTATGATCAGAGTAGACGGTAAACTGCATTCCCATCAGGTAGTGCCGCCACATCTTCAACGCGAAGACTACCACATCCAATTCAAGATCATGGGTCATGTAGTTATGCTCATGGGGCCTCAACTGGCGTGATCCATAGGAAATCACTGCTTGCCTCTACATTAGGAAACAACCAAGCCCGGTTCATGATGCATCGCAGAACACTACGTACTCGACACCCTCCTCCGGTAATATCAAGATCAGGGCACTCTTCAGTCTCTGCCTCAACTGCTGGAATGCCTGCTAGCATCTCTCGGTCCACATGAAAGGTTTCCCCTTCCGGGTCAAAGCTATAATGGGTGCTGAAATCCTGGAGAAATCAAGAATGAATATCCAATAGTAGCATGCCAACCCAAGGAAACTCTGCACCTCTGTCACGCTCTGGGGTGGCTTCCTTGCTAAGACTGCCTCTACCTTGGCTGGGTCTACTGCTACACCATCTTCTGAGATAACATGTCCTAGAAAGTGGACCTCTTGTATCTAGAACTGACACTTAAAGAGTTTCCCATACAACTAGAGCTCTGGGAGTGTGTCCAGAACCATATTTAGGTGTCTCGCATGCTCCTCCCCAGACTCATAGTAGAAAAGGATATCATCGTTGAAGACCACTATGAACCGATCTAGATTGGGCTGAAAGATCTGGTTCATGAGTCCCATGAACACTGCCGGGGCATTTGTCATGCCGAAGGGAATCACCAAGTACTCATAGTGACGGTAGCGACATTTGAAAGTCGTCTTCGGTATATCCTCATTCTGTACTCGTAACTGGTGATAGCCTAGTCATATATCAACCTTCTAGAAACATCGTTACCCTCTCAAGTGGTCGAATAGGCCATCGATCCTTGTTAGTGGATACTAGTTCTTCACGGTCACCTGATTCAAGCGCCGTTAATCTACACATAGCCTCAAGCTCCCTTCTGCCTTCATGGAAAACAGTATTGGGGCCTCCCAGGATGAAACGATGGGTCTCACAAATCCCTTCTTCTGTAAGTCTTCCAGTTGCACCCTCAGCTCACGAATCTATGCAAGATCCATCCGATATGCTGATACTGATATCGGTGTCATCCCGGGTTACAACTCAATGCAGAAATCTATCTCCCAACGGGGAGGTAGTCTGATGACATCCTTCATAAAGACGTCCTCGTACTCAGCCACTACTGCTTGGAACTGGAAACTCATAACATCTGTTGTACCAAGGGCTACGCTAGCCAATTAATGTGAAATTGGTTGTGCCTTCCTATCCACGAGTCCATCTTGTGCTGCCTGGGTCTCTCTTTCACTGACAAAATAGAACCTCGTTCCATCACTACGAACACACCGCACCCTTCACCTAAAACAGTCAACCTGGGCATGAACTGCGGATAGCCAATCCATACCAATAATAACATTGTAAGGTCTCGACGCTACCACGAAGAGGTTCCAACCGAAACTCTCGCCTCCAAGGGTCAGGTCACACAGTCTGCAAAGGTGTGTGATCTCTAAATCTTCTCCAGTCAGTGTCTCTAAGTGTAAGGGTCGAGTCAACGACTCAATTGGAATCTCAAGGTCTCGAACAAGAAAATAAGGCAGAAAGGAATGACTAGCACCAGTGTCTATCAGTATCGCAGCCAAAGTAGGAAAGACACAGATTGTACCTCTAATCATTCTAGGAGTACCTGGGTCATAATCCTCTGCTACCTGCAGCTATCCTTGCCTCTGTCCACCAGCTCCCTGAGCCTGGGGTGTACCTCCTGGGGGTGGTGGTGGTAAAGGGTCAAAACGCCGACACCTCCAGATCCTCTCCCAACTCCTCTACCGTGTCCGTCACCCCCGCGGATCTGTCTGCTCCACATGTTTCCTCTACCTCAGTGATCCATCAACTGCTCCTGTGTAAGTAGTACGGCTGGTTGGACAATCTCAATCGAGATGTCCCCTACTATCACATGACTAGCATCACCTCTCTCGAGGATAGCTAGATGCGCCCTACGAACCCTGTAAGGCAGATCCCTTGTCCTAGGATCTCCTCTGAAAACGTATCCCACGCTTGGGTCCCTTGTGTCGGCTCCCTACTGTCGAGGTCTCTACTCGAGCTCTCCCACTACTGACAACCATCGGGTGTCTGTGCTCTGCCAAGAAGCTCTCGACCACCAAAGCCCGCTCGATCACCCCAGCATAAGTAGGAATGCGTATAGGGAGGATGCTAGCTCGGATATCTCTGCGCAAACCCCACTCAAAAGTCCGAGCTCTGAAGTACTGATCTCTGACCATATCCATCACGTACCACGAGAGGTCGGTAAACCTCGATGAATAGTTAGCCACCATCATGGTTCCCTGCTGGAGCTGCAGAAGCTCCTGTATACGTATTTCTCTCAGGTTAACTGGTGAAAACTATTCTCTAAAGATATGTTCAAACTCCGACCATGCAAGAGTCCCCTCTTCGTGAGTCTGAATAACCAAACTCCACCATCGCCCTGTCGATCCCTAAAGAAGGCTCGCTGACAGGATCACCATCTGGTCTGCTGGCGTCCTGACCAAATGGAAGACTCTGGTCACTAACTCAAGCCAGTCCTCTACTGCCTGAGGGTCAGGCTCGCCTCGAAACCTGAGGGGTCTCTTTATTTGAATCTCGTGGAGTGAGATCAGCCTACTCTCCTCCTCCACCGGTACAACAGGCACAAAACCCTGCTCCATTGGTGGTGGGATAACTGGCACACCACCTGATGGTAAAACTGGGGGATCTGGTCCCTGAATAGAAGCTTCATCACCGAGGGGGTCATCCTCGTGATCAAGCTACTGGATCCTAGCGGGTGTGCATCACGGAGGCATCCTGTAAAGAAACAATATTTATCTCAGTCAGTGAGTATATCTGGAGAGCTGACTCAAGAAGGACATGGAAACCACAACGCATGCTTATATGATGTAAGTACTATTATTTTCCCCTTCAACTAGTGTTATCATGTTCTGAGTCAAAAAGCAAGTTATCAGAGTCGTGGTGTATGGATACGTTGGCCGCCCGCACCAACACTGGGGTCCCTCGCCTGAAATCCGAACTTGAAACAATTAACACTATTTCCCCAAACCAACTCACATACTCTCGTTCCTAAGGTAGAACCGACCACCATTGATACCACTCTGTCACGACCCATTCCAGCTGGGCCCGAGCTGCAACTCCCCATTCCCGCCTTCAATAGGCCAGGGGCTGGTGACTAGCACCGAGTAGGAATGCTACTAACATGTGAGGCATTTCCTATAAACCTGTAAACACTCACATAAATCTCTAAGCCTACAAAGCTGGAAAGTAAAAACTAAAAAAAGGAAAGGATGCATGAATACACTAAAACACAACCAACAGAGTACGACATGAAATTAAAGTACATGGAAGTAAAAACCCTAGGCCAAAAGTACATGCCCACCAAAACAGAGTCCGTAACAAAGTCCAAACTGTAAAGAAAGGTGCTGGGACTGCAATCTGTAGCCATAGGAACACACCTCGGCCTGTCTGATCTCACTGAGTATCGTCTGGTCCTGGTCCGCCTAGAATCCCATTAAAGGCTCACTCATCTGCACAAGACATGACATGTGCGGGAAAAGTCTGTGCAGGGTTGAGTATAACAATACCCAGTAGGACACCCCAAAACCAAAAAATATTACAACAAGGGAAAAAATACCACAAAGGAAAGATACAGTCAGATCTACATAGTATATGTCTACCGAACATATAACAATAATATCCAGATATACTCATGCATGATCGACTATCGTGAATACCACCACTATGATCCAACTCGAATATTCTACTAAGCATGAAACTGGGAGAACACACTCCTAGGTCTGAAGAGAGAGATACGAAGTACTCGTTCTGGGAGAACACACTCCACAAGTAATTTGAGAACATGAATCTCATATGAGGATCACCACCAAGTAATGGGGTGATTTCGACAACTCAGTCTGAGCTAATCCGCTAAGTTGAGGATCGACGCCCGGGTAAATTTGGTCATGTTGATACCAAGAACACTACCTAGGGTTCCATGAATGAATAGAGGATCCAGCTCCAAGTCTCACAGAGGTGATTCCAACAACTCAATTTAGGAGGTCCTATTGAAGGGATCATACTCTTATATACAGGAAATGATACCGGAAAACTTCAAGAGAAAGACCAAGGGGACGAACCCAAAGAAAACTAGTCCAAGTCACATAAGGCAACTGGCTCAAGCCATGTGAAACGAGTTTCACGGCGTGTCGTATGGTTACACGCCGTGTTCCTTGACTTCGGGTACTGCCCATGTAAATGTCCCATGTCATCTGTCCAAGATATGTAAAACTAGACTACACGGTGTGTAGAATAATCACACACCGTGTTCCTTGACTCTGGGTACTGCATGGGTAAACGGCCCATGTCATTTGGCCCATACTATAGAAAGTAACTACACGACATGTGGACGAACCACACACCGTGTCCGAGCACCCGGGGCTTGCTCTATGTATGCTGGCCTTGTACCCGTACACAGTCTCTGTCCGTGTCTCCTACCCATGTACCAGCACAAGGGGTATCACGTGTGTCTGGCCGGGTCTGGTCGGGGAGGGGTATACATGTCATGTCCTTGGTCGTGTACCCAACCTGTGTCTGTGTGCTCCCGGAGTACACACCAGGTGGTCTGTTGACGAACACACGTCGTGTATCCCATTATACATGCCATGTAGTCTGGATTTTTTTGAGAAACATCGTCTTCTTCCTCGCGCCGCGGTTGATCCTCCGGATCCTCATTTTCTCGCCCGTTCATCCCGATACTCCATGGGTTGGTTCGTTTCATCATACGAACACCAAAATGGGTGTTTTCGGTCCTTAAATCGGATCATAAACCTCGAACAATCCATCTGAAGAAAAATGCCCAAAAACTCATATCTCTCGATCCGCTCCGAATCGTCCTCTGAAACCACTGCCGTACCTCTATGACATCGCTCCGGGGTTGGATCTAAAATCTCTGATTGTTGCGCCAACAATCAAATGTGCAATGATCGATTTCCTCCAAGAACTCGTAGAATGCAATGAAGAACGCGAGGGAGAAAAACACAAATAATCGCACAAGAGGGACAAACCTCGATCATTGTTTGTGATGTTCTGAGTTCATCACTGTTAGATTACAACCAAAACAATCAACATATTTTGAAACTCAAGTATTTGATATCCCGATAAAACCCCAAATCATACCCGCCCGCAAAACGATGGATCTGTGGGAAAATCGGTTCCCAGATTAGTCCGCGTTCATTGTAGGAATCTTGAATGGGGAATGGAAATAAAAAAAACATCCTAGTTGGATCCACTACATTTGTCGGTGAATGTCTGGTTGTTGCGTCATCGTCACCGGCGAAAATCGTCAAGAACGTCGTCACAACGCTGAGGGTTTCTTCCAGAGCTTTCCCAGAGCCTCTAGGGGTTTTAGGGTTATGAGGTTTATAACCCTGGACCCATGTGCAAGACATTATTTAAAAATGATAAAAATATATCAATTGCAATAGGTTTAAAAATATTTCACTACAGAATAAAATATTTTTATTAAATATTTTATTACTGTTACGTCCAAAAACTAGATTTCACAATCAACTTACGCCGACCGATGTTAGGCCTCGCCTAAGGTAAAATCGTTGTTCTGAATGCAATGATGCCTTTAGATTTCTGATCCGAGCACCCGTTCGGATGTTATTCCACTTTTTTTCTGGAAAACCGCACACGCATTTAATTTAATTATCAAATTAAATTCAAACATTTGTTCCGGGCTCCCCGGGCTTCTGAGCTGCACGTCGTCTCAGAGACTGGTCTTCAAATGATTCCCACATAACATTAAACTAAAACATGGTAAAATACAAGAAATTATAGAAAATAGAAAAACCATTTTATGAATGGTTTGAAAACAAATGGAAAGTGTTATATATTTGATTGCAAGTAAAATTGTTTTCCAATAATATTGGACAAGAAAATAAAATGTGGTATCGAAGGATCTTCTACATGAATCAAAAAAATATTAACAAATTATCAATATTCACAGCATCTGTATATATTAAAACTTTGAAGACACGTCTATAAAATTGACATGATTCATGAATGAAAGGAAAGATGGTTCGTAATCAATAACATATAAAGAATATGACAACATCATGTATTTTGAATTTTAATCACATTGATGTATGTGGTCTGATTATTAAAGAAGGTTCTTATTGTAATTTGTGTATAATATTACTTGTTGATGATTATAATAGGATGGGGTGAATCATATATAAATTATCAAAAAGTTGATTCATGTATCACATAAATAGGTTTTGAATAACTACATATAATGAAATTGTATGAACTATGAAAATTATGATATAATTTAATAAAATGGAATTCAAATCTTATGTGGTTGAAAAATATTTCCAAAAACATGGTATCATGATATATGTTTCATCAGTAAGAACCCTTATAAGAAATGGTTTAGAGACAGAATAAAAGTCATGGTAAACAATATTGAAAAAAAATTGATAGATAGTGGAATCTCACATAACTACATGACACGTAGTTTAAGAGGTTTTCTATATTCAAAACTCTGTATTATTCCACCGATGAATAAATAACACACTGTATAATAATTGGAAAGGGAGGTAACTATTATTAAAATAATTAGATTATTTATAAGTAAATGTTACATCATAAATTAATAAGGGAGCCAAAGAAATTATTTTGATGTAGTGGATTAAGGAATTTTCTTAAACTACTAAACAATGAGTTATGACTAAAAAAGTTTCAAAAAAATCTTCAATAGAAGTTTATAAGAAAATTTAGGTGATTGATATTGACATAGAAAAATCTAAATTCTAGAAATTTTGTTTCTGAAGTAGTATATGAACAGACTATTGTAAAAAATAATTATTTGGGAAAAATAAAAAATGTTTTGGATAATTAGAATTATGAAATTTAATTTTAATAATTGAAAACTGGACATCTTTTCAAGCCTTTGACTCATTAAAGAATGATAATTGTTGATGTTTATCCAATAAATGTCAACGAAGAAAAAATTTCTCCAACTCAAACATGATTGAAGAAAGAAGTAGGGTATACTAATCTATAATATTAGATAGAACCTATATCATTTAAAAATTTGTAAAATAATGTATCAGGGCTAAAATCTGTTATGAAATATTTGATTGAATTGATAAGAATCATACATAGAAGCTTTTGTATTGAAATAAGAATCATAATTTAATATTTATAAAATGAGTATTCATGAAAAAGTTGGAAGAAATAGAAATTTAATTTGAAACAAAGTAATCATAGTCTGTAATTGTTAACATTGAGTTGAAGGAATATATTTTGAATAGGAAATTTCCCCTATAGAATAGATAGAGTCAACTGGACTCTACTTAGTAGTGGTTATCTAAAATATTATTTTAAGTGTAATACATGGATTTCAATACCCCATTTCTAAATATATTTTTAAATATATAGTAATATATTGAACTACAATTGGGATGTTTTCATGTAATTGATGACTAAAAACTGGTCTTGTAACATAATTAATTTAATAACAGTAATTTTATCATTCTAGAGAAATAATAACACAATGCACCTTGCATTAATAAATAATATATCTAAAAAGAAAATTATAAATTTTCATAAGCTAAATTTGATGAAATGATGTTTATTTTGTAATTAATAATTTCAAAATTATATTAGTATGGATATTTTATATTTTTTAAATATAATTTATTTTTAGTTGAATAGTGATACTATGAGTTTAGAAAATTGACAATTTTATGAAAATATAATCATATTTGAATAGCATATAAGTTTATGAAATGTTTTTTATAAAATATATATAATAAATAATTAATATAATATATATTAAAATATAATTTTAAACTTATAGATATATTCTTTACATTTATGAAATCAAAATAAGGTCCTTATTCAAATAAAATCCCTTTTTTAGTTTTTTCATTTTATCAATATTTTCAAGGTTCCATTTGGTTTTGGATTCGTTTTATAGAAAAATATCTATTATTTTAATTTATATAATAAAATTAATTACATTAAGATCAATATTATACCATATTTGGATGTGAAATCATTTTTATGCTAAAACAAATATTTTTCAAAAAACTATTTTTATTGTGTTTTGTGAACATATTTAAATAAATATTATTCCAATTTAAGGTGTTTAATCATTTTAAGCTGATTAATAATTATGAATAATAATAATTAATATTATCTAATATTTTCAACTAATTTTTTAGTCATAATAAATAGTAACAATTGAAAATATTTATCACCTCTCTAAAGGGTGAAATTGGTAAAATAAGGTAAAAACAACAGAATGTGGTTCAAAATAATAAGAAACCCATGATTAATCCCAATTGGTTGTTTTTATTTCATCATTTCTTTATCATTTTATAATAATATGAAATTTGAAACCCCTTACATAATAAAAATACTTTATATTTCTAAAATATAATAAGTAATTCTAAGTGCATCATTTCCATCACTCATAAAGAGGCACAACTTATCCACATCTATTAAAACATATTTTGAGACATATATCAAATTATCCATTACCAAATTCCTTCAAAACATTCCTCTACACACCCTATATAATCTGGTCTCATTAAATTACCAACCTATACAACTTATTGTGCAATCCATGCGTGGTTTTTTGAATAAGATGTTTAACTTTTGACCAAGTGTTTTCCATTTATTTACTATAATACATATTCAAAAACATTATTTATCCATGATCGTATTATAACAAAATTATCTTAAATATTTTAAAAGTTTATTATTCTAATTTAACGACCAATATTCATCTACATTTGATCTTATAGAAATAAAAAATATCACTCATGCGCACATATGGCTTATTGTCTCTACAAAATGGTGTTATAAGACTTCCAATACCACTTTATTTTGATGGTTATAAATATAATATAAATTAAAATTTATTATATTTATGAATTAATTTTGATTATATAAATATAATATATCATTTTTCTTCTTACACATCCACTCATTTGATAATGATAATGTCTCCCATTCGTACGTGTGGACAACCAGCTCGACAAAGAGATATGATTCACTTTTCATGTCCTTATTTCAAGGATGATTATAAATATGTGTATAATTAAAATAAATAATATTTTTATCTTTATTAAATTATATATCTTATTAAACCATGATAAAAAATCAAGTTCCAAAACTACTGAACTAAAACATACAGGAAAAACAAAATAGTTAGTACTTGGAAGAAATAATTTTGATAAAGAATTATTAACAAAATGGTGTTTATTTGTAATATATGGATCCTATATAATGTAATAATTATTTTTATGGTTTTGGTAAATAATTATAATAAATTTAAATTTATTATATAAGAGTCTATAATCACTTATAAAGAAATTCACTAATGAGTTAAGGATTTATTTCACAATACCATCCTTATTTGGGATTGTTTACATTTATGTTTCCATTGAGGAAATATATAATAATTCATTATTAAACCCTATATCTTCTTTATACTCCTATTATATCTATATAATACGCCTTTCCATTAATTTTACTCTATTTATGTACTCAATAGAAAAAAATATTGTTTTTGTTAGAAACAAACTTTTATTCTATTCGGTTGGGAATATTTTTCTCCCATCTCAAATTTTTATTTAAAAATAAAAATAATGTTTTCAATAGTATCTCTTGGTTGGTTAAATATATTTTTATCCATGTTTTACTTTCTAAAATAAAAAATAAATAGAATCATCTTGTCAAATTATAAATGAGCTAATTTTTACCAATAGTGGGAAAAGAATATTTATTTCGACATACACCACATCAATGACTTGTATTATCAGAAAAAATACACTATCCTTTCAATATTTCCAAAAAATGGTTCATTATTAGTTTCAAAGAAATAATTTTCCTTAATATTTTGTAAATTTGTAGATTTTAAATAATTGAATTCAATGTGAAAAGGGTGTTTCCTCTAGAAATTTTTTGAGGATCCTTTAAAAGTATTTGCATCTATTTCAACATTATTTCATGAATATAATGATTTTATTTAGACAATTATAATTATATCATCCATTGTATTTAATTTCATGGTTTGTGACCATTTATAGTCTGGCATGTATTATAATTCAAAAAAATATAGTTCTTCTAATACAAATGGTAATTTATTATTAAATAATGTTCATTAAGATCTATTTTTATTCCTATTATGAATGTACTATAATTAATAATTGATAGGTTGTGACTCGATTTATAAGCTACCTTATTACATTTCTATGTCTCACGAACAAAAAAGTTTTGTTTTTTTGGAATATGCCATACATATTTATGTATGGCATATTCACATAAGGCCTCAAAGTTATGTGTATGATATTTGGAATTATGAATTATAACTTTAAAAAATATATTATTAATTTCCATTCTGATTATTAAAATATTTATTATAGCCATAAATAAAATTAATTCTTATGTGATTATTTATTTTTAATATTTTGATGGTAATTTATCCCATGCATATTATTCATGGCTTATTTATTCTATGATAACTTAAATTGTATTCATTCCCTCACTGAGCATCTAATCCCAATACTTTCTTATTTTTTATTTATATATGATTCCATTAAGGTTATAATGATTCATATTCAAGTATCTTCTAGAAGGACTAATAATTTCATTAAAAAAAATACAATTTTGTATTCTATATTTTCAAATCTAATTAGATATTCAGAATGTATGTATTTTTCCCAGACTACTAAAGTAATTTATCATTTAGGATCTGATCGCTTATATGTGGGGATAATTTAAAATAGTTACCAATTCTTTGTGTATACTAGGATATTTTTTATAATTATTATCATATAAATTATAGTATAAACCATTGGATGTGGATTTCAAAAAACATATATTAGATAACATAATCCTATGAAAACTTCTTGTGTAATGTATATTTATAGGATAATATCATAAAGTTTTAGTAAGGAATATAATGTTTTGATTTATAAAAAATACATCCCTGTATAGATACTAACAAGTTGATGCAGCTATATCATACACACACCTAAGGATAGTAACTATAAAATGGGAATATTAGGTATTTACTTGATTGTCAAAGATGCACACAGAATGTTCCTAAGACTATGATCCAAGATAGAGACTCCAAAGTATATGCTTTGGTTGATTGACATTATATTTACACACAATAAAGTTTTTTTTGAAAATAATTTTATTATTTCAATATATTCCAAATGATAAAACAACTAAGATATTGAGAATCTCTATGCATAAATTTTTAATTGTTTTTGTATTCATGAATCTTGGAATTATATATTATTATTATTAATGTTATGATCTAATCTAATGTATTATATTTTTTAGAATTTTCACCATGATAAAGGAATGGAAACTGTATCAATGCACATAATATATATAGGGATTTCTCTCATTGTTAATACACTAATTTAATATAAAGAACAAGAGATGAAAAAATTGTAACTATATTGGGATATATGACTCAAGTTATGACAAATAATATTGATCATATAGATTAGTATATTTATTTGTAATATTTTATGATAATTTTAGATTGTTTCATTCCATAATATACTACATCATTCAATAAAACGAAAAATCCACTATTAGCTGATAGGTGGATAAGATCCTTGGAAAATAGACTTCTCCCCTTGTAAATTAATAAAAGGTAGTAAGTTTACATGGTAGTATTCCATCTTAAGGGGGTGGATCAATGGGGGTAATTGATTCAAAACACTAAGTATGTAGGGTAAATAAAGATCTTAGAGATGAAGTATTTTAAGATTATTTTTAAGGAAAATATTTTTCTTAATGAACAATAAGTTGATATAGAGATATAGTTAATGATTCTAATATAAAAGGAAGAGGAAGGTGTAATAAGTATAAATCCAATTTTTGAAGTAAATCAAAAAATATTGTGGAATATATAAATAAAAAAAAGTATTTGATCGATAGTTTTTTAATGGGATAAATCCAATCCATTGAAGGGAAATATAATCTATAGTATTCTCATCATATGTTGATACAATATCATATGTTATCATTACATATAATTAATTCTAAAATTCAAATGACCTGAAATGAAAAAAATAAAATAACATGGTGTTTGAAAACCTAATGAAGTAATAAATTTATATGGAGAATAAGTAAAGGAATATTTTCCAATATGTTATATTGTTTTAAGGAAACATCCAGGCACATGCTTGAATGGAATAGAAGTTTCATTAAAGGGTGGAGAGAAAGGACAACATCCTTATAACTATAAGTGTAAGGGAGAAAAAATCAATGTAAAATGCAATAAATATAATAATATGGGGAATGATGTCAATAACTTATGAAAACATTAGTTTAATATCCCATAGAATTTGATAATAGGATAAGGCTATATGCAATTAGTACAACAAAAATTTAATTTCCTAGTGATGTAGTGGTAGGTACATTGATTGTAACTTCCAATTATTTAATTATTTATTTGATTCTAGATCTAAAATATCTAAAATATCTTTTATTTTATCCATGAATTAAATATTTTTATAACACACTAAGAAGTTATTTATTAATCAAGAATCCTAGAGGAAATATTGTTGATATAATGATATGTTAATAAATAAACAATTTGATGCATGGGCATACCCTGTTGAAAAATTTAATTATTAGAACTATCATAGAATTTATATAATATTGTTTATGGATTAGATTTCAATGTATAAGGAAGATAATTTATATCCAAGAGAAGGAGACCAAGATTTTTTATTCATATGTTTATCCCCTTATCTTTAAATCATAATATTAATTATTCGAATCATGCATGTATTTTACTTAAGTAACTCTACATAATGAAATTATAGGATAATAAAAGTAGTCACAACCAATTTTTGTAAAAGGTACCCTGAGGGAAAAATATTTTATTATTGTGAAACAATACATTGATGTGTTTATTGAAGAAATACATAGAAATACACTTGATTATGATGTTCAGTTTTATACTTAAATCATCCCTGATGAAAAACCTATATCATATAATCCATATAGAGTTTATATAGGGCCACTAGTGGAATTAAAAAAAACAACTAAAGGAGTTTTTTAATAAAGGATTCATATTCTCAAGTGTTTCACTTTGGGGAGAGAATATTCAATTTTTGAAAAATATGGATGGGACTATGAGGTTTTCCATTTATTACAAGTAAATCAATTCCATTAATATAAATAACAATAACTACATTCTATATATTGATGAATTATTTGATCAAATTCAATGAGAATAAAAATTTTGGAATATTGATCTTTGTTTTGGGAATCATAAATTTTGAGTATGTAAGGAATATTTTCTAAATAAAATATTTCCTATGAGGTATAGACATTTTGACATTATAGTATTGAACATTGGAATGAATAGTGGGATTTATATTTTTATGGATATGACGAAAAAAATCTATGAATATCTTGATAATTTTTTATTGAGTTTTATTTATGATATCTTGGTATAATCAATATTTTATCAAGATATTAAGGGTTATTTATGAATCATTCTTGAAACTCTTAGAGAAATTTAGTTATATGGTAAAATTAAAAAATTTAACTTCACATATCAGGAAGTACCATTTCATAAAAATATTATTTCTGAGGATGAAATATCAGTTGATACTTCAATAAAAATAGAACTCAAATAATTGAATACACTGAAAAACAGA
This sequence comes from Viscum album, assembly GCA_963277665.1. Classification (NCBI taxonomy): domain Eukaryota; kingdom Viridiplantae; phylum Streptophyta; class Magnoliopsida; order Santalales; family Viscaceae; genus Viscum; species Viscum album. The sequence continues at coordinate 1,160,978,399 of OY728143.1, read as the reverse complement.
ACAAAATTATGTAGATTCATAAGATTAAAATTTTACTATAGATTATGTTTTCAAAATTTTCCATGAATATGAAAAAAAATAACCATGTAGACAAGAAAAGTTTTCATGTTCATATGAATTTTATAAATTCAATAATGTTATAGATAATTAAATAAGAGTATGATCATTGTGTCGATTTCAGCATTACCATTTGTCAATGACGGATTTGTGATATATTATAACACATAAAAGAAAGGACTTTAATGAGTAATTATGATGAATTATAGATTCATTCCATATGCATCAAGGAAGTTAAAAAATCCATGAATAGACCTATATAAAGCATGATCTCAAGTTGTAATCCAAAATTGTTTCCTTGAATATATAGATGCATGTTCTATATTGGGAATCAATTGATATATATAAGAATCACAAGACATTAAAATATATATTTTTCATTAAAAGTTATAAACATAAGTAATAGTATATCTCTAGATCTACTCAATGATTATTATTTCTTAATAAACTACCATGCTAGAAAGGATAATATATTAGTCGATGTGTTGATTAGGAAATATAAATAATTTCAAACTAAAAATAGTATTCACAATGATTCCTTATTCGTGGACATGGTAAAGTTGGTTTGGGAATTATTAGGGAGGTGACACATTACTCAATTTCCAAATAATATTCAAAGTATCAATTATAGAAAATATACAAAGGTTTTTTATCGATTATAGGAGTATACAAAAGATATTTATAGTAGTTAATAATGTGAAACTAGACAAAATTTAATTTATATGGTATGAAAAAATTTGTAAAGATGTCATATGTTCATTAAATACATAATATAGAAGAGAATTATTAAATGAATCTCATAGGTAAAATTTCTCTATAAACTCTGAAATCACCCAAAAGTACTGGGATTTGAGGGAACATTTTTAGTTAGATCATATGAAATATAAAATTTAAGAATGTATATTATGTACTTAGTTTATTAAAATTTAAATGTTGAGATAAAATTACCCAAAGAATTCGAGAAACCTATAACTATTATTATGTGAAAATGGGATGATATTATATGATATTTAAAATTATATTTCGAAAGCCTCCTATATATAATGATTAGATTTCTTTTTTCATTGATTTCATTACCATGTCCACACAATTAATTTCTATATGGGAAGATATACCTCTTGACCAGCTTATACCACCCTATTTTAATGATTTTTTGAGACTTCATAGTGTAAATTTTACAATTATACCCAATCATGATTCGCAGTTCACATCACAATTCTGGAAGAGTTTTCAGAAGGATCTTGACTCAAATCTAAATTTTAGAACCACAAATAATATTAAAAATAGTCGGTAGTCTAATATGAATATTCAATCATTATAATATATGTTTAGGTCATGATCGATTGAGTTTCAAGGTATGTGGGATCCGTATTTCACTTTTGTAATATTTTTAATATAAAAATAACATTCATTCATGTATTAAAATGGAAGCATATTAATAATTTTATAAAGATAGGTGTTTTAATACATCTAATTGGGAATAAAATTTGTGAAAATATTCTTGTAAGACCATATCATTTTGAGGAGATAGTAGTGAATGTGATGGCTATTCAAAATAATTTTAAGGAATATCAGATTAGACTAAATGTTTATACTGATTACTGAAGGAGGGATTTATAATTTTAACTAGGGTTCATTTTTTCATAAAGTTATCTCTATGTAATGGTCTTATAATATTCACAAATAAATGGGATATAAGTCCTCGGTACATCTAGAATTTTTAAATTTAGAATAAAATTGTATTTTTGCTTTACCGTTTTTTAATTACAACTATCCTATCTATATTTCATGATGTGTTCCATATTTCATAATTGAGTAGTTACATGACAGATCCAATGTATGTGATCACCTCTTAGTAAAATTAAATCAAACATGATTTATCTTTCGATGAACAACCTAAACAGATTCTTGAAATTATATAACAAGTGTTGATGAATCAGATAATTATGCTATTAAAGGAACCATATAGAAATCAATAAATGTATGATGTTACATAGACACCTAAATATTTTATAATGAATAACTACCCACATCTATTCACGAGGTGACAATTTTTAAATTTCAAGGATGAAATTTTTTAAGGGGAAAAGAATGAAAAACCCAAAAATGAATAATAGTAATATTTTATATTTGTATAATAAGTGAAAAATATGAATGGATTTATTTAAGAAAGTGATCAAAACCCAAATTACCAACTTTTATAAATTTTATTTTATAAAATGAATTAAATTTCTAAATTTAACATTTCAAATTTAGATTTGGTTGATTTATTGATATGATATAGAAATATGTGATTTCTTTATGAATAATGGAAGATACTAATTTGATAAAAAATTTACTTTTATGAAATTGTAGTGTTATAATAATAACTTGAAAGTGTATGTATTCCATCCCATATTTTTATTACATAACGTTTCCTTACATGGGACAAAACAAAGGATCGTTTAATGTTTAGTTACTTGTAATATTCGGTACATAATATATGAAAACATAAATCATTTTTTTATTCACTTGAAATACATCTTCTTAGGTTCACCCTTAGTTGATTTTACTAAATCTCATATCCAAGGGACGTACATAAAAGGAATGGTTTAAGAATGAGCCCAAAAATAGAATAAGAATTGGATATAATTACCATGTGATCATAAGTCATATCAACAAGAACTTGAAAAATAAAAATAATTCATGGACAACAAGAATATTAGAATAATATGAACATTAATAATAACATGGAAATGTTGCATAAAAAAAATAATTATTTCATATTTATATCTCCATGGATTATCATAAAGGTGTCAAAAAATTTTACCATGGTTATTCACTAATTTATCATAAAACCTATCATCTCTAGAGATTAAATTATTTACCCAATGCATTGGATATATATCAAGGTGAACCCTTAATATGACTTAATTTCATGTGATCCACATAGATCATAATAAATTATTTCATTAACAACTCATGGAAAAACTGAATGGGTTTCTTATCCAAATCATGGAAAAGAAAAGTGCATAAATGCATTATCATTACATCATTATTAATAGTTAAAAATTTAATGTGCGATAAAAATATGTAAATACATGAATCAGTAAATAATTTTACATATAGGTGAATACCCATGGAAAAGGAAGAGGTTTGGGTATTCACATAAATAAAAATAAATGATAATTTATGTGGTAGAAAAGGGATAAAAAGTTTTGGTAACATTATGGGTATAAAATATGTATTAAGAAAAGGGAAAATGATAGTGGAAAAAGGTAAACCATTGATAAAATAATATCATTCAAGAAATAAGGTAAAATATGGTGCACAAAAAAGAATTATTTTTGAAAATAGAATACATCCCACAAAAAATAAACTTGAATGGAAATAATAAGTGGAGAATCCATTTCCATTGAATATTTCTTCCAAAAACATTAGGATGGAATATTAAGGGTATAAAGACACCTTAGGGGACTATTGTATAGGAAAATTGAGCATAAATTCATGGAGCCTGAATTTTTAGTAAATGGGAATGGTAAAATGGGATTGTATTTATTGAAAAATTAGAGGAATTGTTAAATAATTTTGAAATGTATGTCATGGAAATATTGGTCGTATAAAATGAAAAACCATTGGATTTATCATGACACATACACCGAGGCGCATGTCATGACTACCCCCAAGCCCGTCTTCCATAGGCTAGGGGTTGGCGACTAGCACTGAAAAGGAATTTTCCTAAATTGGAAAAGGCATTGCCTCAAAACCTGTAAAAAAACAGATAGGGTACAATGCACACAAGTAAAACACAATGGAGGAAGAAATGTGAAACCAAAACTAAAAACCACCATATAGTGTAAAATTAAGTACTGAAGTAAAGGGACCAGAATACAAGCCCAAATGAAATTGAAATATAGCAAAAAGGAAAATAGCTCCTAAGGTCATCCTCAAGGGATCCTACCCGAATGGTAGGAATAGCATGCCACTGTGGCTCTCCATTCCAACTAGTCTCCTCTGTACACTTTCAAGTCCTGGTTCCTCGAGACTCAGTCTAAGCTTTACGTCATCTGCACAAGACACAACAAGGTGCGTGCGAAGCCCGTGAGGGGTGAGTATAACAGTACTTAGAAGGGACCACAAGACCCTCGAAGGTTTCTTAGAATTCCACAATGTAATAACCACAAAGAATGATCTCAATCAAAAAGAGAAAAGAAAAATAATCAGCTCAAACCAGGTATACAAGTTAGAGATCAGGAACAAATATGACTATTCTGAAGTTATATCATTTTATTCCGTTAGAAAGTTTCACAACTTAGCCATGAAGATGTTGTTCTATTGTCGATCCACACAGGGTCATATGTCACTGATCCACGATGGGACGTTCTACGGTTGGTCCTAGTCTGGTCGCGCACTACTGATCCACACAGGGTCTCTAGGATGATGATCTACACAGGGTTGCTATGATGCTAATCCACATACGGTTGCTATGATGTATATCCATATAGGGTCTCGATGATTCTGATCCACACAGGGTCTCTATGATGCTGATCTACACAAAGTCACTATGATTCATATCCACATAGGTTTGTAATGGTGTTGATCCACACAGGGTCACTATTCATTCTTCACGTCTCAGCCATCCACTGGATTCCCGCACAAATCACACATTATTCTGGGAATATCCGCTCTTCCTGCTATCAATCATATTTCAACTGGGACAAAGTCTGACAAATATGTAACCCAATTAAAAACCTTGTCATAAGGGTTAAAATGAAATAGATAGTGCGTCAACCGTACGCCTGATTTGTAAGTTATATGCATTTTAGTGCTAAGGACCCAGTTGGATTCGAGAACGATCCAACCCAGCCAAATTGTGACATTCTCTGAAACTCACATCGAGTGCCTCAAAATGACCATCTCTTCATAAGGGTTTGGGAACCGCAGAAGGTTCATCAAATGGACATATGGTTTAGGAGATACGCCCATTTATAAATAACTAGGCTAAAAAGGCGCATGGGTTCGGTCCGACCCCATCGGCCCGAAGGGGCTTGGATCAGCCTTGTTCGGCTGGGCTGCGGGTTCAGCCTGGCCCACCAGGTAGGGCGTGGCTCGAAGTTCCGTGGAAACTCTCAGCCCGCTGTCCAAGATTTTTGGGTTTTCTCCCCTCTCAAACGATTGAAGTCGTACAAGCCTTCAAGGCAGCGTCACTGGTTTGGCCACCTGTTCCAGCAAGTCTTGTTGGACAGGTCACGGGCGGGACCCGAGGACCACGGGTCTTTACTCTACCACAAAATGATGTATTTTTCTCCCTCTGTGGTGTTCCATCATAGCTCACCGCCCATCTCAATAGAGGCGTCGGATGGAAACGCACTCCCCTGGTCGGTCCGCGTGGACCAGCCCGCAACGGACTCGAGGGAACTGGTTCACCCTCTGTCATGGCTTAAAGACACATCCTCCCTCTTTTTCACTATAGAACCTTCGGGAACCACCATTTCTTCACAACCTGTGGGTTTCGGCTTTCGCCTTCTTCAGTTTCTAGTTTCTTCATTCCAGTGAAGCCTCCACGGTCTACCAGTTTAGCTCTTGTGGTCTACATTTATTCTTGTCTAAGATTGCATTACTCCCGGAATGGTACATGCACTGCACGGACCTTGGTTCCACCTTGATGCCAAATCTTCTTGTTGTCTACGAAGAATTCCACCACAACTGAGTTTAGTGGATGGTCTAGGCCTTGTTCATTTAGCGTGCTCCCTCTGCGTTAGCATAACAACATGGGAATTATATTTTAAATATAAATTCTCCCATAAAGAATACACTGAAATATCCTCCCACATTAAAGAATGAAACACGAAAAAACCCGTTGGAGGGTTGATCTGTGTTATTCATAATATTAAAGAACAGGGAAAAGGGGAGAAATAAATTAGAAACCCCCAACCTTGAGCTTGATAGAAGCTATTGCAGATGATGAAGGAGTGTCCATGTCCAAGGGTGTTGCGGACAAAGGAGAAGGTTTACATCCTTTATCTCTCATTGTAGAATCCTCCAACAGTCGTCGAAGCCTCATTATAGGTTGGTGGAAGACGCCATGGCACTTCATCAGGGGTTCCTCTCTAATGTTCCAAAAACCAATGCCTGAGCTTCATTAAAATAGATGTGAGGAACCAACCACATTTCATAACATTAATGTGTTTCAATAATGAACTTTATTTAGTGTTCCATTAAAACAACCAACTTCAAGGTTATGCAACCCAAGGGTCAAGTCATTTAATTACCTATTAACTCTGTGGTCCTTCCACGTCACTCAACGGTTACAAAAAAGAGATACAATAACACATGGAGATATTTTATTATTTCTTTGTAATGTCCAAAAATTTACTTTTTCATACGAACCTTGCTTGTCAAAGTTAAGCTTCGCATAAAAAAATCCCAGTACTTTTACATCAATGGTGCCCTCATATTTTTAACCTGAGCACCGGTTCAAAAGATAGAAATTCCCACTCACACGTCTACTGAACTTACCTTAAAAGGGTTCAAAAATTATTAGTAGTCACCCTTGACCCGCTTCAGTTGAGGTTACACTCTGCCTAAGGGGAACATGCCCTCTTGAGATGAACAATACTCTCATATTTCCAATCTGAGTTACCATTTAAGAGTTATAATATTTAACAACAAAATAATTTTTACTTAATTGTTTTATTTATGGCCAAAATATAACTTCTGTCATTGGCCCACGCTGGCCAATTTTAGGATATTCCAAAGGAAAGAACACCCTCACGAGTTCAGCAGTGGTCTCAAATTTTTTATCTGAGTCTTCGTTCGTGAGTTATAAGAATTTGAAAAATAAAATATTTTTATTTAATAATTTTATTTAAGGTTATGCCATTTTTGTGCTTTCTCACCATAGGTTAGAGCCGATTAAACTTATGTCATGGATAGGGTAAACTTATCATCCTGAACGCAACAGTGCCCTCATATTCTTAATCTGGGTACCCATAAAATAATTATTCCACTTTTTCAGAAAAATGACTCACGCGTGCAATTTAAATATTAACATTTTTCAACAGATCATTCTGGGAAATCTGAACCCTGGAATCACGTGCCTTAAATTTTCACAGTATTGTAATAATTCCATATAATTAAAAAAACATTTTCATAATTTCTGGGACATTATATTCTCCCCACCTTAGGGATTTACTTCCCTAAAATCCAGAACATAGGAAAATAAAAAAAATGAGGGTACTGACCATGAATCTGAGCCTCCCACTACCATGTTCCCTCTTGAAGGTTTCCATGCTGCTACCAAACATGAATTGGAGGGATCGACTTTCCATGAAGGACTCTCTCCTGTCAATCATATATCCCCACTATGAACTCCATAAAAGTTTCCCCATCATCAAAGTCCAAATCTCCCAAGTCGATAACGTGTGATGGATCATGTACGCATCTCCTCAACTGCAACACATGGAAAATGTTATGCACCGGGTGCGTCTATGGGGTATCATCTATGCAGTACTCTACCTAACCAACTCTGTTATGAATCTAGAATGGTCCGATGAACTTCGAAAATAGTTTTCTACCTCGGACAAATCTATGCAATACTCTTCGGGTGAGACCTATAAGAAGACATGATCTCCCACTTTGAACTCCAAGGGTCTCCGTATCCTATTGTCATAAGACTTTTACAGGCTTCGTGTAGTCTTCATCTACTCCTGGATGATCTGCACCTTCCCAGTGGTAGCCTGTACCAACTCTTGACCCATAAGTGCATACTCCCCTTGGTCTGTCCAGTATAATGGTGATCTGCATGGTCTCCCATGAAAGGCCTCAAACTATGTCATGCCAATGGCGGAGTGATAACTATTTTTGTATGAAAACTCCACTAGAGTTGGTGGGTCCTCCCAACTACGACCAAAATAAAGGATGCAAGAATGATGCATGTCCTTGAGTGTCAATATGGTCCACTCCACCTAACCAACTGAAAGGAGGTTCTCAAGCATAGATGAGTCCCGAATTCCTTACGTAAATCCCTTCCACAAGAAGGATGTAAAATGAGTGTCGCGATATGAGACGATCATCGATGGAACCTCGTGAAGCAGTACAATCACTTGTACATAAGGGTGTCTCAAGTCCTCTATTGATTCCTGATCTTAGATGGGTAGGAAGTGGGCCGACATGGTGAGTCATTCAACGATCACCCGGATGGAGTCATGGAACCTAGACGTACATGGTATCCTTGTCATGAATTCCATGGAGACACCATCCCACTTCCATTCCAGCACCTCAAGTGGCTGAGCTAAGCCTTATGGTACCTAATGCTTATCCATCACTAGCTAACAAGTGATGCCTTGTGATACAAACTCTTCCATGGATTTATTCATCCCTGGGAACCAGCATTGATTTCGGAGTTCCCGGTACATCTTCTACACTCCATGATGTACCGCCAAAGGGGATGCGTAGAACTACCTCAATGCCTCCTCTTGTAGTATCATTGGTACCATGGTGCATCCTCTAAAGAGAATGACGTGATCCCCACCATCATAAAATCCTTTATGAGCATGTTCTGAGGATATCATAGAACATTGGGCCTTGCAGTCAATGTCCCTAAGTTGTGCCTCCCAAGATCGCTGAACAAGTGGGGGAGTGACAATCATATACTGGAGGTAAGATTCTCCATTTCTATCGATGAACGATATCTTCAATGTGCCTAGCAGCTCTATCACCTCACTCAGAAACTATAGACCATACCTCCTACTGAGTGCATCTGCTACTACGTTCCCCTTCCCCGAAGTATAGACTATCTAAAATTCATATTTATGGAGGAACTCCAGCCATTGTCCATATCTCAGGTATAGTTCCTTAACTAATATGATATACCTGAGACTATTATGATCGAGGAAGATGATAAATTGTTCTCCCAACTATACTCTCATCTCTCTAAGCTCTGCAGAAGCCATCAGATATGCAGTTGTAGATATCAGTGTCATCCCTGGGTATAAGACAATGTAGAAGTCTCTCTCCCTTCAAGAAGGTAATCTTGGAACCATCATTAGAAAATATTTTTCCACACTCTTCTAATATTGTTGGGAACTGAAAATCCAAAACTCATGATACCATAAGGGTAAGGTTGGATGATTCAAGAGTGACCAGTTTCACCCTCTTATGCATGAGTATATCTTTTACTACTTGTGTTTCCTTTTTCACCATGCAAGGAAAACCTCATTCCAACGCTATAGATATACCACATACTTTTTTCCTAAAACAGTCAATCTGAACATGAACTATGGGTGAACAGTCCATACCCAAACTAACGTCATAACGCCTCGATGATGCCACCAAGAGGTTCCATCCAAAACTCTCACCATAAGTGTTAGATCACACCATCGACATATGTGTTATTATCAAGCCTCCTTTTATAGGTATCTCCAAAAGTAATGGTCAATTCAACAGTTTAACCAGATACTCTAGGTCTTAAAAAATATTTGTGACCAAAATGAATTATTACTAACTATGTCTATTATTTATAATAGCAAGTAATAGACATAGAACCTACCTTGAATCATTTATGGAGCCCTTGGGTCACACTCCTTGATTACATGAAACTACTCCCTTCCCCTATACACTAGCTCTCTGATCCTGGTGGGGAAAAAATTGGGGTGGTGGTTGTAACATGTCGAATGTATACCACCTCATGTTTCACTCCTAGACCCTCTTCCACACCTGCTAGCTAGAAAATTCATTTGTCCCTATCATTTCTTCTTCCCAAAACATTTTACCCACCCAATTCTCTAAGACTGGCATTAGTTTCATTCTTTCTCAATGCAAACATTCATTGGCTATATCTTCTCATCCAAAGAACATTCAACCACAATGGTTATCTCTAGAACCCTAGCCTAAGTAGGAATTCACAGAGTAATAGTTCCTACTCGGATGTCCCTAAACACATCTTCCTCAGAGGTCCAAGCCCCAAAGTATAGTTCATATCATATTCATCAAGTACCTAGAATGGTTGGTAGGCCTTGATGAATACTTAGATACCCACATTTCATCCTACCAAAGCTGTAGAAGCTCTTGGGAACACATACCTCTTAGCTTTTTTGGGCCAGAGAACCCTTCTCTTAGGAAGGTTCTCAAGCTCTATCCGTAGAAAATTCATCGCATTGTAAGATAGGGTAAATCTAAACCCTTCCATCACCCTGGTGATTCACATAGAATCCTCACTTCCAGAACCACCATTTGATCTAATGGTACCCTGGCAAGATAGAAACTCAGTCGCCACCTCAATCCCATCCTTAGCCACCTGTGAGTTAGGCTCTCCTTGGATCCTAGGGGATATCTGTCAGTAAAACTCGTGTAAGTCACTAAGTCTACATGTGTCCTCTACATGTAGCACCGGTAGTAACTACTGACCAACAGGTAGTGGTATCACTGGAACACTGCCCGAAGATACCATCTCGGGAAACAGTCCTTGTACTGAAGTCTCATCACATTGTGGACTATCCACATGGTCACACATTGTAATCATGGATTACTATCTACGTGGAGGAATATTGAAATAGAATCAAGATGAACCATGGTTAGTAAGTCACGCCTGGTGAGCTGACTCAAACAGATCTAAATAAAACAAAATTTTCAAAACACATGCAACTAGTGTTTTCATATACCGAGTCAAAAAATAGAATTCAGGGTCCTAGTGTATGGATATGTTGGTCACCACACCAACATAGGACTCCCTGAAATGAAACCCAAACTCAAGAGACATAACACTATTTCTCCATTGAAAAAATAGACTCTTAGTTCTTCTGGTAGAACTGATGTCCTTTGATACAACATTGTAATGACCCGTCCCTAGGGGCATGTGTCATAAATACCCAAAGCCTTCCTTCCATAGGCAAGGGGTTTGTTACAAGCACCCAAAAACCATTTCCCTAAAATGGGAAGACATTGCATCAAAACTTGTACACCTAGAGATAAGGTACATTGTGCACAAGTAAAACCCATCGGAAGAATAATGATGCAACCACAACTAAAAACAACCGCATAGTGTAAAAGTAATTATTGATGTAAAGGGGACAAAATACAAGACCAACTGAAATGGAAATATAACAAAAAGTGGAAACCAATCAGGGGGTCTTCTGCCAAGGATCCTACCGGAAGGGTAGTTAGAGCTCGTCACTACGACACTCCACACCAACAGGTCACCTGAATACACCGTTATGTCTCGGCTCATTGAGACTCAGTCCAATGTGCTCGTCGCCTACACATGACACAATAAGGTGTGAGTGAAGCCCGTGTAGGGATGAGTATTGCAATATTCAATAGGTACCCCGAGAACCCTGAATGTTACTCAAAATTAGAAAAAGTAATAACCACAAAGCTTTATCTCAATCACAAGGCACAAAGAAAAAAGACATAGCTCAATATAGGTATACATGTCAGAGATCATGAATAATGATGAATAGTTTTAAGCTATATCATTTTATTCCTTTATGAAGTTCCACAAACTGAACCCCAAAGAAGTAATTCCATTATTGATCCACATAGGGTCGTATTTTCCTAATCCACAATGATCCGATCTAAGGTTGGTCCTCGTCGGGTTGCGCACTGCTGATCCACATAGGGATGCTAGGATGCTGATCCACATAGGGTCACTATGATACTGATCCACATAGGGTCCCAATGAAGCTGATCCACATAGGGTCTCTATGTTTCTAATCCACACAGGGTCTCAATGATGGTGATCCACATAGCGTCGTTGTGATTCTCATCCACAGAGGGTCACTATTCATTCTTCACATCTCAACCAGCCATTGGATCCCCGCACAAAGCACACTTTATTCCAGGATGACCCGATCCTCAAGACATCAGTCATATTTCAACTAGAACGAAGTCCCACGAAGAGGTAACCCAAAATAATTCCATTTCATAAGGTTTCTAACGCAATAGACGGTGCATCAACCGGATGATCGGTCTGTAAGTTATAGGCATTTTAGTGTTGAGGGTCCCGTTGTTTTAGAGTACAATCCAACCCGGACAAAAAACTAATTTCTCCAAAACTCACATGTAGTATCTGAAAAGTACTGTCTATTTATCAGGGTTTAGATGCTGCAGATAGTTTATCAAATGGATATCCGGTTTCGGAGATACACCCATTTATGAGTAATTGGTGAAAAAGGGGTCCGGGTCTAGTCTGACCTAGTCGAACCGACCCGACCTGGCCCGATGGGCCCAGCCTGAAGGGGCTATACTCGGTTTAGATTGCATGGTCCTGGTCTGGCCTGATGACCCACAGGCTCGGCCCGTCCAACTCGGCGGGGCGCGGCCCATGGGCCCCGGGCCCTGGAATCGCTGGTCCTCCTGGCTAAGCGTGGGGGGTCTTCTCCCCTTTCAAACAGCTAAATCCATTCGGGCCTTCAAGGAAGCGATGTCAGTTGACGTCTCCTATTATTGTTGTTCTCACTGGACTGGTCATGCATGGTACCTGTGGACCACATGTCCGCCCTCCGACGCAGCATGATGCCGAAACCTTTGTCTATGGTGTGCCTCCCGGATCAACAGTGGTGCCCTATAGCGCCGGACTCCTCTGGACAGTCCATGTGGGCCGACCCACAATGGACCTGGAAGTGCGGGTCCACCCTCCGCTGCGGCTCGAAGTTGTGGCCTTCCACTGAGGCGTGCCGTTGTATCGCACAACCTTACTTAAACGTGGACTGCGAAGGTCGGCTGCCCCCTTGTCCACCGTGGTACCTTCAGGCGCCGTCGTTTCTTCATGGCCTGCGGGTGTCTGCGACCGCCTTCCCTTCTTATCGGTGTAATCATGCCAGCGAAGCCTCCACCAGCTGTCGGTGTAGCTGTGGTGGTCCGTTTTTATTCTCATTCATGCCTACAGCTCTCCTGGGATGGCACCTGTGCTGTGCGGACCTAGGTTCAACCTTGTTACAAAATCTTTCAGTTGTCCATGAAGAACGCCACCACAACTGAGTTTGGAGGAGGGTCCGGGCATTGTTAATTTGGACAACTTTTATGGGGAGAATATTTTAAATATAAAATATCCCATAAAGAATACCATGCAATATCCTCCCACATTAAATAATGAAATGCAGAACAACCCGTTGGACGGTTGATCTATTCTCTTCGTAATATTCAATAATGGGGAAAAGGGTATTAATCAAGCATAAATCCCTACCTTGAGCTTGATATAAGACATTGAAAATGAGGAAATATTGACCATGCCTAAGGGTGTTGTGGATGAAGTGGAAGTTTCACGTCCTTTGGCGTTCATTTTCAAATACTCTGACGGTCTTCAAAGCCTCGCTCTAGGTTGGTGTAAGATGCCACGACACTTCATCATAGATTTCTCTCTTGAGTACCAAAAAACCATGCCTGAGCTTTGTTTAAATAGACGTGAGGAATTGACCACGTTGCAAAAAATTAATGTGGTTCATTAATGAACCATGTTTAGTGTTCAATTAAAACAACACTATTGAGGTTACGCAACCCAATGGTCAAGTCATTGAATGACATATTAACTCAACAGCCCCGCCACATCACTCAATGATTACAAACAAAGATAAAATAACTCATGGGGTTATTTTATTATTTCTTTGTAAAGTCCAAAAATAAAAAATTTTGACTGAACCCTGCCGGTAAAAGTTAATCTTCGCCTTTGTGAATCCTGGAACTGCGAATTCAATGGTGCCCTTAGAATTGTAATCCATGCACCGGTTAAAAATATAGAAATCGTTGCTCGCAAGTTTACTCAGCGTCCCTTAAGAAAAGGTTCAAAAATTATTAACAATCCCCCTCCACCTGTGTCGGTCGAGGTTAGGCTCTACCAAAGGGGGAAACGCCATCATGAACTCAACTGTGCTCTCAGATTTTCAATCTGAGTAACCATTTGGGATTTTTAGAATTTTATAATAAAATAACTGTTACTTAATTATTTTATTTGTGGCCAAAAATTATCTTCTACTATTGGACCGCACCGGCCAGTGTCAGAATTTCCCTAAAGAAACCACACCCTCACGGGTTCAGCGGTGGTCTCAAATTATTAATCTGGGTCTCATTTCATGAGTTATAATCATCTGAAATATAATATAATATAATTTTATTATTTTATTTATGGTTATGCCATTTTCATTTTTTTCTCACTGGAGGGTTGTGCCAACTAAAATTATGTCGCAGCTAGTGTAAACTATCCATCCTAAACACAACAATTCCCTCAGGTTTCTTATCAGGGGACCCATTTAATAGTTATTCCACTTTTTCAGTAAAACCACTAACATGTGCTATTTAAAGATTAACATTTTTCAATGGAACATTCTGGGAACTCCGAGCCTCAGAATCATGTGCCGTCAATTTTTGCAGTCTCATAATAATTCCATATAATTAAAAAAATATACATAATTTCAGGGACATTACAAGATTTACCATGGTTATTGCTCATGTTTTTAGAAATTTGAGTCGCAGATTATGATATATAACTTCACTAGAATGAACACCATTTTTAAAAACATATTTTTTTCTTATATAATTAAATTTTCCACAAAGTCATATTTTTAAAATCATATGTTCCATTTTAGACTTTGGAAATTCACTTAGAGGTTTTAGAAATTGATTAAAATATATATAAATAATTAATATTAATAAAATAAATTATTTTAGGTTTCGATTGTGGTTAATTAATTATGAAATCATTATGAAATAAATATAAATTCATAAAACATACTAAAAACCCATAACTGTATTTTTACTATTCATAGAATAATAATGTATTGTAAAAAATCATAAATATAAAATAAGCTAATTTGAACATGATTATTTGAAATATGATGTTAATGTTTTCAGAATAATTCAATAAATATGATAATTTGAACTTTTAAATATAAAAATCCCTATTTATTTCAAAATTTATATTTTTAAGACACAGTCAATTGTTTGAAAATTATAAACAATTTCATGAATATCTTAAAATTTTTTATCATTAATATTCGATTAATATTGTTCTAAAAGAATATTTCATTATAAAATATTATTAATAATAACTCAGTTAATAATAAAAATGTTTCTATTTTCTAAAAAAATAAAATTATGTTTTATTTGTGTTCAGAAATAAATACACCAAATTCTTCTTGATGAAACATAAATCTCATTAAGAAAAACTACACTTAAAATGAAATTTATGAAATAAAAAAATTATTTATACAAATGAATAACTTTGAGTAACTAATTTCTAGACATATAACTCATTAGGACACATGTGTATGCCCTAATCATAAGGTGTGCAACAATGCTAGTTTAATGTGGTGGTGTGTCTACTAGTGACCAAGTGGTAATATTTACGAACATAAACTTCTCCAAAATGTGATATCATTCAATATTAATATACTAAATCTTGTCTTGGTATTGTTCTAATGATAACCCCAGTGATGTTGCCTCCCACCGATGTTCTAACAAATGGGTACTAATTGGCATGACTCTACTGGTTAAGGCCATCGTTTCGATTTCAAACTCACTTATCATTTTTCGTCACTAATTATAAATGCTAATTATTAGGGTAAAAGTTTCCCCAATGGTTATAGTTACAAATGTCTAAATTTACTTATAGTTATATTGACCAATGGTCATACATTAACAATGGTCATATAATGGTCACATCCCAACAGTCACATTTCTGTTATACCCTATATACACCTCATAATAATTTTACTCAATATTCACTATAATTTCTCCCAAGGTTTTAAATTTTAATTTTATAATATTTTTATTAGTTTACTAGTTTTTTTTTTCATTTTTTTAGTGTTGTTTATGGGGGTGATAAGTCTAACAGATTGGGGAAATCCATATTTTCCCATTTTAGAATTTTTATTTTTTATTTGTTTCCAGTACTAATGTTTTTTATTTTAGTTGGATTCAGAAAACAAATATCATTTAAAAATCCTTTGTCTTTACATTATTCCCCCTTTTGAAATTTTAACCCTGAAATTTCAACTCATATTCTTCATTAAGAAGAGTTTAGGGTACTTATATTTCATCTATTACATTGGTTACCCTCTCACTTATCCATACTTATGGTTTCTTCACAACACCATGACATGGTTAGCAGTATTGGTGTGCATAGCATTATCTATATAGTCCAAGATCTCCACCAGAATCTCCTAATAAGAGAGTTCATGTTCCAATTGTACCACCTTGGGATTTATTACAAGTGAGGGATCAGGTAGGCATTTCCTAAAGATGTATATGTGTAATAACCCATGAAATTGATCTAGACTTGGTTTAATTTCTATCCAATTGGACACTGCTCCTATCAGATCAAGGATTTAGATGTCAGAAATGTACATATGGCTAAGCTTCCCTTTCTTTCCCAATCACATTAATCTCATCCATGTAGACATCCAAAAAAAATATTTCTCCAACATCAAAATCCAAGACCCTTCAATGATTTTTATCATAGATCGTATACCAACTCTGACCATATTTTATATATTTTTAGATAACATGATTCTTTTCTGGAATCACTTTCACATTATCAGGCCTATGAAACTTTCTCTCACCAACTTTATCCTAGAAAGTTATTGTTTTGAATCTATACCCAAATGGAGATTCATAGAGTTCCATTTGAATACTTTATTGGATGTTTTTGTTGTATGATAACTCAAATAATGGTAGTCATTAATCCCATACATCATTAAATTCCATTGATCATGTCCTCAGCATGTCATGGATTTTCTAAATAGTCCATTCAGATTGCATATCAATTTGTTGGGGAAAGTTTATATTGAAAATTAATTCATTATTTAGAGCATGTTGAATACTTCTCATAAATTTTAATGTGAACCATGGATCATTATCAAATATTATTGAATGTTTCACCACATGAATCCTCAAAATTTTCTTTACAAATATCTTTATAAGTCTGTCGAGAAAAAAATCTACTCGAATAGTGCTAAAATGGAAAGTATTTGTGAGTCGATCCACTAAAACCCACATCACATTGTTTTCTTATGATTTTATTGGGTTAATAGTTATAAAATAAATGGTGATATTTTCCCACATCCATGTAGGTAGGGGTATTGGTTAGAATACCCATTTAGGAAGATGTTGCTCCTTTTTCACTTATTGACACACAAAGAAACTTGTAGTGTGATTATAAATCTACCTTTAAATATTATCCCAACAATAATGATCAAAATAGTCCAAATAAATTTTTGTTCTTCCATGGTGTATATTGATGGTAGAGATATGAACTTCATCCATCAACTACTTTATCTCAATGATGGATGGGACACAAACCCTTGTATGAAATTTCACTACACCTTCTTGCTCAATAATGACATGGGGAAAATAACAATCCTTATAGTCTCAATATTCTATTGCCTCAAAGGATATTATCTTTGGACTATTTTGATATTCTATATTAATGATATTTTGGAAATTATTTGGGACGGGATTGATGATTTCCCTTCCCTCATGACTCCTATATCTAACATTACTAGGTCCATGATCAACAGATCTCCATGAATCCTCACAATTTCTAGCACAACATGTAATGCCCCAACCCCAGTTACCCAGACATGGTGCATTATTACATAACATTGGCATGATAACAAGGGATCAGATCCTGAAAGACAGATCGGTTTGGTAGCCTTATAAGTACTAGATACATTAATTTTTTTTACATTACATTATAAAATGAAAAACAACATCAGGATTGTCTCTGTTGAGCACATTCATATCCCTTAGACTACCCCTGAAGGTCAGTCATAACATACTTATTTTTATCCTGGGAAAAATAAAATGTAGAAAGGGGTGAGCTCAGATGCTCAGTAAGGATAAGAATATACCACAAACATTGGTAAATAAGAATAATCAATTAAGACAATGTATACTACTAAAACATAATCCTTTTAAACTTAAACTTCATCATAATATAGAAAATATAAATCAAATAATTCCATTTACTCATTCACATGGATATTCTACTTGTCTAATATTCTCATGGAATATCAATAGCCAATTTCATAATGATGGAATGCATAATGTCGGGCATGATAACCACATCGTCAAGGCCTCATGCCAAGACTAAAAAAAGATTTTTCAAGCCCCAGTGCCAAGACACTAGTTTGTCTCATTAGACCTACTGATACATCGAGGAGATATAGTGGGCTCCACCCATCACTTACTAAGTCCAATGCATTCCTTATATGAAATGGTTTAAATATAACATAAACATTTGTATTGAAACTAGCATACAAAATTTCAATACTTTATCCATAAACCATGAATGGTATAAAAAAGACACATCAACAGTCAAACATATCACAAAACCATCAATACAATATGAAAGATTCCTATCATAATAAATCAACCTAAAAAAAGTTTAAAATCCATCAAATGATGTTGGAATAGATGACAAGAAAACTATTTGAAAGAAATAACTCTTTCTATTTTTTGAAATCATTTAAAAGTCACATAACCATAAATGAAAACATTTATTTTTTTTAAAAAAATTATAATCCTGTAAGGGAATATTCGAAGGGGTTATAACATCATAAAATATCCACACATGCCATATAAGTTAACAAAAAACATTCTTACCCTAATTTTTTCAAATAGTTCAGAAAGTACCTTGTTTGGAAAACGACAGAAAAAATCCTTTCAAAATATATGAGGTCAAATAAGGGTATTAATTAATTTGACCCATAGTCTAGTAAATAGTAAAGATGTTTTGAAATACATTTTTAAGAAAACCCATATGTAGATGATAAAGAGGTCCTACACTACAAGAAAACCGCCGTTTAGCGGCGGTTTTCTCGCGGTGGTTTTTAAAACCGCCGCGAAACGCATTTTCGGGCCGTCATTTCGCGGCGGTTTTAAGAACCGCTGCGAAAAAAACCGCCGCTAAACGGCAAAAAAAAATTATTATTATTTTTTAATTATTTTTTATTTTTTTTAAATATTATTTGAGGATTAGCGGCGGTTTTTTAAAAAACCGCCGGGAAATAGCGGCGATTTCGGTAAAACCGCCGCTAAATGAAATGAAAAAAAACGTGAGAAACCCCGAAATCACTAAAATGACCATAACTTTTGATCCGTGTGTCCATTGAAGCGCCACGACTAGTCAAATCGAAGCTCATGAAGAGATCTAGAGGCACATATAATCAAAACCGTGAGACGGTCTAAGGTTTGTAAGATATTAGAGTTATAAGAAAGTTGAAAAAAGTTCTCCAACTTCAAACGACCATAACTTTCGCTCCGGGTGTCCGTTTGGGCTCTACCATATATCAAATAGAAGCCAGCGAAGAGAGCTACGCACCGGTTCAACACAAGCATGCTTATGTCGGGTTTTTCATCCCCAAAACCCCTCCAAAGGCCTTCCAAACCCCATTTCTGTCACCGGTGTCCCGTCAAAATTGTCTTCAAACAGGCCTAACTTTCGATCTGCGTGTCAGTTTGGCCTCCTCCACCTGCCAGATCATAGCTCATTCCATGAGCTTCATTTTGACTGGTCGCGGCGCCCACATGTACTCCTAGATCATATGTTATGGCCTTTTTAGTGGGTATCGGGTTTGTTATGTTTTTCAGTGTCTCGTTTCTAGCACCCGTTCTCCGTCAGCTTTTTTTAAATGGTCATAACTTCCGATCCGTCTGTCCATTCAAACTCTTTCACCTTTCAGGTTGAAGAGCGTTTCAGGATCTTTGATTTGACAGGTCGCGGATCTAAAACGGACTCTCGGATCATAAGTTATCTCCGTTAATGTGAGTCCAATGTTTTTGTCTCTTTATGACCGTTTTGACGGGTTTCAATGGTAGCTCCATTTATTACTGTTTATTTGGGTTTCCATGACTTTTTATCTTTATCAATGGTTTTTTATGGGTTATTATGATGGTTATGTTGAATTATTAAGGAGTTTTCCAGAGTTGTCACGAGTTTTCATGCATTCTCATTTTTTCTAATGCCTCATTCTTCATATGCTTCTCCATCCTTTTTCATCCGTTTTCGTGATTTTTCATCCCTTATCACGTCTTTTCATACTTTTTCATGTGTTTCATTTGTTATTTATTATTGATTATTTAATATTTATTATTTATAATATACATTAATTTATTTATTATCTATTATTAGTAACTGGTTATTTATTATTTATTATTTATATTTATTTATTATTTATTTTTGTTTAGTATTTATATTTATTTATTATTTACTATTTATTATTTATTATTTATTATTTATTATTTATTATTTATATTTATTTATTATTTATTATTTATTATTTATATTTATTTATTATTTATTATTTATTATTTATTATTTATTATTTATTATTTATATTTATTTATTATTAATTATTTATTAGTTATTAGTTATTATTTATTATTTATTATTTATTACTTATTATTTATTATTTATTATTTATTATTTATTATTTATTATTTATATTTATTTATTATTTATTTTTATTTATTATTTATATTTATTCATTATTTATTATTTATTATTTATTATTTATATTTATTTATTATTTATTATTTGTTATTTATAATTATTTATTATTTATTATTTATATTTATTTATTATTTATTATTTATTATTTATTATTTATATTTATTTATTATTTATATTTATATTTATTTATTATTTATTATATATATTTATTTATTATATATATATATTTATTATTTATATTTATTTATTATTTATTATTTATATTTATTTATTATTTATTATTTATTATTTATTATTTATTATTTATTATTTATTATTTATTATTTATTATTTATAATTATTTATTATTTATTATTTATATTTATTTATTATTTATATTTATTATTTATTATTTATATTTATATTTATTTATTATTTATTATTTATATTTATTTATTATTTATTATTTATATTTATTTATTATTTATTATTTATTATTTATATTTATTTATTATTTATATTTATTTTTTATTTTTTATTTTTTATTTATATTTATTTATTATTTATAATTATATTTATTTATTATTTATTATTTATTATTTATTATATTTATTTACTATTTATATTTAATTATTATTTATATTTATATTTATTTATTATTTATTATTTATTATTTATTATTTATTATTTATTATTTATTATTTGTTTATTATTTATTATTTATTATTTATTATTTATATTTATTTATTATTTATTTTTATTTATTATTTATATTTATTTATTATTTATTATTTATATTTATTTATTATTTATTATTTATTATATATTATTTATATTTATTTATTATTTATTATTTTCTATTTATTATTTATTATTTATATTTATTTATTATTTCTTATTTCTTATTTATATTTATTTATTATTTATTATTTTCTATTTATTATTTATTATTTATATTTATTTATTATTTATTATTTATTATTTATTATTTATTATTTATTATTTATTATTTATATTTATATTTATTTATTTTTTATTTTTTATTATTTATTATTTATATTTATTTATTATTTATTTATATTTATTATTTATTATTTATTTATTATTTATTATTTATTATTTATATTAATTTATTATTTATTATTTATTATTTATTATTTATTTATTATTTATTATTTTCTATTTATTATTTATTATTTATATTTATATTTATTATTTATTATTTATTATTAATTATTTATTTATTATTTATTATTTATTATTTTTATTTATTATTTATTATTTATTATTTATTATTTATTATTTATTATTTATTATTTATTATTTATTATTTATTATTTATTATTTATATTTATTTATTATTTATTATTTATTATTTATTATTTATTATTTATTATTTATTAGTTATTATTTAGTATTTATATTTATTTATTATTTATTATTTATATTTATTTATTATTTATATTTATTTATTATTTATATTTATATTTATTATTCCTTATTTATTATTCCTTATTTATTATTTATTATTTATTATTTATTATTATTGAGTTTATATTTATTATTTATGTATTATTTGTTTTTTTAATTAATATATATAAGTATATTAAATTCTGTTTAATAAACACATGGCGAGCTTGCTGTAGTGGTAAAGTCTTTGGAAAATATGCAAGAGGTTAGGGGTTCAAATCTCACCAAACCAGAATTTATTTATATTGCATGTGCTAAATGCCTTTTTGCCATAGTTCTAGTAGACACTTACGTACTAACAACCTCGGACAATTAAAGAGATTTTAAAATTAACCCTTACCTTGTACTTTTCCTTAATCAAGGGTATGTTAACCTCTTTTATAATAGTTAAATCATTGTTATTAAATTTTAAAAGAATCATATACATAAATATGATATCATATATGATATTCAATTATTGCTTTTTTTAATAATATTTTTATAGTATCATTGTTTCGGGTGTAAACTGAATAATTTTCCTTCATATGTTTTGTTATGTAAGTCATGTTTGATATGGATAGGATGTTTTTGAATAACATCCAGAATGATATTAAGTTCTTAAAAATTATTTTTAATCATAAAGTGAAATTTATTCTTTAATGGATACGATGGGGAATTAATCTAATTGCATTCTTAGAGATGATAATCTGTACGTATGGACGAGCGACAATATCATTATATTGATGGTGAAATCATATGTAATTGGATGGTATATAATATATAAATAATCCTTAACATGTTATATTTATTATTTATATCATTTATACTCATTATTATACCCATCCAAATAATGATGTGTTTGAATAACAAACTACACCACGATGTGGAGATGGTAAGCCATACGTATGCACGATTGGTGACTTGTCATTCATAGGATGGATTGAAAAATGAATATGTATGTACCATATTTATATTAAAATCCCAGTATGTATAAGGTATTGGATTTATTATTTTGGTGTTGGAATAACAAATAAAGAGTAAGTGGAAGAAAAAAAGAACATTGAAATAGGTGGTGAAATTATTACCTATCCTTCGGGTGTTTCCTTTTGATTTGATCAAAAGGCTCCTTAGGATGGAATTATGTTCAAATCCCGGCCTCTAGGTTGAAGTGAGAGAAGTTTTTTGGATATTGGGGAAATTTTTTGCCGATACAAATGGATTTTTAGGTGTGATTTTGTGAGAAGGGGAAGTACCCTTTTATAAGAGAGGTGAGGGTCACTTTATGAAAGGTTTGAAATATTAGTTTATTATACAATCATATTCGGCATATAATGACTCTAAAAGGATTTATTTTGAGGATAATATGTGAATGGGTAGCGAAACTCTCAACCAATAGGTTTTAGATAGGTTTAAGCCACTATATTAACCTTATCTTATATATTTAACTCTTAGTTAAATAGTTTGATATTTACCATGTCTCTTTGTATTTTTATATTATATGGTTAATAAAAATACTATAAACTGCCAAATAAACCAAAAGTAGTTAATTATTGACATATATAACATTATTTAAGTCCTTTTACCGAAACATATATTTTTATGAATATAATATCAATTAATAATTTTTTATTTGTTTTAAACATTCATTAGTGTCAATTTTGACACTATTTCGTAATTGATTTTTTGTTAATGTCCTAACAACTTGATTACTTCAAAGAAAACATTTAATAGAACCTAAAATGTAATGATAAACTATAAAATTCATGTAATTAATAAAAAATCTCAATATACATTTATTTGGGTATATATAACATCAATTATTTTAACCATTCACTAAAAAGCTAATTACTGCAACATCATTGTGTCATAAATAAATTTAATTATGTAATGTCTAAAATTATAAATAAAATACCAATATTTTAGAAATATATTTATCTTTATAATTAATATTTATTGTATAATTTATCTTATGTTTAATCATATATAAAAAATGGTTAGTTATTAAACATTGAATTTAACACTTCTAAGTCTTCTTTAAATAAAATAGTAATAAATGTCCTAATCTAATCCAAGTTGATAAAAAGGATAATATTTTAATCTTAATGTTGTTTTTGGTCGAAATAAACTTATCCAATAAAATTAGGACATGTGTTAGGGTAATAATAATATCATTTTTACCTTTAATTACCTTATTTACTTTTAATAGTGGTAAATAATAGTAAAAAGTTACTATTCACCAAAAATAATTTTCATGTTATTGAACCTCATTTAACTTACTAATATCAATCGTATTTCTCAGATTTTTTTAAATTCAATTTACAAAAGTTGTAAAATTATGTTTTATGAAAATTTTCTAACGTTCTTAGAAGGTGGGTAAAAGACGGTAAAAAGTTCAATAAAATTTTATATATCTAATATTATTATAAAATGACTCCAATTAATTAAACTGAAAATATATAAGTATTATGTTTCTATTTTTACCTCACAAAAATTTATATAAAATAGTTAATTATTTAAATAAAAAGACGGTTTTATTGAATAACTCATCGTTTTTCACTATTTATCAAAAATTGAATGTTTTTAGAAAAATACTAGAAAATCACCATAAGATAATTTTGATATTATGAATTCATAAATGAAGTCCATTTTGAAAAATAAAATTTATAAATTTTCAAAATGTGGGTATTATTATTCATAACAGCTAGTTTGAATACAACGTAACCTACTGTATTATTCAAAGGGAAACATATTGTAGATGCTTGGGGTGTTACATTCTCCCATCATTAAAATACTTTCGTACTAGAAATTTATAGAATATTACTACATAAAAGGATTTGGATGCTTCTTCATCATAAGTTCCTTAGGCTCCCACGTTGCATCTTTCATCTTTTGATTTCACCAAAGAACTTTTACCAGACGAGTCATCTAGTTTCTCAACACTTGTTCTCTTGAATCATGAATCTTGAAAGGATATTCACGATAAGACATATCAGGTTCTAGTTCAATTTCATCATAGGTGAGTACATGCATTAGGTTTGGCATGTATTTTCTAATCAGTGATATGTAGAACCCATCATGAACTTTGGAGAGACATGGTGGCATTGTTAAATAGTAAGCTACAACTCCAATTCGTTCAAGAATTTCGAAAGGTTCAATATACCTAGTTCATAATTTACCCTTATTTCTGAAACGTATAACACCCTTCCATGGAGATACCTTCAAGAAAACATGATCTCCTACTTGAAATTCCAAATTCTTCCTTTGGTTATCGGCATAGCACTTTTTCATACTTTGAGCTACTTTGATGTGGGTTTGGATAACCTTTACCTTTTCCATTGTTTACTCAACATGTGTTGGACCAACGAGTATTCTTTCACTAAAATCATTCCAAAAAGATGGTGTGCGAAATCCATTTCCATATAATGCCTCATATGGTTCCATCTGAATACTTGAATGGAAGCTATTATTATAGGAAAATTCTACCAGAGGTAATTATTGATCCCACGTACCATGAATGTCTAGTGAGAAATATCTCAACATGTCCTCTATGGTTTGAATAGTTCATTCTAATTGTCCATTAGGTTGATGGTGGTAGGCAGTGCTCAAACGAAGTTTAGTATCCAAGGCCTTATGAATACCTTTCCAAAATCATGATGTAAAATGGGGATCATGATCCGAATCAATCAATAGGGGAACTCAATGAAGTCTTAAATAATCGTTAATATATATTTTTTCTAGACGTTCAAGTGGTAAATCATAACTTATGGAAAGAAAATGTGATGACTTAGTAAGACGATCAACAATGACCCATATTGTATCATTCCTTCTAGGAGTCTTTGGTAGCCCCATGAAAAAGTCCATCATAATATTATACCATTTCCACTAAGGTATGGGAGGAGGTTTCATGAATCCTCTAGGATGTTGCCTTCCCGCAGTCAGTTGTTGACAAACCATACATATTGACTCATAGTCATCAATCTCTCTCTTTATGTTGTCCCACCAAAAATGTTCATTCAAATCTTTATACATCTCGGTGCTCCCAGGGTGTATAGAAAAATTGGATCTATGAGTATCTTCCAACAATTTATTTTTTAGATAAGGTATATTTGGAATAGAAAGCCTCTTCCCAAATTTCAAAATCTCATCTTCGTGTATGATGTCACTCAATCTCCAATCATTCAACAGTTTAATCTACTTTTGAAACTCCTAATCATCAGTTTGAGAACTCTTTATCCTCTATAGTAAAGATGGTTTGGCAACAATTTGAAAAATTATTAATGTTTCACATTCCATGGTTATTCCCATATCCATTTTTAATAGATCCATGAACATATGATCCCTCTCAATTCTCATCTTTCATGAAACTCCATGATCCTTTCCATCAAAGCATATGCCACCTTATTTTCCTTCCCCAGGTGGTAGTGTATAGTTAAATAAAAATCCTTGAGTAGTTAAAGCCATCATCTTTGACTCATGTTGAGTTATTTCTATGAAAAAATATACTTCAAACTCTTGTGATCGGTATATATCTCACATTTTTTACCATAGAGATATTGTCTCCAAATATTCAAAGAAAATATTACAGCTGCTAACTCAAGATCATGAGTATGATAGTTTTATTCATTAAGTTTTGGTTGTTGTGGTGCATATGAAATAAATCTATCATTTTTCATAAGGACACAACCACGTACTTTCTTTGAAGAATCACTATAAACAACTAACCCACCATTCCCATATGGTACAGTCAATATAAGATCATTGACTCATCTTCTCTTAAGTTCTTCAAAACATTCTTCACACTCTTTTGTCCAAAAAATATTATCCCATTTACGTGTGATCTTGGCTAATGGGTTAGCTGATTGTGTAAAATTCTAGATGAAACGCAGATAGTAACATGCTAAAACAATAAAACTATGTACCTTAGTTATACTCATCGGTGCTGGAAATTATTATATTTCTCATGTCTTAGTAGGATCAAGAGAGATTCGATCCTTTGAGACAATATGGATAAGAAAAGAAATCTCATGAAGCTAGAATTTACACTTTCTAAACCTCCCATATAATTCATTTATTTTGAGGCTTTTCAGATTACTGTGTAAGTTATTTTCATGATCTTTGTAGATTTTTTAGTATAACAATATGTCATAAATAAATACCACTACAAAGTAGTCATGATATACCTTGAAAACTTTGTTCATTAAATCCCTGAAAAAAGAGGGTACATTATTCAGTCCAAAAGGCATTACTCTAAACTCATAATGCCTACACCTGGTTCGAAATGCAGTTTTAATAATTTCTTCCTTCATCACACACAACTGATGATATCTATATCGAAGGTCAGTCATTGAAAAATATTGATCTCCATGTAGTTGATCGAATAAATCATCAATGAGAGGTATGGGATACTTGTTCATTATTTTTATAGCATTGATTTCGATGTAGTCAATGCACAACCTCATAGATCCATCTTTCTTCTTAACAAAAAGAACAAGGGCTCCCCATTGAGAAACACTGGTGTGAATAAATATTTTTGTACTTAATTCCAAAAGTTTTTTCTTTAATTCCACTAATTCCAATGTGGCCATTCTATAAGTGGTCTTCGATATGTGCCTTGAACTAGGAATTAAATCAATTCAAAACTCAGTTTATCACTCTGGATTATGTTCAGGTAAATCCTATGGAAATACATCAACATATTCTGGTACAATATTTACATCCTCTAATTGGACATTACTTTCCTCACCCATAGTTATTTCATTCTCTTTCTACCAAATAATTGAATTTAGTTGAGCTACTGGAGGTGGATCTAGATAAGAATTAGATGGTGAAGTTTCTTCTCTAAAGATACGGCACTCTTTTTATCATCATTGAAAATTGTAACCTCCTTCCTCTTAGAAAAAATTTCCACATCATGGTCCAAAATCCAATCCATACCAAGGATAATATAAAATTAAATCATGGGTATGATGATGCGATCGACAAATAAATAACATTTATATTTCTTAATGGGAACTGATTCATAAAACATTGTTGCAATGATATATCCCTTGGTTTTTTTGACTGAAAACTCCCTTGTTAAATCAAATTGGAAATATCTAATTTTCATTAAAAACTTGGAAGATATGAAACAATGTGATGATCCCGAATCAAATAAAGCATTGGATAAACATGAGGAAACTAGTAAATTGCCTACCATGATGACTTTCAAAGATTTAACCTCAGCAGTAGTGATCGCATAAGTTTTTCCTTACTCCCTTGGACTTTTCAGAGATAAGTTTCCTTGGTTCTTAGTACATTCATTTGAATAATGACCCTTTCCTCTAAAATTGTAGCATTCAACATTAACAGCTTCCTTCTTTCCTTTACAATCACGAGCATAGTTCCCTTTTACACCACACTTGTAATATACTCCAATTTCTTTCAAGAAAGTACTGAGGTGTTTCTTCCCACATTTACTGCAGGCTGGATATTCAAATTTTCCCTTCTTCCCCTTATTTTCTATTTTTAGAGTGTTCAAAAGATCTCTTATTCTCTTTATTTTCTTTAAAGTCATAATACATAGAGAATTCCTTTTATGTCTTGATAGCACACAAGACTATATATTCGTACGTCGATAATGATTGTGAGAATAATGCTTGATGGAGTAATGGTTTTAAACTATAAAATAATCGATCAATCATACACCTTGGGTTATGTATATAATCTGTTTCATGCCTTTCTAACCTTATAAAGATAGCCTCATAATTTGCAGCATTCTCATCCACCTTTTGGATCAAACTCAAAAAAATTTCATTCCATATCCTCTCAATGGTCATGAGGATTGTATTTTTCTAAAAAAATGTTTTTAAACCACCTCCCTTCCATATTTTATACTTCATCATCTTCCTCTGTGACTTGAATTAATGACCACCATTGATCTACATCTCATGTGAGGCGATAAACTGCCATGACAACTTTTTCTATTTCGGTACTCCCCAAAGCATGAAATATTTTCTCTAAGGAACTTATCCATTGCTCATTAAAAATGGATTTTTAGCCCCATTGGATGTTAGTGGTTGTTTCCTCATGAATAAATCTAAAATTTTTCCTCCACATTGTGGATTAGGGTGCTCTATATGGGTAAGGTTATTATTCATAACCTGAGTGAGTTGTCCTAGTATAGTGATAAGATGATCAGCACCATTTCCATCACCATCTCCACTATAATTATCTTGAGTAGGAGGGAAATCCCTATATGGATTACATGCATCGATACAGTTTCCATTCATTCCACTAGATTCTGTTTCCATACAATGGAATACACTATATTTTTTTTAAACCATAATGCATAATTCCAAATTTGTAAAACAATTAACATAAATTGAAGAGTTTATGGATATAATCAATAACAATAAAAATATTTTCTTTAAGGAGGTATATACTCATAAATCATTTATAATGGGTTGTAAATAAAATATGAATTATCCTAAGAATATCCCCTGGTAGTGTCTTAACCAAGAGTATTGCAAGGCCCGTAGTCATGTACCAGGATACCCCAGGTCAAGCCCAAAACTCCTTGTCAGAGTTTTGACTCCTAGGTACACCTGTTACAAAGATGCCTCTACCTACTTGTGTCCAGACAGGGATGTATTCCTTGGAAAATACACACAATCTCTACATCAACAAGATTATAGGAAGATCTTCTATACTAATCCTCAAATTCTATCATAGGGTAATGATTTCTAATCAGATTTTTTCTAAATCTAGCTTCCAAGGATTGTACTAATATTGCTCTGATACCAATTGTAATGCCTCGACCCTAGTCACCCAGAGTCAGTGCATTATTACATAACATTGTCATGATCACAAGGGATTAAATACCGAAATACTGATAACTATAGTATCCTTGGAAGTAATTGATACATTCATAAGTTTTACAATACATTATAATTTGACAAAAAAACAACAACATTATCTCCATTGACCACATTCATATTCCTTAGACTATCCTTGTAGGTCAGTCATTATATAATTCATCCCATCCTGGAAAAAATAAAACATAGAAAGTGGAGTGTTGAGATGCTCAATAAGGATAACAATATACTAGAAACCTTCATAAATAAGCATAAACATTTAAGGAAATGTGTAAGACTAAAACATAAGCCTTTTGAACTTAAACTTCAATATAATATGGAAATATAAATAAAATAATTCTATTTACTTGTTCATATGTATATTCTACTAGTGGAATAATCTCATGGAATATCAATAGCCAATTTGATAATGATGGAATGCACAATGTCGGACATCATAACCACATAGTCAAGGCCTTGTGCCAAGTCTACAAATAAGATTTTTTCAAGTCCTTGTTCCAAGACACTAGTTTGTCTCTTGAGACCTACTGATGCATCGAGGAGCTATAGCGGCATCCCCCATCACTTACAAGGTCTAATGGATTCCTCATATGAAAATTTCTAAACATATCATAAACATTCGTATTAAAACTTGCAAATGAATTGTCAATAAATTATCCATAAACCATGAATGGTATAAAAGTTACACACCTATAATCACAAATATCACAAAACCTTCAATACAATATGGAAGATTTGTATCATAATAAATCAACTTCAAACAAGTCTCAAATTTTTCATAGGATGTTGACATAGATGAAATGAAAACTATTTGAATGAAACACCTCTTTATTTTTTTTGAAATCATTTAAAAGACACACAATCATAATAGAAAACATTTATTTTGAAAATATTTTTATAAAATTTTAAGGGAATCATCGAAGGTGTTATAATGGCGGAAAATAGCTGCACCCACCGCATAAGTTAAAAAAAGACATTCTTACCTTAATTTCGTCGAATAGGTCATAAAGTACATTATTTAGAAAACGACAGAAAGATACATTTAAAAACATATAAGTTAACATAAGGGTATAATTAACATTAACACATAGTCTAGTAAATAGTAAAAATGTTTTGAAATACATTTTTAAGAAAACACGGATGTTTATGATAAAGAGGTCCTAGTAAATACTTACGTACTAACAACCTTAGATAAGTAAAGAGATGGTAAATCTAACCCTTAAATTGAACTTTTCCTTGGTCGAGGGAAATTAACCTCCTATATAATAGTCATTTCATTGTTATTAAATTATAAAAGAATCATATATATATAAATATGATATCATATATGATCTTTAATTATTTCTTGGTTAATAATATTTTAGTAGTATCATCATTCCAGTTGTTAACTGATTCATTTTTCTTTATATGTTTTGTTACGTAATTCATGTTTTATATGGATAGGTTTTATTTGAATAATATCCAGAATGATATTAAGTTCTTAAACATTTTTTTAATCATAAACTTAAATTTATTCTGGAATGGTTACGATGGGTAATGAATCTCATCACGTTCGTAGAGACGGTAATCTATACGTATGTACTAGCGACAATATCATTATATTTATGGTTAAATATTATTTAATTAGATGGTATATCATATATAAAGAATATTTAACATGTTATATTTATTATTTACATCACTTATACTCATTATTATACCCATCCAAATAAATAAGTGTTTGAATAAAAATCTACACCGCGACATGGAGACGGTAAGTCGTACGTACGCATGTATGATGACTTGTCATTCATAAGATGGATAGAATAATGAATACGGTTGTACCATATTTATAATAACATCATATTATGTATAAGTTAATGGTGTTATTATTTTATTATGGTAATATCAATGAAAGAGGACGTAGAAGAAGAAAATAACATTGAAATAGGTGGGGAAATTGTTACCTCCTCTTCTGGTGTTTCCTTTTGATTTTATCAAAAAGCTCCTTAGGTTGTCTTTATGATAAAAGTAAGGCCTCTAAAATAAAGTGAGGTAATTTGGGAGGATATTTGGGCAGGGTTTGGTGGAGACAAATGGATTTGGAGCTACGATTTTGAGATAAGGGGAATTACCCATTTATAAGAGAGGTGAGGGTCACTTCAGCAAGGGCTTGAAATATAAGTTTATTATACAATCATATTCAGTTTATAAGGGCTCCAAAGGTATTTATTTCGACCCTAAGGTGGGTATGTGATAAAAACTTTAAACTAATTGGTTTTATACTGGTTTAGGTCACCATATTAAACTAATCTTTTTTATTTAACTCTTAGATAAATAGTTTGACATTTATCATGTCTCTTTATATTTTTATATTATATGGTTAATAAACATACTTTAAACTGCCAAGAGAACCCCAAGTGGTTAATTATTGATATATATAACCTTATTTAATTAATTTTTCCTAACCTTATAATTTTAGGAATATTATATCAATTAATAATATAGTATTTGTTTTAAAAACTCATTTATATCAATTTTGACACTATTTGGTAATTGATTTTTGTTAAAGTCCTAAAAACATGATTACTTGGAAAAAAATTCATTTAATCAACCCTAACATGTTATATTTACCTATAAGGTTCGTTGAATTAATCAAAATACTCAATATAAATTTATTTTGATATTTATAACATTGATTATTGTAACATTTCATTAAAAAGGTAATTACTGCATCATCATTGTGTTATATATAAATTTTATTATTTAATGTCTAACAATTAAAAATAAAATACCACTATATAAGAAATTTTTATGATTTATAATTAATATTTATAGTCTAATTTATCCAATGTGTAACCCTATATTAAAAATGGTTTAGTTATAAAAAATTGAATTTAACACTTTTAACTCTTCTTTAAATAAAATAATAATAAATGTTGTAATATTATCCAACTAAACCAAAATGATCATATTTTATTCCTACAGTTTTTTTTGGTCGAAATAAACTTATTCAATAGAATTATTACTTTTTTACGGTCATAATAATATAATTTTAACCTTTAATTACACTATTTACTTTTAACAATGGTAAATAAAGGTAAAAAGATACTATTCACCAAAAAATAATTTAATCTTATCGAACCACATTTTACTTATTGACATCAACCATGTCTCTTGTATTTTTGAAATTTTACTCACAAAAGTGGTAATATTTTGTTTTATGAAAATTTGCTAATGTGCCTAAAAGGTGGGTAAAGATTGTAAAAATTTCAATAAAATTATATATATATATATATATAATATTATTCTAAAATGACTCCAATGAATTAATTTGAAAATATATAGGTATTCTGTATCTATTTATACCTAAAATAAAAATAAATAAAATTATTACATTTTTAAATAAAAAGTCGGTTTTAAACAATAACGTCGTGTTGTTCACTATTCATCAAAAATTGAATGTTTTTAGAAAAATACCAAAAACTCAGCCTAAGCTGATTTCGATATTCCAAATTCAAAAATGATGGCCATTTTGAAATATAAAATATATAATATTTAAAAAAGTGGGTATTAGTATTCATAACTGCTAGTTTGATTGGTCATGGTTTGTTAAAACTCTAAGTTGCATATAACGCAAGCTATTACATTATTCAAAAGGAAACGTATCGTAGAAGCTTGGAGTGTTACACAACAGGGTCATTACAACGTAATTCATAAAAAAACAATTCTCATACAGAGAGATAATTCATTGATCAGCCATAGTATTTAAGTATTTTAATCGATCTCATTTGTCTCATTTAATATTTCATTTTCATGAATATATACTCCAAACATTTTTCATCAGTGTATATATCCCATTTCATCCTATAAATATTGTGACTCCATTTTTTGGTTCAAAAATAAATGTAGGCAACATGAGGTCATGCATATAATAAATCTTCTTATGAGAATTTAACTTTTGAGAAGAATAAGTGACCACCTTGTAATTTTACATGAGTACGCACCCAATCCCGAGATGCATCAGTATAAAAAACAGTTACATCTCCAACAGAGGGTGTAGTTAACAAATCTATAGTAACCATTCACTTCTTCAGTTATTTGAAACATTCTTCACACTCTTTTTTACACATGAAATTTCTCATTTTTGAGTCAGGATGGTTTTGGAATTGAAAATTTTAAAAAAAATCACGAACCTCCAATAATATTCCATTAAACCAAGGAAACAACGAATCTTAGTTATTGTTGTAGGATTTTCATTCTAGTCTAAAAACTTTTTCATTATCGGTTCAACCGAAATTCCTTTATTATTTATAATATTCTCTAAGAATGAAAATTTTATATATAAATTCTTCTTTTCTAAATTTTCCAAATAGCTTCTCCTTCTTCAAATATTTGAACATAACCAATAGATGATCCTCATAATCTTCAAATCTTTTCGAGTATTTCAAAATCTCATCAATAAAAACAATGATGAATTTATACAGGTATTCCATCAATAATATATTCATACTATCCATAAATATAGAAGGAACATTAGTAAATCCAAAGGTGATAATAATAAAAACATATTGTGTGTATATTATTAAAAATTCATCCTTTGGAATACCCACTTTAATTAAAATCGATTCATGATACCCATATCTGAGGGAAATCATATAGAATAATTGGCCCCATGAAGCTGGTCAAATAAATCAACAATCATTAGGAGGGGTATATTTTTCTTCACAGTGATCCCATTAAGTTATCTATAGTCAATGCATGGCCACATTGATCCATCCTTATTCTTCACAATTATAAAAACTTCTCCCCAAGGAGACACACATGGTTGGATAAATCCATTCCCTAGAAGATCTTCAAGTTGATTTTATAATTACATGAGATCTATATTTTAAATTATATATGGTGACTTCAATGTTTGCATTGATCAAAGATTGACTTAAACGTAGAAATATATCTCTCTTTATGGGGGAGGTCCAGGTAAATCATTGGGAAATGCGGTAATTTATTCACAATAAATGGGTTCATTTCCTATCATTATACTTTCAATACTTTATCCATATTCACTAGTAATATCCATAAATAATGTTATAGGAGGTAATTTTAGAAAATTATCATCTCATGATATCTCTCAAATGAAAATAACAATATTTTTCCATTCAAGACTACTAAAATATTCTTTCTCCTATAGTTGATCTTATCATTATACATTCAGAGTCATTCCATCCCTAAAATGCGGTCGAATTCCGCCATGGAAATGAATACTATATCCACGATGATATTTTACTTACCAAATATAATATTAGAGATTCTATAACCTTTTGATTCTATGGAAATACCAATAAGAGCCTTTACTGGATACTCTACTTATAACAATTTGGGGATTGATTCTATATTATTATAAGACATGGATGAAATAAAGTAATGTGTAAAACTAGAATAAAATAACGTAATTTATTTATTTGATAGAACAATGATTATAACTGCCACTATTTCAATTAGAGACTCTACGTTAGATGTCCTAATAGAAAATCCTGGCCATTCTCCCTTCTCCTATGTTGATATTGATGGTGGTTTCCCAACATTATCTTCTGATATGGAGTTTTATTAGAAAAGATCCAAATCTTCCCACCTCTGAATCACTATATTTTAGGTGGGGATTGCACCATCATTCTTTTTTAATTAATGTGGATATGTTTAGGCTTCACCTCACCACAATAGTTTCGAGATATATGACAAATTCTTCCACACTTTTCTCACTTCACAATCCTAATAAAAATGTTCCTGAAAAGTTTCTTCCAATATTTTTTCTCATGGAATTTTTTTTCTTTCCTCATCTTCCATGATCTATGTTCATCCTGAGTTTTGCATCATTTATATATTATTTTAATTCAACCTATGTTACCACTATGTCTCTCCAAACTCTAATTCGACTTTTATAGAACTTCGCATTGAATTATCATTTCTTTTATAGTGTTGATTTTACCAATTCCCCCACATATAGTCTCTCAGTCCACCAAATAATCTTTCAGCCATTCCCTTATGATAAATAACAAATAATCAGGTCTGTGGATCAAGTATTAAAATTTTCATTTCATCGATTCCCACTGATTGATTTTCCTTTTGATTTGCCTCTAAGAATTCATTCCATATTTATTTTCTCATATAATGGTGACAATATTTATTGAAAAAGATTCTCGATAACTCATAGAAATACATAAAATCATTCTCAATTCATGGATTGATATTTTCAATCAGTTTCCACCACGGATAAGATTCTTCTTATAATAAGTATACTTCTAGGGTGACTTTCTCTAGATATGAATAGTGTTTTACATAAATGATATTTTCTACATATGTAATACATTGTAAATTAATCAATGTGTTATTAGATAAACTATAGTAATCTGTTCGTTGATGGATGAAGGACTCAATGGAAAGTTGGTCTCTTCAAGTTGGGTATAGTCTCTCAATATAATTCAAGGTATCATTAATATCCTGACATAGTAGATTCACAATCCCCATGATGTTATCCATTACAAATACCATTGAAAGGTAGTTAGTGCCTCATCCATTTCACTAATCATTTATGTGTTTCCCACTATTTCTAACCATTTTTCTAAAATATGAAATACTTAACGATATATGTGTTGCATTTAGGAATCTGATATTTCTAGCGGGATTTTAAGTCTTCGAATAATGTGTATAAATACATTATTCTTTAGTAAAATTTCATTATATATATATATAACCTTAAATATAGTTCATTAAAATTATTTGATTAAACAAACATACCCCCATGAGTGTCTAACCAGGTGTGAAGCAAGGCTCATTTTCATGCACCAATTCTTGATCAATTCTATATCAATGATTCAATTTCGAGTGTTACCCCTATGTACATATGTTCTAGATTTACTTCCACTAGTAGTATCCAGATAAGGATTTATTTTCTCCGAAAACAATTACTTAATACTCACAAAAACTCCAAAATGATTTCCTATATTTTTACTTGTCCTAAGGGTTGTTAGTAAATTTTTCATGTCCTAATTTGCAAAAATTACTAAACCTTACACTAATACCACCTATGGAATCCAGCCTCTTATTAAATAACATTTCAATACGTTGGAAAAAAACAAAGAATATTTTAAAAATTAGTTTCATGCAAAGTAGGTACATAATATATGAAAACAAAAAACAATCTTATAATCCACTTTAAATACATATTCATAATATTAGGAATAATTAACTACATATGATATCCTAGAGACATAAATATAATTAAAGGGTGATAATGAGAACAATAAGGGGATAATGAAGGAATATATTAATCATGTGATCATGAGGCATATCAATAAGAACATGAAGCATAAAAATAATTCATTAACAATGGTAATATCATAATAATAATAAAATTAATCATAAAATTGAAATGTGGGTACAACATAAAAATGAGGCATTAATAAGCATATCAACATGCCTTACCACCAAAGTGAAATAATGTAAATTACCAATGTTATTCATCAAGGTATCATAAAACATGTCATATCTTAAAATTAAATTATTTAACAAATTTATTAGAGTGTTTTGAAGATTTACCCTTTATATGGATTAATTCAATGTGATCCAAAAAGTTTATATTAATTGATTTCTTTAATAACACATGAAAAAAAATAATGAATAGGTTTCTTATCAAAATCATGGCATATAAAACATGGATTAAGGAATAGGAAAATGAGAGGTGAAAAGGGTCTACAATTGATATAATAATATCCTTATAATAATGGAATAAAATAATCTATAAAAAAAGAAATTAGTTTTGTAATTATAATACATACCCTAAAAATGAAACAATAATGGAAAGTAGAAGTGTGAATTTCTCTTACCTTAAAGAGTGCTTCCTAAACCATGAGGATGGAATCCTGGGGGATTAATGACTCCTTGGGGAGATCTTAGGGAGGTAATTTGACCATTAATTCATGGGGGGTGAATATTTAGTGTATGAGAATATTTAATGGGTGTTTATGTATTGAAAAAGTGGAGGAATTGTTTAATAATTACTAAATATTGGTATTGGACGTCTAGGATGTGGATAATGAAAACCCATTGGATTACCCATAGTTTATTATCTTGGTTTTGAAACATTTAGTTTAATTTTATTATATATTAATCAACTTGAAGTGAAAACCATTTTTAATACTTCTTTTGGCATTGATACATAAACTATCAACAATGTAATGCTTTTAAAATCGAATTTTCCATTTTACACTTTGTAAAGTCACTTATAGTAATGGAAATAAATTAAAATATATTAAAATTAATTATATTAATAAAATAACATACTTTAATCCATGGTATTTGTTTAATAAATTATTACATAGATACTATATAAATATTATGTCATAAAACATACTGAAAAACCAATTACTATATTTTCAGTTTTTATAAAAAAAATAAATTCATTTGTAATATTAAATGAAATCCACACTAACTTAATTTTGACATGGTAATTTAAAATATCATGTTTATTTTATCAAAACAATTCTATAAATATGATAATTCTATGTTTTAAAAATAAAAAACCTTATGCATTGAAAAATTATAGTTTTTATGATTGTCGTATTTGTGAAAAACAAATTCCTATGAAATTTTAAAATTACATTATCATTTATATATAAAAATTATTGTTTCAAAATTATATTTCATTAAAAAAAAAATTATTTTGAATACCACGGTTTGTTATCAAAATGTATATATTTTCCAAAAAACCAATTTTTTTCCATAAATCAATTTTTCAAATTCATATTAATTGAACCTATATTATATTAAAAAGTTATTATTAAAATGTAATTTATTCCACAAACAACTTATTTATACAAAGCAATTACACTTTATGTAGCTAATCCCTGGACATGTAACTACTTATCACAACCACGTACGCCATAAGGGTTATGTGTGAAATAGTGGTGGTTTCATATGGTGGCATGGATAATATTGACCGGGTGGTAATATCCACAAACTTGATCTTATACAATATAGAATTTTTTTTTAATATTTACATGTTGATGATCATCTTGGGATTGGATAAGGTTGAACCCCAGTAACAACACCTCTAACCAATTTCTAAAAAATGGATTTAAATGGAAACACTATACTGGTTAAGGCCACCATTTAACTTCTCTATATAAATTATACATTTTAATTACTACTTATATACACTTATTTTAATGGTAAAATTATCTCCAATTTATGTTGGTCCTAATACTCAAATTAACCCACAGTTTTATTGATGAACTTCCATATTTGACCAATGGTCATATAACAACCAAATCCCAACAATCACATTTACATTATACCCAATAAATATCACATCGTTATTTTACTAAATATTCAAGATAATTTATCTCAAGGAAATATATTTTCATTTTATGATTGTTTTTTGGTTTAATAATATTTTTTTCCTTTTTTGTGTGTTTTTCATGGGGTTTATGATTCTAACGGATTGTGGTGATCCATATTTTCTCATTTTAGCTTTTTTATTCTATATTTTTTTCAAGTTGTAATGTATGGAATTTTAATTGGTTTCATATATGACGACTTTAATGACCACTATTAATGGGATATGGTGTTGTTGGTTACTCTATATTTTGTATGGTTATAATATAATATAATATAATATAACTCAATTTTTTAAGGAGACAAATATCATTTAAAAATATCGTCTCATTAAATTATTTAAACTCTTTTATAGGAAAAATATATATTATAAATAAATATAACTCTTATAATAGTATAATTCATAAATTAGATATATATTCTTAATAATTTTTAAATATAAATAATGTGTTTGTTTAAATAAAAGTTTCTTTAGGTTCTTTTCTTTTAATCAAGTATTTTCTAGGTTAATTTTAGTTTTGGTTTGGTTTAAAAGAAAAATGAATATATTTTTAATTTATATTATATAATTAATTACAAAGTGATCAACACTATTCTTTATAAAGTTGTAAAACAATTTTTCTTCATAAAACAATCTTTTTTCTAAAAACAAAATTGTTTTGAAAACTTATACTAAAATTATGATCAACCACTTATAAGAGTTGAATAATGTAAAATGGATTCCATATTGTTAAACATTATAATAATAATTACCTAATAAGGCTATCTTAATTGATCGTCATAATTAATAGTAATCGTGGTAAATATTTATCACCTCGATTAAGGGTAAAATTGGATAAATGGAATGAAATTAAAGCTATAATGTGTCAAGATAGCATAAAAAATATATCAAACCTCATTTTTTGGTTGAATTTTTAAATTTAACTTATATACTTAAAATAAATTATAATTTTGAGACTCTTTCATTAGAAAAAAACAAATATTGTTAAAATATTTTAATAATTCCAAGTGTGTAATTTCAAAAAATTATAAAAGTAAACCACTTATTATCTATTATTCACACCTATTGATCCACTTATCTTCACCATTCCTTATAAAAAGGGTTTCCCATACTTCCCCCATGTGATATATATACTCTAGTCTCATAGATGGAAGAACCTAAAAATCTTAATGTGTTTTCCAAAGGAGTTTTCTCGAAGAAGATGTATAAATTTTAACCGAGTTTATTCATTTTGTTTCCTCTAATAAATCCTCATAATATTCTATAACAGTGCTCATAAAATAACATCATTATATTAAATATAATAAAATTTTACAATTATGGAGGAACAATCCGTATTCATCTCTAATTTCTCCCATGGAAAATGAAAACATCGCTCACGTATACATACTTCTTACTATCTCTATATAATGGTGTAATTCATTTTTCATTAGAAATTTACTTTTATAGTTGTAAACATGGATCTATTCGAGTCTCACAGAGTATATCCCTACATTGTATATTGCCTTCTATTCTTTGAAATTTAGCACCTTTCCCTAAATAAAATGAGGCTTCAGCCTCAAATTTTTGTTAACAAACTTGGATATAATGAAGATATATATATATATATATAATATTTATGAAATAATTATTATTCTACCAATATAATATATAATTTACCTTCCTACCTTTCCACATATTAAAAAATGATTTCATTGCTCATGTGTATGTATGAACTACCACCACCAAGAAATAAATGTGATTAATTTTTCATGTACTCCTACTATGGATGATTATAAATAAGTATATAATAAATATATATGATATTTTTAACATTATCAACATTTTGGGGATGATGTAACCATGATCAATATGAAAGGACTAAAACTAACAAACAAAAACATAAATGAAAACAAATTAATTAACACTCCAAAACAATAATTTTAATAAGGAATTATATGGAAAATTGGGGTATTATTGTTATAATTGGATCATATATGATGTTATAACGCAGTATAAGTTTATGATATATAAGTATAATAAATATAAATTTATATAAAAGAGTCCAAAATAACATATAATGAATATTGGGTATTGTGAAAGGGTTTATTTCACAATTTCATCCATATTTAGGATTGTTTATGTTTAAGTTTCCATGGGTGTAATTATATTATAGTTAATTATGAAACACCATATACATTATTCACCACTATAAATCTATATAGAATAGTTTTTTCTTTTCATTTTATCTATTTAATAGTGTAAGGGATAAAAATAATTTTCTTATAGAATACTGAGTTTTTTTTCTTATTCGTTCATGGATATTATTCTTCAATAACCATATTTTCTTCAAAATGTTTTAAATTTTTTTTATTATAGAATAATTATTCATTAAATCCAATTTTTCTTGTTTTTTCTATAAAAAATTCAAAAGGATTCTTATTTTCATTGTCTGAATGA
The DNA here is from genome assembly GCA_963277665.1 of Viscum album. Taxonomy (NCBI): domain Eukaryota; kingdom Viridiplantae; phylum Streptophyta; class Magnoliopsida; order Santalales; family Viscaceae; genus Viscum; species Viscum album. Next base: position 1,160,936,824 of record OY728143.1, on the reverse strand, counting down.
TATAAATTTGTGAGCAGATTCTTTATTTTAATGTTTACTAAAAAATATATTTTATCATCATCATAACTACCATTTAATTTTGAAGATTACTTTACGAGTTTCATGTTTCCTTTAAGATAATATGTTTTACTTAATGTTTTAGAAACATCTTGAAGTTAAATAACTGATTTCAAAATTAAAAGATTTTTTTTAATGTAAATTGCCTAATGTTCTTTTAAAATTGTTTTCATCGATGTCAATATACTTTAATGAGTCTTATGATTTTCTAAGAATAAAATCTAATGATTCCATCCACCAAATTTCTTTAGAAGGATTATTATAATTTTGAATGTGGTATGTATTCACATTAGGTAATCTAGTTTTTCCAATGTGGATAATTATTGGTTATTAAGTCATGTAGACTAAATCCTATTGTTTATTATAATGATGAAAGAATTGGGATTATTATGTGATCAGTGGGGCCCAAAATTACATATCCCGTAGAAGAATTGGTAGGTCTCATGAGATAAAAAAGTTTGGGTATTCATAACATCCCTACCCCATTTTTTTATGAAGTATTCACATAAGGACTCAAAGGTAAGTTTAAGATGTTCAACATTATACATTTCATCATTATAAAATTATATATTGATGTCCATTTCATTATTCTAAAAGTTATGATATCCATGGATATTTTTCATAAACATGTGACCATTTATATTAATTATTTATCACCATTTGTTTCTTTTATATTTTTCATTAATTATTTATTAAATTATAACATATGTTATACACTTTCCCTTACTGAGCATCTAAATTCACCCCTTTCTTATAATTACATTCTAATGGATGTTAGGAAGTTTACTATAATTGATATTAAATGACATGATAGAGGGAATAATAATGTTATCAATGAAAATAATTTGATTCATTTTATTTATTCAAATGTAATGTTTGATTGAATCATGCATCTAGTTTTCAAAAACATTTAAAATAATTGACCATTTAGGTTGCGATCACATGTTTCTGATTCCAATGTAATAAAGTAACCACCATATGTAGGATTATAGGTTGGTTTTATTATATTGAAATTATATAATGTCATTTTTATGTCCAAAACAAAGTGCCCAATTTTTTATATGAAAGGATTTATGTTATTCCAAGGTAGTTTTAAGTCATTAGAGGATGTTTCAGTCAGAACCACCAAGATAAAACATTAAAGAGAATAAATTAATGGTATTTTTATATGTGGAATATATAATATTTAGTGGAATAATGAAAAATTATGTTGTTAAATTTTCAAATTAGAAATGTTTTAGAGTTTTAGATGTCTATTTTGGTGATTTGACTTGTTTTTCTAGGTTACAAGTTGATTAAGTTAAAGGGAAAACAATCATATCATAGATGAAGTATGTAAATTAACTCTTGATGAAATTTCAAATAGTGGACTACAGGTCTATTTAAACTCTAATAACTGATAATAAATATTTAGGTAAAATGGATGGTAGTGAGTTGGTAAACTTAACACTATATAGAAGAATCATTATTAGTTTACTACACCATAACATAATTAAGCTAGATATTTTCTATGATACATGTTTGCAATAATGGTTTCAGAGTTGTCCTAAGAAAGAACATATCATAGGAGTGAGAATAATAATAAGGTATGTTCAAGGACACTTCATTATATATTGATGTTTAAATCCACAAAGATAATGAATTTGATAAATACTTAAATGATGATTGGGTTAGTGTAATTTTTGGTAGAAAATCCACATGTTTTGGTACATTATAGATTTGGAATAGTGGTATTGGTTAGCTAAAAATGAAACAGGACTGTATTTCATTAATAATAGTGGAGGTGAAATAGGTTTTATCCACCATAGTTTTTAAAAATCAAATCTATTTGATAAAAATGGTAGAATACATTCGTGAATAGTTTATGTACATTAAGCTAATTAAATGAGCCCAACAAATTGATTTTGATTTGACTAAAAATATTTATCAACATTATCGCATAAACCATAGTGAAATTTGTTACTATTATATTACGGAGAAAGTGGAGAATAACATAGTTTTACTCAATTCATTAAAAATAAATATCAACTGGCTATATCATTATAATACAATTAGTTATTAATATATATGGATGTCATAGTCTAGACATTGGAGTTCAAAAAAAATTCACAAACTAAGAATTTTTAGAGTAACCACTCTCTATATTATTCAAAATGATTTATCAGGAATGTTTGTATTGTTGTTTCTTTTTATATTGTATTGGGTGTCAATAACAGGGGATATACATTTCAGGGGGATCTTTTAATGTGAATAACTTGTATAAAATTTCATCATCTGCATTATAGTACTTGATACATTGGTTTTTCCTACACAAATCATTGAATATTGTAGGATTATAATAATTATTAAATAATATATGATTGGTTTATAATTTATTAAAAAATGAAGCATACACTAAATTTTATTTCAAAGGGAGAGTGAATCACCTATGTAATTCTGATTTGAATTGAAAAAAAATCATAAGGGGGTAATCTTGGAACCTAAATGCTTGAATTTTTTATCTTGGATTTTTTTTCAATTTATTATGGTTTGATGTTTTGAATTTTTTATAAATTTATAATAATTAAATATATATAGGATTTTGAAAACTTTTGTGGTTTGATGTGACTAGGATTCTAGATAATCTTTTTCTCTAATGAATTTCACATTACAAAAAACAATTATTCTCAATGGCGTAAGGACATGTATCACGGTGTTGGAGTATGTATTCACATTGTAAGTTGAGGCTACATTGTATATGTCAATGTAAAGAATTTTGGTTCGAATAGAAATTTGGAAATTCTAACACTATAGTCGATAGCTATGTGATATAATAAATTTTTTATACTGATATACACTATAGAATAATTTTAGTCTATGATGGGTGTATATTTAAAAGATCAAATAAATTCTTAGAGTTTGTTTATTTCGATTGTTTTTGAAGAGTTTCAACATGGAGGACCACTACACCAAAATTACCATATTTAATGGAATTATTCCCCATAAAGGAATGTGTTACACTACAATTTCAAGTGGTAGTTTGAGAGAAAATATTGGAAACTATCTGGATACACCATAAAATAATGTAACATGACTGCATTTTTAAAATATCTATAATTAGAATAACAGTGTTGACATGATTCTTTTTTTCTAGAGAGGATGGAAGTTATCCTTGAATTAGGAAAATATCTATTCGAATTTATGTGGTTGATATAAGATATATCGATATCAAATTTTTTGATATTAAATTAGATAATTTTGGGTGGTTCTTGTAGTTTCAATTTATAAATTTAAACTCAAATTATTCTTGAAAATAAGAATGTTTTAGTGAAAGATAGTAAAAACATGTTATATAGAGTATAGATTTTTCTTGTAGATCAATAATAATAATATTTTCACCAAGATGCAAGCATATTTGATTTAAGGTTTAAAATAAAAATATATTTTTCATATCCTTGAAGATATGGAATTTCATAATTGGATATCAGAAACGAACACCCTTGTTGATCGGTGTCACTTATCTTTATCTAATATTTTTTATATGATAATCATATGTAATAACTGTATATATATCTCTATTAAATTGAAATTTATGTCAGTGTGAAATTGGTTTTGGACCATGGATGATTAGCGAGATCTTAAAAAGAGGTTTAGTCTCGCAAAAGTTAAGTATTGGCCCCTATAAGATGAACTCATTGTTGATAAGTTCTCCTTGGAGTATATTATTATAGGTAACCCAATTAAAATAAGTTTCCTCATGAAATTTTAATTTCTAAAATTTATTAATATTTTTTACTAGATGTTAAATATTTTCTCCAACATGAAAAAGTTCAAATTTTATCTAAATAAACAATGAAGTTTTTTCTCCCTATTTCACCACCACCTAGGGTGTATAGTAGGACCATGATACAATAATAATTACATTTCATATTATGATGTGATTTTCATATATCTAGAATTATATTTCAAAACTATGGTTTGGTTCTTCCATTTAAAATTACATATATCTTTATTTGGATAATAATTAACATTTCATTGAAGATAAGGAACCTTAGTCTCATAAAATAACCAATAATTGTTTTTTTTAAAAACCATGTTATTTAAGAAATTATTTATAGGGGTGAATTAAATATCTTTTTAAGACACTATAAAAGGTAATTTCACATATCCTTAAATAACATAATCTTAATAAAAATTAAAGGTCATGTATTATAATTGGTTATTTTGTATATTAGGGATGATGTTTAAATAATTATGTTATTCTATTCCTAAATATATTTCATGTGATTTCAATCCTAATAGTATATAAATATATCATACTTTTGTAGATAAAGGAAATTTTCAAGTTACCGTTCATTGATATATCCTTTAATTTTACAAAAAACCACTACAAAACTGGTTTATAACAGCGTTAATAAGGGAAATTAATATCTATTATATATTAAAGTCTACACAAGTGTTGTTGAAGGGGTAGGCCTTACCAATACCTGCAAAAAGTGTTGTTAAAGGGGTAACTAAACAGCACTAAGAAAAGTGTCATAAAATTCCCCCTTTAACGGTGAATTTTTTAGCGCTGTTAAAGGGGTAAATTTTAATTTTTTTCATACCTCAATTATCCTAGACCCTTAATCAGTTCTTTCATGACACCGTTAATAGTGCCCCCACCCCTATCAGTGCATTTCACCCCCCCACCACCAAAAAGACACATTAATCATCAATATTCAAATTTACAGACTCGTGTGCCTGCCTGGATTCGAACCCAGCATCTCTCCTTTGAAGGTAGTATTCCTTTACCACTAAAACATGGTGTTTTGTTTTCTATTTAAATATATTTCTTTTTATTTATATATATACATACCTATATGTTCTTTATTTTTATATTTATATAATTATTTTTAAATACATTTATAATATATGTGTTAGTGTGTGATATATATACACATAAATTTATTTAGATATAAAATATAATATATTAATTTATATATACTAGTATATAATATAAATATATTTTTGTTTATTTATACACACATATAAGTACATATACACATTATAAATATATTTAAGTAATGTAAAAAATGGTTAGATATTGTATTAAAAACATTTTCAGAATATGAATTTAATGAAATATATTAAAATATGCATATACGTATATAGATTTGTTAATTATTGACATACACATGATTATATAAAAACATTAATTTTATAGGTATATATACACTTATTATTTCATATTTATAATGTAAATAAAATGGATAATGTTTTAATAAAAATGAAATGAAAAATAAATTTTTATTTTATATATTCTTAGATACATTTTTATAAAAATATTTTGATATATATATTTATAAAATTGATTCATTATAAGAAAATATAAGAAAATATGTATATATTTATTTATAAATAAAACTACATTTCAAAAAATGATAAAATTTTAAAAACATCATATCAATATGAATGTAATTCTTGAGAATAAATTTATCCCCACTTAAAATGGAAAAAGTTCCCCACCCCCCTAAATGAGGCAGAAATTTCATCAAATGTCAGAAAATTGGTGTACCCCGACTAGAAAATCTATTTTGGGTGCATTATAGACATTTTTAGCCTAAAAATGTGACAGGGGTTCCTCCCATCATTAGGTCATAGATCTCATTACAAACTATTATTTGATATGTGGTAGAGCTCGGACGAATATGTAAATCAAATGTTATGGCCATTTGATGTTCAGGTTACATATTTAACTTATTATATATCATTCCTTAATTTTTTTCAATTTTATAATAACATAATATTACTAAAAAGTAATTATCAAATTATTAATTAAATATATATTTTATACTATTTTATAAGTAATTTTCACAAAATATCTTATATATTAAGTGTAAATGGCTATTTAACCTTATATATAACATATTTCATGTGTGTATATATATATATATTATTTATATAAATATAAATATATTAAAATGTTAATATATTATATTTATGGAAATAAATATATTTTTTTAAATATACCCCTTATCAGCACTAGTAAAAAACGGCTGATAAAGGGGGGTCTTTATCAGCACTACTAGAAAGAGTGTCGATAAAGCCCCCCCCCAAATAATTCTTTTATAGTGGTGTTAAAGACCCCCTTGAAATATTATTTTTGTAGCACTAACAAAGGGGGATCTTTAACATTGCTTTTATTGAGCGATGTTAGAGCCATGGAACTAGAAGACCCAAATTTTGTAGTAGTGTGAGTGTTAAATTATAAATAATACAAAAAAACATTATTTTGTCTCTAATTAATGATTACCATAGATATATATGACTTGTGAAAATTTTATAATATTAGTGTCATTTGGGTAACATAAATAGATAAATTGTTCACTCATGTGATGCAAGTGGGACCTCAGGTCTCTAGAATCCTATAAAAATATATTACATGGAATTTCTAGAATAACTTCATTTATATAATTAGTTATAATACTATATATAAATATCCATTTTTTTATTATAATAATGTACCTTTCATGTGAACCTTCTTACTTTTTATAACTTTGTTATACGAAGCTTAGTGTTGATTAAATCATTGGTTTGTGGTCATTCCAATGATCATGTAGTGGGTTTTATAGAATCAATATAGAATTTCCCTCTTATATGATAGGTATGAAATTTTTTCCCACACTTTTGTTTATATGATAAATTCATGGTCATGATTAGTTGAATAATATGTTATTTGACTATCCATTAGGAATAAATACTTATGATGTATTCATCTATGTCGGTCCATCACTTTAAAACTTTTGAAATTGCTGATCCAATTTATACTGGAAATACTTGTTTCATAACTCATGGATTCACTTGATGTATTCAATAAAATATTTATGAAATAAATTATGTGACTTATACATTTTTTGAACATATTTTTATGGTGATACAAGGGTTGAAACAAAATTTTATAAGATTTCATTATAGCATCAATAGAAAAGAATATTTTCTAGAGGGATCACTTTCCTTATTGTTATAGATTATGAATTTATAATGATTTTTAATGTTAAAAAGACCTATATGGATATAAAAAAAATATGGATTGGGATTTATTTTAGAATACATGTTTTTATAAAAAATATGATATTTTAGAGGATATTTTTACTTAATCAGGTTTTGATATTTTTTTACCTTTTTTTTCAATATTCTTAATATTTATATGCATTTAGTATTGGTGGGATATTTAAATGCATAAAAAGTAAGACCAATATTATATATCCTTATATGGTACATATCTATTTTTATGATTTATATCACATAATTCAATATATTATAGATATAAGATATTATGTGTATTTTATTTAGTTATAACATGTAATATATCGTTTATTTTAGATTATAAATCATTATATACTTTTTTAATTTAATTTTAATTAATTTTTTAAATATTAATGGGTAAAAAATTCATATGGGGTAAATGATATAAACTTTATAACATATAATGCGTAATCATGACAGTAATCGATTAATTTTGGAATGTAAAAACTCCCATGAGGTTCCTTTATTAACAAATGATATAAATATATATATAATGGATATAATTGAGTAATTATCAAGTTAAAATTCTGGAAGAACTATTTTTTATTTCATTCTTCCTTTATTGTGATAAGTTATTACCATAATATGGGATATTTGAAGGTAACTTTGTATTTTTTGGAGTGTTTATTCCTAGTGGATTACCTTTGCTAGATATAAACCAATGATTATCTCAAAATAGTCATCATTAATGACACGATTGAAAAAACTATTGGTTAAAAGGTAGGTACTTCAAGAATTCTCTATTTGTGAATTTGATCCTTCTTCTATATGATTATTGGGTTGAGATTAATATTTCCACTATATTTAGTCATATGGGTTTTCATTAATACACATGATTTTTCTCATCGTATATCATATTATGGTTGTCTGATAAGATTTATTTAACTCAAGACCAAATTACACCTAATATATGGGTTATTTAAATTAGGAAAATAAAAAATTCTTATTCATTACATATCATGGAATAATATTATGGTTAATACGATAAATGATTAATTTTATTGAATCATGCATCGGTTGATGGTTCAGATTAATTCTACATTGTAAAGTAAAATTATATTTCCATAGGTGATTTGATCTAGGAATACATTTTAATAATTCCCATGATTTTTAAATCAATCATTAATTTTCGTAATAATTATTAATAATTTAAATAAATAATTTTTATAAATTTTAATTAGTTTAGACATAATTTGTTTTTGGTCATGGAATCAATATGCCAGTTTTAAGAAAAAAATGAGTTATTGAAAAGTTATACTTCTTATTAATAATTTTTTATATTTTTTACAATTATTATACATATTTATTTGAAGTTATTTTTAAAATTATATAATAAACATAGTTGATTTTTATGAATCGTTTAGTTTGATAGAAAGGGTTAATTTAGTTTTGAACAAGTTTAAAATTATTTATAATGATTTTCAACTTTAATTAAAATTTACTAATAATTTTATTTTTTCTGAACCCTAGTAAATTTTTGAGAAAGATGATTTTATTTTTATGGATGGATGGTGTTCTATCCATTATTTACGTGAATTTTTCATTATTAATTGTTTACATTAAATCTAGGGAACCCAAGTTTTTTATGAAATGGAAAATATCATAAAGCCTCAAATATTGTGAAGGAAACCCATTTTACATAACTCAATCTAATATATAAGCAAAATGAGGATATACCAAAAAAACATTTTAAGCACCATTTATCCTTCCCTTGAAAAAAATATAATTATTTTTTCAATCGAAAATTTATTCCAAGTATTGATGTTCTTTATTCCTTCTTAGGTTCACTTGAAGACACCTAATTTATCTTAGAATTTTTCTTTTCTACATAGGACCTAGTCAATGAAATTTAACATAACATTCATCTATTTTGAAAGAATACTAATTTTATTAAAGAATATTGAATTATACTTTTTTTAATGTTGTAATGAAAATATTTTATAAGAATTAGATTTTTCTTTATCCACTATCAAAACAAGAAAAGAAAAAGTGTTTTAAACTTTTCTTTAATAATATAAATAAACAACAAAGTCTAATTGAGATTGGGAGTCTTCAAAATAAATTGGATCATTTGTTGAATGTAATTATCCACTTCTTAAATTTTTTTTTGAATCTATATTTGCGGAGAAATATTTTCTTATTAATCCAATAATAATGGTGTGATAATTATTTCTTCGATAGAAAAATAATTGATCCCTCAGAAACCACAAATGGTGTTTTCCTATGTGATTCCATAAATTATAATATGATTCCACCTAATATTAAATGGGTGATAAGAGGTTTTATAAATTATTGTAAAACTTTTCCACTTAGGACACAAACTCAATATAATAATAAATTTCACTTGTCACTACATTAGTCAATTTGGGAAAAACATCAGTTATGTTCCACATTGAAACCACTACAATAAATTCTAAAAAATACACTTTTCTAGAAAAAAATATCTATTTACCTCACCTATTTTGATAATCTCAATTATGTTTTAAAATGAATTTATAATCCTATATATATGTTAAATTATGTTGACAAAAATAACAAAATAATCTTTGGAATATGTTAATCAATGTTTATCGATGTTTATACATATTTTGAAATAATACTAACTCAATATGGATATGATTTGCATAGAACAAATAAGTATTAAGGTTTTAAATCACTGATACAGACCTACCAATACATAGTCACTAGTACAGATAGATTCTACCGATAAAAAGAGTTACCAATACAGAAGAGCTACCCACACATAAGAGCCACCAGTAAAAAAGAGCTACTGATACAAAAGAGCTACTTAGACAGAAGAGATATCGATACAGAAGATTTACCAATACAGAGTCACTGTCACTGATATATAGCCTACTGTTATAAAGAGTAACAGCTACCGATACAGACCTACTGATTCAAGTCCACCGATACAAGCTCACTGATACAAAGATCTACTGATGAAAACTAGTCACTGTTTCTCTAAACTCTAGTTCTATTGTTTATTTAACAATGGTCATATTTGGTACTTTTAATGAAACTGCTATTAATTAATTAATGTATATTGAATTTCATGGAATCGTACCTCGTACATGTAAAAAGCTAATCATTCCCATTGCTGGAGCTGAAGTTATATAAGGGAACCTCGAACTACTAAAGTGGTGTGGTCTGTCTGTCTTTCCATGCACATATGAGACAATCCTATGGAGATACTGAATGACTTACATACATAGAAGAAGAAGGAACAATACATACTAAATCTGTATTACCTGAACATTCAATGAGTAAAGAGCTTCAACGATTTCACTAGAACTCAATCTGATTAGACTGATCAACCTTGACCTTGAAGACAAATACAAAAAAAAAACACTCTGTTTTTCTTGGCCAAAACTAGATAGTGTCTCAAAGCTTCATATGAATCAATCCAAGGAGTCCAGAGCTTCACTCAAAACACATATAGAGTTATAAACTTATTTCTATTTGTTTAGCTCTATTTTGTTTAATTTATCTACACATTGAGCAGTGTGTGAGCTCTGTATTTTTAGGCACACATTATCTCATGTGCTGAACTGGAGGATATCTAATATCCTCACTAAATCTTTCTAAATATTTTGATTCCCACTATGGATAGTGGTAGAGGTCAAATGTGACCTGGATAGCCTCTGTGCTATTGTTTTTGTTTTTCCCATGAAGAACTGTGGTATAGGTCATAGGATCTGAACAATCTAAGTACTTTTGTTTTCCCCGATCCAGGGTGTGGATAAAAATTTATATAAACTATATGAGAGGACTAGATCTCAGCTTGAGACTGAACCTCTTGGTTAAACTTTTTGTTCTTCCTATTTCATTTTAAACAATAACTTATAGTTTTTTTCTAATTACTTTGAAATTCAAATTTGTATTAAAGTAACTCTAATAATTAAAATAAAAAGTGGTTGTATTTTCTGTAAAACATTAGGTTAGTTTCAAAATCTTATCTAATCTTCATATTAGATTAACTGCTAACAATTCAATCTCTTTAGAACCTAACTGACCCTTTACTATCTTAAAAATTCACTACAGTTTAGCTGGTTATTTAAATTGGGGTATTTTTATATAAATATTTTTAAAAGAAATTTTCAATTGGAACTCAATTCACCCCCCCTCATGAGTATCCACTCCGACCAACATTTGGTATCAGAGGGTTTTTTATTAATAAAGGATTTCTAAACACTCTTTTTTCAATATTGATTTTAGTTGTATATTAAAGATCATAAATTTTCATTAGTTTTAAATTTTATCACTTTAAATATATTTTCTAAAATATTAGTATGGATAATAAATTAGAAGGTGCTTCTATCAACAGACCACCATTCTTTAATGGTGTTAATTATGCCCAATGGAAAATGAAAATGAAAATTCATTTAGAAGGTATGGGATTTGACATCTGGACTGATATAGAGACTCAGTATAAGATCCCAGAAACTGAAATAACTACATGGGATAAACCTACTAATACAGTATAATATAATAATTTTAAAGCAATTAATGCCTTGTATTGTGATTTAGGAGATGAAGAATTTAATCGAATATCTTCTTGTAAAACTACTTATGAAATTTGGGAATCATTGGGTGTTTCTCATTAGGGAACAACCAATGTTAAGGAAATGAGACTAAACACTTACACTATTAAATATGAAAACATTAAAATTAAACCTGATAAAACTATTTCTGACATGTATCTCAGGTTCAATAAGATAGTTAATACAATGAGCTCACTGAGAAAGGTTGTTTCAACAGAAGATCAAATCATGAGGTTACTCAGATGTCTGCCAGACATATGGAGAGGCACATCAGTTTCAATAAGAGAATCGTGTTACATAAGTTCACTACCTATTAAAGAGATGATTGGAAAGTTAATGATGTATGAAGAAGAACTGATGGTAAACAAGGAAGAAGATGATAAACCAATAAATAAATTAGTAGCCTTCATGATCTCTACTTCAAAAAACAAGGACAAAGAAAAAATTCAATGTGAAACTGATAGCTCAAGATGTGATGAATGTGCATCAGACAGTGATACTGAAATGGCTGAGATAGACAGACAATTTAAGAATTTTTATAGAAAGATTTAGTATTTAATAAAATCCAATTACAAGGGAAATAATGAAAATAAAAATCATTGGAAGAATGATTGGAAAAGGACTAATAGAAGTGATGACATAGTCTGTTACGAATGCAAGAGGAAAGGACATGTGAAAGATGATAGTACAAAGTTAAAATACAAGAAGAAATATGAGAACAAAGACAACAAATATAAGAAAGAAATGAAAGCAACATGGAGTTCTTCAGAAGATAGTTCAAGTGAGTTTGACTCCACTTAGGATGAAAAATCTCAAAAAGATAATATGTGTTTCATGAAAAACACATCTTAGGTAACATTGGATACGCCTTCTTTAAATTTTTATTATTCTGGAGATGATTCTAATTATGAAAACATGTGTAGTGATGAGTTATTTGAATAATGTAACATGATAGAGAAAACCTGCAATAAGCTTAATGATAAGTACAAAACCTTAAAGAATCAGTATTCTTTAATTAGCACTCTCAAATATGCATTAGAAGTAGAAAAGGAAAAGAATGCTCAACTATAAAGGGAGAATACTCAACTTAAATTATCTAATGAGAAACTTATAAAATATTTAGAAAAGTTCACAAATGGAAAGAATAATCTAACTCAAATGCTTGGAAAAGAATTTACACCAAACTATACTACTGGTTTAGGCTATCAACCTGGATAGAGACAGTTTGTTAAGAATAAATTTATTCCTAAATCTGGATAGTATGATGCTAGTTCTAGTTTTGGAAATTCTTATGCCTCTACTAGATATTCACATAGTTATAGATCAAGAAAATTTTATATTTCAAAATATTTTGAGTCTATTGATTGTATGAGACCCATTAGAAAAATCTGGGTACCAAAAGATTTTCTTCTAACCTGTATGGACACAAGAAAATCTGGGTACCAAAATCATTTACTGTTTAAACCTATTTTGTAGGAGACTTTCTTGAAGATTTCCTATAAGTAGATATGGTACATGGATAGTGGATGTTCAAGGAATATGATAGGATATTAATCATGTTTCAAAAGTTTAATCAAAGTTGATGGAGGGCATGTCACCTTTGGTGATAATTCAAAATTAAAAATCATTGCCTTAGGCCATATTGGTAACCCTGATTTAGTTTTAATTTCTAAAGTATTATTTTTCTATGGATTAAAATACAACCTGTTAAGAATTTCTCAGTTGTGTGAGGATGGTTTCAATTTTAAATTTAAAAATTATGCTTGTAATGTTTTCAATTATAAAAATGTTTTAGTATTTTCTGCCTTATGAAATGAAAATGTTTATGTTGTAGATTTAAATTCTTTATCCAAACAAAAGGTTTTCTGTTTAAATGATTTTCACAAATAATCTTGGCTATGTCATAGAAGATTAGGACACTGCAATGTTCATTCACTTAACAAACTGGCCAATAAAAATTTAGTTAGAGACCTTCCTCAACTAAAATTCCCATCAAGAAGTTTGTACTCCTTGTCAAAAGGGAAAGAAACATAAAGTTTCATTCAAATAGATGAAAGAATATTCAACTTCTCAACCTCTTGAGTTGGTTCACATGGACTTTTTTGGATCTTCTAGAGTTTCTAGTTTACATGGAATGCACTATGTCTATGTCTTAGTAGATTAATTTTCTAGATACACTTGGGTATACTTTCTTTCTCACATAAGTAAAGATTGTTCTTATTTTATGAAATATTCCAAGTCTATAGAAAACCTAAGTGGACTTAAAATTAAGACCTTGAGAAGTGACCATGGTCGTGAGTTTGAAAATCATGAGTTTGAATCTTACTTCTCACACAATGGCTATAGCCACAAATTTTCTGCCCCTAGGACACCTCAACATAATGGTGTAGTAGAAATAAGAAATAGAACCCTTCAAGATATTACAAGAACTATGCTCAATAAATATGATTTACCTATTTATTTTTGGGCTGAAGCTGTGAATACAGGTTGTTATATTATAAATAGAGTCATGATTAGACATGTTCTTAAGAAGACCCCTTATGAACTGTGGAATAATAGAAAGCCTAAAGTTAGTTACTTCAGAGTTTTTGGTTGCAAAGTATTTATTCTAAATACTAAGGATAATATTGAAAAGTTTGCTTGTAAAAGTGATGAGGGAGTCTTTCTAGGTTACTCTATAATCAATAAATATTATAGAGTCTTTAACAAAAGAACCAAATGTGTGGAAGAATCTGTTCACATCATATTTGATGAAACCGATATGCATGAACCTAATCCTAATCTTGAAAATCTTGTTTAAGATCTGTCTATTCTGGACCTTAATGATAAAATAAGTCAACCTGTTGTAAAGAAAACCAGTTCTGTAAATATTCTAGAATCTGCTTCTACTGAACCCAAGCATAGAGAAGAACCTGAAATTTCTAGTCCTACCTTTACTAGATCAACTATTATTCTAAAGAATCATCCTTTATATGTTGTTGTAGGTAATCTTGATAGAGGGACACAGACAAGAGCTTCTCTAAGAAACCAACCTGAACATAAATCCTTTCTTTCACAGTTAGAACCTAAAAATATCAATGAAACAATCAATGATGAATTTTGGGTAATGGCTATGCAAGAAGAAATAAATCAATTTGAAAGAAAACATGCCTGGGAATTAGCTGACAGACCTAAGGACACTTTGACCATAGACACTACATGGGTTTTTAGAAATAAGGTTGACGAATCAAGAAATATCATTAGAAACAAGGCAATACTAGTTGCACAAAGATATAATCAAGAATAAGGAATAGACTATGAGGAATCCTTTTCACTTATAGATAGATTAGAAGCTATTAATATTTTACATGCCTATGATGCTCATCAAAATTTAAAGTTATATGAAATGGATGTTAAAATTTCTTTTTAAATGGTTGTATTATTGAATATGTGTTTGTTGAACAACGACCAAGATTTATTATTCCTATTTTTCCAAATCTAGTTTTTAAGCTTTCTAATGCTTTATATGGTTTAAAACAAGGCCCACATGCTTGGTATGATAGACTTATTAGTTTTCATATTTCAAAAGGTTTTTCTAAAGGGATTGTTGATCCAACTCTCTTTATTAAAAGAGTTTCCAAATATGTTTTGATAGCACAAATCTGTGTTAATGATATTATTTTTGGATCTTCTAAAAATACTTTGTGTATTGATTTTCAACGAGTATGAAAAATTAATTTGAAATGAGTTTAATGGGAGAACTCAAAAATTATTTGGGATTTCAAGTTTTTCAAATTGAAAATGATATTATTTTAAATCAAAGTAAATATAGAAAGGATCTTTTAAAACGTTTTGGTTTAGATTGTATTAAGGAAAGTGATACACCTATGATTACTAGAAGTAAGTTAGATGCTGATGAAGCCGGAAAACCAGTGGATCAAACTAGCTACAGAGGTATGATAGGGAGTCTGCTCTATCATACTGTTAGTCGACTAGATATTATGTTTAGTGTGTATATGTGTGAAAGATTTAAAGCTAATCCAAAAGAGTCACACAATCTTGTTGTTAAAATAATTTTCAAATATCTTAAACATACTACTAACTGAGGATTATTTTATCTAAAAGGACAATCATTCGATTTAATAAGTTATTCAGATGATGACTTTGGTGGTTGAAAGTTAGATAGAAAGAGAACTTCTAGAACATGTCATATTCTAGGTAAGTCCCTGATATCGTGGTGTAGTAAAAATAAGAACTCTGTTGCATTGTCTACTGCTGAAGAAGAATACATTTTTGTAGGTAGTTGTTGTGGAAAAAGTCTTTGGATGAAACATACATAATTGGATATGGATATCATTTTAGATATGTATCTATAAACTGTGATAACACTAGTGTGATCAATATCTCTAAGAACCCTATATCTCATTCTAGGACCAAACACATTAATGTAAGGCACCACTTTTTTAGAGATCATTACCAATAGGGTGATATTACTCTTGAATTTATAGGTACTGAACATTAATTAGCTGACATATTCAACAAGCCTTTAAGTTCATATAGGTTAAGTTACATTAGACATGAGTTAGGTATGATAGAATTTGTATAGACAAATCCTCACCTTTAGCCAAATCCTCACCGTTATCCAAATCCTCACCATTATCCAAATCCTCACTGTTAGCCAAATCATCACCGTTAGCCAAATCATCAACGTTAGCCAAATCCTTACTGTTAGCCAAATCCTCACCATTATACCTCACTGGTATGAACCTCATCATTATACCTCACTATATGAACCTCACCGCTATACCTCATTGGTATGAACCTCACCACTATACCTCACTATTAGTGGACCTCACTGATAAAAATTCCTCACCGTTAGGAGTCCTCACCGGTATGTATTACTGTTAGGTTGCGCTGTTTTTAAAATTTTGTATCTTTAGCCGCCAGAATTTGTATCGTTTTTATTTTACCTATTATGTTTTATTTATTTATTTTGTGATTACTAAATGATAAAACATATGTCTTGGCCTTATCTCAGTCCACCTTGAACCATTTACCATTTAAGCCTTAGCCCCAAAACCTTTGTTTCTCTCGAACCCTAAGCCTCGCGATTCAAAAAATGGAATTAGTGAAGAGACCATCAGTCAGTGAAAAGGATGATAAGCTCAATGCCAAGAGACTCAAAGGAGAGTCTAGTGGTTGAAGTAATGTAAAGAAACCTTCAAATGTGCATCTCATTCAAGGGTAAATAGTAGTTGAGAAAGAGTTATGCATTTAATGGTTGATGACCAGTAAGTATTTAGTTCTAAAAGTGATGGAAGAGCAGAAATGGGTAGAGTGCTTCTCGAATAACAATGGTCCTTATTATTTGAAGCTGGTAAAATAATTCTATGAGTTTTTACGTTTTGATAAATCAGAAGTTGAGAACAGAATGGTATCGGTAGTGAATGGAAAGACAATATCTTTTTCTTCCATTGAGTGGGCTGAGAGCCTGAAAGTTCCACATGAAGGAGAGTTTGGGTGTTTCTTCAAATCATTACATCCAACCAGTAACATCTTTGAGTATGAAGCATCTTTGAAAGAACTAACAGGAAATGGTACACAAAGAAAATTAGTCTCTAGATAAATGGATGGAGAGAACCGGTTATTGTTCAAGTTCATCCAACATCTGCTAAGTCCAAGGATAGGGGACATTACAAATCTGAGATACCATGATAATTATTTGTTGTATTTACTGAGGGCTGGTGCCAAGGTATATTTGGGTAGGCTTATGATGATTCAAATTGAAGATATGACCATGAAAAAGTCAAAAACTGATGCTCTATTCTTTGCAAAGATGATTTCTTTGATGATAAAGGTAAGAAGTGTGTCTAAGTATCAGGATGAGACAGTGGTTATGAAAGAAAACTTTTGTATTACCAAAAATATTTGTAAATACATGAAGATCAATTGGAATCTATGGAAGAGAGAATGGGTCAGTGATTAAGGGAAGATTTAAGATATGTTTAATACTATGGATCATCCTTTAATCATAAGGATGTGAGGGATCCAGGTCTTGGACCTGATGAAGATGAACCTGAATATAGATATGAGGGTGATGATGGAGAGGACACTACTATGGATGACAGAGGTTATCCTGACTTGCCACCCAGCCCTAATTTTCACGCCATATCGTATGGGGAATCCATTCCTCTAGCTTCTTTTCCAATGAGAGAAGCATTATTAAGATATAGTGATGTTTATGAATCTAGTAAAGAGGCTGAATACCTACCTAAATCATATCAAGAGAAGACTACTCTAGATTCCAGTAGTGGTGATAATGATAAGGAAAAAGTCCATGAAAGTGGATAACATGTTTCTGATAGCTTATATGAGAGCACATTGAGTTTGAGTCCATTGATTGGAAGTACTGTTGTGCCTATAGAGGTTGTTCTGGTTGAGATGGCAAAACCTACACCCATTCCTGATGAGCCTCCTGTTGGAGAAATGGAAATGGTTGTGGAGAATTATTCTGAGGAAGAACGAGCTACTGAGGGTGCTATTGCTATACATATACAAGAGAATTCACAAAATAAGTTGGACCATCCAAACAGAATTGGCAATGTTTCAATAGCTAATGAGATTAAAGACTGGGCATAAGACCCAAGTTTTGTAGTTTTTGGGTTGGACTATCCTGATTTTGAAGATGATACACGCATCAATAGACCACAAGTTAACTATAATATCCTTTCTGAGTTTTTACCAAAGGATGTGGTAAGAAAATATAATCTATACCAGTTGAAGTATTATCTTAAGACCTTGTTTGTGGAAGAGATAAAAACAATGGAAACCTCTTAAATATCATCCATTAAATCTGTTATAAATGACTATGTGGATAGTATTGTTCCAGAAAGAGCACCCGTTGTTGTGCCTAAAAATCTAGTTACTAAGGCTGATCTTGAGTCTTTAAAGGTTGATTTGAAGGAGACTTGGACTGCATCTGTTGCTGACTTAAAGAGCTGTTTTATTAAAGATCTGAGAAAAATGGAAAAATCATTTGAACTCTCTCTTGGATGTAATGTGTCAACCACTGTGCAATAGATGGTGAATGAAGTCAAAGTGGGTCTTACTTCAATTGATCTTGGATAGAGGTTGTTAGTGCTTTGAAGCAATCTGTTGCTTCATTCCATACCTTGGTTAGTTCTGAAACACAAGTTTTTTCTGACATAAATTATATCAAGAGTGTAGTAAAGCAGTTTGTGGATGTCTAGGAAGCCTTTAAAAATAACATCAAAGAGCATGTCAGTACACAAGATTTGGTTGTCAGGAAGTTGATAAGTAGTTTGACCCAATCCTTCAAGGAAACTGTTGCATTCACTGTCAACCCTCTCGGTTCACCTAATGCTTCAGTAGACATTGATCAGTTTAGAACTATGCTGAAAGAGGAGCTTGGTCAGGCTAGTACCGGTAGCTCACATGATTCACAGGTACACTTCACCTCAATAGATATCAGAAAATTTGTTCAGGAGCATATGAGGGATGATACTGCTGCCCAAAAAGAAATCAAAGATAAGATTGATCTCTACTTTTAGAAAGATTATACCAAGCATCAGCTCAACAACCATTTCAAGCTTCTATTAGAGAACATGAAACAACCTCCAATCACTCATTCTTTCAGAGAACAAGTGAGAAAGCTCAGGGAGTTGACTCCTTCTATAGACAAGTGTATGGAGAACAAGGATGAATTTATCTCTGATATAGAAAGAGGAGGAGGAATCATTATGGACTTTAGGAATCTGTTGCTGCCATTTTTGCATGTAGACAGTACACCTATCATTGTACCTCCTGCTCTGCCTGCCTCTTCTCATTCTGCCTCCACACTTCATATGACACCAGCTTAGGCAATCCAAAGTCTCTATCCTATGATCACCCAAAGACCTAAAAATTATAGGCCCAACACTGTATCAGTGGGTCAACCTCATCAGATTACCATTGGTGTTCCCAATCCTCCACCTACATCTACCTAGCCTACATCCTCTTATCATATGTTAATTCTTTCATCCTTTGATTACTACATTTTTCTAATCAAAAAGGGGGAGAAATTTGAGCATAATATAATTTTACTATAATATAATTTTACCTCTGGTATATTTGTTTTATATCTCTGATACAGTTTTTTCACACCTCTAAGCATAGTATGATTTTACCATAATATAATTCTACCTCTGGTACATTTGTTTTATATCTCTGATACAGTTGTTTCATACCTTTGATACATTTTCTTGTAATACTCTATTCTCTGATATATTTGAAAATTTCATTACTCACACTGAGAAGTGAGACTCAATGTATTTTAAACTGAAATCATAATGATTATTTTAGATTATTATACCATAATTTGTGATTATCAAAAAGGGGGGAGATTGTGGACCTCACCTGTTTTGATAATCTTAATTATGTTTTAATATGTGTTTATAATCCTATCTATCTGTTAAATTATGTTGACAAAAATATCAAAATAAAAATTGGAATATGTTAATCAATGTTTATCAATATTTATACATATTTAAAAATAATACTAACTCAATATGGATCTGATTTTCATAGAATAAATAAGTATTAAGTTTTTAAATAACTAATACAGACCTACCGATACATAGTCACCATTACAGACAGAGTCTACCAATAAAAAGAGATACTGATACAGAAGAGCTACCGATATAGAAGAGATATCAATATAGAAGATATACCGATACAAAAGAGCTACCGATATAGAAGCGCTACTGATATAGTAGAGCTACTGATACAGAGGCACTATCACTGATACATATCTTGCTGTTATAAAGAGTAACAACTACCGATAAAGTCCTACTAACTCAAGTCCACATATAGAATCTCATTGATACAAAGAGATACTGATGGAAACAAGTCACTATTTCTCTAAACTCTAGTTCTATTGTTTCATTAACAACTGTCATATTTGGTTCTTTTAATGAAACTAATATTAATTAATTAATGTCTTTTGAATGTCAGGGAATCGTACCTCATACCTTAAAAAGGTAATCATTCCTATTGCTAGAGCTGAAGGTATATAAGGGAACCTCGAACTACTAAAGAGGTGTGGTCTGTCAGTCTTTCCATTCACATACGACACAATCATCTGGAGATACTCAAGGACTTACATGCATAGAAGAAGAAGGAAGAATACATACTGAATTTTTATAACCTGAACATTCACGAAGTAAAGTGATTTAATGATTTCACCTACACTAAAGATGATCAGGCTGATCAACCTGGACCTTAATGTCAAATACAAAAAATGACACTCTATTTTTCATGACCAAAACCAGAGAGGGACTCAAACATTCATCTGCATCAATCAAAGGAGTCCAGATCTTTACTCAAAACACATAGAGCATTCTAAACTTATCTCTATTTGTTTATCTCTATTGTGTTTCATTAATCTACACTTTGAGGAGTGTGTGTGCTCTGTATTTTTAGGCAAACACTGTCTCCTATGCTGAATTGGAGGATATCTAATATCCTCACTCAATATTTCTAAATATTTTGACTCCCACTATGGATAGTGGTTGAGGTCTAGTGTGACCTGGATAGCCTGTGTGCTATTGTTTTTTTTTTCATGAAGAAATGTGGTAGAGGTCACAAGACCTAGATAGTCTGTGTAATTTTGTTTTCCCTGATCCATGGTGTGGATCAAAGTTTATATAAACTATTTGAGAGGACTACATCTCGTCTTGAGACTGAACCTCTTGGTTAAACTTGTTGTGCATCCTAATTCATTTTAAACTATATCTTACATTCTGCTGCTAATTATATTGAAATTAAAATTTGTTTTAAAGAAACTCTAATAGTTAAACTAGCATGTTTTTTTATTTTCTGTAGAACATTAGGTTAGTTTGAAAATCTATTATAATCTTCAGATTATATTAACTAATAACAAATCAATCTCTTCATAACCTAACTGACCTTTTATTGTCTTAAAAATTCACTACAGTTTAGCTTGTTTTTTAAATTTGGGGATTTTAATAGAAATCTTTTTAACTGGTATTTTTAATTGGAACTCAATTCACCCCCCTCCCTTTGAGTATCCACTCTGACTAACCTTTGGTATTATAGGTTTGGTTATTAATAAAGGATTTCCAAACACTCTATTTTTCAACTTTGAATTTAGTTGTTTCTTAAAGATCTTAAATTTCTGTTAGTTCTAAATTTTATCTGTTTAAATATAATTTCTAAAATCTAATTATGGATAATAGATTAGAAGGCTCTGATACCAATAGGATACCTTAATTTAATGGTGTTAATTATGACCAATGGAAACAGAATATGAAAATTCATTTAGAATGTATGGGATTTGACATCTGGACTGCTATAGAGACTCAGTATAAGATCCCAGAAACTAAAAGAACTACTTGGGATGAACCTAATAAAAAATCTTACATTACTAATTGTAAAGAAAGGAATGCCTTGTATTTTGTTTTAGGATATGAAGATTTTAATCAAATATCTTCTTGTAAAACTGGTTATGAAATTTGGGATACATTGGGTGTTTCTCATGAGGGAACAACCAATGTTAAGGAAATGAGACTAAACACTTACACTATTAAATATGACAACATTAAAATTAAACCTGATGAGCCTATTTCTGACATTTATCTCAGGTTCAATGAGATAGTTAATACAGTGAGTTTACTGGGAAAGGTTGTTCCATCAAAAGAGCAAATCATGAGGTTACTCGGATTTCTACCAGACAGATGGAGAGGCACATCAGTTTCAATATAAGAATCATGTGACTTAAGTTCACTGTGTGTTAAAGAGTTGATTGGTAAGTTAATGATGTATGAAGAAGAACTGAAGGAAAACAAGGAAGAAGTCGATGAAATAAGAAAGAAATCAGTCACCTTCAAGATCTATACTTCAAAAAACAAGGAAAAAGGAAAAATTCAAAGTGAAAGTGATAGCTACAGTTGTGATGAAAGTACATCAGATAGCCAGATGATTTACGAATTTTTTTATAAATAATATGTTTTTCAGAAAATCCAATTACAAGGGAAAGTATGACAATAAAGGTCACTGATAGAAATATTGTAAAAGGACTGAAAAAGGTGATGACATAGTCTGTTACGAATACAAGAGGAAAGTCCATGGACGGTCTAAAGTTAAAATACAAGAAGAAATATTAGTACAAGGACAAAAAATATAAGAAATAAATGAAAGCAACATGGAGTGCTTCAGATGACAATTTAAGTGATTTAAACTCCACTCAGGAAGAAAAATCTCAAAAATCTAATATGTGTTTCATGACAAACACATTTGAGGTAACATTGTATACTCCTACATTAAATTCTTATTATTCTAGAGATGATATTGATTCTGAAAACATTTCTAGTGAAGTGTTATTTGGATGTTGTAACATGCTAGAGGAAACCCGCAATAAGCTGAAAGATAAGTAAAAAACCTTAAAGAAACAGTATCCTTTAACTAGCATTGTCAAATATGAATTAGAAGTAGAAAAGGAAAAGAATGCCCAAATATTAAAGGAGAATACTCAATTTAAATTTTCCAATGAGAAACTTAGAATAGATTTAGAAAAGTTCACAAATGGAAAGAATAATATAACTCAAATTCTTGGAAAACAAGTTGCACCAAAGTATACTAATAGTGTAGGCTATCCACCTTGATAAAGACAGCATGTTAAGAATAAATTTATTCCTAAATCTGGACAGTATAGTGCTAGTTTCAGTTTTGGAAATTCCTTTGCCTCAACTAGGTATTCAAATAGTTATAGATAAAACAAGGGTTATCTTCCAAAATCTTTTGAATCTATTGATTGTATGAGACCCATTCTACAAATCTGGGTACCAAAAGTTTTTCTTGCTAACCTGCTTGGACCCAAGAAAATATGGGTACCAAAATCATTTTTTTAAACCTATTTTTTAGGAGACTTGCATGAAGAGTTCCTATATGAAGATATGGTATATGGACAGTGGATGTTCAAGGCATATCACTAGAGATTACTCATTTTTCAAAAGTTTAATCAAGGTTTATGGAGGGCATGTCACCTTTGGTGATAATTCAAAGGAAAAAATCATCATCTTAGGCCAGATTGTTAACACTGATTTAGTTTTAATTTCTAAACTATTATTTTTTGATGGATTAAAATACAACCTATTAATAATTTCTCAGTTGCTTGATGATGGTTTGAATGTTAAATTTTAAAATTATTCTTGTAATGTTTTCAATTCTAAATTTTTTTTAGTATTTTATGCCTTATGAAATGAAAATGTTTATGTTGTAGATTTAAATTCTTTATCCAAACAAAAGGTTACATGTTTAAATGATTTTCACAGAGAATCTTGGCTATGGAAAAGAGGATTAGGAAGCTACAATGTTCATTCACTTAAGAATCTTACTAAGAAAAATTTAGTTAGAGACCTTGCTCATCTAAAATTCCCATCAAACAAATTTTGTACTCCCTGTCAAAAGAGAATGAAACATAAAGGTTCATTAAAATCAAAGAAATAAGTTACAAATTCTCAACCTCTAGAGTTGGTTCACATGGGCTTTTCTGGACCTTCCAGAGTTCCTAGTTTATATGTGAAGCACTATTTCTATGTCTTAGTAGATGAATTTTGTAGATACACTTGGGTACACTGTCTTGCTCACAAAAGTGAAGCTTGTTATTATTTTATGAAATATTCCAGGTCTGTAGAAAACCTAAGTGGACTTAATATTAAGACCTTGAGAAGTGACCATGGTCGTGATTTTCAAAATCACGAGTTTGAATATTACTGCTCACACAATGGCAATAGTAACAACTTTTCTGCCCCTAGGACACCTCAACAGAATGGTGTAGTAGAAAGAAGAAATAGAACACTTCAAGAAATTGCATGAAATATTCCATATGAATATAATTTACCTGTTTATTTTTGGGCTGAAGCTATGAATACAGCTTGTTATATTATAAATAGAGTCTTGATTAGACCTATTCTTAATAACGCCCCTTATGAACTGTGGAATAATAAGAAGCCTAAAGTTAGTTACTTCAGATTTTTTGGTTGCAAAGTCTTTTTTCTCAATACTATGGATAATATTGACATGTTTTCTTCTAAAAGTGATGAGGGACTCTTTATAGGTTACTCTATAACCAGTAAATCTTATATATTTTTTAACAAAAGAACTAAATGTGTGGAAGAATCTGTTCCCATCAAATTTGATGAAACTGATCCGCATGAACCAAAGTCTTCTCTTGAAAATCTTGAAGAAGATCTGTCTATTCTGGGCCTTAATGATAAAATCAGTGAACCTATTGTAAAGACAAATAGTTCTGGAAATATTCTAGAATAATATTATGTTGAACCCGAGCATAGGGAAGAACCTGAAATTTCTTGTCCTACCTTTACTAGACCAACTAGAATTCTATAGAATCACCCTTTTCATGCTGTTGTAGGTAATCATGATAGAGGGACATAGACTAGAGCTTATCTAAAAACCCAAGTTGAACATCAAGCCTTTATTTCACAGTTAGAACCTAAAAATATCAATTATGCAATCACTGATGAATTTTGGGTAATGGCTATGCAAGAAGAATTAAATCAATTTCAAAAAACAATGTCTGGGAATTAGTTGACAGACCTAAGGACACTTTGACCATAGGCACTAAATGGGTTTTTAGAAATAGAGTTGATGAATCCTGAAATATCATTAGAAACAAGGAAAGACTAGTTGCACAAGGATATATTCAAGAGGAAGGAATAGACTATGAGGAAAAATTTGTACCTGTAGCTAGATTAGAAGCTATTAGGATTCTACTTGCCTGTGCTGCTCATCTAAATTTCAAGTTATATCAAATGGATGGTAAAAGTGCTTTTTTAAATGGTTGTATAATTGAAGATGTTTTTGTTGAAAAACCACCTAGATTTATTAATCCTTCTTTTCCAAATCGAGTTTTTAATCTTTCAAAAGCTTTATATGGTTTCAAACAAGCCCCACAAGCTTGGTATGATAGACTTAGTAGTTTTCTTATTTCAAAATGTATTTTTAAAGGGATTTCTGATCCAACTCTCTTTAACAAAATTATTTCCAAAGATGTTTTGATAGTAAAAATCAATGATGATGATATTATTTTTGGATTATCTAAAAATACTTTGTGTATTGATTTTTTAAAGATTATGCAAAATGAATTTGAAATGAATTTAATGGGAGAACTAAAATATTTTCTGGGATTTCATGTTTTTTAAAATGAAAATGGTATTATTTTAAATCAAAGTAAATATACAAAGGACCTTTTAAAACGTTTTGGTTTAGATTGTATTAAGGAAAGTGATACACCTTTGAGTACTAGTTGTAATTTGGATGCTGATGATGCTAGAAAACCAGTGGATCAAACCAACTACAGAGGTATGATAGGGAGTCTGCTCTATATTACTACTAGTCGACCAGATATTATATTTAGTGTGTGTATGTGTGAAAGATTTCAAGATAATCCAAAAGAGTCACACATGCTTTCTATTAAAAGAATTTTCAAATATCTTAATAATTATACTTACTTAGGATTATTTTATCCAAAAGGACAATCATTCTTTTTAATATGTTATTTAGACGGTGACATTTCTAGTTGCAAGTAAGATAGAAAGAGCACTTCTGGAACATGTCATATTATTGGGAAGTACCTGATATCCTGGTGTAGTAAAAATCAGAACTCTGTTGCATTGTTCATTGCTGAAGCAGAATATATTGCTGCTGGTAGTTACTGTGCACAAATTCTATGGATGAAACATACATTATTGTACTATGGATATCAGTTTAGACATGTATCTATAAACTGTGATAACAGTAGTGTGATCAATGTATCTAAGAACCGTATATCTCATTATGGGACCAAACACATTGATGTAAGGCACCACTTTTTGAGAGATCATTACCAAAAGAGTGATATTACTCTGGAATTTATAGGTACTGAACATCAATTAGTTGACATATTCACCAAGACTTTAAGTTCAAATAGGTTAAGTTACATTAGTCATGATTTAGGTATGATAGACTTCGAGTAGCCAAATCCTCACCATTATCCAAATCCTCACCGTTATCCAAATCCTCACTGATTTCCAAATCCTCACCGTTAGCCAAATCCTCACTGTTATCCAAATCCTCACCATTAGCCAAATCCTCACCATTAGCCAAATCCTCACCGTCATCCAAATCCTCATTGTTACCCAAATCCTCACTTTTAGCCAAGTCCTCACCGTTAACCAAAACCCCACTATTAGCCAAATCCTCACCGTTTTCGAAATCCTCACTGTTAGCCAAATCCTCACTGTTAGACAAATCCTCACTGTTAGCCAAAACCTCACAGTTATACCTCACTGGTATGAACCTCACCGTTATACCTCACTGGTATGAACCTCACTATTATACCTCTCTATAATGAACCTCAGCTCTATACCTCACTGTTAGTGGACCTCACCGATAAAAATGCCTCACCATTAGGAATCCACACCTGTATTTATTACCGTTAGGTTGTGTTGTTTTTAAAATTTTGTATCTTTATCCACCGGAATATTTATCAATTTTATTTTAGTTATTATGTTTTATTTATTTATTTTTTGATTTCTAAATGATAAAACAGAAGTCTTGACCTTATCTCAATCCACCTCAAACCCTTTGCCATTTAAGCCTAAACCCCTAAACCTTCATTTCTCTCGAACCCTAAGCCTCGCGATTTATAGAATGGAAAGAGTCCAGAGACCATCAGTCAGCGAAAAGGACTATGAGTCGAATGCCAAGAGACTCATAGGAGAGTCTAGTGGTGGTAGTGAAGTTAAGAAACGTAAAAATCTACATCTCATTCAAAGATAAATAGTAGTTGAGAAAGATCTATGTGCGGAATGGTTGATGAACAGTAAGTCTTTCGTTCTAAAAGAGCTGGAAGAGTATAAATGGGTAGAGGGCTTCTCGAATAACAATGGTCCTTAATATCTGAAGCTGGTAAAATAATTCTATGAGATTGTTTGTTTTGAGAAATCAAAAGTTGAGAATAGAATGGTATCAGTAGTGAATGACAAGACAATATCTTTTTCTTCTATTGAGTGGGATGAGTGCCTGAAAATTACACATTAAAGAGAGTTTGGGTATTTCTTGAAATCTGTACCTCCCAACAGTAACATCTTTGAGTATTAAGTTTCTTTGAAAGAACTAACTGGCCATGGTACACCAAGAAAAGTAGTTGTACAAAAATGGATGGAGAGAACCAGTTACTGTTAAAGTTCATCCAACATGTGCTAAGTCCAAGGAGAGGGGAATTTGAAAATCTGATATACTAAGATATTTAGTTGTTTCATTTGCTGAGGCATGGTGTCAAGTTAAATTTGGGTAGGCTTCTGATGATTCAAATTGAAGATATGACCAGGCCAAAGTCAAAAACTAATGATTTATTCTTTGCAAAGCTGATTATGTTGATAATCAAGGTAAGAAGTGTGGCTAAGTTTTAGGATGAGATACTGGTTATGAAAGAAAACTTTTTTATTACCAAAACTGTTTTTAAATACATGAAGATCAATTGGAATCCGTGGAGGAGATAATGGATCAGTGATAAAGGGAAGGTGTATGATAAGTTTAATCATGTGGATCATCCTTCTAGGAATAAGGATGTGAGGGATCTAGATCTGGGACCTGATGAAGATGAACCTGCATATAGAAACGAGGATGATGATGAAGAGGAAACTACTATGGATGACAGAGGTGATCCTGACTTTCCACATATCCCTGATTCTCATGCCATATCATATTGGGAATCCATTCCTCCAGCTTCTTTGCCAAGGAGAGATGCATTATTAAGAGATAGTGAAGGCGATGAATCTAGTACAGAGGATAAAGACCTGCCTTAATAAGATCATGAGGAGGCTAGTCTAGATTCCATTGGTGGTGATAATGATAAGGAATAAGTCCAGGAAAGTGAAGAACCTGTTTCTGATATCTCAGATGAGAGCCCCTTGAGTTTTATTCCATTGATTGGAAGTATTTCTGTGCCTATTGAGGTTGTTCTGGTTGAGATGGAAGAACCTACACCCATTCCTAATGAGCATCCTGTTAGAGAAATAGAAATGCTTGTGGAGAAATATTCTGAGAAAGACAGAGCTACTGAGGGTACTATTTCTATACATATAAAAGAGAATGCACAAATTAAAGGTGATCATCCAACCTGACTTGGAAATGTTTCAGTAGATAATGAGATTAAAGACTGGGCAGAATACCCAGGTTTTGTAGTTTGTGGGTTGGACTATCCTGATTCTGAAGATGAGACTCCCATCAATTGACCACAAGTTAACTATAATATCCTTTCTGAGTTTTTACCAGAGGATGCGGTAAGAAAATCTGATCTAGACCAGTTGAAGTCTGATCTTAAGACCACGTTTTTGGATGAGATAAAAAGATTGAAAACCTCTTTAATATCATCCATTCAATATGTTATTAATGAATCTGTGGCAAGTATTATGTCAGAAAGAGAACCTGTAGTTGTGCCTGAAAATCTGGTTACTAAGGCTGATCTTGAGTCTTTAAAGGATAAGTTGAAGGAGACTTGGACTGCATCAGTTGTATACTTATAGAGATGTTTTATTGAAGAGCTGAGCAAAATGGAAAATTCATTTGAACAATCTCTTGTATGTATTGTATCAAACACTGTGGAAGAGATGGTGAATGAAGTCATAGTTTGTCTTACTCAGATATAAACTTGGACAGAGGCTGTTAGTTCTTTGAAGAAATAGTTTTCTTCATTCCATACCTTGGCTAGTTCCAAAACCCAAGTTTTTTCTGACATAAATTATATCAACAGTGTAGTAAAGTATTTTGTGGATGTGTTTGAAGCCTTTAAAAAGAATATCAAAGAGCATGTCAGTACACAGGATTTGGTTGTCAGGAAGTTGATAAGTAGTTTGACCCAATATTTCAAGGAAACTATTGCATTCATTATCGAACCTCTAGGTTCACCTAGTGCTTCAGTAGACATTAATCAGTTTATAACTGTTTTGAAACAGGAGCTTGGTCAATCTAGTACAAGTAGCTCAGCTGATTCTCAGGTACTGTCTACCTCAAGAGATATCAAAAAATTTGTTCAAGAGAATATAAGGGATGTTACTACTACCCAAAAATAAATCAATGATACGATTGATCTCTACTTTCAGAAAGATTATACCAAGAATCAGCTCAAAAAACATTTCAATATTTTGTTAGAGAACATAAACCCACATCCAGTTACTTAAGCTTTCATAGAACAATTGAGCAAGCTCATGAAGTTGACTCCTTCTCTAGACAAGTTTATGGAGAACAAGGATGACTTTATCTCTTCTATGGAAAGAGGAGGAAGAATCATTATGGACTTTGGGAATCTATTGCTTCCATATTTTCATGTAGACAGTACCCCTATCATTGTACATCCAGCTCTGCCTGCCTCTACTCAGTCTGCCTCCACTCTTCAGATGACACCATCTCAGGCAATTAGAACTCTCTCTCCTATGATCACCCAGAGACCTAAACATTATAGGCCCGACAATGTATCAGTGGCTTAGCCTCCTCTGATTATCACTAGTGGTCCCAAGCCTCCACCTACATCTACCCAGCCTGCATCCTCTTCTGATTCCAAGGTAAAATCCAAATCACAAGCTGAGGAGGTGGATTTAATAGTGGCTAAGACATTTGATAAGAATCACTTGTACTCTTTTTGTCTCAATATTGTATTTCTCTGTATCTGTTTTCCCCAAGAAATATATATGATCTTACTTTATTTTACCTTCAGTTACTTCTCTCATCCTTTGTTTACTACTTTTTTCTAATCACAACGGGGTTGAAATGTGATCATAATATAATTTTACCATAATATAAATTCTACCTCTGGTACATTTGTTTTATATATCTGATACAGTTGTTTCATACCTCTGATACATTTTCCTGTAATACTCTATTCTCTAGTACATTTGAAAATTTCATTACTCACACTAAGAAGTGAGACTCAATGTAGTTTATACTGAAATATTAATGATTATTTTAGATTATAATACCATAATTTGTGATTATCAAAATGAGGGAGATTTTTTACCTCACCTGTTTTGATAATCTCAATTATGTTTTAGTATGTGTTTATAATCCTATATATATGTTAAATTATGTTGACAAAAAATATCAAAATAATCATTGGAATATGTTAATCAATGTTTATCCATGTTTATACATATTTTGAAATAATACTAACTCAATCTGGATATGATTTGCAAAGAACAAATAAGTATTAAGTTTTTAAATCCCTGATACAGACCTACCGATACATAGTCATCGGTACAGACAGATTCTATCGATAAGAAGATCTACTGATACAGAAAAGATACTGATCAGAAGTGCTACCAATACAGAAGAGCTACTGATACAAAAGAGCTACCGATACAGAGTCACTATCACTAATACATATCCTACTATTATAATGAGTAACAGCTACCGATATAGACCTACTGAATGAAGTCCACCGATATAAGTTCACTAATACAAAGAGAAACTGATGGAAACCAGCCACTATTTCTCTAAACTCTATTTCTATTGATTATTTAACAACGATCATATTTGGTGATTTTAATGCAACTATTATTAATTAATTAATGTCCGGTGAATGTTAGGGAACCGTACCTCGTACCTGTAAAAATGTAATCATTCCCATTGCTGGAGCTGAAGTTATATAAGGAAACCTAAAACTACTAAAGAGGTGTGGTCTGTCAGTATTTCCATGCACATACGAGACAATATTTTAGAGATAATCAAGGACTTACATACATAGAATAAGAAGAAAGAATACATACTGAATCTGTATAACCTGACCATTCATGTAGTAAAGAGATTCAATGATTCCACATGCACTCAAGCGGATCCGACAGATCAACCTGGACCTTTAAGTCAAATACAAAAAACAACACTTTGTCTTTCTTAACCAAAACTAGAGAGGGACTCAAAGCTTCATCTACATCAATCCATGGAGTCCAGATCTTCACTCAAAACACATAGAGATTTATAAACATATCTCTATTTGTTTAGCTCTATTTTGTTTCATTTATCTACACATTGAGTAGTGTGTGTGCTATGTATTTTTAGGCACACATTGTCTCTTGTGCTGAACTGGAGGATATCTTATATCCTCACTCAATCTTTCAAAATATTTTGATTCCCACTGTGGATTGTGGTAGAGGTCAAGTGTGACCTAGATATCATGTCTGCTACTGTTTTGGCTTTTCCGACAAAGAATTGTGGTAGAGGTCATAAGACCTAGATAGTCTGAGTAATATTGTTTTCACAGATCTAGTGTGTGGATCAAAGTTTATATAAACTGTTTGAGAGGACTAAGTCTCAGCTTGAGACTGAACCTCTTGGTTAAACTTGTTGTGCATCCTATTACATTTTAAACTATATCTTACATTATGCTGCTAATTACTTTGAAATTCAAATTTGTTTTAAAGTAACTCCGATAGTTAAACTAGAAAGTTTTTTTATTTACTGTAAAACATTAGGTTAGTTTCAAAAGCTAATATAATCTTCAGATTAGATTAACTGAGAACTAATCAATATCTTTAGAACCTAACTAACCCTTTACTATATTACAAATCCACTACAGTTTATCTTGTTATGTAAATTGGGGGATTTTAATAGAAATCTTTTTAACAGAAATTTTTAATTAAAACTCAATTCACCCCCCCTCTTGAGTATCCACTTTGACCTACAATATCATTTCAAATAGGTTAAACCATCAACTGATTAATATTGTATTTATAACCTACCAAAATATTTCCCCATGAATTTCTATTCCAATTTAATCCAAGAATTTTATTTCAAACATGTCAACCTTTCAATCCTATTGTGTAGCTACATCATGCGCATGTAAATTTACAATGGCCAATACCATCATGTAGGTAAGACTACAATTATTATTTAAATAAAATATATACAAACATATATTTTTACGGTCAAAAGTAAAATCTTCTCTACATTTATCTCTATAATAATACCTTCCTCGATCGGTAGGTTTCTTCCCTTTCTTCAGAATAGGATCACGTCTTAAAGTTTCTGAGGATTTTATCCATTAAAGTTTCTTCTATAGTTTAAACTCTATTATTTAGTGTCCTCATATCTTGGGATATATAAATTTACACAATATATCCACAATAATGAAAAATATTAATATATAAGTGACATTTTCATAGAAACCCACTTAGTGAAAACACTCATCTTTATTCCAACTCCAAACACTTGTTGATATTTTAGTATTGATTTTATTTTCTAACCAAACTCCAATGATAGAAATCCTAGAAATTTAAATTTTAAATGGATCAATGTGTATTGGATTAATGAGTGTGAAATAAATTTCCTTATGAACATCTAATCTAAATCAGTGAAAAATGATCCATAAAAAATAGACCAATATTGGAAATATAGGGGATTAATAGCCATTAAGGATAAATAGGTAAAACATAGATATAGTCATTATAAAACCCTTAATTATCAATGATTCATGGTTATCACACCTGTACAATTCATTCATGTCATAAAATTTTTGATGAATGTTAAAATCTACAAAAAAACTATTATTGAACTAAAAAATCCAATTTTTTCCATTTTCTTTTCATATCACTAAAATATTTTGTCAATGTAACAAAAAGAGATATCTGAGTTTGAATAAAAAATGGTCACTCATAAGGAAACACATACATAAAATAAATATATTAAAATATTTCAATTATTTTTGAATTGTATCTCTCAAATAATCACACAATCTCATAAACCAAAATGTGAGTGTCATTAGAGATCATCTACATAAATATATTATTACACATTACAGTATCAATATCAACCACAAACATCTCAATATAAAACATTGTTATATATGTAATATATCAAATCATTACCAATGTAAGTGGAAGATAAATGATGGGGTGATTGAAACGCTCTTTAAGAGAAAATATGTCTACATTTTATAAAATGTTATATCACAAGAATGTGACAAAATGTATTTATGTGAGAAATATCTGATAAAAATTCCATGAAAAAAATAGAACACTATAAATCATGATAGAAACACATATAACCTCAAATGATCAAGCTTATACGATTGGATAAGTGTGTGGAAACAAGAGAAAATAATCATGATCCACAAATCATAATATGGTCACATAACATAGATATGTGGCATAATCATAAACATAGGAAATCAAAACATTATGAAAAAACCCAATCATGATCCTGAGATAATTTATGAACAAAACCAATCATTTACATGAACCATGTGGTGATAAAAACTAGTCACACCAATGATTTATGTTTCGAACAAATCCTTTCATTTCGATTGATCAAGTTATAAGAAAATATAATCATGCCCACATATTAACATCATCATCTCATGGGAAATAAAGAATTCATACAATATATTATAGGTCAATATAATATCACACCAATCGTGTAATGATACACTATATATATATATGGGATACATAAATACAATAATAACTAACATAGTTAAAGGAAGCCCAGATAAATAAAATGGGTTACATTAAATTACAAAAGGTATCACAGAAATTTAAATCAATAATCATATCAGATCATACTTAAAATTTTATCTAAATAATTACATCATTAGATAATATAGTGGGATCATTCCTGATACATAAATTCATTAAAGATGGATTATATAGATATATATTCTAAAAATTAAATAGTGTCACAAAAAAATAAAAAAATCATTTTTATCATTTTTATAAAACAAAAAATTTACAAGTCACTTGGAAAAATAATTTTGAATATGAGAGAATTTTTAATAAAAAATTTAAAAAAATCCATAAAAAGTTATCTTCTAAAATAAATTATTTTTTAAAATTAAAAAGGAGTGGAAAATTTACATAAACATGAAATCTAATTTCTTCTTAAGTGTTAAGAAATTTTAATGAAAATCCACATCGATGTAAAAGTTTGTATTTTTCAATTTTTTAAGGAGATAAAGAAATATGTGAAATGAAAAAAAAATATTTTAAATGTGGATTTAAATATAATTCAATAAATAATTTTGATAATAATAATTTAGATATACATGTGAAGAATCCATTAAAAATGATTAGAAAATTTCTATATAAAGATGTATTTTTATGAAGAAATAAATGCATTAATGGAGAATAAATTCATTTGAAAAATAAGAATTCTGCAAAAAAAAATTGAAATAAAATATTAAAAAAAATAGGTATGAAGAAATGAAACAAATAAGAATAAATTTCAAAAATAAATATTCTAACACAATGAAAGGGATTTTAGTTAACGAAAACTATTTGCATTGATTCATACATGGAGAAGTGTGCTCTAAACTCTTATTTACTAACGATGGACTCATTAAAAAACAATTATAAACCTTAATCATATTTTATAACATTCATATTAATATTTTAAATTCATTTATAACATATTTATTACTTATTTTTAGATGATATTGATCATCAGTTGTTAGTGATTTTTGACCATCTCTTATATTTCTATCACAGCTACATTCCTCATTACATTTTCATAATTTCATCATTTATATAAGAGTTTTTGTACTAGAATACAAGTTAAATAATTATTTATGATCTTCTAGGTATATTCCATTATATTTTTAGTTACAATTAATAGATATAGAATCTTTTACAGGAATGTTTTGTTAAATTTTTAATGAATAAAAGATGGTATAATAATAATAATTAGAATATTAATATTCAGATTTAAGGGATAACAGATATTAACATACATAATAGTATCATATTTCTCTTATAATTTTGTATTTGTGGTTATACATGACAAAATTTTATTGCATCATTCATATAGGTGGTCAAAACGGCCAAAATAATAACATGCTATAATTGTTGATGTGTATGGTTATGAAAATTATTCTTTTATTATAATACCATTACAATATAACAGTAATGAAATAATTTATATTTTATTAAGGTTACGAATCATATTTTTGAAGAGGTGGATGTAAAAATGTTGTGACATAATGATTAGGGAGTGGATAATGATCATGTTTGGAAATCAAACATTCTCTTAGATATCCTCTTTGAAATTAGGGATTTGGGACACCATACTATAACTAGAGGTTGAAAAAAGATATATATGGCTATAAGATAGGGGAAATTGGAAGGTATTTTTGAGGTATTATAAGGATAGTTGGGGTTTTGAGTGGTAAGAAGAGATATCCTATTATGAAATGAGGGTTATACACTAAAAACTAAAAAAATTACTCTAAAAAGAGTTTATATCATTTTAATTATAAAAAAATGATCCACAAAAAGTTACCACTTTTTAGACTGTTTAAATATTTTCTATGGTGATTATTTTATATTAAAATTATAGGATTACCCTTATTAAAAAATTATGACATAATAATTCTAAATATAATATATGTTTAATCTAATAAAATTCCTTTATATTAGAAAATAGTATTTAAAATTAAATCATAGGATATACTGAAAACCTATTTTGTAGAAAAATAATTTTTTATCAATAATATTGTTAAAATAATTTTATTATCATTAACTAACATAAATAGGTGTCAATATATTCTTTTATATGTATACAAATTACCTTATTGTAGTCATTCAATAAATATCAAGTTAATTCATTTAGATAAAAAATTACAGAACAATTTATAAGCATTTCCTTTAAAATAAGTGTTTCTACATTACTGTGGTATCTAAATTTTACCAATGTAACATATTTTTGTATCTAAAATTAATATTTAAATTATTGTATTATTTTCATATTAAATCCTTATTTTATTAAATAAATAAATGTGACAAAAATTTAATTTTTAACAAATGCAAAAAAACAATATTCTAATTATTGAATTTTTATGTATAAAATGATTTTAATTTTATTCTACTAAAAGTAATAAATAATTAAATGAATCTAAATTACTTAATTTTTTATATTATCAAAAAATTCCCTTAATATTGTCATTAAATATTGATCATTTTTTTAATAAGAAAAAAAACAATCCTTAAAAATAGTTCATTTAAATATTTTAACAAAAACCTATTAAATTAAATTAATTATATTTTATCCATGTGATTTTTCCAATTTATTATCATTATATTTCATTGAATTTTGTAAATATATCAAATCATTATTTAATAATTAAATTATGAAATGCGTAGAAATATTTTTTTTCGTTATTTTAATGATATATTATCTTTTTTTTTCATTATATAATTTTCAAATTATTATAAGATATTAAACATTTCAAATATTCAAATTGGATACATAAATACCCTTTGAATGTATTTCTAGTATCCATATATATATATATAGTTTATATTTAATTGACATATATATCCTTTCGTACATTAGTAAAATAATTCATCATTTTAATTTACTTCTCTCTCAACATGTTTATTATATTTATTATTACTTTCATAGATTCCATAGTTCAAACCACAAAGATGTTCATTAGGGAAACCATGAGGATAAATTTTTTAATATTTGTGGTATTTTTATTTACTTAAAAACTTACTACCCCCACAATTTTCTTAATGATGTTTCATATAATATTATCATAATGTACTAATGTTTATATTTATCTCATTTAAATGTATTGTAGTTCATTGTAGTTCTATCGGGAATGTGAAAAATGTTATTCAACATTGTATTTATTAAATTTAAAAAATAAATTGGAAAATCATAGGGTGTTACAAGAAAATATCTGGGCTACCTAATCTATTAAATTAATAGTATTTGACTCTTTAAATCAATCCTATATATAATTAATTCAATTTATTACAATCTAATAGATAAATACTACCTTTATTAATAATTATATAAGGAAAAAACACGATCAAAATGATAGAAATTTTGAGGACAAAATAAGGGAATATGATGAATGATTTTTAAGGAAGTATATAAGGAAATATATAACATCCCAAGAATTTAACCATTATTTTATTTTAAACAAATTTTATTAAATGGACTATCTTATATTTTAATCGATTAAGGTATAGTTTTTTATGAAATGAAATAATTTTCTTTAATCAATGAAATTATTGAATATAAATGAATATTCGAATTATAAAATAAATATTTCTTTTTTTTTTATTTCACAAGTAATGGTATTTTATTTTCTTAATGAAAATATGTTAAATCCTTTTGTTAAATGACTATAAAATCCCTATTTGTTGAAATATTTAATGAATTATAGTTATTAGTGAATATAATTACTGATTTTGGAGAAAATGTATTTTAGACTTTTTTGTGAGGGAATTATTTTAAATTAATTTTACAAAACTATTATTGATAAGATACTAAGTAAATATTAAAAAAAATTAATCTCTAAATATAATTTTGAAATACAAATGCTAAATGTGTACATTTCTGGTAGATATATTTAATATTCTAAATTTTTAACTCACTTTTTATAAAAAATAAGTGTTTATTAAGAATTTAAATTTACATTATTTTTAATATGAAAAAAAAGTTTTAAAAATATTTTTTCTTGTTTTTTAAAGATATAAGATATGCATTTCATTATGAAATTTAATATTTAAGGAGTTGTTTTTTATGTAGTCAATAAATTAATTTTTTTCATTTGTACATAATATTTATAATTCTATAGTGATTAACAAGATTGGTATTAATTTATTTATATTAAAATTATAATAGAATATATATATATATATATATATATATCAAATTATATGTACATACTATAAATATTTTTAGATTGTAGATAATTATTTAAATAAGTACATGTATCTATAAAAAATTATAAAAAATTATATAATTAATTTATAAAGTCACTTTTGTAATTTTAAATTTATTTATTGTGTTAAGGATAAAAACATTCCAACCATAAAATCCATAAGGTCCAAAACCTTATACCCTTATTAAGGGGAGAATTATTAACCCTTTGGGGAAGGCTAGATTGTGCAGCGCCATGGTGGAAGAGGTGAGTATACCTAAGTTGAGAATAGTGGATGCTTACTGAACAGGCGTGGTCATAGTACCTGTATGGTATGTGGTCCACTCAGTGGTGCGCAAGGGGTAAGGTAGTTTTTCCCATGCCTATATGATTTATTCAAGTGTGTCTATCTTCTAACCCCAATGCCTTTTCTCAAGTGGACTTTCGCATGGATTAAATTATTAAGAGAACACTAGATGAAAAATTGTTCAATGTGGGATGGGACATCATGGGTACTATTCACCTATGATTTAAACGAACATGTATATAATTTTCGAATGATTGAGAATAAATATATATATATATTCTAATCTCCTCATTGTTTATCTTATTCCTTCAATATATTTTGGGAAACTCTATGCCATTTTCTAATTCTCACATCACCATCTTTATCTTCTCTGTCCACTGTAATATATCACCTGCATCTATGACTTATAAAATATCACTTCGGGACTTAACCCTTGTCATCACTATTACTATCCTACGGTGACAAACTCATAACCACAAACCAATCAAATAAAGGTAATAGAAACTTTATAGTTCTTTCGCTGAATAGATAAACCCATTATAATCATGAATGACTCACGAAATTCTAAGAACATCTTGAATCAGATGAAAATGAAAATAAATTTATATATAAATATATATATTTATATATAATAAAATTTATCTTCTAGATACATATATATATTTTTTAGAATAAAAATAATGGGTTTTTCTAACAATATCTAGAAGATAGAATTTTTAACTCCACTTATAATATTATAGATTAATAGGTATTCTATTTCATCTTGAACGGTTGTCCCTTTAAACAATTCTTGTATATTCCTTATGATTTTACACATAAATAAGGCATAAAATATCCTCATGAGAGATCCCATAAATATAAAACCTCACACTCCATAATTCTAATTTTTTTTATTTTGAGAATTTCAATATCCTAAAATACCACTTTATTGGAGGTTATATGGTAAGGTTGTAGTATTTTAAAATTACTATTTTAATATTTTTAATAAAATCATCAATTTTTATAATATTAAATAACAAAAAAATTATAATCTCATATATTCATTCAAAAACAATATTTTTGTAAGGGTTATTTTTGTAAAATATTTTAATTTTTTTGTTTTTCAAAACTCGTCTCTTGTGAGGAGTAATTTTTTGTAGAACATTATTTGGGGATATATTTCAAAAACTACTAATTTATGTAAGGTAAAAATATATTTTCAAAACTATGTATCATATTTTGAAAACCCTTTAAGTAAGAGATTAATATTTTTAATTTTTTTGTAAGGGAAATTTATGATATTAAAATTCTCAATTTTCAAAATTATGATTTTATAAAAAAATTAATTATTCAACTTTGAATTAAATTTATTAAGATTATTTCATGATTTAAAAATAAATTGTTGTGTTCTATTAAGCTTCAAGAATTTTTCTCAATGCCCATGATATATGGTAAATGTTTTTCTTAAATTTATTTAAAAATATAATTGTGTGAAATAACATTTTATTTGTTTTTAAAACCCTTTTCAAAATAATGTTTTACAATAATTTCATTTAATGTTATTATTTTCATTTTTGGAATTATCATTGGGTTTTAAAGTTAACATTTTATGCCTAAAATATTATTTAATATTTATGAACATTATAATGAAAATATGTGTTCAATATACTATATTATTTCATTAAATTTCATGCATATATATACAAAAAATTCTATATGAACAATTATTTCATTATAGGAATTATTTCCAAAGAATTATTTAAAAATTATGGATTTCTCAAAAAAAAAATAAATTTTAAGTGAATGGTGTCTTCTTAAATACTATTTTGGAAAAAATTTATGTAATATAAAATTATTTTTAATTTAAAAAAATTATATATATTTAAAAGTATTTTCTTGAAGAATTTTAATGAGAAAGGATGACTGTGAAAAATATTTTATTTAAAAATTAGGTACTTGGTTATCAAATCTAATGAATGGAAAAAGAGTCTGAACCCAAAACCTCAATGTGAGTCTATCTTAATAGTTATATTACTAGTTAATCATGGTTTTCATATGGTTTTACATGTATCACTATATTAACAATAAAATTAGACTTTTTAATGTCAATATTTTTAAGAGTTTTCAAGGATAAATACAAGTAATTTCAATAGTCATTATATTTATAAATTTAAGGGCTTTTCAAAATGATAAAAATTTTAAAAGAATATAAATAGTATTTCTTGTGGATATCATTGAAACACATACATTAATGTTTCATAAAAGTATTTCTCAAATGTTTTATATTTTTTATAAAAAAATGTTTTTAAAATAGTTTTTGAACAATTTTTAATGGTATTTTCCCTTATTTCAAAAAGCCTTAGAATGAAATGTTTTTCTCACCCTATGTTTTAAAATGTTTTTTATGGGAATATTAGAAGTTACAAAGGATTTTGGTTTCATTTAAGGATCCAGCATTACTTATGTTAAAAAAATGTTTTTGATTTATTTTAAAGTATAATTTGAAGTCATGTTTGTCCTTAATTATTTAAAACCTAGGTCAAAGAATAACATTGGACATATAATGGACTGTATAATTTTAGTTAATTTTTATATAATTTTTTTTACAAGTGGATCCAGGAGTGTGATTCTCTTGATCTTATTAAAATATATAGGACGGAAAAGGATGATATAATTGTTACATAGTCATTGCTTATACATATAGTGGACGAGTATATAAAGGATTATAAAATGGATATGGGAATCTTATGTTGATGTGAAAAATGAATTAGAGAAAAATTAAAAATATAATAAAATAACCCATATAAATTGAATAATTCAGAGATAATAATAAGTAAAAAAATATAATCATTCATTGTCAAATATATATTTCTATAAATCAATAGTTTAATTTATAAGTTAAAATTATCATTTTTAGAGTTTTAATGTAATAAATTGGATTAAAAATTTTATGTTAGGATATAAACATTTGGTAATTGTAAAAAGTTCAATTTTTTGAAAAAAAACCAACTTGTGTGAATAGTGAAATACATTAATAAACATAATAAATGAAATATAGATTATGAAAATGAGTAATTGTTAGTGAAAAACGTAAAAAGTTTCTTAAAATATATTTTTTAGAAATAAAATACTTTACCTAATTTTTTTCATTTAGATTTCACATTCCACATAAAATTATGTTCCTTTACATTATGTAATAAGTTTTTGTAATTATACTATCCAAATTTCATTAACCAAAAGGGAATTACTCCAGCCTTTCTACATCACACAAATAGTTTGGTTTTCACTAAAATATATACCACATTCCATACCCAACTAATATTCCTCGATTTTGAGATATTTTATTCATAGGAACAAGTCCCAAGGAGATCAAAACAAATTTGGTCCCTAAGAGAATATTTCACTTCATCAAAGTGGGTAACACATTCTAAATTACATATTTCTTCTATCTTATGGCTCTAAACCATGTTAAATGAGATAAATAAATATAATAAACTTAGATTAATATCATTATACAATTTAATAAATTTTAAATATTTAAAAATTAAATATTCAAAATTATTATTTTTTATTTTTCACGTTTCTGTTTGGGTTAATTCGACCACATGTATGAATGATGATATTATATTTTCATCGTAATTTTCATATAGGGCTATAAAAAATAATAAAATGGTAACAAA
Source organism: Viscum album (assembly GCA_963277665.1). NCBI lineage: Eukaryota > Viridiplantae > Streptophyta > Magnoliopsida > Santalales > Viscaceae > Viscum > Viscum album. The sequence continues at coordinate 1,160,894,515 of OY728143.1, read as the reverse complement.
TTTTTAATTTTTTATAAATATATTTTTTATGTTTTTAGAATACTAATATAAACATTTATTTTCATTCTTAAATAAACTTATTAGGGTTGATAAAGTTCCCTAAAATGAAACAAATATTGTACTATTTCTTGTAAAATAATATTTATACCCTCAATAGAGTAAACCTATACATTTACATCACACTAAAAAATTATGATTCTTTTACCCTGGTAGTTTTGGATCTGAGAAACCCATGAACATGTAATGATGAAAAAGATCATCATAACAAAGCACGTGTGAAGAAATTGACAAAAATACCTTTTGATGCACATAAAGATTAATAGTGATTAATAAATATTTATAAATGACAATAAATAATTATTATTAGTTTAATTGAATATAAATAAATAAATTAAATAGCAAATTAATAAACTAATGTTGATTATATTTGGATCAATTGGACATTTTTGAAAGATGTGTGTTAATAGAGTCTTTCTTTATATCTATTTAGATTCTTACTATGTCTCACTCTCGCCTTTCTCACACATTTTAATTATGAATCATACATTTTATATTTTAGGATTCATACTATTTCAATGCATTACATTCTCATTCTTCTACCTATATACTCACTACGTTAACTACTTTTATATAAAGACTTCACAATGTTAATGATTTTTATTCTTAAATTTCATATGATTTTCTGCCTTTATCTAAGAGAATATTCTTATATATATTTGTTTTATTTTATAATATTTACTTTTATTTGAATATATATTAAATAAATGTTTTTATAAAAATGTATGTTTAAATTTCATTTTTTTCATCCTTTGAAACAAATATTAAAATCAAATCGACTATTTATTTTCCCCTAAATCAATATAATGAGAAGGATAAAGAAAATATGAATTTAAATATTTATATTTTTTCACTTCCTCAAAAATATTTGTCGTACATGATAATTTTTTTTGATAATTTTATCCTTTAAATAACACATATTTTATATTTTATCACATTATTAGGGGATTTTTATTCTTAGTATAACCCAAATTCTATCATTAGTTGATAATTATACCTAAAAAATCATTATTATGTGAAATATTTTATTTTCCTGGTTTAATCATACTATGTCATTTAATGGTACTTTGGTTATTTTAATATTCATTTGGAAACCAAATTTATATATATATAATTATAGTATGGGTTGGATCAATGTTATATATCCTACAAATTCATTCGGTAACGAATACTTCTCATGAGATTATTATGTCATGGACATTTGAAGTGATTCTAATTTACTATGTTATGATATCTTATTAGAGGGCCCAAATTAATAATTATGAAATCCAATGATTTAGATTTCTTAATATCCATATGTTATGATTCATTATTATATTCTCAAGGTTCATGATCATTTTATTATAATTTACACATTATAAATCTAATGTATTTATGTGTTCAAAAATACTTGTTATGTATATATTCTTTTATGATATTCTGTATGATCACTCATACCTATTTTATTTAAAAAATTCATGTTATTCACATTATTATTATTTGTACCGTTCCTTTTTTTATGAATGGCATCTGGGTTTCTCATGCATTGATATATCTAGAATTGTTTACTTTCTAAACTATGTTTGGAATAAATGTATCTATTTTACTTTGGAAAAATAAAATATATTACTAATATCAAAATATAATAAACCTTTGTCTTACGTTTATTTGTTTCTATATTTAGTTATAATTTGAAATGACATAAAATGATGAAAAATGTATATGTTTCGTACATATTTTTGAAGTTGGTTTCATAGAAGAGTTTAGTTAATTTTAATAATCACATTATATAGATAAAGTGTATCAAAGTAAAATAAAACTAGGTTAAACTGAATTTATTATATGATAATATATTAAGGGATTAATTTTTTAAATTAAATTGATTGTTTACTTTTCTTTTATATGATATTATCTATATTCACACTACACTCTTTACTTTTAGAAAATGGTATAAAATAGGATGTTCAAATTTTAAAAAAATTATGTATGGTGAAATATTTTTTGTAACATAGAGTTAAATAGAATTTTTTTTAGTGTATAAAATTTTATAGTTATGTTTTCCTAGATGTCTTAGAGTTTTCATAATAATATAACTCATATATATCATCTACCTGATAAAGATATGGAAAATTCGTATTTGAGGCCTTCATTCGACATGGATCACTATCCTTTAATTCCTACCCCATTCCATCAAAAGTATAATAGATAATCAACACAATGAATGAAAAAATATTTTATAAGTTTTAAAGTTTAGATAAATGAAAGGTTATTGTGATGGTCTATTTCTTAAAATTGAAAGCAGATAATCAATTTCTATTTATCTATAACTCAAGTCACAGAAGATGGTTTATTTGGAAAAGTACCTTTTGGTGTAATTAATAAAAATTTGGTATATAATTTCATCCTTATTGATGTTTATGGGATTAATCGTCTAAAAAAATTATCTATTATTCAATAGAAACAATTTGATGTAATATTGTTCATAGATTTCTCCCTCTATATTGAGTAAATGTTAATTTCTAGAATATAAAATTACAATTTTATATCCCAAATCATCTCATGATTTTATATCAATTAAAGTATGTCAATAAACTCATTATGGTGACTAATTCCTTAATATGGGACTTCATACATAATAACGGGGTGTATTTGGAATGTATCATTGGGGAAAAAATAAAAGTTGAATATGTACCAATTATGTTTTAATTTCTCAATGTTTCCCTAAATTTGTGTTGGTCTTCACAAAAATTCTGATGTACTGGTTTCAATTTAACTCATATATGGTCCTATTCCTATTCAAATATCACTTATTGAAGGTCACCAAAAGTAATGAAAGAATTTAATAAACAACTATAATGTTTAGATTTTCTTTTTATATAACTAATGGTTTTATCATGGGGTGTGTGATTACTTTTTTTGAGGAAAAGAATAGAATAATTTGAATTATCATTTATTATCATGATATCAACTATATCAAGATAAAAATTAATCATCATATACCTCATATTGATGACGATTTTATAAAACATCATAGAGAACAATTGTTTACAAAGGTGGATCACGGTTCTTGAAATCATAGATAATGGGTGAAAAGGTGGAGATATACCCAAGTCGTTCTTCTTTCTAAAAAAAAACATTATACATTCAATGTGATTCATTTTAGACAAGTAAATACTTTTTTTTATTTTAATGTATTTAATTGATAGATTCATTAATGATACGCTTGATAATGTTGTATTGGTCCTTATAAAGAGAATTCCAATATATTCCAAGAGAAATGTGGAATATGTTGTTAATTTTATATTTTTTATAGTGACATTAAGAAAATATAAATTGATTTTAAAACATTAAAATTGTTAATTTTTTTTGTAAAAATTATCATTTTTAAGTCATGTAATTATATATAAGGGTAAATTTATGGATCCCTTAAAGACATTGGTTATTAAATAATGACCTAGAAAATTAACTTTTAAGGATTTATGGAGAACCAATTTAAATTGTATCTAATTATGAGTCAATGTTTACCTCAATTTTCTATAGAATTATATAATTATAATTGAAGGAAAAACTAAACATTAGTAACCTTCATCGTGTATCAATACATTTTCATTCTAAAAGGACCATTCAGAATGTGGAATATAATCATTGATAATTTTTGATGAATTTAAGAGGGGTTTTTAATTAATAATATATATTATTAATTTTGAATTTAATAATATTTTACACTCAATAATAAAAATGGAATCATATGAGCCACTATGTGGGTAGATAAGATGAACTCTAACATGATGGGTTGAAATTATAGAGTGAAATTTATTATAAAAAAAAACTTATCAAGTAATAACATAGAATACACATATCATTCAAAAGCATATTAAGGTAACTAAAATTAAATAGAAGATATGTTTTAATAGTCATTATAAAAATTTGGAGTTCGATTCTAATGAATTTTTTTTATTTTTTCTATAATCATATAAGTGTGATGTGAGATTTTGAAAGAACATAAAGTAAATCCTTAGATATATTGGCCTCTCCAGTATTATTGAACATTATGGAATAATATCTTATTAATTAACAATTAAACTAAACCTCTCCCAAGTGAACAATGTTTCCCATGTATCCCCTCGATGGAATTAATTATTAAACCAACAACAATAACTTAATCAAGGGGTGGTACGGCTAGAATATAATTAATCATATGAGGAATAACCAATGCAATTATTAAATTATAGATATAAAGTAATAATAAAAAAGGTTACACAATTTGTGAGAATTCATTAGAGAAATAAATATATGAAAAGGTGACATCACCATTCAAATATGTAATTAAATAAAAGTACCCTGATATTATCATATGAGTAATAAAATTTTGGGGGTAAAACTTTTAAATGGGGGAGATTGTAATGACCCAATATTTTCTTCATTATTTAATGATGTACTTTGATTTTAAATGAATCATTCTTTAAACTAAGAATAAACAATTAACCAAACATCCTGGGATTATTCAATTATAATATTAATACATTAGAAAGTCATATATTCACTATAAATAAATAAAATTATTATTATTATTAAATTAAAATGTTGATTTCGGATACATGGTATAAATGTTAGGGTTTATAGTGTCCTAGAAATACCATACTCATTATAATAATATATATAAAATAAAATTTTTAGCAAAATGAAATAAATTTGAGAATAATATAAGTGAATAAAAATAAAAAATTTAATAAATCATGTAAGTAAATAGCTAGGATTGGAAATTGGTAATGTAACTATTAAATAGTAATTTTTTAAACATATAAAAAGCGGGTATATCTAAGTTTTCATAACTTGTATGAAACCATGCTATAAAAATAACAAATCCAAAAAAAATTATTTATTTTAAGTTTATAAACTAATAAATGACATATATAAGTTAAAATCTTAGAGACATAAAAACAAATAATACTTATATATGAATATGTGACTTCCCTAGTGAAATTAAAACATCCATCATTACCTATTTCTTTCACCCTCTAAGTACAAATTTTCTAAAAAAAATTAACAAAATTAATTACAATAAATTAAAATCAATTTAGATCTATGAAAATGATATAATAATGAAATATCTATTGAATCATAATCATTCTTTTCTTTTATAATTCTTTTATTGAGGGTCAACTCAATTTCCTAAAGAAATACTGATGAGAGCTGAAGATTTCAAAAGAAATACTATATTTCATTAATAATCACCTATTAATTAATTAAAATATATCTAGAACCATTCATTATAGAAATTTTTGGTGAATTATGGACTTCACTAAAAAATGTGTTACAATATGAATTTTAGTGGTTCTTAATTTAATATTATTTAATTAGAAAATAAATATATTTTTGAGAACATATAACTAATTTTATAAATCGATTTAAAATTGGATTTTATTGATTTAACTAGTTTTTACATTTAATTAGATTCCATAGCTAAATGCTGAAAATATTTTTTTTCCAAAATGTTCAAATATTGATTTAAATAGTACAACGAAAACATGTTTTGAATTTTTATTATTTTTACCTTTTTGTACCAAAATTTAATTTTAATATATTTAATAGAATATTTTTATTGTAAAGGCGAGGTTCGTGACTGCACTATCGTAAAACATAAAATTGATTATGATTTTAATATTGATTTATAGTCTAGGTAAGACCTTAGGTCATATCTCAAGGAGCGCAGATAGGTTTTGAGTATGTATTTCTAATAAGAATTACTAAAAGGGGGTGGTTTTGAAAATAGATTTTAAGTATATTACTTAATTAAAGAGTTAAATAGATGATAAATAAAGGTGGTGTATTAATAATTATTATAAAATAATATCATTTCACGTTCACTACACATCTTGGATAGTTCATTGTTCTGAAAATATAACATTTATTTGTTTAATTATTTGGTTGAAGGTTGTCAAGATCTTGACTCCCCTCTTGCCTCTTCAAATGATGCTTAGAGAATCACCCCTTGAAACAACAATCGTGTTTCTAAGATTTGGTTTTCAAATATAGAATAAAAGGTCTACCAAATATTAGTTAAATATTATGAATTTGTGAGATAAATAGTATTATGGTTTTGTCGAATCAGAACAACCCATGATTCTCACTTGAAATCTCAACCCACTCGGTGATGAAATAAAAAGCGTTCCACTTAATTATATCAATGGAAATGTAATCACGGGGAAGCATGTAATGATATAAAATAAGTGAAATATTAAACACAAAAATTATAAAAAAACTAGCATAAGAAAATGTGTTGTAACTCCCTCCCAAGTTTGTGTAGCTCCCACGAAATGATCGTCCACTGTTTAGCTCGCCATCGAGAGGAGGAGAAGGATTATGTGGAACTCCTTCTTCATCATTGATCATCCTATGAGTATAAGGGCCTCTAGAACTTATAGGGTGATTATAATACCTTCTATATGACTCATAAATGGTAGAGATTGGCTTCTGGTTCGAACTCCCAAATGAGATACCGATGGTTCTCTTTTATAGAAAAAATTGGAAGTGGTTTTGGGAACACAAATTGTGTAATACCACTTGTCACATTGTTTTCGGCCTCTATAAAGTCTTAAATCACTTTTGACAAAACTATAAAGATGTTTCAAAATGTATTTTCTATCTCCATAGATTTTTTGGATCCCATTGTACACGTACAACTCTAGGTACGAACAGAACACAACACACAACTTTTGACTCCATGCAGATTCAGTGGCATGGACAGATCACTTTGGTTGGGAACCTTAATTGCCGATCGGGGCTTGGTTGTCTTAATAATAGATCAAGATAATTTGATTTTGGAGCAGACCAAAAAATAAAATCCCATTCGTATGGACGTAGATTTCATAATCAACCAAACATTGGACATGTGTTCATGGAACCCATGCAGTTTTGGCCCATTTTCCTTCCGGATCATCTCAGGGGCCTCCAAATCACCTCCTCATGCTATGGAGTCACCAAAAAAAGTAACATGGACCTTTCTAATAGTGATAAACACAAAAAAAATTAATCAAACAAGGACATAATTTTTATTATTATTTATTTTCAATTTAAAACAAGTTTAGCATAGTGGTGTAAGGGTGAAAATGAAACAGTGAATCGCAGTGCGATCACAACCCCACACCTAAAAATTTTCACTCCGGGGAAAAGTAACATATCAAAAAAATAATTAATGTATATATTACCAACATCATGAAGATTTAATAGTTGAGGAAATTTTAATTCATTACAGTAATGTGATCAATGCACGAACCACACCAAGGAGTTCTTCCTAGTGAAAATTGAAAAATACATCTCATAAATAATATCACAATGAAATTCAAAAAGATTAATTAAACCAACATGAGAAATGAATTAAAAATTCAACCATTCCACTAACTCTCCATGTGTGTGTTAGAAAACCATTCCATGTTATTCTTTTCACTTTCTATCCAACAAATATTGGTTATTTTAATATTATTCAGCTTTAAATGATTTTTTTCACCGAACCTACCCTATATCAATTGCAATAATATGTCAAGACTCACTCAATTAATCATTCCTAGAAGTAAAATCATAATCTCCTGACCTAGATATCCCAATATGTTGCACATTTCATCACACCCCTCATTTATCTTTTTTTCCTTTAGAAGTTTCATTTTGAACAAATATCACATTCATCTCTCAACCATTGTTTGATCTCCTCACGACACTAATTTCAATAGTTATAACAAGATCAAAGGCTTAAGAGGATTGGTTTTTGACCTACCCAAGACAAAACCTGATTTATTTTTTGAGGGAGTAAAATAGCCGTACATTAGGTATACACGCATAGGTGAATCTGGTATGGAAATGAAACTGATCGGAGAAGGAACTAATTTATAGAAATATCATTTAATGAAAAAAAATATTAACCTAACATATATTTTCATTATATTAAGTAAGAAATATTCACACTTTATGGTTTGGTGCAACAATGTGTGGAGATATTAGTGAAACAGATTTCCCCAAAACTACTCACACAAGGGGCATTAATCATCTCAAATGTTTCACAGTGATAAATCCATTTATATCATTGAAAGAAAACCAATTCACTAAAAATCACCCCCTGATGTTAAATTCATACAGATATTATTTTTCACCTTCATTGTGGTATTTTTACTTTCCCCCCTTTATGGTCATCGAAACATGGAACTTTGAAATTTTTTATGGGAAAAATGAAAATACCATAAAGAAGGAAAAAAGAGAAAAAGGAGAATGACAATGGAGATCCTAATGAATCCAGAGATATGGGGAAAAGTGAAAATACCACAAATAATGATAAAATTATAAGAAACATAAAAGAAAATGAAAATTCCTAACTAACCTAGAAATTTACCCATCCCCCAGACCTAGAATGTGCAATGTCCTCACTGTAATAATTGAGAATGTGAGAAGGAATTATAACACATGGTGTGTTTCACTAGTATGTTTCTTATTGAACATGGAGTTCCTCAATGAGGAACTATAGATGGGCTTCATGGAAGTGCTTCAGCCACTGCCCATTGACAGTGAAGGTTTTCTTGGTTTCTTCATTTTGAACCTGAACAACACCAAATGGATATACAATAATAACTGTGTATGGGACAAACTATCGGGAACAAAGATTACTAGGATGCAACATAATCCTTTCATTATAAAGGAGGACCCTCTGCCCAATGTGGAATTGATGATGAAGTATATGATAGTCGTTGGAAACCTTGGTTCTCTCCTTATAAATCCTGGAGTTTTCATATGCATCTCTTCTCATTTCTTTAACTATTGAATCTGTAACTTCCTTTGAGAACATGCACCATAATGATTAGAATTGCATTTTTGATGGCCTAGTAGGCCTGGTGCTCAATCTCAATAGGTAGGTGACAACACTTTCTAAACAAAAGAATATAGGGTGACATTCCAATGGGAGTTTTGAAATTAGTACGGTATGCCCACAATTAATAATCAAATCAAAGACTCCAATATTTTCTATTGGGTTGAACCATTTTTTCAAGAATATATTTTAACTCTTTATTTGACACCTCATCTTGACCGTTGGTCTATGGGTGATGTGCAGTAGACACTCTGTGAAAGAGCTAAGGTTGTTATGGAATTTAATTTCTCTTAGAGACATTCCCCATTCTTTGACAATGAGGACAAGATTTGAAAAATTCATGGGCATCCTCAAAAATTGTTGGCCAAAAGAGGCCAGAATCATGGACCTTGCGAGAAGTCTGTTGGGAACCAAAGTGGCCCCCATAAGAAAGAGTGTGACAGAATCTAAGGACAAACTGAAACTCACTATCAAGAACACAACACCTAAGGACTTGATCACTACAGGTGCACCTGAGGTAGGTGTCATCCCAAATGTACCAACGAGACTCATGTTTTAGATGTCTAGCATGTTTTTTAATGAAATCTTTAGGAATTCAAGATGATACCAAATAATTTACAATTTCATCATACCAAAGAATAACATCTTTCACTCAGTAAAATTTTTCATCTGGAAACATGTCATTAATGGGAATACAGGGGGATGTGTCAATTTCTGAGGATGGGAGGATCCTACTAATATGATCAACCACCACATTCTCTACTCATTTTTTATCTCAAATTTCAAGATTAAATTCCTAATGGAGGATCATCCAGCGAATGAGACGTGGTTTGGATTCTAGTTTCTTAAAGAGATAACAGAGGGCTGCATGGTCTGAAAATATATTTACTTTGGAACCTAAAAGTTACAACCTGAATTTATCCAAGTCAAAAATAATGGCAAGGAATTATTTTTCAGTTGTGGTGTAGTTTTCATGGGCAGGGTCCAAAGTACGTGAGGCAGAGGCAACAACATGTGGAGCTCGATTGACCCTTTGTAACAAGACTTCCCCAACTACATATTTAGAGGCGCCACACATGAGCTCAAATGGTAAATCCCCCTGAGGTGGTTGGATTACTGAGGGTGATGTGAGACTCCATTTTAACTTAATAAAATCTTCCTCACATTATTTATCAAAAATAAATTCTTTTTCTTTTTTGAGTAATTGGGAGAGGGGGAGTGCAGTTTTACTAAATTCGTGAATGATAAGGCGATAAAATCCAGCATGACCTAGTAAAGATTACACATCCCATACATTTTTTGGGAATGTTAGGGAATAAATGACATCCACTTTTGATTTATCTAATTGTATACCATCCTCATAAATGACACGTCCTAAAACTATACCTTGTCGCACCATGAAATGGAATTTCTAATAATTTAATAAAAGATTATTTTCAATGCAGTGACGTAGGACTGAACCAAGACTACTCATACATTCATCAAAAGAAGAGTCATAAACATTGAAATCATCCATGAATATTTCCATGCAATTCAATATGTAATATGAAAAAATACTAACTATGAATCATTGGAAAGTATCCGGAGCATTGCACAGACCAAATGGAATCTGTCTATAGGAAAATGTTCCAAAGAGGCAAGTGAAGGTTTTCTTTTCCTGATCGTTGGGTGAAATATGGATCTAAATGTATCCATCATACCCATAATGGAAACAGTACTAGGACATACCCGCTATCCTCTCTAGAATTTTGTCAATGAATGAAAAAGAAAAATGGTCCTTCCAAGTATGTTGGTTTAGTCGGTGATAGTCTATACAGACACACCAACTATTCTGCACATGAGTTGGAACCAATTCATTGTTTTCATTTCTGATTATTGTAAGGATATTCTTTTTAGGATCTACTGTAAAGGGACTGACCCATTGGCTGTCAGAGATAGAGTAAATGATTCCAACAACCAATAATTTTGTTACCTCGTTTTTCACAACTTCTATGAGGTTTGGGTTCAGTTGATATTGTAGCTTCCTCACTAGTTTAGCCTCATAATTTAATAAAATATGATGTGTATAGATTGATGGGATAATACCAGGAATGTAATCAAGTGTCCATCCCAAAGCTTGTTTGTACTCCCACAAAATTTCAAGCAGTCGCAATTCATGCTCTGGAGGGAGTGAATTATCAATGATGACAGGAAACATGTTTCCATTCTCAAGATATGAATATTTTAAATCATGATTCACTCGTGTTAGTTCCAATTCAGGTGTATTTTTCATTGATGGGAGTGTGTGTGAAAGTGAGAGGTCATTGATATCATCTAAATACTCAATGGTATCATCCTCAATAGAGGAATGAGATTTTAAAATATTAGTTGTATCATCGATGGTCATTTGATCCTCAGGATTCAAGAAATAATCAATCAATGAACATGCATGACACTCTTATAGAACACTACAACAATCAATGCATGAATAATTTCCTATAATTTCAATCAATGAAGAAAACTCAGAAAGGGGATCATGGGAATGAAAAAAAAATTAAGGGAAGGGAGTACATTTATATAATTAACATAGAGAGATGAATGTTCTTCTGAGGGGTGCTTCATGGCATCAAGGATATTGATGTTGAAAATGTCACAAACAAACACCATAGATAATGTACCATTGTTGGCATTAATTATGGTTTTGGTGGTTTTCAAGAAGGGTCTCCTCAATATAATCGGGGAATGTCCATTCATCCTATCATCCTCTATTTTAAGCACATAAAAGTTAGCATGAAAAATTGAATTTTGAACCCTCACAAGAACATCCTCTACACACCAAAGGGGTGTACGGTACTCTAGTTATCTAGTGGAACAATAATTCTAGTGGGAATCAGTTCCCCAACCTACAATATAGAGTAAATAGAGTGAGGAATCACATTTATAGAAGCACTAAAATCACGCATAGCATTAGAAAAATAATACTCCCCCATGGTGCACAGAATTGAGAATGTTCCAAGAACATTGAACTTGGTGGGATGTGATGGCTCTATCAATGCTGAAACATTCATCCCAAATCTCACTTTTTCATCACCTCCATGTCACTTTCAGTGTTAACACATCTGTTTTAGAAACTTGGCATACCGTGGAATTTGAATCACAACATCAATCAATGGGATGTTAAACTGCACTTTCATGAAAATTTTAAATATTTCCTTATAATGTTCAGTTTCCTATTGTTTTCTTGGTTGGGTGGCCCTTTGAGGAAATGGAAGTTGAATGGGTGGGCTAGGTTACTCATCAATGTACACACTCTTTCCTTTGGAGGGGCTTCACTCAGGACAAGGTTCATCAACATTTGGAGCATTTTTTATTGTTACGATTGAGGTTTCCTCGGGAGGGGATGACTCTAATGGAGGATTAATTTTACATTCATGTTGTTTTCCAGTATTAAGGGTGATGGGACCAACATTTCCTTTATCCCTATGGTCAACTACTGGTTTACATGGATGTTTACCTGATCCGTGATTTATAATTTCATCCATTGAGTTAGGTAGTTGTCCTAATTGAGTTTTGAGGTCTTGCACATCTTCTTGAGTGGTTTTTTGTAATTGGATATTGTTGGAATCAATTTATTTCATCATATCTTCTAGGCTAGGATCGGGTTTTTTTAAGGGTTTATTGGAAAGGACTTTGGGGTGGTTAAGGATTTCTGGGTGGTGGTCATGGATGACTACTCTACCCCTATTGGTTCCATTATTGTTGAGATTGGTTCGAATACCCCCTTGCCTATAGGTTTGGTTCTCTTTCCACCTAGGGTTGAATGGATATAATGGTTCTTGTATAAGGGGTTGGTTATAGAGGAGACCAGGAAATATTTCCTCCCAACTCTTAGATGTATCCCTCAATTGAGGAAATTGGTTAGAGTAGTGGGTGTCAGAAGAACATATACCACAATGGATGAGAGGAGGATATTGGTATTTCCATTGTGAAAGGGAAAGTTGTAGAAGAAGGGTACTTACCTTTTTGAACATTGTGTCCACCTTCTTATCAAATTCAGTACTTTTCACCTCATGGAATCTTAGAATCGATACATTAGACCTTGAAACAAATTGTTTTGTGTTTTGTGCCATGTTCTCAAGCCGGGTTCTTGCAGAAATTGTGGTATTATCAACTAGTGGACCACCTATAACAGCATCGATCATATTTTTATCAATAGGTGTTAAACGTTCATAAAAATATTGAATCAAAAGTTATTCACTTATTTGGTGGTGTGGGCAACTTGAACATAACCTTTTAAAGCATTCCCAATATTTATATAATTTTTACCCTTGAGATTGTCTTATCCCACAAATTGGATTCCTTATTGTTGTAGTTTGAGAGGCTGGGAAATACTTTTCAAGAAAAAGGAATTTCATATCCGTCCAGCCTCTTATTGAAAAATTAACCTAATATAACCAATCCTCTGCTGTATCTTCTTAAGAAAAGGGGAATTCTCTATGTTTTACTTGTTCTTCATCCACATTTTTAGTTTTTAATGTAGAACACACAGAATGAAATTATTTTCAATTATTTTGGTGTATCCTCTCCAAGAAGACCATTGAATCTTGGTAATAGATGAATTAAACTAGATTTTTGTTCAAAATTGGGTGCATCGACTTATAATTGAATATATGTGGGTCGGATATCAACATCAGGCGAGGTTAGTTCTTTTAGTGTTCGATTGTTTTCAGCCATGTTATTCACGTTAATTTCAGTTTTAATGTGGGTTTCCAAAGAAGAATAAAAATGATCAAAATGAGTGTTGATGTTTTGTGCGTCCTCTTTCAAAGGTTCCTCTTGTGTATCTCGGGGTCACTGATATAGAATCCTCTCCGGTTTGGTTTTTAAATGTTGTAAATCTCCCGAAGTAGAATACAAAAAACTTACATAGGTAATAAATTATAATACAAGAATAAATGTAAAGGTAGAAGATAAAACAAACAATCGTTCACAAATTTTACAAAAAACATTTATAAAAAACACGCACTAAAACCAAAGAGCCCCCCAGTAACGATGCTAAAATTGGACCGCGCTGTCCTGACATGTCAAATTGATTGTGATTTTAAGATTTATTTATAGTCTAGGGAAGACCCGAGGTCTTCTATCAAGGAGTTCGGATAGGTTTTGAGTTTGTATTTTTAATTAGAATTGCGAAAAGAGGTGGTGATTTTTAAACCTGATTTTAAGTAAATTACTTATTTAAAGAGTTAAATAGTTGATAAATAAAGGTGTTGTATTAATAATTATTTGATAATAATATCATTTAAATTTCACTAAACTTCTTTTATAGTTCATTGTTTTGAAAATTTAACATGTTTTTGTTTAATTCTTTGGTTGAAGGTTTTCAAGATGTTGACTCCCCTCTTGCCTCTTCAAATAATTCTTAGAGAACCACCCCTTGACACAACAATCATGTTTCCAAAAGTTGGTGTTCAAACATAGAATAAATGGTCAACCAAATAATACTTAAATATTATGTGTGTGTGAGATAAATTGTATTATTGTGTTTTCCAATCGGAATAACCCAAGATTCCCACTTGAAATCTCAACCCAATCGTTGTTGAAATAAAAAGTGTTCCACTTAATTATATAAAATGAAATGTAATCAAGGGGAATAATGTCATGAAAAAAATAAGTGAAACATTCCACACACAAATTATATAAAACCATTAGAAGAACAAGTGATGAAACTTCTTCCGATGTTTGTGTATCTCCCTCGAAATGGTCGTCCACTGTTTAGCTCTCCATCGAGAGGATGAGGAGGCTTGGGTGGAACTCCTTCTTCATCCTTGATCCCCCTATGAAGATAGGGGCCTATAGAACTTATAGAATTATGAGGATACTTCTCTAGGACTCCAAAATAGCAGATCTGAGCTCTGGGTTCAAACTCCCAAATGAGGTACCCATGATGCTCTTTTATAGAAAAAATGGGAAGTGGTTTTGGGCACATAGATTGTGTAAAACCACTTTTCACATTGTATTCGGCCTATATATAGTCTTAAATAACTTTTAAAAAAAGTAAAAAAGTTTTTACCCATGTATTTCATATCTCCATTGAAATTTTGACTCCCTTTGGAAACGTACAACTCTAGATATGGACATCACACATCACACAACTTTTGACTCCATGCAGATTCGATGGCTTGGACATATCACTTTGGTTGGGCCCCTTAATGGACGAATGAGGCGTGGATGTCTTCATAAGAGTTGTAGATAATTGAATTGTGGACCATTGCACAAAATCAATGCCAATTTTTATTCATGGAGTTTTCATACTCTACCCAACACTGGACATCTGTTCATGGAACCCATGCAATTTTGGCGCTTATTCCTTCCGAATCATCTACGGGGCCTCCAAATCACCTCCTCCTACAATGGAAGCACCAAAACAAGTTATAATGACCTTTTCAATAGTGATAAACACAAAATATATGATTCAAAAATGGAATTAATTTTTTTTTGTGATTTTCAATATAAAACAAGTTTAGCATAGAGGTGTAAGGGTGAAAATTAAACATTGAAGCACAGTGTGATTGGTATGTATAAATATAACTACTTTTATTCCCCTATTATAATGAGAGAGGTTATGTTCAATATTTTTGGCCATATGCCTATCTGAGACAATGATAAGATCCTGCTACCTTGTGCAACTATAATAATCCTGGACACACCCTCCTAAATCTGGTGCTGAAAATATTTTATTTACACAGTTTCAGGGAAACCAAGTAAATCAACCCAATCATAATGATACATAATTAACGTTTTCATAGAAAAAAATGAGTAATATACATACCTAACACGTTTTAGTTTTGTAGTTTTAGATAATTCAAGAAAATCCCTTTATGTAATAAAACTCTTGTCTTCCTCTTCAAAAGGGAATCATTCTCATTATACTTAACTTTTTCTGTTCCATTGAAATCCTACCACATATCTCATAAAATTATTTGCACATTAAACAATTATATACCTAATTGATCAAGCCTAATTATTCATATAATGGGGAAATGGGAAAAATAGGAAAGGTGTTATTATGTGATTGGTAAGGGTAACATAGGAATAAACAATTGAATATCACCATTGAGAATAAATGAGAATGAAGGTATGATTTCTTAATTAACCTGCATGAGAAAAAAATAAGACAATTCATAACCATAAAAACATGGATCATAAATCATTTCACAAGTAATAAACCATTAACATAATACAAGATTCATATAAGTCAATAATCATGAGCCATATCAAAACAATCCTTGAGATAAGGATCTATTAAAACTCATAGAAAGAAATTAAAATCTATATTGGTATCTTATAACATAAAAAATTCATCATGAAATCCCCTTACTAGATAATTACCATATCTATTCATAATAAATAATGTATGGTAAAGGAAGTCATCTATTATGAGAAACATATAATAATTTATCTCCATAATCACTTAGTAGTAAAAAAACCATCTATCTCATATAATTTACTTCCATACATTTAACTTGGTCTCACTGTCGAATGTATTGGAGGGCTATAATGGACCCACATGTCCCATATCCAACAAAGTCCCTTAGGGATTTGGGTTTACTCCATAATCATAATTTTATCATTAATGTCCCAGTACCATATCATGAAAATAAACACATGGATTATTTTATTTCATCAAAACTATCGTAGATTAACATACATGTGAAAATGAAATATGTTTTCCAATAAAATCGTTAGAACAACATCATAAACCATCCAATGAATGGAAGAGAATGTTTTTATATTCTTGGTTTTTACTTTTAGGTAATCGTATATTAATTCTTTGTCTGGGTATTTATCCCTTTGAGATCCAATGTTTTTTGGATAAAAATAAAGATTTTGATCTTGACTGCATGTAGTACACAGTTTGCACATGGTTTGTAAAAACATTGCACACTCTAACATTAAACTGTGCAAAAATTGATCCTTTTTTGAAAGTGGCATTTATCATGTTTAGTGCACGAAATAAGATACCATGTGGCCAAGGATTTTAGGGAGACCCTTAAATATAGTAGCGTGTGTATAACTGGTGCATTATTTTTCTAATCATGTGAAAAAATATTGTCAGTAGTTGAGGCCATTGAAAGTGTAAAATTATTATTTTACCCCTATGTTGGTTTAAACCCATTTCGGGATTTCCTCCCCTTTCTCAAACTAGTCACACTATGAGAGTCTCTAAAATTCCCACTTTTTTACCCCCTATTGTCCATGAATTCATTTTTATGTTTCTAAGGTGATTTATTCAAGGGATTAGGTCTATTTCATCGTATTACATCTTCCCCCTCTTGGTTTATTGGTTTTTCTTGGTGGGGTTTTCTTCTTGGGAAAAACCTAAGGAATAGGGTTGATGTTTGGTCTAATTAATTTTATATTAGGGTGTCAAGATTACCTCTTGGGATGTATTATTACTTATCATGAAGTTTCATTGTCTTCATAGATCATTGAAGTAGGTGTTTCCATACATTCCCTTCTGACACATTCTGGTGATGCATCACATTTCTTAAATGCATTAAACATGTTTCAATATTTCTTGTGGTGCGTTATTGTAATTTTTATGGTGTTTTCATGATGTTACAAGGGTGGAAAATGGTTTTTAAAGTGTTTCTTTAATTACAACAATATTTAAATTCACACATGGTGTTTGATGAAATTTCAATAGATATATTAAAGTGAAATTAGGAAATTTGGGTGGTTTTTCTTCTTTTTTCTATTTTATAAATGTAGTTGGTTTGTGATTTGGTTGTCGTATGTGGAAATTGGTGAATTTTATGGTGTGAAGAGTATGTGTGGTTTGTTTTTTTTGTGTTAAAATCAAGAGATGTTACTTTAAAATAGGGTTTTTAGTGGTTTGATGAATACTTTAAGAGTTTCATTTGATGTTGGAACATCTATATATGTAATAGGTTCATATAGATATGGGAAAACAAATAATAATGGACCTTGGGAATGTTTATCACTAGAACAATGGCTTTTAAAAGGCTTATCCTCACACCCCTCATTATTTTTTCTAAAATAGCTATGTGACTTCTTGATGATGAATTTTTTGCTTCATGTTTTGACATGTGTACTTTTCCTAAAAATATGATCCCATTATTATTACAGAATGATGAATATTTTAAAGCTTAAAAGTGGTTTCCAAAATTTCTTTTGGGTGTATGATGGGTATATCCAAAGATACTTTTTTATGTTAAATAATAATGCAATTTAAAATGAACGAAAATGGGTTTATATGTGATTTTCAAATGGTGAAGTTTCATGTTTTTGTAATTTTGGAAAATTGTATAGGTTTTTCTGGGAATTTGATATTAACTAGCTACTTTACATTTTAAAATGGGCTACATTGAGTGAATCACAGTTTCAATATTGTTTTTAAATTTGTGGGGCCTCGGTTATTCTATTAGAGGTTTCTAATGGTTATGTCAGTTGTTTTATATTTGAACTATAATGGAATGATTCCCATTTTTCACATGAAAGTGGTATTTCAAGGTTATTTTAGAAATGGTTTTGAAATGGACATATAAATATATTGGGATTGTAAATTTTAAAGTCTTGGATGGTACTTTGTGTTTCCTGGGAAAAGTTAGTATTAATGTGATGTGATGTGGATTCCCGATTGACATATTTGCATGCTTTGGGAAAATTGTTGAAGGATTATGGGATGTGAATGGTCAATTGGAACTTGTGAATGGAATCTTGGGAGATGGGAACCACTATAGAATATTATTCAATGAGAGGGGAGTTAGATTGGTTGTGTCGGTGTTTGGGATAGAAAATAATTTTGGTAGAGGGTTCAGTTGATCCATCCATGTGTGGAAATTCCCACTAACCATGTAATATTATAATGGGATTACTTAGTTTCATCTAGAGGGTTGAGTGATGGTTTTTTTTTTCTAACAAAATAAGATGGGTTGTACCCCGAGGATTTGATGAGAGTCCATGTGTGACTTGACACTTGATTTTCTAGTTTAGAGTGTCCTGTTAGCTATTGATTATGGAGTTGAACCATATGTCGGCCGATAAGTCTAAATTGAGAACATCTACAGATTTTCTCTAGAGATGTTTAATATATTCACATGATTATCTATCTATATGTTTTATTTTTCTTCTCCGACATATAGTTTATCAGCCTTACTAGCTTATGCATGCTTGTTTTGTTTTCATTACTTTCAGTATAGCCCCTTTATCATCACTAGGTATGGATTTTCATTTGGGATTTGGTTTAGAACTAGATTTTGAATAGAGAAACCATTTTTGAAAATCTTAGGTGTGTGTGTTGTTTTAAAAATGGAATTTGTGGAATTATTTTTGGTTGTTTTAAAATTTTTAAGGTTTATTTTATGAATTTATTTCAAACTAATTTTTATGGAGTGTTTCAGGAAAGGAAATGCATGGACTATATAGTGATTAACTTCCGAGATGTTTTAAGGTTACACCTTACTAGTGTCACTCAACATCTATAGACCTGAACTATTTTTCATGTTCAAGTTTCTAGTTTGTAGGTTTTCATTTGGAGCATGTCGTTTTGTGGTTGGTGGTGACCAAGAGGTCATCTGGATATCTTGTTAAGTGGTTCTATGTTAGTTTGGTTTTCAATTTTTATTTTTTTCAATTGTTATATTAGGGTTAATTAGTATATTTATTGATGTTATTTATTGTTAGTTTTGTTTCACATTCAGAATGGTTATTGATTTTGGTGGGTTATTTTGGGGATAAATTGTTCTCATTGGTTTATCATGATGCCTGGCACTAGTTTCCAGCCCTTGGATATAGGAAACTCCTTTCAGGCCCTATCTAGTGTTGGGTCGGGTATCAGTTTGGATGTAATCCCAAACTGGATCATGAAAAAAAAAATTAACTGAGCAATACCTTAGTATTTGGTTGCCATGTAGATTGTAGATTAGGAATTTTGAGGCTTGGGAGGTAGTTATGGGGATGATTTCAGGAACCCTTACTCATTCTAATCCTTGACATTCCAAGGATTGTTCGGGATTTGAGTCCTTTATTTTGGTTTTTGGGGTATTGATGAGGAATGAAAATGGAGGCGAGTTTGTGTCATGTTGTGATCTCTCATGAGGTAGTGATCCATGTGGAATCTGAGTGCATGGTTCATAGATCTGTTAGTTTTTTATTCTTACTTGCGGAATATCCCACTAACCATGTCACTATGTTATACATTTCTACTACTTTTTCATTCTGAGTGTTTGTTTTGTTTTTTAATTTTGTTTTCTTTGGTAGGTGTAGGTTAATTTTGAAAATGTAAATTGGTTTTTGGAAAAAGTGTATTTCAAAGGGGAAATGGATTAGGGAAAAGAAATATTATTAAGAGAAAATTATTTTTGGGCCCTGGTTTTTTTATAAAAGCGGAAAGTGATGATTGAGTTAGAATGAAAAAATTGTTTTTGGAATTGATATAGTAGCCCAGGAAGAAGGAATTTTTGAATTTTGAATAAAAAGGGAATTTTTTTAAAAAAGGATTCTATTTTTTACGTTGTTTTTATTTTGATCCAATTTGTTTTTCCAATGATGGTATTTTCTGTGTTTTCATTGATGTTGATTTTGATTCCATGTTTTTCAATTGTTCAGAATATGCCACCTAGAAAGGTTCCCAAAGTTTCCAATGAGTTTTTTTCCTAGTTTCTAACTTTTCCGAGACTCTTAGTGGAGTGGAAGAGTTGATCCCTTCCCAACTATTTCATTATTATCATGTTTATAGATGTAAATTAGATGTTTAGAATGGATTTAGGATTTTGAGATTGACTTCACATCCCTGGGAACTCCCAAAGTGGTGAGGGTACGAGCTTTCATGGGTTCATTTGATTGTTTTAAAATAGAAATGTGGAAGGTGATTGTTCTATCATCATTGAATGTTAGGATGACATGGGTGGTTTTAAATACCACTTTCTTCTAATGGTTCATGATTGATAAATCCAATATGATGAAATTATAAGATCTCATGAGTATTCAGAAAGGTCATCAGATAGTGAAGCCCTATGTTGAGCACATCAAGGTGATTGTTTCGTTTTCTACAAAGGTATCATCACAAGATCAATTGAAAGCTCCTTTCTTGGTCTTATTTATCATATCAACGAGTGATATCTCTCCTCCAAGAATATTCATTCAATGAAGTTAGTCGATGAGGTATTCTTATATGAGTTGGATTTCATATTGAATTTGGTGATGGTTGTTGAACCAGACATTCTCTAGGTTTGTAAATGTTCCCCCTTTGGAGAGAGGTGTGTCACATAGGAACACGTTTCTGAGAAGCCTCCTTCATTGGATCTGCCTTATCATTCTTCAAATCATTTTCTTGTGTTCTTTTAGTGTGGTCAAATTGTTCATTCTAATATTTCTTGTCAAAGTCCTCTAAAGGTGTGTCACCATTTTTTTATTAGGGTCATCTGTAAGAGTTTTTTAAGAAGTGTTTCTCAAAGAAGAATTATGGATTAGAAGGTGTCCAATCCTAACAAAGGGGAATCAGATACTTTGAGATATCAAGGCTAAAATCATAGTCCTTTGAGTGAAGTATTTCAAAATGTCAGGAATGGCCGACGGTCTGGGGAACCTTATCCCAACATTTTCTTCCAGTTTTAGAGTGCATCCTTTTGAAGTTTCAATATTATAGTTTTTTCTATCGTCATAAGTTCCTTTTTCTGTTATATAATTTTAGAGGTTATGTCAATTTTAAATTATAATGTTTTTTTGTTCGATTCATTGATTGAGTTCTCTCTCTTATGTGTTCTTGTTCTTCTTGTGGAAGGGTTTTTGTTTTCGGTTGTGTTTATTTGGGAGATGCATGGATCTTGTAGATGTGATGAACTATAGTCATGATTTCTCTTTGGTTTCGAAACCATCCATTGGTTTCCCCTTAATGTGGGAGGTTTTTTGGATCATTTTTGGAGTTCCCACATCAGTCATCCCACAATGGTATAGTTGGGTCCTCATATTTGGTGGCGGGTTTATATTTTCTACTATGAGGATGTTTATGTTATATTGTGTGGTTTTTCCCATAACCCTTCCAAGAAGCTGAGAGTTTCAACGTTGGTCATTCTAGTCAGGTTCTTATGGTGTATAGAACCCTCAACTTTTTTCATGGTTATTTTCTTTGTGGTATTCCCTAGAATTGGTTGCCTATGAATTTTAGAGTAAAATATCACCTTGAGATTCATGGTTTTTTTTGGTTTCATTTTTTTGATGTATATTTTTTGCTCATGTGGTTGGGTTACTTTCTGGGGGAATAAACTATTTTTGGTAGGAAGAATTGTCACATCCATGATTTTTAGTTTCAGCTATTCCTTTTTAATTTTTGTTCTAGTATTAATCACTTGGGTACATTGGCAGTTTTTGGAGACTGATTAATATTTTCATCTTGAAAGTAGGTAGTGCATGATTTTTCCACAGTTTTGGGGAAACTGTGCACCATCTCGCATGAAACCGTGTGTAAAATGTTCATTTTTTAAAGTGGTGTTTAGTTGGGTTGGTTCATGGTCTTGGATACCATGCTTTTAGCTTTTTTGGGATTCCCCTTCTCTCTATTTGGGTTAATGCGGTTGGTGTACGCTTTTTCAACCGTGTATCCAAACTATGCATGTTTTCTAGGACATTAAAAGTGAGAAATTCCTCTTTTTTCCTTCGGTTTTTAACCCCATTTTGGGACTTACATCCCTTTGTTGACCTTGTCCCACCACTGGGGCCTCCAATAATCCTCCTTTTCCCCTATCTATTGATTCATTTTGAAGGTACTAAGGGGTGTTCCTCATGGTTCTTAGCCAATTTTTTCCTCTTACCACTTCCTTATCTTGGTTTATTGGATTATCTTAATGGGGTTTTCCTCTTAGATGGGACCAAAGGGTTGTTCAGGGTTTTTGGTTAGATTTCATTGATGTTAGAGTGTGTAGATCAGATCTTTTGGTATATTCTTACTTATCTTAAAGTTTCTTTGTGTTTTCACGTCCTTGACGTAGGTGTTTCCAATTATTTCCTTTGGGGAACATTCTATTATGGCTTGAGATTTCCTTTAATGCTTTAAACATTTTGTAATATTTCATATTGAATGTTAGTATAAATTTTTTTCATGCTTTCATGATGGAAAATGGGTATAAAATTGTTTCCTAAGGGTTTCATTAATTATTTATACATTTTCATGCACATAAGGTGTTTGATGAAATGTCAATTTCTCTATTAATGTTAAATTGGGTTCTTTGGGTGGTGTTTACCCTTGGTAATGTTTTGTAAATGTTGTTGTCTTGTGATTTGGGTGACATATGTGGAAATTAGTGACTTTTATGGTGTGATTATTATATGTGTCTTTTAAGTTTGGTTAAAAGAAAGTTATGTTTCTTTAAATATCGGTTTGGGTGAATTAATGGGTACTTGAAGAGTGTCATTTGATGTTGTCATATCCATATGTACACGGGATGCACATCGGGATGGGAAAACAAATGATAAAGACCCCTGGGAATGAGGTTTACTTCAACCATGATTATTCATAGTCTTATCTTCCCTTCCACCATTATTTTTCCTAAAATAACTAATACACTTATAATTAGTGAATTTGGTGCTTCAAGTATTGATATGAGTATTCATTATTTAAAAATAATTCCACGATAATTATTGAATACTCATCATATTAATACTTAAAAGTGGTTTCCAAAATATTTTTGGTTGAGTGATGGTAATTTCACCGATATTTGGTGCATTTAAAATAATTATGCAGGTGTAATTGAATGAAAATGATCTTTTATGTAATTTATAAAATTTGAAATTTCATGTTTTAGAATCATTGAAAATTTCATTTGTTTTGGTGGTAATTTTATGTTAAATGATGTTTTTTTTAAAATATGTTTCTTTCATTTAATCATGGTTTCATGATTTTTGAAAAGTGTGGTTCCGTGATTGTTCTATTGGTATTTCGTAATGGTTTTTTCAGTGGTTTTGAATTTGAAATGTAAAGACCCCTTTGGAATTTTTCACAAGAAATTGGTGTTCCATGGTGATTTTAAAAAAAATTAGGAAGTGTAATTTTATTAATTTATTTGAATTGTAAATGTTAATGCCTTTGTTGGTACTCTTGGTTTCCTTGGGAAAGTTAGTTTTGATGTGATGTTATGTGGAAGCCTAGTTGGAATATTAATGTGATTTGGAAAAATAGTTGAAAGCTTATGTGATATGAAGGCCAAGTTGAAACTTGTGAATGGAATTTTGTGAGATGGGAAACACTGTAGTGGATTACGCAAAGAAAGAGGAATCTAATAGGTGTTTTTGGTGTCTGGGCAAGGAAGTCATGGTGGAAGTTTGATTAATTGAGCCATCTGTGTGAGGACCTTCCACTCACCATTTACTATTTTCATGGGATTCCTGGGGGGCATCGAGAGTGTCAAATGAAGGATACTTGTCAATAAAAATTAGACAGGTTTCACCCCTTGGATTTTGATGAGAGTTTAGGTGCAATGTGTCACTGTATTTGCTAGTTTAGAGCAGTTTGTTGGTTATTAAATATGGAGATGCACCATATTCTAGAAAGTGTGTCCATATTGAGTACATCCATGTATTTACTTATGGTTTGCTTAGGAGAATCCCATGATTATCCATCTGTATGTTTTATTTTTCTTCTAATGATTTTTTTGTGATAAGAATTGGTTTTTAATGCTTGGTTTTTCCATTTTTTTACTTTCAGTATAGCCCCTTTTCAATCACTTGGTTTGGATTATCATTTTGGATTTGGTTTTGAACTAGGTTGTCAAACTGAAAATACTTCTGAAAGGTCATGTCTTGTGTGTTGTTTTAAAATGTGAATTTGTGGAAAGTGGTATTTAGTTTCTTAAAAAGTTTAAAGGTTTTTTTATAAATGTATTTTAAACTAGTGTTTCTATAATATTTTAGGAAATAAAATGTAGGGACTCTATGGTGATTACCTTTTGAGATTTTTAAGATCATGACCTGGTTGTTCCACTCATAATTGGTATACCCGAGTTCTTTTGAAGGATATGGTTACTGGTTCATGTGTTTTCATTTAGATAATGTTTTACATATATTTGGTGGTAACCAAGAGGTCACGTAGAGATAGTGTTTCACCGTTTTTTTTAGTTTTGTATTTAGTATCTATTTTACTCTGCTATTATATCTGGATTAGATAGTATAATTATTGATATTTAGTTATTGGTAGTTCTGTTTCATGTTTAGTTTTTTATTGATCTTGGTTGTTCCTTTTTTGGATGAATCATTCACATTGGTTTATCATGATGTTTGGTACTAGTTGTCAGCCTGTGGGGATCGAGAACGCCCTTCAGGCCAGATCTCAGGCCAATTCGGTAATCGGGTCCATTGGCATCCCAACCTAGTTCATGAAAAATGGTATCATAAAATCATATCCCCATTGAATCATATGAATCATTAAAGTATGTTGAAATATATAAAAATACCTTAAAAGAAACATTTAAAACATTTCATAGAAAACATGTTAAAATAAAAATTTCTTTTGGTACATTAAAACATTAAAAATAAACAAAACATTTATAAAATTCCTAAACTAAAACATATTCATAGACACTTATAACATTAGATTAAAAAAAGAATAGTTCTGATGGTAAGAAAATCCATTCAGGTCAGAAATGTTTAAAATAAAAAATATTGTCAAACTTTTGTAATAAGATTCAAAGGTGACTTAGGTGGAAAACATTTAGAAATTTTTTATATTAAAATATTTTTAAATAATTTAAAAATAAAAATAAAGTAATGAAATTATTTATGTTAAAAAATAATATTTTTTAAATATCATAAAGAGTATTGATGAAGAGTTTAGCTAAAATTATATTAAATCATTAAACCAATATTCTCAAACAAAACACATTTATGAAATTCTTAAAACAAAAACCCATTAAAAGATAGAACAGAAAATGGGATATAAAATTCTATGAGATTAAAATTATTCATGTTTTTATATTAAAATATTTAGTATATATACCATATAAATTTCCAAAAAAATCTCATAGAAAGAAGTTTGGGATAAGAAACCCTTTCCACTTGGGTAATGAATTAATCAAAAAACCATTTAATAGATAAACATAAAACGATTTTATAAGAAACATAACTTTGATGAATTAATATGTGAAAAAAACATGGGGTAGTAAGTACACTATATAAAAGAAAACATGACAGATAACATGAATTATGTCTCAAAGAATTGAAATTGAGACCAGAGAAACCCTTTCAGCATTAATAACATTTGAACATTATATCCTGAATGTAAAATCATACAAGGGATATTAAATATATTTATAAAATGTTCCTTAATGATATAAAATCTTAATAAGATTCATATACACCTTATAAAAATAACTAAGTGCAGAATTAAAAATATGTCTCAAAGAAATACTATTTAGATGAATAATCCTTACAAGGATAGTATCAATGAAGTGAGAATTAATCATTGAGATTACTAGATGTAAAAAAATTAAAATTTTAAAAAAATGTGTAAAAAAAATATAATATAATAATATTTCATTTCACACATATTAATTTCATAAGAATTTCAATGAAGAATGTTTATAACCCAATGAAAGGAAATTCTGTTAAGAAAACCCTTACTTCATGTCTAAACATGTTACATACAACCTTTAATTTATATTATTATATAGTTATTATAATTTTTTAAATTTTTAATAGATTTTTCCTTGTATATTACCTTATAATTAAACCATTTATTTCATTTATTATAAAGACATATTTAACTACTAAATTTCTTAGGTCCATATCGACTATTTTAAGGAAGTTAAATTAATTACTGTAAAAAAACTTTGGTGAGTTGATCATAATTTAAGTGTTAATACATATATAATATTTGAAATTATAATTTTTAAATAATTTTAATTTTTATACATAAAATATCATATTATATTTAGTGATGATAATTGGTTTTGGAAAAAATACATCAGCTCATAAGGTAGTAATATGCATGTACACGTGATAAATGTTTTTTCTTTTCATTATGTGAAAAATAAAGAAATAAAATAAAATATTGACATTAATTAATAATTATAATATATATATATAATAAATTCATTAAATTCATCTCCATTACCATACAAGGGAGTAAATATTTGGAAAATAAAGAAAATCTCTTTGTGGAGATAGTTGTCCATAAAACAACAAATTCAATGGTTTAATTTTTAATAGCCAGAATGATGTGAAGATTGAAGGAATTTTATATTTATAGATTCATAAATATATTATGAAAATAATATATATGTATATATATATATATACATTAAATCCATCATAATAATCCACCATTGCATAATATGATGAGAAGTTAAATATATTGTTTCATGAGCTAGTAGTTCACTTGTTTTAAAAAAAGACGGTTTTGTTTCCCATTTGATGGAAAAGGGGATCAATTAAGTTATTACATTAACATAATAACATCAAATTATATTTAGGATAATAATTTTATTATATTTAAATATTCAAAATATAATTAAAGTATATATAAGAATAATTAAAATTAATACACTTGGTTGAGACGATTATCACCTCTTTAAAGAACCTCTTTTATATATCCAATTAAATCCCCATGGGATGGTCTTTTGAGAATAAAATAACCACTATATAATCCTATAAGGAATAAAAAAATTTTTTGTAATGGTTTGTTTGATTTATGTGGCACATAAATTATGAGGAAGAAAGGAGAGGTGGTGTCATTATAAACAAGATGAGAGGGTACCCTATGAATTACATAATATAATAAATTAATAGAAATTAATATTCATGTTCTAGTAGGAAAAAATTATATATATTAACTATATGAAAAATATAATTATAAATAATCACATTAAATAAAATTTATATTGTTCAGTTTATTTTTTCCTTATCTCATATTTTACCCCTACCCCTCATTAACCATTTTGATGATTACCATGATAACAAAGTTTTATATTATTTTGGAGAAAAGAAAGTTACTATATAGGATGGATGTTATATGGTTGTTTAGAGAGATATGTGAGAATTAGGCCCATGGATAGATGTTCAATTTTGGGATTGATTAGATGGGTAGGGTGCTTGCAGACTTGAGGGTCATATTTTTATATTTTCATGGATGGAAACTTTCTCGCTTGGGATCTCTATTCTCTTGACAGTTCACTCTTAGGATACATAGTTTCCCCTCCTCCCCTTCTTTCGATGGGCCATTGTTCATCCAGCTTAGTGGTCATCTGGTTTCATCCTCCTCCTCTCCTTGGTAGAGTTTCCTTTCACACTTTGGTGATGGCTTTAATTTCTGTTTCTCTAAGATTAATTTTTTAGTCGGCCTCTGTTCCCGATGTTCGTCATCACTTTCTATCATAGCCTTTGTTTCCTTTAGAGTTTTATTTGAAAAATATTTGATACATAAGATTCAGCCATCAATATAACCATTCCCTCTCTCAGTATATAGGGATTCGTCTTCTTTTCCCACCTTACTCATGCTTCATTGATTTCCTTTCCCCTGTTGGTTTTCTGGCATTTTGGCATCCCCTAACTTTCTCATGCATCTTAACACTTTTTTTATTTTCGATGTGGTTCATTTGGTTTTTATTTCATTCTGGTTTGTCGTTTAGCTTTCTAGTATCTTTCTTCCTCCGCTTCGCATTTTGTCGTTCCCATCTTGCAAGGCCCCATCCTGGTCGAACACGATGGTTTTATGGTGTCTTGGGAATGTGATGGAGGAGTGATGGATCAGGTGCTTTGTTTTCTCTGGTTTTAGGGATTATGGATCGTTAATTCTGTTGTATTTCAATTTATTCCTTCTTTTGGGATTCAATTTCAGTTTTTATGTTTGTTTTAATGCTTTTGTTCTGATGGCTTTATTGAGGAATGTTTTTGGAATGGTTTTTGGTCTTGCTAGGATGGTTCATAGTGGTTCTGATGAATACTCTCTGGACTTTTGTTCGAACGGTGATGAATATGTTGATGCTCATGCTGGTTAATGATGTTGGATTATGAAGGCAATGATGGTGCAGTAACATCTGGGATATTCTGCTCTTTCCTTTGTTTTGGTCATTGGCTCCGGCAGTGATAGGGTGGCGACGACGATGATATTGTTCCAAAGAAGAAGGTGATGCGATGTGATTTCAGCTTACAGGGGTGTAACTTGGATCAAGGCCTCCTCGAATCCAGTGTTCCTTTCTGGCATAGTTTTATATGTTGAAACCGTGCATAGTGTGTATTTTGAATCTGAGATGTCGGTGTTGGTTACCGCTACCACAAAGCGGCTTTTTGAAAAAATAAAATTTTAATTTAATTTTCATTCAAAAAGTTACTATATCAGGAAATGTGATCTATAAATAGAATATTTTTGATATTATAGTCCATGGTCCATTCAATTTTACAAATATAATATTTTAATGAATTTTCAATCATTTAATAAATTATTATTGTACATAAAATACAGTTAAAGACATTTTTCAGAAAATTTACATAATTTGACTTTAAAAAATATTCAAAGTGTAATTTAATTCCAATATAATCATTTAAAACATATATAATTAATTATATTTATTTCAAAAATATTTAAAAACCATTAATTACCAAAACTATATTACTCAAAGATTTTTTTTTAAAATTATTTACTTGATTTTTATAATTCTTGCACAAGTAGTATCTTGATGTTATGTAAGAATTTAAGAAAATTATTTCATCAGTAAAAATTAAAAACAAATTGCCATCATAAAATAAACTTATCCCTATTTAAAATAAACTTTTATAGAAATCCATAATTTCTTTTATCCCTCTTATAAAATATTATATATATAAAAATCATGAAAGATACATTTTTTAATTTTATTTTATTTACAATAATAAAATAGTACTTTATCATATAAAAATTATACAAAAATTCCATTTTTAAGAATATTTGAGGTGGATAGAATTAAACACATAAAATGAATTATTGGAAAGTGTGGATTATTTAGAATCCATATTTCATAGTTTTAACCATGTTCTTCACCTTTAACTCTTATCGTGGTGACAACATTTTTACAAGGTTAATATTAATTAAGACCAATAAATGTCAAACTATTTAAAAAATTTGGATATGACGATTCTAATTAAGGAATTAAATTTAAAAAAAATTAATCTCTATAAGTATTAAAATTATTTTAAATTAAATCCACAAAACATGATAAAAAACGTTTTTCCAATTAAATGCATATTTTTTATAGAAAAATGTTTTCCCACCAAAATTTAGCATAATTTAATTTTAAATGAAATTAATTTTATTATTTTAATCAAAAGAAACTAGTTAAAATTTTAGATAAATTAAAATAAAATTTTAATTTTAATATACAAGACTGGAATATAACTTTTTCTAAAAAATAGTATTTCTTCAATATTCATTGAAAATCTAATCGCTTCAGAAAAATCCCAAAATGTCACCCTAATAAAATCAATATATGATTATTTAAAAATGATATAATTTATATAAAATAAAATTTATAAAATGAGAATAAATTAATTATAATATATTCTAAAAAAACCCATATTTTATGAAAATGTAGTTTTAAAGCATAAAATGAGATCTCCTATAATTGAGTGATTTCATAATAATTGGTTGATATAAACATATTTTTTAGATCAATTATACATTTATTTCATAATTTTTTACCCATATTAATATCCACAAATTAAATGGTTTGGTTATAAAAGTCAGATTTAAAATAATATTTTTTTAGTTTAATTAAGTTTAGTGTTTCACATTGTATATGATATTGAACATGGTCATTATTTTAAAATATCAAGGCATTGCATCCACACCCCCAAATAAATTTCAACCTCACAATTTGATCTTAATATTTGTAATTCAAAAGATTGTTATATTAAAATTTATGTTTTGAAAACCCATATCATATATGGGGATAATAACACATAATTTCAAAAATAGGGAAAGGTAAATCTGGAGGACATATATAATTACACATAAATAGGTTCTCAAATAAGATAACATTAGTTAGAAGTGTATATATTTACTTCCAATATCAAATTAATGACTAATTTTGATGGGCAGTGATATAAAATGGGATCCTGATAAATATATTGAACATAAATTTTTGAATTAATAAGAGAGAAACACTACTACAGAATAGGCCTTTAATAGCATTGTTATTTATCAATGCTAGAAGAAAATGATGATAAATATCATATTTATCAGAACTAAAGAAAGCACTGTTAAATTAAACTTTTTATCATCACATTTATTTGAGGTCTAATAAAGGAAACCTTTATCATCGCATTATTTTTAGAACTAATAAAGGGTATCATTTATCAACACTTTATTTTTACTGTTGATAAAGGGTACCCATGATCAGCAATTAAATTTTAGCACTGATAAATATTTCATTCATCAGCGATGATCAAATTAAATAATTAAATAAGAAAAATAAAAAAAATGTGTTTACTAAATACATAATTCAAATTTTATTAATTAAATAATTATTCATAAAAATTGAATTGAATTTTATGCGCCTTACATTAAATTTGCATATATTTATTGAATAATGGTATATAATTAAAAAATAATATAAATTAAAAATATTGAATAATTTCATATTACTTGACATATAATTTAATGTCATTTTATTTTTCAATTTAATATAGATCAAATGTGTGTTATATTAATTTCGTATATATGTAATTAAATTATTTTTATATACAAAAACACACACATAACTTATTCATTTTTTCAATATTGTTAAAGTGTACGTGTATTTTTAATTTATCCAATTTCACCCATTTTTTACAAATATGCATGAACTCAAAATTGCATATTCATTAATAATGTTAAAAATATATATTTAGAAAATATATAAATATATATATTTATAAATAAATGAATTTATAAATTTACATTTTCTATATTTATATATTTATATATTTATAATTATAAAAAAATAAAAAATTTAAAGTATTTATATAATTATAAATAAATAGTTATGTATATTTACATAATTATTAAATTTATAATAAATTTTCTTAAATAATGAATATATTTAAAATATATATAATAAAAAATATTTAATTAATATATATATGAATAATTATATAAATATAAATAATTATATAAATATTATTTTTAAAAAAAATTTCTCTAACTATAAATAAATAATTATAAAATTAAAATAAATAAATTTAAAAATAAATATATTTACTATATTTATATTTATATATATTTATAAAGTGTTTATAAATATTTATAATTTTTTATTTATAATTATAATTATAAATCATTTATTAGCACTTTAGTAATAAGCGCTAATAAAATAATCTTTATCAGTTCTTTTTTTTGCTGATAAACATGAGGATTTATTACCACTAAAAAAGTACTGATAAATTGAACATTTATCTGCACTAAAAGAATAGATCTGATAAAGATTGGTTTTATCAGTTCTTTTTTAGCGCTGATAAAGGTCTATATTTTTCATCGCTTATATAATAAGTCCTGATAAAAGTGTCCCAATCTATTAAAAATCCCTAATGATTTGTATAATTATAGTGATATAGAAGCTTTTAATAGAATCCACCCACTACTGGTTATGCTCCCTTTTGAATCAAAGGTCAAATAACACCACTCAACTGCCTCCAAAAATCTTGTCCAACATATGAAGAGGGTCTCAGATTTTCTTCAACCTAGCAAGGTAAGCCTTTTGATTTTATTTGTGTATTTTTTGGTTTTTTTATTTCTTATTCTTCGATTTGTTAATGATTTTTTGTTTATAATCCATTATTTATGATTTTTTTGTGATGTGTTATTTATGGAACGATATTTGGTTCGTTTTTTGTATTGAATACTGATGTATGATCCATTTTTCAAATCAGACATTGAACCTTTTATTTATTCATTTTTTTATTATGTTTTATATCTTCTTAGTAAATTAGTTTTTCACATATGTATAAAAATGTGTATAAATTTTCAGGTATATTCTTGTTTATTAACTATATATTTGAGACACATTGGTGGTTCCACAATGATTATATATATACGAACATATTTCAATGACACCTCAGTGAACATGCAACTTCATATGGTATTTTTTTAGGAACCAAGTTAGTGGATTTATGTATGTTCCTCTATTGGTTATATGTATCATAGGATCTAGTTCCTCTTATAATTCACTATGGTGCTTAGTTTTCTTATCATTCATATTCAAAGGGGTCTTCCCCAATTAAGCATACGAGGTTTTATCACATCAAGCGTTCATTTTTTGAATCATTGTGGTCCCATTAGTTCACATTATGTTTGTATATCAGATGTTTATCTATTTTATATTTCTTATAGAATATAATTGAGTGAGTTTTTATATTGGTGTGACTTGTATATGTCTCTATAGAGCTATTTCATCATTTATTTCCATATTTGTTTGTCTAACAGGTATGTCTATTCCAGGTAATAATGATTTTGGGCCTGCATGTCCACTGACCCCAAGGGTCATGCTAGAATGTTGTTCGACCTCTAGTACTAATTGTTTCTATTTGGGGGGTGGGGTCTACCTCACATTTATGGTTTTCTACACCCAATTTTAAACCATACTTTAGTGAATTTAAGGTGTGTTATAGGTCATAAGATAATATGACGTGGTGTTGTTTGGGTAATTTATTCTAGGTTCATTACACAATCCATCTTTTGGTTTACACCTATTAAGTTTACTGATAATATAATTTATTAGATACCTTTATCTCCCTCTATTTATTCAAATTCCAACATCCATTACAATTTTTATGGAATATCTAGGTGCTCATTTATTCTGATAGAATTGATCCATATTTCCCTTATTAGAATTGTCTATAACTTTCTCTTTTGATAATTAATATCTTATGGGTAGTTATATGTATACTATATAAAATTAATTTTTTGTGAAACTAATTGGATGTATATGAACCTAAAATGGATGAATGCTAATCATTTAAAAAATAATATGAAGATGGAGATAAAGAGTTCATCAAGTTTTCAAGAGAGCACATAGATGAAACTTCTAAAATCCTTTGTCCATGTTTATGTTGTTGTTATTCTAGAAATATTAGTCTATAAGAGTTATAAGAACATTTTTTTGTCATTGAATTTATATACTCTATAAATGTTGTACTAAACACAAGGAAAACTGAATGTGGAAATTGATTGGGATGATACTACAGTTAATGAATCATTTTTTATGAATACCTTTATGAAATATGATGGACATCAAATGGATGAAATGAATAGTGAAATTTAATATGACCCTCGTCATTTTCCAAAGTTGGTAGAGGAGTCAAATAGTTGTTCCAAGAAACAATAAATTAATTGCCCACTTATCTAAATTAATCTGGAAATATAATTAAAGGAATGTTGGTGTGTCCCATTTGTGAAAAACACACATACTCAGTTTGGTGGAAACATTCCTCAAAGACTATATTTATATGACATTGAAAATGGTTACCTCGATGAAAAAAATAATGATCCTAGATAACAACATTCTATGGGAATATCAAATAGGGTACCACACTATCCTTAGCAATGGGTGATCGACAATACAAAAAAGTTAAAAAGGATGAAACATTTTTTGATAAACCATTTTTAAAAAACCATAAAAAATATGGTTGGTAGAACATATCAATTTTCATTGAATTACTATATTGGAATTTTTTATATGTCATACATTTACTTGATTTCATGCATGTGTAATGAAAATGTATTTGACTGTGTTATTAGGACATTAAAAAATGTTCCTAGAAAAAATGAATGATGGAATCAAGGCTGGGTTGGACTTGATTTTAATTGGTATAAGGGAATATTTGGCACTAGTGAAGGGTAAAGGTTGAATATTTATCCTCTGGAATCCTACACTCTATCTAGACATGAAAAATTAAAATTTTTCATTTTCCTTATGAGTGTAGATGTTCCAAATGTGTATTTAAAAAATATCATGAATGTAATTTAAATGATTAATTTGATTTTATAAGGACAAAAATCACACGACTGTCATGTTTTGATGCAAGATTTAATGCATGTTGATTTCCATTCCATTTGGTCTCAAAATGTACGACATAAATTAAAAAAACTATGCATCTTTTTTGAAGCGTTATGTTCTAATGTGGTAGACACTACAAAGTATCCCATCATGAATAAGGAGATTTCAATCATATTATGGGAACTAAAAATTTATTCCCACCACCATTATTTGTTATAATGGTCCACCTGACAGTTCACTTGGTTAGATAGGTTCAACTATGCGGTGTTGTCTATTATAGATGGATTTACCCCATTGAACGGTATAAAAAGATTTTGAAAGGGTATTTCAAGAACAAAAGTCATCCATAAGGTTGTATTGTAGAATAATATATTGTTGAAGAAAATATTGAATTCTGTACTGATTACCTCTCAAATTTTGAAAGCACCAGTCTCCCAAAGTCTCATCACAGTATACTCGTTATGGGCGAAGGGATTTTTAGAATAGATATTTTTACAATTACCTTGATAGTGTGGGGTCATGAACATCATTACATATTACATAATAGTGAATATGATGATCCATACATTTAATCCCATAAAAAAATTCTTAAATATTTTAATCCATCAAGGGATGAAATATGGATATCATATACACATAACCAACAGCTCACAGGATGGTTCAGAGATCAAATATATTAGAAATTATCATAAAATATGAATTCAATTAATGAATGATTTCATTGTCTAGTAAGATGATGGAATAAAATATTCACTTCTTACACAAGGTTTGTAATCAATGGTTATACTTTCTATAAAAAGGAACATGATGATTCTATATGATAAAAAAATTGGTGTTATTCTTTTGAATGAAGTGATGCTCATATCTGGTTCAAAAGATAGAAATCCAATTAATGAAAATATCTCATATGTTCGAATTAGAGAATAGATATAAGATTTTGGTTATACAACATTTAAAGTTACAATTATCCAGTGGAAATGGGTTGACAATATCAATGGAGTAAAAGTTTATGAAATGGGCTTTGTGAAGGTGAATTTCAGTGTATAAGGGAAAAAGAAGATTCATTCAAAATGGCAACACAAGTAGTGAAAGTATTTTATGTATCTGGTCCAAAAGACAAGAATTGTTCGATTATTCTACTGGAGACTAAAAAAAATGTTGAGTCATATGAAAATTTAATCAATGATGACCCTTTCATTGGGATATTACAATCATTTTAGGTCGGTACCAATATAGACAATATCTTGTACATTAAAGGAGACCACAAATAGGGTATTTGGATTATTGAAAGCGGAACCAAATCCTTGAAACCTTTAAAAATATAAAGATATTTCAATAAGAAGGTAAAAGTATTTTTTAATGTATTATGTTCTTTCTCGTAATGTTATATATTCTCTACTTCATTGGAATAATCGAAATTAAATTATTTTCAACTCATGTAGACAACGTCTTCTTCACATGATGGTGTAGCCAATACCTCAGATGAAAAAACTATAATTAAGGAATCTCTTTTGATAGATTCCAAGGTAATGTTATGATATAATTTCTCTATTTTACACAAATACTATAAAATGTAACATTGATTTAATTATCATTATTCATTATAATGTTCATTTATTTTAAAATAATTTTGTTCATGTTTCATTCCTTTGCAAGAGAAGAAACGATGTTGTCTCTGCTCAATCACATAGTTAATATTGATGTTTTCATAGTAAAATAATTTTCCATATAATTAATGTATTGTTTCATATTTTGGTTTAATTTATTTCTCTTTGGTATTACTCAAATAATGATTGTTTTCTTATATAAGTGGATTCTTTTGTTTTATTTGTGGTTCTATGTCCAACATTAATTTTCCTTCTCCCATAAAACATTTTCACTCCTTCAGTGGTTCATTTATCACTTTCATTCAAGTTACCTTTACTGCCTTTGTAGGATAAATAATGACACTTCCTATGCATAATCATAGAGGTAATATTGATATTATCATAGTAAAATCACTTTCCATATAATTAATGTATTTTTTCATATATATGTCTAATTTATTTCTTTTAATTATTTCTCACATAATAATTTTTTTCTTATACAAGTGTATTATTTTTATTTTAGTTGGGGTTCTCTTTCAAACTTTTATGATCTTTCTCCCTTAAAACCATTTCACCTATGTAGTGGTGCATTTACCACTTTCTTTCAAGTTACATCCACTTTCTTTGTAGGAAGAGAAATAAAAATTTCGTTGTTCATTTATGGAGGTAATATTTATTTTTTTACAATAAAATAATTATCCATGTAATTAATGCATTCTTTTATATGTATGTTAAATTTATTTCTATTCACTATTACATGCATAATAATTTTTTATTATACATGTGGATTATTATTTTCGAGTGGGGGTTCTCTATCAATCTTTAATTCTCCTTCTCCCTTAAAACATTTTGACCAT
The DNA here is from genome assembly GCA_963277665.1 of Viscum album. NCBI lineage: Eukaryota > Viridiplantae > Streptophyta > Magnoliopsida > Santalales > Viscaceae > Viscum > Viscum album. Next base: position 1,160,857,188 of record OY728143.1, on the reverse strand, counting down.
TGATATTTTTAATTTTCACATTCTGTAAAGTTACCACCACTCCCTTTAGAGGAATAGAAAATACATTGTCTATGCTCAATCACATAGTAAATCATGATTTTTACAATGAAAATAATTTTCCCTAGAACTAATGAATTGTTTCATATATATGATTTATTTATTTATTTTTATTATTTGTAACATAATAATTGTTTTTTAAAGAGGTGGATTATTATTTTAGATTTTGGGTGCTTTTTCCACCATTCATCTCTTTATGCACTAAAACATCCATAGACTTCATCTCTCAGAAAACCTTTCACTCCTGTAGTGTTATCATTTGTCACATTATTTGGTGTTTCATCCACTATATAATAACATTGCTAATATTGATATTATCACATTAAAATCATTTTACATAGTATTAATTTTTTACCAAATATTTATGTTTAATTTATTTCTATTTCGTATTACTCATAATAATAATGTTTTATACAGGATAATTCTTTTTTAAAGTTAAAGTGGTTTGTTTGAAAATAATCATGCAATGTTGGAAGTTTGAAAAATAAAGTCAATGGAAATTGTGGTACAATAGACATTTAGAATTTTTTTTTAATTTATATAATAATTTATATTTATATAATTGTAAGAACTAGTATTTAAAATTTCTATAATATAGTGTTTTTTTCTGGTGTGTGTGTTGTAACTTTCATTTAAATTAAATTCTATATTGAGACATGTTATTTGTTGATATCTTTTGTGTTTCTGGTGTCTTTCTAGAGGCTAAATGGTCTATTACAACACAATATAATTGTGATGTAGTTTGTTGTAACATCATACTATAGTATAGACCTTTATCATACCTTTTAAAAGCCCTGATAAATAAGACCTTTATTATGAATTTTAAATGAACTGAAAAATAGGATATTTATCATCACTTTTAAAAGAATTGATAAGATACACATCTATCTGTGATTCTAAAAGAATAGATAATGGGTTACTTTAGTAGTGCTAAATTAAAGTGCTGAAAATGGGTATTTTATAACTGTTTTTTAGAACTCATAAATGACCCCTTTATCAGTGAATTTTTAGTTCTAATAAAAGTCATGGTCTTTTAAAGTCTATCACGTTGTCAATGATTTTCTAGCGCTGATAAATGTCATTTATAGCACTATTAAAGTCATGTTTTTAGTAGTGAAATAAAGCCATCAATTTATTAGAAGTTATTATAAAAAAATATAAACAATTTAATTTATCTAGTATTATTTAATTTCCCTGAGTAAGAAAATTTCAAAATACATTTACATCAATTTCATCGAATCCATAAATGCATGTTTATCCTTTGGTTTTTTTAACAAGTAATTACCTTTATCTTATCCCATTTTCCAAGTGGTGATTTTCCATGATAAATATTTCTTTCAGAAAAATAATCAACTTTTAATAGATCATATGATATAAAAAGTGATAAAATGATAATACTCCTCTATTTACTAAGTCTAAAATGGTTAACACAAGTTAAGATAATAAACAAAATGAATAATCATTCATAAAAACAAATAATACATTTAACTCTAAAATTTCAACAATAACACCAATGTTTCAACTTATATCATTCCATAAGTAGATAAAATTATATCCCAATTAACCTCAGTAACCTAAAAATAATTAATTTTTAAACCACAAATGATTTCACATAAAATTATTATTAAATACTAGAAACACAATATCATTATTTAAAAATATACTTAAATATAAATCACAACATTAAAAAGGTTAACATATAGCCTAACCTAGAAAAACATCTATCAAAATATAACTTTAAAGTACCATCCCTTAAATCCACAGAAGGGGTTTCTATGCATTTCAACTTATTATCAACCATTAAATTATAAAACCATGATAGTATCAATAACTCATAAGACATACTCTAATAAAAATATCATATTTTATATATTTGTCTAAACCCATCTAGTATCCAAACTATAATAGCCTAGAACAAAAACTCTTGCATCCAGTGAAAAATATATATATAACCATTCTTAGGGAATAGTTAAAACAATAGAATTTTAACAACCCATGATAATGATATAAATATATTACATTTTGTCACTTACATAACTAATACCATTTAGGTTTAGAGTTTCATATAATTAGGATAAAATAATGGGAGAAACCCCATGTCTATTTACACACGTGGGTTTTTTTTTCAGATTATTCCAACATTTTATTATTCCATAAAAAGACTTCAACTTCTCCCATAAAATGCTTCACACATAAAAACCTTTTATAAATAATTCATTTAGCATCATCCTTAATAACCTATCTAAATTGAAAACTCAAGAAGGGTGATCTTAAATGATCAGTAAAGGAGATTTAGTAATTAAATGTCATTAGTGAGCATAAATTGAGAATATTGGTATGATGACATAGTAAAAGATCATGATAGTGACATTGATATTTCATACCTAGAGAATTTCTAATCACACATCAAGTGTCATGGAATTAGTCTTTAATATATTATAATATTACATAAATAAAAAATAATTATCCTTGTGAAAATAATCCTTGATTAAGGGGTCTATTAGAACTCATTAAAAGCATTTAGAAAATGTGTATGTGTCTAGAAACATCATACATTAATCATGGAAACAACAAAAAAGATGATTATTAAATCTCTAAGGAGTAACCTATGACTATAAAACTCCACTATCACTTTGTATTAACTTATATGTAATTATATTCATCATCAATTAGAAGTAAAAAAACCCTATCATATCATACAAATAACTCCAATTTAGTTAACTTCATATCATTTCGAAGTGTCTTAGTGGAAAATAATGGACCTAAAAATCACATATCAAAAAAAATACATTTATGATTTGGGTTCACTCCCCAATCCCAATTTCATCAATAGTTTCTATATACTATATCATGATAAAAGCACAATAATGCCAGAATTTCATCAAAACTGCCAGAGATGACCTTAGTCATGATAAAGAAATGAGTTTCATGACATTATATTTTAAAACTATTCAGTAACAATTTAGAGAAATAAATTGGGTGGATCATAATATCATATCACTAATAAATAATTGGAATCATTAAAGGATATTGATACATATGAAAATCAATTTTAAATAACATTTCTAATGTTTCTTTGAAAACAAGGGAAAATTCCCTTTTTCTATCAGTACCTTTAAAAAAATTACAAAAATATTTTGAAATGTATCTTCTCTCAAAATAATAATAGAGACGAGTAAATTAATCTTATAATGAAAATAATTATTATGATAAAAATAAAATTATTCAATGTACTAACCTTTTAAAATAAACATTATGTTCAATATTTTGTAATGAGATTCAATAGTGGCCCATGTGGATAACATTAAGAAATTTTCTTTCAAAAAATTCTTATAGAATGTAAAATACAAAAGAAATTAACTTTTGATAATAATTTATGTTTTTTAATACATTTCTAAATAATATAAATAATATGAAGGAAGATATTGTTTAAAAATATTAAAAATAATTTTAGTAGTGTTTTTAAAGATAAAAAATTTACTGCATTTTATAACCAAAAACACATTGATAGATAGAATATTATAAGGATCATAAAAACCATGAATAGAAAAATATTCATGAAAATATATTTAAAAATTAATTATATACACCCTAAAAAGGAATATATGAGCATCAATCAATACATGTATCAAATAAATAAGTTTGAGATGAGTAGCCCTTAAAACTTGGGTAATTATTAAATAAAATATCTATTAAATTATTGAACATACCATGATTGTGTAAAAAATGTAATATCCCTAAAATTTTATGTCCAACCAAAATCATTGGTAAACAAGTACATCATATAAAAAAACATGGCCTATAAGATGAATTATGTCTGAACGAATTGAAATTGTGACCATTAAAACCCATGTAACGTTTATAATATTTGATTCAGTATCTCATGAAATAGATAAATTAAAAATAACATTAAATATCACTAAAAATGAGTCATTTATGATATAATATAACAATATGAATCATTACACAATATAAATTGAAGTAGGTTCATAAAAAAAATATGTCGCAACGAATCCATGTTAAGATAAATAATCCTTACAAATATCTTATCACTAGTGTGAGAATTAATCATTTAGTTGATTATTGGAATCAATTCTAAAAAAATACCAATTAAAAAATAAATCTATTATAATCAGTTTAGATTTCATACATTTCATATATAAATATCACATCTCATTAGATGGATATTATTTAAATAACCTGAGGATCCTCGCCACAATTGTACAGGTCTAGTGCCTTTGGAAACATTGATACATAAGAAACTAGTTCATATGTAAACTATATGTTCTCTTAATTACTTATTCATAACCATCAAACTTATTATACATATCATATATAATACATTTCTTCATAACCTAGGGAAAACAATAAGTAAGGGTGAGATCTAATGATCAATAAGGGTAAAAAAGGGAGATATCTATTATTAGATAAGAATAACATGAGTATAATGGACTCAGAACCTAACATTTATCTTTTAAATACATGTATTTCATATCATAGATCATAATACTGAGACTTGGTATGATTCTCGGATGTTCATACAACATGAATCATAATAAAATCAATGAACATGAGCTATGAGAGCATAATATCAGTGTAATACATGGAATTGTGGAATACATATAAGAATAGAAAACCTTATGTCAAGGAAACCCACCATGACATTAAAAAAATGTCACAATTGGTCTAACCACTCTTCTACCAACTTTTAGAATTGTATAACCTCTCTTATACCCGATTTTAGGAATGGAATAACCTCTCATGTACCATTTTATCTTGATGAACATTATTCATTACCCAATGAATTAGAGGTACATATAGGACCCACACATCACATAATTAATATCATACATATTTTTTCCACAATATGATAAAATATTCATCTTACCAAAACCCATGAAAAAATGGATTTCATAAACATTTCAGCAGATCATAACCGGTGGAAATGGAATGGGTTTTATAAAAATATTATCATTATAAGCATAAAATATCTAGATAAATAATAATGAGGGAATCATTGGGTCATACTCCCGTTAAGTCTTAACTAATATCAAACCATTCCATCATAGACTAAATATGATATTCAAATATCAAATCAAACATTTATTTAGGAAAATAGCCTTTTAATTTTTAAATATCTTTTTAAATATTAAAATATTCATGTTATTGTGTAAAAAACTTCTTTTAAAATATCTATCGAAACCTTTAAAGTAATATTCAAATAATTTATAATTCATTACATGATAAAATGTTGTTAATAATGTATAAGTTAAATGAAAACCTTCCTTTAAAATTTTGTAAAAAAATCATAAAGTACCCCATTTAGAAAACAACACGAAGATCCATTCTCAACCAATTTGAAAAAATAAAACATGGGTAAAAATTAATTTCAGTAATTATATTATAATATTAAAATCCTCCATTAAATAGTTTTTAGAAAACATGTACATGAAAGGAAAAGTGTTTTCGACCGTAAAGAGAAATAATGCCAATTTTTCTAAACCATATTTTTAGTATCTCAAGATCTTATGGAAAGAAAAATGAAATAAAAAATCATATTTTCAAGAAATATCAAGTGTATAATAAAATTAATTGGTTTCTTGATAGTTATATCAAAATATTTTAAAATTATAAACTCAATCATAAATAATCCTGATAAACAATTGCATTATAACACAAACCCCTTACCATTTTAGTAACATTTGAATCACTAATTCCTTGGAATAAATAATATTAAATGGATATTTAAATCCCTATAGATTTGAGAATATTTATCATAAAATAAATTATTGGGAAGTATATACAACACATAAAAGAAATAAGTTATGTATAAGGCATGTGTCCTATGGAAATAAAAGTAAGACAAAACATTGTTACCTTTAGTTCCACTTTCTTCAGAATAATCCTAAACTCATGTAAAATACGATTATATTTTTTATAATTAAACAAAATAATCACATAAATTTTTATTATACTATATATATATTCAATATATAGTTATATTTAGAGTCTTCTATTGTGGTAGAGACATAAAATGAATTACAGCGTTCATGGAGACGATAGGTCGTACATATGGATGAACGATATTTTAATTTTTCAATAGATGGAATTGAAAAAAAGTTAAATCACGATTAAAATTTCAAAACAATAATTATTTATTATAAATAACATATATTCTTCTAATCCATCATCCAAACCATCCATGTAAAATAGAAATGAAAATTACTCACACATATTCATGGAAGTTTTGTCCAAACGTTCGCAAGAGCGACAATATGATTTTCCAACAGTTTTGAGCGTAAGAATGTAGATATGATATTATAATCACATAAGATAAATTATTTCATATATATCATATATAAATTTTAATCTCATCATAATAACTATCCATGAATGATGGTGTTGGAATATAAATTGTACCGCTACATAGAGATAATAATTTGTACTTTCACATCCCATTTGATGGAAATATGGTAGATGATGGTAGTTTAAAAATCATAATAACATTTAATAATATTTATGATACTATATTTAATATTTCATGATAAATACCATATATATTTAGTAATTATAATAAGAAATAAATTGTAATAGGTCGGGTAAGACAACTACTTTTCTTTCAGGAGACCTCTTTTAGATCCTTTATTAAAGAACATAAGATTGGTCATTGGTGGATATAGTTACCTCCAGAACATGGATAAGGATGTTGAATGAAAATTTGGTAGGGGTTGTTTGATATGGATAGCTCAATGTGTTCTAAATAACAGAAATAAATTGTGGCCCTTTATTGGTGATAGAGAGGACATAATTTTAATTTCATAAAAGATTACATTATAATTAAGTCATTATAAATCTAAATGGTTCCAAATAGCATATTAAATGATAGGGGATATAATTTTAGACCATATATTATATCAATTATCCTATTTTATCATTTTTATTATTTTTATGTAATTTAATAAAATATTATTTTAATAAAATATCATGATTATCAATTTTGACACTATTCATTTAATTTAACTTAAAATACATAAATAAAATTTTTCTAATTTAGATATAATTATTTATAATAGCTCTAATATGTCATATTCATATTCATGGAGTAAATTCACTCAAACAAATTCTATTACATTTAATATTTTTAAAAATTAATTTTTTTTATTTTATACATAAATACCACATCAGGGGTTCATAAGAAATTTAAGAACTTCTAGAATTACTAGAAATTATAAATGAATATATATCATGAATATAATTTCTTTAATATTAAAATAGAAACTTATATTCATTTATGACTTTTTTGTTTCCTTATGTGTATGTATAAGAGATATATAAAACTAAGAGAGTGCAATTTTGTAACTTTTGTATTTAAATATTATATTGGTCCTCTTCATGGAAATGAATCTATTAGAAAATTGACTTCCAAGGAAAAGGTGATATAGGTTAAATTATATTCATAATATAAAAATTATAATGAAAAATTAAGGTCTTATCGCTTCTTTTTATCCTAGATTTACCCGATATACACTTTACTAAGGTTATAAATTATACCAAAGTTAATATTCATGTTGACCCTAAATAAAAGCAGAATATTTAACAAATTTAGACCTTATGATTCCAAATATGAAACCCACTTTATCATATTAAACACCTAAACATGGATACAAATTATTTTAAAATATGTGTGCAATACGCAATTATCATCACTTTTTCAAAAAATGAACATTTGAGCATAAAATATGGTCTATTATTATCCCATACCTAGATTAATTTTAAATAAATATTGAAAATAAAATTACATTATATAATATATATATTTCATTAAATTAATCCACCAATACATAATAATTTAATTTATTAATATAAAAGTACACTATGTGAATAAATATGTTTTTTCATAAAATATATCTTCTATATTTAAATGATTCTTATTTTCATTTATAATTAATAAATAGAAAATGAATTAATTTTATCAATATTTGAACCATAATTTTTCATAATTAATTAAGTCTAATTTAAACATACCAATACATTATCTAGGCTATAACTATCCGTTTAAATAATAGTATTTTTATAGTATATCATGGTTTGTTTAAAGTCAGTGGTGTGTGTAATGCATGCTATTAAAGAATTTAAAATTATTTAAATATTTACTTCATAAAATATTAGTTTGTAATAATAAGGTTTAATTTCAACATAATCATGTAACAAAAAAGTCAATAAAGACGTTTAATAACCAAATAATAGAAAATTGAGTTAACAAACTCAGTGCTCCTAGTCCAGAAATTTTTTATAATTTATTTATATTCATATATAATAAATATATAATAATTATTTAATTTCTTAAGATTATTTTCTATTTATATAAACTTATAATAAAATTACTTTTTAAATTTAATACAGTGACATAATTAATTACTTAATCGGTTAATCCCACGCAAGGTGTTTTGAGGAAATTAGGTTCATATGCTACAAAATGAGTTTGATACATTTATCATGGTAATAGTGCTCATTTTTACATAATAAAAAGACTATTCATGAAATAATTTAAATTTTTATACGTCAAATTTAATTTTAGATTCAGTGAGAAGAATCAATTGTAAAAAAATACTTCGGCTCTCAGGGAAGTAATGCACATGTACACCCTAGTGATTTTTTTATTTTTTATTGGATGGATAATAAAGAAAAAAATATTAAATTATATTGAAAAAATAATAACATTTTTATAAAAATCATATATATTTATCAAATCCAAACTAATCAGAATTAATGAGAGGTGGTTTTCCAAAACAAATTACATCTCTATGTGGAGACAATAGTCAGTATGTATGGAGGTGTAATGGTTCCATTTTCAATTATTGGAATTGTATGAATATAGATTATATATTATACATAAATAATCATAATTATATCATTAATATCATATATATACATTTAATCCAATATAATAACCAACCATTAAATGTAATGACGAGAAATGAAATACCTCGGTTCATGAGGTGGTAGTATGTAGGTAACTATGAATGATGTTGTCATTTCCCATTTTATGGAAAAGTATATTAATAAAGTTATTCAATGAAATAAATAAAATAATTTTATATGTGTGATAGTAATTTTATAATTTCATCATGGTATTTATATAATCTAATGTGGTTATAGAAGAATTAATATTAAAATTATTGATTGAGATGATTACCTTCTCTTTAAATAACAACCTTTTGATATCTATTTGATGACCATAGGGATGGTATTTTAAGGAGAAAAGAACCTATAGAATGTATATAAAGTGGTTTATAAGTAGTATTTTCCAGTTTTTATTAGGCTTAGTGGCTCAAAAAGTGTGAGGGAAGAGAGGATATGAGGTATCATTAAATAAGAGATGATAGTGTCACCCTTGGAATTAATTGAAGTATTAAATTAATATAAATTGAAATGATATTCAAATCTTTACCAAATTTATATATTTCATATATTGTATGGATATAATTATAAATATTGACATAATGTATAATTTATAGAATTTTAGTTTATTTTTTAACCCGTATCTCTTTGTTTTAACACCTCATTTACCCTATTGATGATTATCATAATAACATTGTTTTTTTACTCATTAAGATCCAAGAAAGTTACTATATAAGGAAAATTAATGCCTAAATTCACAATGGTTGATATTATATACCACATCTCATTCACTTTTCTAATGATAATTGTTTTATGAATTATAAATCATTAAATAAAAAACAATTTTAAATAAATTACCATTAAAGTCATTTTCAGAAGTATTCAAAAAATTTACGTTAAAATTTTCAAGATAGTAATATAAGTTCAATATTAACTTTTACCACATCAGTAATTCAATATATTTATTTAAATAATTCTTTTAACACCATTACTTACACAAAATAATATTACTTTTGGAGTTTTTAAAATCATTTAATTTCTTTTTCTGTTGCTTGCACAACAATAGTGCCAATGTTGTTTAGTGACTTAAGGTAATTTTTTCATCATAAATTTATAAAACAATTACCTAAATAATATAAATTTATTAATATTTGAAATAAAATTTTATAACTATTAATAATTTTTCTTTATCCTTGTCATATAATATTTCAGATATTGAAAGTAAAAGAGGAGGCATTTGGGAATTTTCCATTAATTACAATAATATAATGGTATTTATCAAATAAAAAGGAACCAAAATGAAATAATTTAGAATATATGACTTTTTTGGTTGAATTAAACTCTGTCAAGGAAATATATATGAGTTAATGGAAGATTTAGAATCCGTTTTTCATAGTTTTAACTTTATTCAACATGTTTTACCCTAACAGCGGTGACAAAATTTTTACCAATGTTTCTCGTGATTATGACCAAAAATAAAATTGAAATATTTACCAAGTATTTAAATTATTATTATAAATTTGGAATAAATATTTCAAATTAAATCTATTTATGTGGCAGAAAGTACTGTTAATGTAAATTTGTAAAATGTGATGAAAAAATGTTTCGAGGAAATTGAATTATTAAGTATAAAAAAACTCTACCAAATTTAAATTTAAGTTCGAAATTAAAAAGAATATTTTTATTAAAAAAATATTCAAATTTTAAAATAAAGAAAAAGATAGACTTTTAAATACTTGAATGAAAAAAAAAAATTTCTCTATAAAATCAGTATTTTCCCTATTCATTGAAAAATTAATCTTTTATAGAAAAAATATCAACTTTTCACATTAATAATGTTTTTATATTATACTATAAAAAATTTAATTTTTAAGTAATTTAACATTTCTAAAATTGAATGATAATTATTATAATATTTTATAACAATGATCAATAAAAACTATTTTTGATGAAAATGTATTTCTGAAGCATAAAAAGAACTCACAAAAAATTGAGTGCTTATTTCCTACGAATTAATAAATAAATTCTATGTTGAGTAAGACCATTATAAATATATTTTATAATTTGGTTACTCATATTAATTCCGACCAATTCAATGGCTGGGTTATAACAGTCTTATTTAAAATTTTGTTATTTCATTGTTCATTTAATCTTGGTGTTGCGTGATGTATACACTATTGAACATTGTCTTATGTTAAAATATATGAGTATTAAATCAATTCATGTGAATCCAAATTATTACCATGAAAATATACAATTATCTTTCCTAATTTTCTTCAAATGTTCCTGCTTTCCTCTGACCATGGACACCCCCTATTACCATGCACCCTATTGTTGTGTATTCATGTTGCTACTATGACACATTATTCTATGAAGCTCTTCACTATTTGTCATTGATGTTTAATAAAGATGATACTTAAATAAATATCAAATTCGGATGAATAAAAAATAAAAAATCTCTACCAATTCAATGTTTGGACAAAACCACATGAATCATAATAGATTACTATTGTTTTTTGAACTTCTATAGATAGAAATGGGTGAAAATAAAATAAAAATGGGGAAGTTGAGATATTATATTGAATAATCATAAAATTTAGGATTGACTAAGATCATTTATTCTTGATAATATTCCCCAACAAGTCTAGATACAATCATGTGTGAAGCTTCAATCAAGAGGAATTTATTTTTAAACATCTTTTCATTGTGGAGAACCAAATATGTTGTTCAAGGGAAAACAATCCCCCACCGAATATCGAGGGAAGCCTAAAAAATATTGTAAAGAACCAGTATGAAATTTGAGAGCATGATGCTAGAATATTGATGATGTGGGATGGTTATGAATTAATTAGAGATATTGACTAAATATTTTAAAGGATTTTTTATCACGTATTCAGTGATTTTCAAGTGAAATAGAATATGGAAGGGCCTAGGTTCACTCCCAATGACTTAGTTGTGGCTTTGATGGAAACCTCAAACCAAGTGTTAATGGAAATTCCTTAATGGAATTGAAGACATCTGTGGAAAATTTACTAAATAGCTCTAGTAGAATATCTTGATTTCAGAGCTACATCAATTCGTCTCTTTGTTAAAATAATATAAAATCAACTAGAAATCAAATCATACTCCCCAAATCTAGAGAACTTGTGGCCACATAACTATAATTACATAAACACCCAATTTCCACCAATACACCTTTCATCAAGTCCTTGGAAACCTCCAAACCTAAATATATCACAACACATATGTTTTGTAGTTTAAACATAAATGTATCAAATTCTAGACAAATCCAGTTCACCCTCGCTCATAAAAACCATGCCGCATTCAGTGAAAGAACAAATTATGATGTAGACATAAATATAATGATGGTAAGTTCTCTATTTACCAAGTCTACTATTTAAGGTTGTTCTAGCACATGAATCATTTTATCTCTCCACATGAGTATATCAAAGTAGCATAAGAACTATGTTGTTCAAAAAATAGGGAATCATGTCGACTCCAATTTCTCTTGATGATGTATTGAGTTATATCATAGAAACAGAATTTTTATATTGGATAATTTGAGTGATGTTGATCAAAACCCTTTATATTGTGTATTTGGCACACAACCAGCTAGATTAGTGGTATTCTACTTAACATTCAATGTGAGGAAAGAGAATATAATGGATATAAATAATTCCCCTCCTCCCATTTTTCAATTTATTTTCCTCCTTTTAATTATAACAAATTTATTCAATATTTTGTTTCAGTATTTTATTAAAATTCAATTTTTCTTTCTATTCATGGGTTCCCTTATCTAACTAATTCTTCGTGTCCATCACTTTTAAGTGTTAAGGATTCTCAATATTCAATCCATGGTGGAAGTCTAACTCATGGATCACCTACTACATGAAAAAAAGTGATCCATAATTCCATAACATTGATTGATTCCTTTCATTTTGTTTTCATCATCTCTAAACAGTGAGAGGATAAGGAGATGATAGTACCCCATGTTCTTGCTTTTTTATTTTCATCTGCACTACTATAAATTATTTCTACTCACTTTATAAGGATTATATTTATATGATGGGATCAATGATCATAATTGATTATAGAATAATGATTATAACCCATTTGAGAGAGTGATGAGCTGAACAATTAAGGGGATGTCCTTGACAATGAATTATATTCACATAAATTGAACATTGAGGTTGTTTTTATCCTATTTTAAAAAACATATATTTCAATTGAAGGGTATTTTTTTTGAGACAGGTAAGGATTTTATAGTTAAATCCATGGGTATCTCCCTTTCTTATATCCAATATCTACAATATTTTTATTCTGATTTCTTAATTTCATTCATCAAAACCACGCCTTTCATTTATCACTAGATTTAAAAATTAATAAAACAATAAAAAAATATAAGTGTTTGATATAGTGAAATACCAACCCATATACCTTCCATGGGAAAAGACCGTAGCCGGACATTAGAATTCATTGATAATAAAATGAAAATTTTATTGAAAATATTTCATGATAACCAATCGATTAATGTAACATCCCAAGTAAGTAATGAATAATAGATATTTTTATCTATGTCTATTAATGATTAATATAGTGTTATAGAGGCATAAAATGAAAATAAATACAATCTTATGCATGGAATACACTAATATTCTTAAAAGATTGTTTTACTCCCTTTTGATGGCAAACCATTTTTGAATCTATATTTTGACAATTTTATAAACTATGTTTGTCAAAATAAACTTATCCTTTATGATTGGGACATCAAAATTTACCTTGTGTGAATTTTTGGTATTTTTCTGACAATGTTCATTTTTTAATGAATGGTGAAAAATACTGCATTTTACATCAAAACAGATTTTTAATCTAATTTATTTATTTGATTAGATTATCTTTTGAATTGGTCATAATGTGTAATATGAATATATTTTTACCATTTAATCCAATGGTGGTCATTGGAATCAATTTCACTTTGAAATTGGACTTAAACTAGTGTCAATCTTTTGATACTTATTGTTTTGTAAAAACACGCTATTTGCTCTGGCAGCGGGAATTAATTATTAAATTAATTAATGTGACTGATATGATTTGAATTTTGTAAAATAGACTTCATTTTTGAATTCGGAATATCAAATATAGCTTAGGGTGAATTTTTGGTAATTTTATGAAAAACTTCAATTTTTGATGAATAGTGAAACCACTAAGTGGTAATCAACTAATCTGATTTTTCAGTTAAATGAAATTTTACCACTAATGTGTATTGAATTTTGAAAATCCGACATACATGGTTTTCATTAAGAAGTAAAATGTGGTTCAATGAGATTAAAATAATTTTTTGGTGAATAGTAACTTATTAAGTTTTTAATCGCGATTAGTGGTAATTAGTGTAGTTTAAGGTATAAATAATGCTTTAATAATATGAAATGACCTAGACACATGTCACAACCTTATTGGTTGTGTCATGGCCGACCCAGACAAGCCATGAGTCAACTTGGGGACCCCATGGAGACATTTTGGTTGGGAAATGACATAAATAACGTTTTATTTAATGTAAAAGTAAAAATGACACAAACAAGAGATGTTTTATGAAAACAATTTTTACATGGGGTTATAAAGATCAGATATTTGATTATAAATAGTAATTGGAAATATAAAAAGATTTCCTACATCATAGTATTTGTTTTATGATTTTTAGACATTAAATAAATTAAATTATTTATGACATAATAATGATAAAGCGATGACATCATTATTTGACGATTTAAATAAAATGGAAAGATAATATAAAATCTATGAACTACACATGGCCAAAACCAATTGGATGAGTGGATTTCAAAGCCTTATCACCTTATCCACGAATTATATCAATGTGGGACCTTTTAAAACCGAAACACATTTTCAAATAAAGTAATATTTCTTTACTTTCCAAAAGTGCCCCTCCTCTCCTCTTATAAAAGGCCCCCAACTCTACCTCATTTCACACACTTCTCAAGCCTTTGGCTCGGCCAACCCCTGCCCATTTACTCTCTCCACATCCCTCTCCTCATCCTAGAGGATTCCCTTTGGGCAGAATCCTTTTAAAGGAAGCCTTTAGGCTCAAATCAAAATGAGTTACACTTTTTAAGGTAATTCATTCTCTCATGTTCATTTGTTTTATTTTGCTTCTCCAACCGCCTAAACTCTTTTTATTTAACCCTTTTGTAACAAAAACAGTATATTAAATATAATAGGATGTTGTTATAAGATTTATTTGAGCTACACTCTCACACAACTACATCAAATGGTTAAAGAACATACGGTTTCCGTGGATGGCGAAATTCTGCCTCCCGAAACGATGATTGTTCAATACTCATTTAACACCTTCAAAGGTGGCCATTATGATGTCACTATTTTTGTATATGATATATGATATGTTTATGTTTTCTTTAAGCTTCTATTTTTTTCATTTTGGGCATACCTTTATGGTTTCCATTATGGGTAAACACGATATCTTCATTTTAGGAAGTGCGGACTACCGCCCCCTCAAAGTGATTTGATTCGTTAAATACCATATGTGGGACATGTAAAGGATAAAATTAATGATATTATATATTATATTATACTGGAATTATAATATACCTTTATATCATTATGATTCCATTCCAGAAAATATGAAATAGAAATGAAAGTAGCGTTCATGCGTACGTACGGCTTACCGTCTCCATGAACGGTGCATTTCATTTCTTACCTCTAAATGATTATGTAATATTATAAATGCATGTATGTACTGGATATATATGACATATATGATATCTACATCATGAATACCATTCTGGATACAATGAACCTTTGACCAAATTAACAACATGTAAGTGTAAGAAGTCTATTTTTGACTTAAGAACCAAATACCGAAAAAATGAACATTATTAACTTAACTGATTACATGATGTTCATAACATGGTATAAAAGGAATAATGAACTTGAAAAAGACTCATAAGAAAGTAGAGATTAACTCAAGTTTATTATTCAGGATATTAAAGAACGGTCGGGTCAAGTCGGATACGAGGTATGGGACTTCGTCTCAACCTCCTTTCATTGAGGAATATTTTATTTTATACACAACTTTCTTTTATACGGTGTATAAACCCCTTTGACTTTTACGTTTATTTGAAAGGAATCTTTTTTATACGAAGTGTTTACTAAACGACAAAAGGGAATGTTTTTGTCGTACGTATGCGTCGACAATGACTTCTCCGCCGCCGTGACCGTTATTTGAGTTTCGGCTTCCTCTACTAGCCATACCTTCTTTTTAAAAGAAAAATAAATACCATGTTTTACTTTTCTTTTATTTTGGTATTGAAAATGGTTTTCATAATGTTTTTATATCAATGTGTTGTATTGATATCTCGTGATTGAAATGTGGAAATTTTATGTTTCCTTTATGCATGTTTTATGTGATATGATTATGTTATGGTTCTTGGGAATTATTATGAAGACGGGTGGTTCCATGATAAACTAAGGGCGGGTGAGCCCGTTATAGCTCTCCAATGCATTGGGTAACGCGAAGGAGTGAAATGTTAAGGTTTCTCCGAAGAGATTTTAGGGAATATACTGTGATGGGTATTCCAAACGTAACCAAGAGGGTTACTCCCTACGTAAGAATGTTATGAATGCCTCAAGTTACCTTTATGTCTTATGATTTCTATGATTTATTCATGATTTGATGAGGTATGTTAAAGTGGTTATGTTTTATGGGTAAAGTATGATTTCACTCTTATGTATGTATGTACCCATGTTTCCTTTCCATGTTTTTATAACCCATACTGAGTTTTTATGCTCATCCCAAGTTTTTGAAATGTTTTTCACAGGTCAAGGGAAAGGTACATGATAAGATGATAGAGTCAAGGATGTGTCAAGAAATAATCCATGTTTTATTTTTAATGTGTTTCCATTGATGGGAATGAAGAATACTATCTTTATGTAACCACTTTGTTTATATGTGGAATGTAACGCATGTTTTATGATCTAATTCTCTAAAAATCTAAACTCGAAAGGATCCTCAATGTGTAATCTTGTAATAACTCAAGATTAAGTAAGGTTTAAGGCTGGGGCCTTATAGTTGGTATCAGAGGTCGGTTTAGATAACTTTAGGAGTTAGAATTCTATTAAATGATTATCCAAAAATATTTTTTTTTCAAAATGATATAGCATTTAAAGATTACCATGTTGCTTCATCTAAGACATGTTTGTTCAGAATGGTTTTCCGCAGAGGAAACAGAGAAGCAGTGCTAGGAAGGCATACAGAAGGAAATAACCTTCCGAATCAGCATCTTGAGATGGTCGGAATTGGAACTGAACAGTTTGTTGCAGTAATGGCGCAGTTGACTCAAGCGATAAATGGTGGTGGTATCCATACATGAGATCAGCCAGACCAACCGCAGAGGAACATGTCAGTGGTGGAACATTTCATTAGGCAACATCCACCATCATTCAGAGGATCATCTGACCCTGTGCTAGCTGAAGGGTGGATTAAAGAACTGGAGAAGATTTTTGATGTCATGGGGTGTTCAGACAATCAAAAGGTTAGTCTTGCTATTTACCGTTTGGAGGGTGAAGCAGATCAGTGGTGGTCTATGGTTAAAATTATCAGGGATTCCGATGAGATTGATGCACTTGACTGGGATGAATTCAAAGGTATGTTTCTTGAGAATTATTTTCCTAAGGCTGTTCGACTTAGGATGGAAAAGCAATTCTTGGAATTGAGGCAAGAGGAAGACTTAGTGGCTGCCTATGAAGAAAGGTTCACTCGATTGGCAAGGTATGCTCCAAATTTTATCCGGGACCTTGATAGTAAAATCAATCGTTTTTACTCAGGATTAAAGCCAAAGTATTGAAGGGCATTAGCTTCTCGTGAGTTTAAAAGTTATGAAAATCTTGTTTGATGTGCTGAGAATGTGGAAATGGAGTTTTCCGATGACCAAGTTTTCTATAACAACCAGCAGAAGAAGAGGCCGAGGTGGCAGGAGAAAGGTAAGAATTCTTCAAAAAAGTCTGATGGTAAGAGAACTAAGTTTCCAGTTTTTGATAAATGTGGAAAAAGGCATGCTGGGGAATGTCTTCTGAATTCTGGGAAGTGCTACCGATGTGGTAAGATGGGACATAAGGCTCGTGATTGCACTGAAAAGAATCAAGGTGAAGGTAAGAACAAATTTGATTTACAGTTAGTGAAATGTCATAAGTGCAATGAGATGGGTCACTATGAAAACGAGTGTCCGACAAAGAGCTTGAGTGATGGGAAGCAGTTAGACTACAAGCAGAAAGGGGTGGTGAAATCCTTTGCAACTACTTCAGCAGATGTCGGGCCATCAAATGAAGTTGTATCAGGTACTTTGTTTGTTTTTTCAGATTATGACAGTGTGTTGTTTGATTCGGGGTCTACACATTATTTCATCTCTGAAACCTTTTCTAGTAAAATGGGAATACCATCTCAAGAAATGACTCCTGAAATTTTGGTAAAAACACCTGGGGGAAGTGTCGAGGCAAAAATAATTTATAAGAATCTTCTTATCCTTATCTGTGGAAAGAACCTACTTGCAAACCTTATTTTTCTACCTCTAGTAGAGTTTTATGTTATCCTGGGTATGGATTGGCTCTCTATTTACCATGCTAAGATTGACTGTAGAGCTAAAGAAGTTTCATTTCAGAAAGACTTTCAGTTTGTTTACAAGAATGAACCCTTACTTTTGATAACATATCAAGAGGCCGAGAAACTTGTAAAAGATGGAAATTAATGTTACCTTGCACACATCGTTGAAAATAAAGGAACTGTTCAGATTAATGATGTGACAGTGGTAAATAAGTATCCTGATGTTTTTCCTGATGAGTTTCCTGGAATAATACCAGATCGGGAAGTTGAGTTTACTGTTGACTTAGTTCCTGATGCTAAGCCAATTTCAAAACCCCCTTATCGAATGGCACAAATTGAACTTTTAGAGTTGAAGGAGAAATTGCAAGATTTATTAGAGAAAGGTTTCATTAGACCTAGCACATCACCATGGGGTGCTCCTGTTTTATTTGTTAAAAAGAAAGATGGTTCTATGAGACTTTGCATTGATTATAGAGCCTTGAATAATATCACTGTTAAGAACAAATATCCTTTGCCTCATATCGATGATTTTTTTGATCAGCTCCAGGGAGCTCAGTTTTTTTCCAAGATTGACTTGAGATTGGGGCACCATCAGCTCAAGGTTAAGGAGGCAGATATTCCGAAGACCGCGTTCCGTACGAGATATGGCCATTATGAATTTGTAGTAATGCCTTTTGGGCTAACCAATTCACATGCTGTATTCATGGACTTAATGAATAGAATTTTCCATGAGTTCTTGGATAAGTTTGTGGTGGTTTTCATTGATGATATTTTGGTGTTTTCTAAAAGTAAAGAGGAGCATGAAAAACATTTAAGGGTTATCTTGCAAACCTTAAAAGAAAAGAAACTGTATGGGAAATTCAGCAAGTGTGAGTTTTGGTTGTAACAATTTTCTTTCCTTGGTCACATTGTTTCTAAAGATGGAATAACTGTTGATCCTGCAAAAACAAAAGTTGTGGAAGAATGGCCAAGACCCACAAATGTAACTGAGATTCGTAGCTTCCTTGGTTTGGTGGGCTATTACCGAAGGTTTGTTAGAAATTTTTCACGGTTATCTAGTCCAATGACTAAGCTAACTCGGAAGGGTGTTAAGTTTATCTGGACAAAAGAATGTGATGATTGTTTTCAGGAATTGAAAAGAAGATTGGTGAATGCTCCAGTTTTGGAACTACCTTCCAGGAATGGTGAGTTTGTTATATACAGTGATGCTTCATTGAAAGGACTTGGTTGCGTCCTAATGCAGAATGATCAGGTAATTGCTTATGCTTCGCGACAGTTGAAAACTCATGAGGTAAATTACCCTACACATGATTTGGAACTAGCTGCTGTTGTTTTTGCTTTAAAAATTTGGAGACATCATTTGTATGGAGTAAAGTGTGAAATATATACCGATCACAAAAGTTTAAAGTATATATTCACTCAGAAAGAGTTAAACATGAGACAAAAGAGATGGCTGGAATTAATCAAGGATTATGATTGTACAATTCATTACCATCCGGGAAAATCAAATAAAGTGGCTGATGCTTTGAGTCGAAAAATTAATGCTTCATTAACAATGTTGCGTTTGGAACGTGATCCTTTGGTTAAGGATTTGATGAACTTTGGCATAGAAGTTGTTGGTGCAGGAAGTCCTTCTGTTTTGTTTCAGGTATCAGTGAGATCATCTCTATTAGATAGAATCAAGCAAGAACAGAAGCAAGATAGTGAGTTGCAGAAAAGGGTAGAGCTGGTTCAGAAAGGTAAGTTGCCTGAATTCAACATTGATAATGACTACGTTTGGAGATTTGGGAAGAGATTGTGTGTGCCTTTTGATTCACAGTTTAAGATAGAGTTGTTATGCGAAGCTCATAGTTCTCCGTTTTCAGTTCATCCGGGCAGTACTAAGATGTATAGAGATCTGCGGGAGTATTACTGGTGGGATGGAATGAAAAGAGATATTGCTGATTTTACTGTGAAGTGTTTGACTTGTCAGCAGGTTAAAGCAGAGCGGCAGT
This sequence comes from Viscum album, assembly GCA_963277665.1. Taxonomy (NCBI): domain Eukaryota; kingdom Viridiplantae; phylum Streptophyta; class Magnoliopsida; order Santalales; family Viscaceae; genus Viscum; species Viscum album. The sequence continues at coordinate 1,160,836,608 of OY728143.1, read as the reverse complement.
TACCGAAAGGGATGCTTCAGCCTTTACCAGTGCCAGAGTGGAAATGAGAGAATATATCCATGGACTTTGTTGTTGGATTACTGAAGACATCTCGACGTAATAAGGCAATCTGGTTTATTGTTGATCGCTTGACAAAATCTGCTCATTTACTTGCTATACGAGATACTTTCTCTCTTGATCAACTTTCCCATTTGTATCTTAAAGAGATATTCAGGTTACATGGAGTTCCTCTCTCCATTGTATCGGATCGTGATCCCAGGTTTACTTCTAACTTTTGGAAAGGCCTTCAGAAGTCGTTGGGTACTGAATTAAATTTTAGTACATATTTTCATCCTCAATCAGATGGGCAGTCAGAACGAACAATTCAGACATTGGAGGATATGCTACGAGCTTGTTCTATGGATTATCAGGGAAGTTGGGACCAACATCTTTCTTTGGTTGAGTTTTCATATAATAACAGTTTTCATTCCAGTATACAGATGGCACCATTTCAGGCATTATATGGGAAGCGGTGTCGAACTCCAGCTTTCTAGGATGAAGTGGGTGAAAGGAAGTTGATGGGACCAGAATTGGTAGAAGAGATGGCAGAAAAAGTTCAGCTGATTCAGAAACACATGAGAACAGCTCAGAGCAGGCAGAAGAGTTATGCGGATAACCGGAGGAAGGATCTATCATTCGAGGTAGGTGATCTTGTTTTTCTCAAGGTTTCTCCTTGGAAAAGTGTGATGAGATTTGGTAAGAAAGGAAAGTTGAGTCCAAGGTTCATTGGACCATACGAAATTCTGGAGAGAGTTAGATCAGTTGCATACCGAGTGGCTTTACCTCCGAGTTTATCTCAGGTACACAATGTTTTTCACGTTTCGATGTTGAGAAAGTATATGCCAGATCCATCTCATGTTTTGAGTCCAGAGGTAGTTCAGCTGGAAGAGAACCTATCTTATGAGGAACAACCGGTCCAGATTCTTGACCACAGGGAGCAAGTGTTACGGAATAAGGTGATTAAGCAGGTAAAGGTTTTGTGGAAAAACCACATGATTGAAGAGGCAACATGGGAATCTGAAAATGCAATGAGGGATAAGTACCCCCATTTATTCGATAAGTAAATAAATTGCGGGGACGCAATTTTCTAAAGGGGGGAAGGATGTAACATCCCAAGTAAGTAATGAATAATAGATATTTTTATCTATGTCTATTAATGATTAAGATAGTGTTATAGTGGCATAAAATGAAAATAAATACAATCTTATGCATGGAATACACTAATATTCTTAAAAGATTGTTTTACTGCCTTTTGATGGAAAACCATTTTTGAATCTATATTTTGACAATTTTATAAACTATGTTTGTCAAAATAAACTTATCCTTTATGATTGGGACATCAAAATTTACCTTGTGTGAATTTTTGGTATTTTTCTGACAATGTTCATTTTTTAATGAATGGTGAAAAATACTGCATTTTACATCAAAACTGCTTTTTAATCTAATTTATTTATATGATTAGATTATCTTTTGAATTGGTCTTAATGTGTAATATGAATATATTTTTACCATTTAATCCAATGGTGGTCATTGGAATCAATTTCACTTTGAAATTGGACTTAAACTAGTGTCAATCTTTTGATACTTGTTGTTTTGTAAAAACACGCTATTTGCTCTGGCAGCGGGAATTAATTATTAAATTAATTAATGTGACTTATATGATTTGAATTTTGTAAAATATACTTCATTTTTGAATTCGTAATATCAAATATATCTTAGGGTGAATTTTTGGTAATTTTCTGAAAAACTTCAATTTTTGATGAATAGTGAAACCACTAAGTGGTAATCAACTAAACTGATTTTTCAGTTAAATGAAAGTTTACCACTAATGTGTATTGAATTTTGAAAATCTGACATACATAGTTGTCATTAAGAAGTAAAATGTGGTTCAATGAGATTAAAATAATTTTTTGGTGAATAGTAACTTATTAAGTTTTTAATCGCGATTAGTGGTAATTAGTGTAGTTTAAGGTATAAATAATGCTTTAATAATATGAAATGACCTAGACACATGTCCCAACCTTATTTTTTGTGTCATGGCCGACCAAGAAAAGCCATGAGTCAACTTGGGGACCCCATGGAGACATTTTGGTTGGGAAATGACATAAATAACTTTTTATTTAATGTAAAAGTAAAAATGACACAAACAAGAGATGTTCTACGAAAACAATTTTTACATGGGGTTATAAAGATCAGATATTTGATTATAAATAGTCATTGGAAATATAAAAAGATTTCCTACATCATAGTATTTGTTTTATGATTTTTAGACATTAAATAAATTATATTATTTATGACATAATAATGATGCAGCGATGACATCATTATTTGACGATTTAAATAAAATGGAAAGATAATGTAAAATCTATGAACTACACATGGACAAAACCAATTTGATGAGTGGATTTCAAAGCATTATCACCTTAGAAACGAATTATATCAATGTGGGACCTTTTAAAACCGAAAAACATTTTCAAATAAAGTAAAATTTCTTTACTTTCCAAAAGTGCCCCTCCTCTCCTCTTATAAAAGGCCCCCACCTCTACCTCATTTCACACACTTCTCAAGCCTTTGTCTCGGACAACCCCTGCCCATTACTCTCTCCACATCCCTCTCCTCATCCTAGAGGATTCCCTTTGGGCAGAATCCTTTCAAAGGAAGCCTTTAGGCTCAAATCAAAAGGAGTTACACTTTTTAAGGTAATTCATTCTCTCATGTTCATTTGTTTTATTTTGCTTCTCCAACCCCCTAAACTCTTTTTATTTACTCCTTTTGTAACAAAAACAGTATATTAAATATAATATAATGTTTTTATAAGATTTATTTGAGCTACACTCTCACACAACTACATCAAATGGTTAAAGAACATACGGTTTCCGTGGATGGTGAAATTCTGCCTCCCGAAACGATGATTGTTCAATACTCATTTAACACCTTCAAAGGTGGCCATTATGATGTCACTATTTTTGTATATGATATATGATATGTTTATGTTTTCCTTAAGCTTATGTTTTTTTCATTTTGGGCATACCTTTATGGTTTCCATTATGGGTAAACACGATATCTTCATTTTAGGAAGTGCGGACTACCGCCCCCTCAAAGTGATTTGATTCGTTAAATACCATATGTGGGACATGTAAAGGATAAAATTAATGATATTATATATTATATTATACTGGAATTATAATATACCTTTATATCATTATGATTTCATTCCAGAAAATATGAAATAGAAATGAAAGTAGCGTTCATGCGTACGTACGGCTTACCGTCTCCATGAATGGTGCATATCATTTCTTACCTCTAAATGATTATGTAATATTATAAATGCATGTATGTAGTGGATATATATGACATATATGATATCTACATCATGAATACCATTCTGGATATAATTAACCTTTGACCAAATTAACAACATGTAAGTGTAAGAAGTCTATTTTTGACTTAAGAACCAAATACCGACAAAATGAACATTATTAACTTAACTGATTACATGATGTTCATAACATGGTATAAAAGGAATAATGAACTTGAAAAAGATTCATAAGCAAGTAGAGATTAACTCAAGTTTATTATTCAGGATATTAAAGAACGGTCGGGTCAAGTCGGATACGAGGTATGGGACTTCGTCTCAATCTCCTTTCATTGAGGCATATTTTATTTTATACACAACTTTCTTTTATACGGTGTATAAACCCCTTTGAATTTTACGTTTATTCGAAAGGAATCTTTTTTATACGAAGCGTTTACTAAACGACAAAAGGGAATGTTTTTGTCGTACGTATGCGGCGACAACGACTTCTCCGCCGTCGTGACCGTTATTTGAGTTTCGGCTTCCTCTACAAGCCATACCTTCTTTTTAAAAGAAAAATAAATACCATGTTTTAATTTTCTTTTATTTTGGTATTGAAAATGGTTTTCATAATGTTTTTATATCAATGTGTTGTATTGATATCTCGTGATTGAAATGTGGAAATTTTATGTTTCCTTTATGCATGTTTTATGTGATATGATTATGTTATGGTTCTTGGGCATTATTATGAAGATGAGTGGTTCCGTGATAAACTAAGGGCGGGTGAGCCCGTTATAGCTCTCCAATGCATTGGGTAACGCGAAGGAGTGAAACGTTAAGGTTTCTCCGAAGATATTTTAGGGAATATACTGTGATGGGTATTCCAAACGTAACCAAGAGGGTTACTCCCTACGTAATAATGTTATGAATGCCTCAAGTTACCTTTATGTCTTATGATTTCTATGATTTATTCATGATTTGATGAGGTATGTTAAAGTGATTATGTTTTATGGGTAAAGTATGATTTCAATCTTATGTATGTATGTACCCATGTTTCCTTTACATGTTTTTATAACCCATACTGTGTTTTTATGCTCATCCCAAGTTTTTGAAATGTTTTTCACAGGTCAAGGGAAAGGTACATGATAAGATGATAGAGTCAAGGATGTGTCAAGAAATAATCCATGTTTTATTTTTAATGTGTTTCCATTTATGGGAATGAAGAATACTATCTTTATGTAACCACTTTGTTTATATGTGGAATGTAATGCAAGTTTTATGATCTAATTCTCTAAAAATCTAAACCCGAAAATATCCTCAATGTGTAATCTTGTAATAACTCAAGATTAAGTAAGGTTTAAGGCTGGGGCCTTATAATGAACATGGTGTCGGTCCAATGGAGTTATGTTTAAGATTCAATTTTCTTTTTCACTTGGTAAATTATTTTGTTCTCCGAAAATTTAAAACCAAAAAACATTAATAGATAAACACCCATTTTAATAATGGATCAAAGGGTTTATTTTTTATATTCAAACTGATGTAGAATAGTAATGTAACAACGGAACATAAGGAAAAAATAAATCACCATAGAAGACTTTTTAAACCTGTATAATAAAGTATTATTTTATTATCAACTATTAAAATATAAATTGGGAGTGTCGTTGGATGAGGACATGAAGCATTAAATTTTAAAATATAGAGAGGACATGATTTATAATTAAATGAAGATCTGAATCACTAATACTTTTTTGAGTCACCACTTAAGGTAATATTTTAGTAATTAGAGATACAATCTAAACCAATATAAGGGGATATACAAAATTAGAACTCCCTGGAATTTAATTTTTTTAAAATTCATTTAAATTTCACACATTTAAATTATTAAATTTAGACCCAAAAATTATGGTGTGTTCTTTTTTGGGATATTACGATGATATTTTCATCTACGAAAGAGAACTAGAAAGCCAATTGGTATCCTCATCAATCCTAGAGTACATCAAAGAAGAATTGAAAATGGAAAAAGAGATAAATGATGACACAAATAAGGGAAATATAACTGACAATGTACTAGATTCATTTCACTCTAAATTTATGAAATCTGAATTATCTATTAATATCCTTAGTTTCAATTTTATAGGCTTAGATCAACTAATTATTATCTTAAATGACACACAATATGAACCTGAACTAGCCAACATTGAGGATATAATGGGGATGGAATTTTAAGATGATGTTTCCAGGAGTAAACAAGAGGATCTAGATGAAATTTAATTTATAACTTTGCGGAAATTAAATCTAAATTATAGTGAGGAAGAAGCCATAAGGTTTGTGGATGAATAATAGGTCACTTACATTATCTTTATATCCTCACTCAATCATTGATGTGAAGATAAATAGTTATAGAAGACAACAAATGTGGTGGTTCATGGCACAGAAACACAACCCCGCAATACATTCGGAATAATTAAGCAGTTGTCTTTTTGTGGATAGTATAAATGGTGTCACCACATGGGGGGTTTCCAAATAATTATCCTCCATTTTCAATACTTTTTTTAGTTTTAATATTGTATTTAAATGAAAAATAAAATCTAAAATACTACATGGTTTTTCTTATAAGAAGCATTCTAGATATAGCTTCAACATCTGAATAATGACTATTGGAAGCCAAATAACAGAGGGTGTCGCTTAATCCCAATTTTTTCGACAAATAAAGGAATAAAATATGTATTTTATCTCTTTCAATTTCACTATTTTTTTAATGTATTATCTTAAAATCTAACTAAAATATACATGAAATTTTTTTAAGTGAAATTGAATAAAAGCTCAAATTAATTGTGGGTGAGGGATAACTAAGGTTTTACTTTGTTTTACCTTAGTTATTTAATCTTCTTACAATTTTTTTTATATTTTTATCAAATTTGTTTTTGAAATAAAAAATATTAAAACAACACAAAAATTACTCTATTTTTATTTTTTATATATGTATAGATATTAATTTTTTTAATTTTTTTCAAACTTGTATTGAACATAATTATTTTACTACCAAGTAAAAGATTTCATACTTAGTTTGAAGGATTTAATAGGTTCAAGAATTATGAAATTTTAATGATTTTTTGAGTGAATTTACCATTTCATGCTTTAAAATTTTGTTTTAGAACAATAAAATGAATTGTGATTGAAATAGATATTTTTTGTAATAATAATTATAACATGAGGTTTGTAGATTTTTTAACCCAATAATATGTGAATGGAAATTTATGGAAAAGAAAAACTTAGGAAGCCAAATAAAAAGAAATTTGATATAATTTCATCGAAATTATAATAAAATGGGTGATTTGGATCCCAAAATATATATTTGAAACATTAGGAAATTGGTGTATAACTAATTAATTCCATTTGTGATTATATAATAATTACCTTTACATATTTCTACACATAAACATAGGTGGGAAAAATTTTAAAAAAATAAATAATATGTCTAGTGCTAACAAATAAATTAGTTATATTAAGGGTAATATTGAAATCAAATAAATATGGGTAAATAGGTTATAATAATTTAATTTTATTTGTATCATGGAATTGAAAAATTAGAACTCATGTATAAGAATCTTTAGAGAAGAGGATGAATTGAAGTGATTATAAATAAAATTTTAACTCTGCTTAAATCTAATTTGTTTCACTCATGGATTTGGAACTCTTAATTAATTTCAAGTAAAGTAGTTAATTGAAATCATAGAAAATAAATGAAAAATCAAGAAATAGGTGAATCTATTATTTTATTATTCTCTAGCTTATGTATTTAGTCCTGGCTTGGGAAAATATCTTTGTTGATATTTTTTAATAATTGAATTCAAATTTTCACCCATGAGTGAAATAGGTCATGTGTTGTTGTGATGATATATGAAAAATTAAAAAACACATCTGTATTTCACTGATAAGTAACCATTAATTAATTCAAATAATGATATAATCAATACTTTTTATAACATTTTTTATAATTATGGACTTTATTGAAAAAAAATTAAAATAGTATTTTTATTGGTTCTTAATTTTATTGTATTTAATTAATCAGGTCATATTTTTTGAGTTTGGAATTAATTTGTTCAGTGGAATGAATAGTGGGTTTTAATCAAAAAAATATTTTTCCTTTAATTTCATGTAATATTTTATTTTTGTAAATATTTTAATGAAAAAATTTTAAATCTTTAATGGAATTATGTAAGGTAAGAGTGTTTAAATTTTTTATTTTTTTACCTTTATTTATCTAAATTAAATTTTCATATATTTAGTTATATTATTTATAGTTTAGAGTTGGATTTTTTAAAAGTAAACTACTTTCATTCCTCTTTGACATTGTGATAGTTCTGGTTATATGGCATTGTGACCATTCACTTTCCCATAACAGTGATAAGATCCTATTATAGTGGGATATTTCCATGATTCCAAATTTCATCCGTGAGAATATCTGGTGATCGTTGCTTCTTTTCTGTGACCTTATCTATATACCAACAACCATTAACACCCCAATCTATCGTGCACCCTAGGAATATGCACACCTCTTTTTATTGTGACCAGAGCTTATGTGAATCCCTCCACTATCCAAAAATTTAGTGTACTAGATCTAATATAGAAATGAATATCGAAGTTGAAAGAAGAATATCTAAAAACTATTTTTTGATGCCATATCGAAAGAAAACCAATCAACTATAATTTTCTAATATAGATTTTTGGATTTCCATACATATAACCGATTAAAGATAAAATGAAATTGGGGATGTCGAGATCTGTCAGTGAAGAGTCATACAAGAAAAGATAAATGATGGTCATCTGTGCTCACTAATACTTCCCAATAGGTTGATATGTGTTCATGACTAGAGCTTCAATCGAAGGGGAATTGATTTTTTATCAAGTCTAAAATTTCAATAACTGAGGAAAAATTCCAATTGAAAACAGACCCATTCATATGATCGAGTAAATCCCATCAAATATGTAAATGAACAAGTGTTGCAATTGAGGGAGTGAATCAAACCTCATAACAAAGTGGGATTGACTAGAACAAATTTTTGAGGTTTGAAAAAGTTTGTGATGAACATTGTGATTATTAATTTGACTATTTTCATGCATAAGTAAAGGTAGAGGGACTGAGAACCACTCCCAACACACTAGTTTCATCTCTAAAGGAAATTGCATATCAAGTGTTTGAAGAAATTATTTAATAAAATTGAAGACATCTTCACCAGGATCACTGCATGAATATATCGCAATCACTTTATTAAATAAATCAATCAATCCATATGCATGTTGGAATACTAGGAAGATATATAATAGTCCATCCTCACTTAATAAATATAGAGAACCCAAACATGCATCACCATCCATAACTACACACCTAGTTAGAACCTATACATCTTGCAGCAGGTTGTTGAAAACCTCCCACCATCTATTCAGTATTTCACATCCTTTGTTTACTTGACACATAAAATATCTTGATCTGGACCGAAATACTTCACCATAACCTATTTTAATTACTCTTCTTCGTTTTTATCCAAAATAATAGTACAGAACCAAATAAAATGATAGTGACGCCTCACGGTTTTAAGTCCAATATTCATGTTTGATCCATCACATGAAAAAAATTTACTCCTAACCTAATTTCATCAAAATAAAACCTAAAATTAACTATTACATGTTACTTTTAATCCTATCTATTTGGATATATCTAGAATGTTTATATAGTTAGATAATGTAAATGTAATTTTTTTTGTTGGATGATTCGAGTTTTATCGATCATGAACCTCAATGTTGTACATTGGTCACTCTTCCAGATGAAGTTGAATCTCACTACATGACACAATATGCATGGAGAAGAAATATTATATCTATATAAATCCCCTCTCCAATTTTCTAACTTATTTATATCATTCCAATTGAGACATTTGTTTATTTTTCATTCGTGTCTTCATTTTTATACAATTTTTTTGTTCTATTCTCCCCCAATTCTATGTTTTTATTTTACAGGGAAGTGAGAGTGATTCCTAAGATTATATTGAAGCTGGAAGGATGACATGAGGGTCAACTATTGAAATCAAACTACTGGAAAAAAAATTACTCATAGTGCATGATTCCTTCCATTTTTGATGATAATTCTTATATAGTGAGAGGCTGAAGATGCGATCATACATCATGTCTCTTGACATCCAATTTTATTCAACATTATTAAAAATTATTTACAATTCCCTTTTTTGGATAACTAGTGTACGATGGTTTTAGTGATGTCAATGGTCGATGGAGTAAACATTAAAACACATTCGAGAGAGTTATTAGCTGATCTCTCAGGAAATTATCCACTACTATGATATATATTCACACATTTAGAGTATTACTGATGTGTTTAAAAGATTTTAATACATATATAAATGAATTTAATGTTTATATTTGTGAAATAAGGAACTATCATAAAGTTAAATCCAAGGGTTTCTCCCTCTATTTAATCCATTTTATGTTATGTTTTCATTTTACATTTCAAATTTCATTCATAAAAATAACCCCTTCATTGTTATCTTATTTTAAAAATTAATAAAACAATAAAAAACATCATTGATTATGATATTGAAAAAATTACCCACAAATATAACTTGGGAAGCTATGTTAGTCATCCACTAGGAACTATTTGGAGTAAAATTAAAATTTTATTTAACTACATCTCGCAACTACCATATGACCAAACACTAAAACTCTATTTTCTTTAATATAATCGTAGAGAGTTAAAAAATAATTTTTATTTATATAATTTAATATAAAGTTATATTTTATTCATTATTCTATACTTGTAAGATATATGAATATTCAATATTAAAATAAATTGTTATGGTTGATAAAGTTACCTAGAACAATCAAATTCTTGATTACTTCCATTGATGATCATATTCATACATTCCATGAACTAAAAATAGAACATGATGACCCATTATAATATTATGATTATAGTACCTTGACAATTTTTTTACTAGGGACTCATGAATATGGAATGATAACTAAAACCACAATACCAGAAAAATAGGAAACAAATTGGGTGATTTACATTTCATAACCCTAACAAGTAAGAATGAATAACAAATAAGTGATAAATTGATATAAATTATTAATATTAATTAAAAAATATATAAATAATATTTTGAAATTATTAGTTAATAAAATAATTTTTATTATATAGGTACCTCAAGAACATTTAAGAAACCCACGATTTAATATAAGGGGGTGTCTCTTTCAATCTCTTTACATTTCTCACTTGGTCTCACTCTCACTCACCTTTTAATATTATTTTTTATATTGATACCTTTAAATATATTATAAGTATTTTTATTTATATATTATATATTTATTTTCAACTTACTTAGTAATCCATTATTTCATATTTTTTATTTTCTTAAAAATATATATATTCTAAATATATTCCTTCTATTTGTTTAATAATTTAGCCGATTAAAATTTAATATATTTATTGCTTGTATTTAATTTATTTTCTATGATTTTTATGGTTGTCTCTTAAGGAATATTTTCTTATTCATATTTATTTTAAAATGAAATAACATAATTCTAGTAAACTATTTTTCAAATCACCCATTATATTATTTTTACTTCTCAAGCAAAAGAAAAATACTAAGGAAATTCATTTTTTATTCTGTATCATTTCTTATCTTCCTCCTATATATTATTCATTTATTTACATATTATTCAATGTCACACCCTATTAATATAATTTATATTATATGTTCTCTCTTTTACTGTTGACTTATATTTTTCATATCAACAAATTTATCTCTTTTAATGATTTTCACAAATCATTAAAATTGTTATATAACCCATTTTATTTTCAAATTTTATTTATAATATGTCATTTAATAGACATATTCTTGTTTTCATTCTCATGTTTAACATATGTGAATGGATATGTAATTATGTGATTGGTGAGAAAAATATTAGAAACCCATATAATTTATTATGTAAAGCTTGTTTCTTATGAATACCATACGAACCATTTTTTCTAATGATCAATAAATTATTCATTATGTTATTTAAATATTATCAAGATTTTTAAAATGAAAAATTATTAAACTCAACATTGGTGAACATTACAAAAAATTGGTATGGGAGACTTCTCAAAATAAAAATTCATTCAGTGTTTCTCTACTTTTCCACTAGATAGTTATCAAAAAATAATTGGATGGAAATTAGAATATACAGTGGCTACTAACACCACTATATTAACACTAGTGATTTTGAAAATAATGTTGATGTAGTTCCGATAGTTTTAACTTCTCGTGTTATGTTGACTAAACTCTAGTGGAAGCCAGCAATATTCAAATTGTGTAAGGCCCCAACCTTAAAATTTTCATATTCTTCAGTTAATTCAAGAATTTGACATTATTTCACAATGAGGATATTTTTAGTTTTAGTTTTTTAGAGAATTAGTGCTTAACTATTAGGTTACATATCAAAAATCACAAAGTATACACTTCAACTATATCCTAATTTTTTCCCAAAAAAATAATTCCTTATGAAAAAAGAATTATTTTCTTGATAAAAATCTTCTTGAATTCTTCCTTTCTCGTACCCTTCCTTATACCTTGTGAAAAACATTTCATAAACATGGGATTATAATAAAAATATTAGTAAGGGATATAAAATAAGGAAAGAAAAAATTATTCCATGAATATATGAAAATCAATTAATCATACTTTTTACCCATAAAACAAGACCACTTTAACATAACTCATTAAATCGTAAGATATACGAATAAATAATAGAAATAAAATTCATAAATGTAACTTTTCTCATCCATAAAAAACCTACATTTTAGCTTTCATACCCACATAGGGAGTAACCTTAATGGTTATGTTTAGAATACCCAATACAGTATATTCCTGAAATCTCTTAGGAGAAAAATTAATGTTTTCCACCGTCACATTAACTAATGCATTGGAGAGATATTATGGGCTCACCCAACCTAGGTTTATCATGGTGCCACCTATATTTGGTTTATCATATAACCACCATTGAAATTCCCAATTATAATTACATAATCATAAAACCTAAAACAAACATAAAGAAACGATAACATTTCCATATTTCAATCATAATATATCAGTTCAAGATATTGAAAAAATCAATACATTATCCAAAACATTTTCAATTCCAAAACACCCTAAAAAGTAATATAGTATTAAATTTTCTTTTTCAAAACATTATGTCTTCTAGAGGAATCTAAATATCAAATAATGCTCGTGGAAGCAGAAAGGTCATTGTCGCCTATGCTAAAAAGTAACATTCCTTTTGTCATATTGTAAAAATATTCATAGGAAATGATTCCTTTTGAAAAACATTGAATGAAATTAAAATTCAAATGGTTTGATTATACAACATATAAAAAATGATCGTATATAAATCAAAATATTCGCCAATGAAAGGAGATTGAGACGAAATCCATTACAAAGATCATATCATTATATAGAGGATAAATCAATGAAATAACAATGTATTCCAAATATATATACACCAAATATAAGTGGATATTAATTGTAAAATAATGAGAGGTCATTAACACATATTCTTGGAAAAACAAAGCCAATTACATGGATATTTAACTCAATGAATGCAGATTGAGTTAATATTAAACTTACAAAGTTCATATAAATAAATGGGGTGATAATGTGTAGAAATTGTATATACAAACCAAGGGAGTTTTAAATTACAACATATATAAATAAAAATTTATTCCACATAGAATCATGGAATAATATAATCAATGAAGTATGCGTAAAACCCAAATATTGGAAATTATGACTAGAAATTCCCTTACAAATATCATTTTGTTAATCAAATAGATTGATTATGTGAATTCAATATAAGTCCACATAAATAATTTATAAATTATAGATAATATATAAAAATTAATTTCTCACATAATTATATAATGACATAATTGATAAGTAGAAGATCAACATAAAGAAAGGAAATTGGGTTAAGAAGTTCCCTTGCCTTTAGTGTGACTTGTATCGTTCAATCGTTATATTCTTGAATAATAAACTCTGGTAAATTTATAATTGTATCACAAAATTTTTAAATTTTATTATTCATTTTATATTACTTATTACCATGTTATAACAATTATGTAATTATTTTAGTTCATAACAGATGTTTTGTCTATGTTTGGTACTTGAGTAAAAAATGAACTTGTTTTGATTAAAACTGTCCATGCTTTCATAATTCAATCATCTCCAGATTGATATTTATGATTTAAATATCTTATATATCCATTATATATATATATATATATATATTTATAATAGTCTATAAAATTTGTTAATAACAAAATAAATACACAGGTTATAGAGACGGTAGGTCATATGTACACATGAACGCAACTATCATTTCTTTGTCATATTAATGTAATGAAAACTATATGATACATAGGTATTTTATAATTAAATTATAATATATATTTTATATATGTTACATAAGTTCATTAATTCTATCTTTTATATGTTCCATGTATGTCATGAAGGAGTCATATCACATTGAGGGGCGGTAGTCTGCACTTCCTCAAAAGAAATTATCATATATACTCATTATGGGAAGCATAAAGGTATGATGTAAATAAAAATTAAAGAAGAATATAGACCATATAAATATATTATATATCATATATAAATACATTTCCATCATAACGGCCACCATGAGTGGTTGTAGAGGAAAATTAAACAATCATCATTTTGTGAGGCAATAGTTTTCCGTACATAAGAAATAGTATGTTCATATCCATTAGATAGATGTGTGCGTAAGTGTAGTTGGAATACTTCTAAAAGTAATATCCTAGTACATTTATGATACTTTTTTGGTATGTAATAAAAAATAAGAAGAGAATATGGCGTGTAGAAAGAAAATAAATGAAATGAAATTGAGAGAATATTTTACCTTTAAATTGGGCAACTTCTTTTGATTTGAGCCACAAGGATTTTTTGAATTGCAGTATGCCAAAGTTTTTGATTCTGCAAGAAACTAGGGATTTTGGGAGATTATTTTAGCATATTTGGACAATCCAAGGGGCCTGAGAGGTGTGTGTAAGTTGGTAGAGGTGGGGGATTCTATAATATGGTGTAGGATCACTTTAGGAAAGTCTTGAAAAGTTAATTTATTATAAATTCAATTTTGAATAAAAATGATCTAGAACTAATTTAATAAGAAAGTAAGATTATATGGGTTCGAATACCCATAATACAATAATTTTTAAACCAGTTTTCAATATTTTTTTATCCTTATCATTTTTGTTTAACACTTATTTTATCCTTTTAAATTTTACCATGATATCATGTTATTTACACATTTTGGGTTAATGTAATTACCATATAATGTAAAAATACCAACAAAAAAAGTCATTTATGAAATATTTAGACTTATCTTAAACTTTTTTGAGAATCATATATTTTTAATAATTTTATATCATTTTATAAACTATTTTATATTTTAAGTTAAGAATTTTGTCAACTTTGGACACTATTCATACTTGAATTTTTTACAAATTAATCAAAACTTTATTCCTTCTAAAAAACATTTAATCAATCCTAAAATTTAATATTAACCTATAATATTATTTTATTACATTAATTATGTTAAATAATATTTATATTAATATTTAGAATATCATTTATTTGAATCCTTTTTTAATGAGGCAAACATAGAATCACGATGAGGTCATAATTAAATGTAATTATTTAATGTATAAAAATTATAATTAAAATATCATGATGTATGAAAACTTTTTTTATTTATAATTTCAATTTATAGTTGAATATATCGATTATATAACCCCATAGAAAAATTATTTTAGTAAGAAGATACATGTTAATATTATTTTTCTCTTTACATTAAATTAATTATTATAACATGTCATCATCACTTCCAAGAGGCTCTAAAATAAAATATTTTTGGCCTAAATATTATCATGGTCCTAAATAACACATCCAATAGTATTTGGATATGTTTTAGGACAGTTTTATATTATTAAAATATTAATGTTTACCCTTATTTACCAGTTTTACACTTTAACCATGGTAAATAAAAATAACTACTGAAGATAAAGGTCCCTAATTACAAAATTTGACATTATGATTCCAAATATGTAATCCATTTTTCCCAACTCAAAACACTTAAATGGATGAAATTAATTTAAAACTAATTTGGGTTTTGAAAACTAGAAAGTGTGTTTTTATGTAGTAAAAACAACTAAAATATTGACATGTTTTTATGTCCAAAGTCAATGTGAAATTTATTTTAATGAAAAAAATTGATTAAATGATAAAAATACATTACATTTATACTTTAATACTATTAAATAATATTATTTAACCATATAAATTATCTCCATGGTAAAAAAAATTCAATTAAAATTTAGTGTATTTTTACTACTCATACAAAATTATAGTTATACAAAAAAATATCCAAAATTCATCCAGAGTAAATATTGATGTCACACTTCTAGAGAAGACGTTTATTTTGTAAAATCTAACATATAAAGGTGTTGAAAACTAAATTTAAAAAGGGTTCTCCATCCAAAGGAGGTAAAACTGCATTTTTAGAAAAATACTTCTTTAATCAGAAAAAATGAATTTGTTTTTATATTATTTCTAGAAAACATGTAAGATAAATTTAATTCATTAATTGAAAATAAAAAAATATTTTTAATTAAATAAAAATCCATATATAGTTATATGATTTTAAAATAACGATAATTCTCTTTTTAAATAGGTTTTAATAAAAACACATCATTTGTATTCAATTGGTTTTTATCTCCATTTCTAATAAAATTGGTAACCAATGAATCATTATTTAAACACGTGTAAACCAAATTTTCATAATTCAATTTATACTATTCATTATTGAAATTCCAATGTATAGGTTATAATGGTAACATTTAAATAATAATATTTAGTTGTTTTTTTATGCTCGATGTAGCGTATCACGTATATTATTGAACATATTATTTCTTTCCTAAATCTCGGAATGTTACATCATTACCCCATTTTGGAAATTGCATCCTATAAATTTTAAATTTTGGTTTGGTAACTTCATTAAAAATCCCATATAATAAAAATATTCAATAAAAATTCCACATAAAAAGAATGAAACACAAGTACAAAGGTCACCTGAGATAACACACGCTGGGATTACATGTAATAAAACATGGATATGGAAGAGAAAATAACAATATTGTTCTAATGGAGAGAGATAGAAAACATGATAAGAAGAAAGTTAACATCTAGAAAACCAAATACATGTAATGGGTTAAATGTTCACTGATTTCACAGTAGGAAAAGTAAATGGAAAACGTTTTTTTAAGATCCTTTTCATAAATTTGATGAATTATTTTACTACTTTTTATAAGAACATAAGGAAATATACTTACTTGACAATTAAACTTTCATCCTTTAATAATTTTCTACCACAGACTCATCTTTTCACCAAATGATGACTATTCAAGATGACTTGGTCAAACCATAAGTACTAGATCGACATCTAGAGAATCACATAATCCAAAAAATATGAACTATATATTTCCCTTGTCTTTAAACATTAACCAAAAACAAAAATGGTTAGTACAAGTTTAGATAATCCCCAAAAAATAATAATCCTTTTTAATGAGAAGGACTACTATTTATCTCTAAACTTCAATAGTAATACCCAAGTTCTATATAGACCTGTCGACAAAACAATGTCCTTAAAATTCTTCAAATTATCAAAAATAAAATTAAAACTCAAAATTTAGAATGATTTGATCAGAAAGTCTTCCATGATAAATCTTAAAATATATCTACAAATAAAATCTACAACTCGTAAAGTATAATATTTAAAAGTTATTAACCTAATCACATATTATCCATGATATGTTAATCATTTCCATAAATAAACTAAATTATTATATGTACACAATAAAAACATAAACTCTTCAAAAATAAAATTCAACCAGTACTCCTCAAATGAGAACACATTGTATTCAATTTTCTCTAGTAATAAAGTGTTCCCAAATGAGAGAACGTCTTCCAAATTAACATCTATCACTTAATCACCAAGTCATTATCCTATACTAGGTATATATATTTGATAAGACATAAGTATCCAAAATCGAATTATTATTGTTCCATAAAACCATTTAAGTAATAAGTCATACTTCTATTCATGCGGCCTTGTCGGACGTGACTTGTTGTCACCTATATTACGGGTTGTCCCTTATATAAAACTCAAAAATAACCCTAACATTTTTTTACCTCGATGGTTGTATTATACTTATCATTTTCATCCCAACTCATAATGGCCTCAACATATTAATTCAGAGAGTCTTATATATATATTGATATAATTTTATTATTTCACCTCTACCAGATGAAATATAACTATTCCCAAATAAATAACATCGTACCTTGATCATGGTGTCCACCTTTTTTCATCGTCATCTTATTCACATAGATATAATGTCTATTCATTTCAACAAAGATTTAGATATTCTTCAAAATAATTTTCAACCTTTATCCAAATACACCTTGTATTACATGGGTCATATGGGTGTTCACATAAATATAGTTTCGAAAAATAATCATGTATGACATATAAATTAAAAGAATCTTATAAAACCTTGTTTTTATAAAACTGTTGGACTGAGTTTGAATTAAAAAATTAAATAAATGGTCCTTTTAAATTACCATAAGTATTTTATGAAAAATTAAATTTTTAAATAAATCATAAATAGGTGGTGTAAGGGTCTCCATCTTCAGAACCTTTTTCAATATCATAATATTATTCTAAATCTTGTCATATGGTAAAATATTTGGAAATTACTTGATAGTATTTACCTTTCTTGAAAATATGGAAATATTGAGAAAATTGAATTTGATTGAATATAAACCATGATCCACGATGGTATCTATGTCTAGTGGAGGTGTTTGATATCTCAAACAACCTGTTTCAAGTGAGTTTTCTGTTAGAAAATTATTCACAATCATCTGAACATAACATTTCAAAAATTATTGCAATAATTCCATTAGTAGGAGACAGGAATGTTATTTTAGATCTTGTTCCTTCCATTTGTAATTGACATTCCATGATCATAAAAAGTTATAAAATAATGATTTAACTGAAATAATAGACATAAATACATACCATGTGGTGATCCAAAACACCTAATCCCTAATTTTTTCTAAACCAACCTCTGATATAGATTATAAGGCCCCATCCTTAAAACATTAAATAAAATTGAGATAAATAAATAATTTGACTTTAATCTAATTCAAGGATCTTTTAGGTATATATGTTTTTAACATTAAGCCATAACTATTACTTTACATCTCAAAAATTATAATATAGACACTTCTAATCTATCCAAATTTGTTAACAATAATAAAACTCATTAAAAACAAGAATAATTTTCGTGGAAAACACTTTCTTTAATTATTAATTTCTCTTACCCATATTTTTACCCCATGAAAAACTTTTCAAATACATAGGATGAGAATAAAAATAGTAAGGGATATATAATAAGGAAATTTAACATTAGACCATGAATACATAAAAAAATAAAATCTTACTTCTTACTCATAAAACATAATTTCTTTTACATACCTCATGAAATCATAAGATATATGAATAAATCATAGAAGTCACAAATCATAAAGTTAACTTGTGACATCCATAACATACTTACATTAAAGATTTTATGGACATATAAGGAGTAACCATCATGGTTGTGTTTGAAATACCCATCATAATATATTCTCTAAATATCTTAGTATAAAACTTAATGTTTAACTATATCACATTACCCAATTCATTGAATATCTATCATGGTTTCACCCAATCTAGGTTTATCACAGAACCACCCGTATTTGGTTTATCACGTAACCACCAGTCAAATGTTTAAGTACCATTACATAATCATAACACCTAAAACAAGAATAAATAAAAGATAAAATTTCTATATTTCAATCAGGAGATATCATTTCAAGATATTTTCATAATAAATCCATTTTAAAACCATTTTCAATACCAAAACCCCATAAAAATGAATATGATATTTACTTTTCTTTTTTAAAACATTACAACTTGTTGGGGGAACCAAATATCAAATAATGCTCTCAGTGGAGAAAAAGCCGTTGTTACTACATATGTTAAAAACAAACACTACTTTTTTTATTTAGTAAAAAACTTCATAGAAAAATATTCCTTTCTAAAACAATTTAATTAAATTAAAAGTCAAAGGGGTTGACTATACACTGTATAAAAGATGGTAATACATAAATTAAAATATGCTTCAATGAAAGTAGATTGAGATCAATTCCCTTACCAAGATCATAGCATTATATTAAAGATAAATCAATGAAAAAAGTATGTGCATAAAATAGAAATACACCTAATAAAATTGGAAATTAGGAGTGAAACAATAAGAGGTCATTCACACATATTCTTGGAAAAACAAAACCAATGACATAGATATTTAACTAAATGAATAGACTGAGTTAATATTTCCATTACAAAGTTTTTATTAATGAATTGGTTAATTATGTGTAGAAATATTATATCCATAAAAATGGATGTTTAAATTACAATATATACAAATAAAAATTTATTCCACACATAATCTTGGCATCATATAATCAATGAAGTATGTATAAAACCCAAAGATTGGAAATTGAGTTTAGAAATTACCTTACAAAGATAATTTAGTTAATCAAATATATTTATTATGTGTATTAACTATAAATCCAAATAAATAAAGTATAAATACTATATAATTTATCAAAATTTCTATCTCACATAATCATAGAACGATATAATCACGATGTAGAAGATCAACCCAAAATGAAAATTAGGTTAACATGTTCCCTTTCATTGAGTGTGACTTGCCTCGTTCAATCATTATGTTCCTAAATAAAAAAATTAGGTTAATTTATACTTTCTAAAAAACCTTTTAAAATTTTATTATTAATTTCATATCACTTATTAACATGTTATAATAATTACTTAATTATTTGAGTTCAGATCTGACATTTTGTCGTTGTTTTGTACCTGAGTCAAAAATGAACTTGTTTTGATTAAAATTGTTTGTACGGTCATAATTCCATAATATCAATAATGATATTAATGATTTAAATATAACATATATTTAGTATATATTTATTTATAGTAATTCATATCATTTGGAGATAAGAAATTAATTGCACTGTTCATGGAGACGGTAGGTCGTACGTATACATGAACAATACTTTCATCTCTTTGTCATATTAAAGGAATGAAAAATCAATGATACATAGGTATGTTATAATTCCTTTATAATATATATTTTATATATGTTACATAAATTCATTAATTCCATATTTTATACATTTCTTGTATGGAATGAATGATTCATATCACTTTGAGGGGGCGGTAGTTCGCACTTCCTCAAATGAAATTATCCTATTTACCCATTACAGAAAGCATAAAGGTATGTTGTAAATAAAAATTACACAATTATAGAGACAATATAAGTATATTATATATTATATATAAATATAGTACCATCAAAATAGACATCATGAGAGGTGGTAGGGGAAAATTTAACAAACGTTGTTTCGGGAGGTAGTAGTTTTTCGTACACAGAAACAGTATGTTCTCATCCATCAGATGAAGGTGTGTGTAAGTTTAGTTCTAATAACTCTCATAAAAACATCCTAGTATATTGAGGATAATTTTTTATTTAATCAAATAATAATAAGAGAATAGTGAGTGGAGATGTAAAATAAAGGAAAGAAAGTTGAGAGAAGACGTTACCTCTAAATCGGGTAACTTCTTTTGATTTGAGACAAAAGTATTTATTGAATTTCCTTCTTCCCAAGGTAAGGTTTTTAAGATGAAAAAGGAATTTTGGTAGATTATTTGAGTATAAGTTGGATTCTCTAAGGTGATTGAGAGGTTTCAGTAAGTGGGTAGAGGTGGAGGCCTATTATAATAAGGAAGAATGAAACTTTGGGAAATTCTAGAAATATTAATTTAATGTCAATTAAATTTATATTAAAATGGATAAAAACACATTTACTCAGAATGTATGATGATTTAGGTTATAATACCAATCATCCAATAATTTTTAGACAAGTTTTGAATATTATTTTATCCTTATCATTTTGGTTTAACCCTTATTTTCTCATTTTTAATCTTAAAGTGATATCATGTTATTTACACATTGTGAGTTAATGTAATTAAAATATCATGTAAAAAGACCCAAAAAATAGTTTATTACAATTTTTGACTTATATTAAATATTTTTCCAAATCGTATATTTTTTGGAATTTAATATAATCTAATAAACTATTTTTAATGTTATGAAATCTGTCAATTTTGTACGTTATTCAAACGTGACTTATTTAAAACATAATAACATGATTACTTATAAAAAACATTTAATGAGTACTAACATGTCATATTAACATATATAATTCGTTTATGAAATTAATTGTGTTAAAGAATATTTATTTTAATATTTATAATATTATTTATTTGAATCCATTCTTAATGAAGCAATCATTACATCATCATTGTGTCGTAGTTAAATTTATCTATTTATTGTCTCAAAATTATAAATAAAATATCATGAGGTAGGAAATAATTTTATATTTCTAATAAATTTTTATATTCCATAATATCACTTATATTACCCTATAAAAAATTATTAAGAAGATACAGGTTAATGTTAATTTTCTCTTAACTTTAAATTATTTATTATAACATGTCATTATCACTCCCAAGTGGATACCAATTTCAAAAAGTTACGAATAAGGATTATAATAGTCAGAAATAACTTATCAAATAGGTTTTTAACAAGTTTTAGGATAGTTTTATATTATTAAAATATTATTTTTTACCCTTGTTTACCATATTTACCATTTAACCATAATAAATTAAAAGAATTACTACAGTTACTATTAACAATGTCCAAAAATTAAAGGCACAAATTCACATTATTTTTACCTTTTGATTCAAAATATGGTATAAATTTATTTCAAATTCAAAACATATAATTGGGAAAATTTAATTTAAAATTAATTACCATTGTGAGAACCTGAAAAATTGTTTTAAGAAGTAAAAACCACCAAAAGATTAACTTGTGTTTATGTCCAATTTCAATGTGAAATTCCTTATAATGATGAAAATTGGATTAAATTATATATATATATTCCATTTACACTTTAAACCCATTAAATAATATTACTTATCAATATAAATTATCTTGATGGAAATGTGGTTTTCATTTAAAATTTAGCTTGTTTTTACTATTCATCAAAACGTGATAGTTATAAGAAAAATACAAAAAATAATCCAATTTAAATTTTTTTTGTCCCAATTCTAAATAAGATTTTTTTTGCAAATATAACATATAACAGTTTCAAAAACAAAATGTAAACAGTATTCCGCATCAAAATGTGGTAAAACTGCATTTTGAGAAAAATACTTCTTTTATTCGAAAAATAGAATCTATTTTTATATAATATATAGAAAAAATATCAGAGGAATTTAAAACATTACATTGAATATACAACATATATTTTTCATTAAATAAAAATCCATAAAAAGTTATGTGATTTTATAAATATAATCACTCTGTTTTATATAGGTTTTTATAAAAACACATCTTTTATATTCAGTTACTTTTTCTTTACATTTCTAAAAAATAGTTACCAATTAATAATTACTTAAGGATGTGTAAAACATATTTTTGTAAATTAGTTGATAATATTTATTTCCACCATTCCAATGGCTAGGTTATGATAGTAATAATTAAATAATAATAATTAGTAGTTTGTTTAAACTTGATGTACTGTATCATGTATGCTATTGAACAAAGTGTTTCTTTCTTAAAAATAGGGATGTTACAAATTTTATTATCCAAAAAACGCAACTACTTTGATTTTATTGACTCTAGAGACTATATTGATGTTCTCACCACTTTATTTCTGCTCAAACTGATCCAATGGTCTCAACTAACATGGGAATGATATAAATACATCTTTATGAATATTTTATTAGTTTTGAATACTAATAGTTACTAAATACTAATTATAGAAAGGTAGATTGATTAATTTTGTGTCCCATTGAAGTATAATAGTCATATTTCTCTAATTCTGTTCTTTTTAATCTCTTCTCTTCTATCGTAAAAAATTTCCATAATTGAGATAACAGAGTATTCATTTAATGGATTTTTTCAAACAATCTGACTTATTTTAATTGTATTTTCATGGGTTCTCACTATAGGTAAAGTTAGGGAGTCATGTTTCTTTCATAAATATTTAATGTATGTCTAATTATATATTTTTTGGGGCTTTTGACTAAATCTAAATTTAAGGGATTAAAGTAAATCTCAATATATTTTAGAGAGAGGAAAAAGGCACTAATTTAAATCAAATTTTTATCTAAATTCAATAAAAACATTACAGGGTTTTATATTTTCAACAACATAATATATTTTAGTTTTTTGTTTATATTTTTAATTTTGTTTAATTTAAAAAAATTGGATTTAAATTATTTACAAGAGATTTACACCACCACACTTTTTTCATTCCCCTCATACCAATTATTAGTGTCCAAGAATTTATTTATTTTCTACACTTTAGCTAGTCTAAAATAATTATTTTAAAGGATGGAATCTACCACAAACAATAAAGGTGCACCTGATGGACAATAAATGGTTCATTCTATATTATATTATGGGATAAATAATATTTATATATAAATTATAGTAATTGTATATCTATATAGAAAATTATTAATCATATATATATACCTTCTAATAAAGCTGGGGAAAATGGAATCTTTATGAAATAAAAACCTTTTATCATGATGAAAAATCCATTGATTCCCTATATTTTGGTTTAAATATTATTTAATTTTATTGTGTTTTTAAATTTAAAACAACTAATGAAATATGGTTACTTATTCGAGTCACATGAAATAACAAAGTCAAGGACACTAGGCTTGACATGTATCATTAAGACATTGATTGTTTTAGCGTGAATGTTAATGAATCAATCATTGAAATTATCAATCAATTTACTTAAATTAAAAATGAATATAAATATATTGGTTATATTCTTTCTGAAGAAAATATATAAAATAATAATATTTTATTATTTTTAACCACTTAATTACTCAAGATAATTGTTATTGACGATGAATAGGATAGTAAGAACATGATCATGGTAGAACTCATCCTGTCTCTCATAGCCTATGATGTTATAAATGGGGAAATATGAAAACGAATAATATGATGTCTAAGAAAATAAAATCATTTTATTCAATTAAATTATGAAAATTTATATATAGATTGACGTCGAAATAATTCACTTGATAGAGAATAAGATATACTTATTTAAAAAGAAAAAATTATTCCAATGAGAAAACGAAGGTACACATGAAACAATATTTTTCTATTTTCAATAGAAAGAGAAAAGGGGGGAAGAAGTGTATGAATGTTTTCAAAGCCACAATTTGGAGTTTTAGAAATGAATCCCCCTAGTTATTTAATTAATGTGAGGACAACATTAAATGATTCATATATAAAATTTCAGTAAACTAAGTGTTAAATAATAATAATTTATCTTGTACTTCAATTTATATAAATTATAATATCATAAAACAACTGGACACCAAATTTTTTAAGGAATTTAAAAAATAATAACAAAATATAGGGAATTTAAAAATAAATATATTCAAATATTTAATGAAAATGATTAATTATAAAAAAAGGATTACTTTAATATAAAACAAAAAAATAAATCAAATACGCATCAATTATATTTTATTATTAAGAGTCTTAGGTAGGATATGTGACAACCCATGTCTTTAATAAACATTATTTAAAGATTTATTATATAAAGTTTACTCACAATACAATCCAAAGATATCATAAATCCAAGTATATTTGGGTAATTAAGAACATAACAAAACAATTTTAAAAAAATATAACAACTTTATTTAATATCTCTAAAACGTCCTCTTATAACATAATAATGTAAAAGAAACATGAGAATGAGGCACCAACACAAATTATGTTGTAAAAATAATTATGGATAACTAAAAAAACAATACATGGTAGGAAGAGTCTATTGATATTTTAGGTTTACTCCCTAATCTTAACATGACATATCATGAGATTAAAACATTACCCAATGAATTAGACTGCTATCTAGGTGAACCTATCATAACATGTACATGAATATGTGTGTAGCATATATCATTCAACATGAGGTAATATTTTATCACATTTAATACCATTATTATGAAGTGTGGGTAATAGAAATAGAATTAATAAAAGTTAATTATAGGTATATATATCTGAATAACCGTGAGTAGAAACGAGGATGTGTATACATAAAACAATTGTTAGGTAAGGAAAATTGTGGAAACATTTTGATAGCATAATGGGGGTACTCAAATATTCATGGGAAGGATTAATGAGAGTAATGTGGGTATATAAAAACATTGACTTAATAAATTAAGCAATATGGATACATATGAACATAATTAAGAATTAAAAATGTGAATTAATATGTATAAGAAAAATAAGGAGATTGAATAAGGAGGAAAATGAGAGGATCCCTTACCGTAAGAGGGTGTTTCCAAAAGCTTGGGAGGAGCTTCTTAAGATATTGAATACACCTTGATAGGGATATAGACATGTAAAGGAAAATAAATTTCATTATATAATGTTTTTTTGTGAAGATAAGAGGGATTTTGGGTGGTTTTTTTTTAAAAAATAGTGGGTAATTCATTATTAACTTCCAAATTTAGGTTTTGGACTCTATATGATAAAGTAATCAAAACCGCAAATCATTACAAATTTTTTCCCACTATTTCTAACAAATTGGATTGGTTTTAATTATATTACATGTTTAAGAATAGATATCATTAGAATAATACCCTTGGTGTTTTGTATGTGATTCATGTTTACAGATAATTGATTTTAATCCCCATAAATATAATATTGGTTTTGGGATATTCATTAAGAGTGTATAAAATTAATATAATAATTTAAAAAAAACAAATTATTTTAATGGAAAAATATTTATTTGATCTTGAATTCCTTTTTTGGTATATATTACATCAATTTTGGTTCATTATAATGTCATAATACATACTGTATATTTACGTGGTATTTAATATTTACCCAAAAATTTGAATTTCTATGAAAATTATGAACAAATCACTATCGCTTAATTTAAAAATATGATTTCAAAAGTAATTTTTTTATCAAAATAATTATTTAAATATTCTAATTTATAGTTTAAAAAACGAATTTATTGAAAAAAAATTATATTTTTTTACAATAATAGTTTTATGAACCTTATGATAATTACTTTTGAATTTGTAAAATTATATAATCATTTTTATTTAAAAAGTATAATATAAAAATAATATCTTATTAAAATATCAATCATTTCAAAAAATTATTCAATTCTTGTAAAAGTGTGTTTTGATTGATTTATATATTTCCCAATAATACCAATTATGTTTCTCTATATCATAATCTAGTTTTTAAAAAGTAAATTATTTAATTATTTAAAAAATTAAATATTAAATTGGGGTAAATATAATAATTTTTTTATTATATTAAAATATATAAAATCATACTCATAGTGTATATATACATATCCCTTTATTAAACCTAAAAATTCTATACGGGTAAAGTTTTCCATTTTGGTATTTTTTTGGGGTGGTTCAGCGTACATGGTTTGGGTCAGGATTATGATGAGCTTGAGCTTCCCCATAAATGGTTTATATTCATTCATTATTTTTTGAATATCACCTTGGTATTGATCAGGTTAAAATCCAAGTGATGCTATCTCCCCCCAAAATATCTGATAAATGGTCTTCACAGGGTATGATCCTACTGGTTGAGGCCATCTCTTCTTATTTATGTTTCAATTGTCCTTTATCATAACTTGTTATATATATTACTAATAAGACCATTATTAAATGACTATATTATCAATTTTTATTATTCCTACTAGTATTTTATATCTAATTGACTATTACTTCTTGATATAATTAAGGTATTGCATTTTTTTTCTATAACTTCATTACTTTATAATGAATTTATTCATTAAAAACTAGAATTCCATTTATTAAGTTTTTCTCCATCACATTAATTAAACAATCAGAAATTTCACCCTTCAAATTTTCACTTAATACACAAAAATAGATGAGGGTAATTTTGTTTCATTCCATCTTATGGTTCCCAAGTTACTTCCTCAAACTTGTGACTATGACATAGTACATAGATTAGGTGAGTTGTCTTGTTTCATATATCCTAGTATCTATAATCATATATCATCGTCGACTAATCCTTATATGAAAGATAAATATCTAATGGTACCACCTATGGATTTAGTACATGTGAGGTGTCTGGTATATTCTTCCTCAAGATGGATCGATGGAACACATTTTGTATTTTAGATAGGTAAAGTGGGATTGTTAGTCAATATTCCAACTCTATGATGAGAAAAATGGTATAAAATGTAGTAATATATCTAGAAATAAGATTTCCCTTCTTCACAATCCATATGGATATATTTCATAATGATATATTAAAGAACTATTTATCTCTGACCTCAAACTCTTGGTCTCATCAATGATTTTCAACCTAGCATTTCTATCAAATTTGTGTGGACAATATATAATGTCTAGTTTTTTAAATATTTTATATCATATCGTGCATAAGATCATGTCTCGTCAACTTTTTCTATTCCAATTCCTCACAAAATGTCATTTTCTGACACCTCTTCACTAACATATCCTCATAAAGATCCATTTAAATTCCCGAATGCAAATAGTTTTTATATGATAACTCTACTTAGGGATGTTTTTTATCATAAAATACTTATAAATCCATTTAACATGATATCAACATATGAACCAAAGATTTAATGGTCTTTCTAGATTAAGAATATGTTTTAGGGGGATTAGTAGTCTTGAAGTTTAGTTATATATCCAACTCTTGGTGATGGATTCTCTAAAACCTTAGGGTAAAACTCATATCTCAATCAGAAACAATAGATAGTGGAATTCTACGATGTCTTACCACTACCCATTTGTATGTCATATAAAGTTATTCAAGATAGAAATCTCTCGTAATAGCAATGAAATGTACTAATATACTAATGCAATCAAATACCACCCAGATGGAATTATTGACATTAAGATTCTTAGGGAGTCCTATGGAGAAATCCATGGATATTTTTTTTCCTATTTACATAATTGTATGGTAAATGGTTTCATAATTCCCTTAGACTTACATAATTTCACATATACTTGTTAGAATACTAAGAATCAAGATAAAAACTCTATAATCTATAACATCATGTTATCCCACTAGAATACTTTCTTCAAATCTTTATACATATTATTTATTATTACATTAATGAAGAATGATGATATTTGTGCATCATCTTGAAGTTCCATCATCAATTACTATTTTGATGGGACATATATTCACGTTCCAGACTTTATAACTCCGTCCATAGAAAATTTTAACTCTGCAATATTTTATACCTTTTTCTACAGTATCTTATCATATATTCCGGCCTCCTTGATCCTCTCAAGAATACATAGTAGATCAATTATTTGTGAAATTACGATGAATATCCTCTTATTATTATCATATATATCATTTTCATGTCTGATAAGATTATATCCCTTTTAATCTATATTGTTGATAAAGTTGTACGATAATTTCTACTCAAAGAATATTCGACACTGTTTTCATTACCATGATGGTAATGGACTGAACAATCATAATCCTCGATATTCTTTTTTCACCATTATATTCACATATCATTCTCTTTTGGTGAGAATATATAATTGAGGAATATATGGTGTGTGTGTGTCTGTGACACATCGCCCCATAAAGATAATTCCACTAAATCATTAATGTGAAGATCACTACATCCAATTAAAAATCATGATTTGGGAAGATATTTTCATGAATTTTTTATTATCATGAGGAATACACTATCACTTTTTCATGTTGAATAAGTACCCAACCCAATATCATTTAAATTAATCTTTTTTAGAACATAAATACATCCATAATTGTGGTTAATGTGATCATAGGTGCATTTATTGTCCTCTCCTTCAACTTTTTAAAATTTTCCACACATTCTTCATTCGAGAAAAAATACCCCCTTCTGAGTTATATTTGTTTGTTGGATTTAAAATCATGAGAAGTTTCTCAGAAATCAATGATGGTACCAATATATTCCAAGAAAAATACATATATCTATCACCAAGGATATTTTAAACTATCCAATAATTGACACTTTTTTAAATGTTCTCTAGATAACTCATTTTAGGTGATAACATTCACAAGTAATGTTATATTCTATAACCATAATTATCATTTATTAAACATTACATTCATATTTTATTATTGAAATGTATTTACTAAAGTATTTAAATTCTCCTCATATTCCTCTATATTTTTGGAGTAGATAAGACTATCATCTATAAAGACTATTAGAAATTTTTTAAGGTAAACCCAAAATACACTATTAATTAACTCCATGAATATTTTTTGAGTTATTGTGAGTAAAAATTTCATCACTATCAACTCATAATTCCCATACCTTGTTTAAAAATATGTCTTGGGGACATCCTCCTTCTTTACATTTACTAGATAAAATCATAATAGAACACCCACCTTAATGAATTACCAGAATACAAATTTTTGATCAAACAAGTCATTAATATATCGAAGAGGATACATTTTATTTATCATAATCTTACAAAGCTCATGATAATAAATGAATATTTTAATCGACATATCATTCTTCTTTGATAAGAGGACCGGTTCACCCCGTTTTGAATCACTTGAAAGTATTAGTCCTTTTTTATATTCTTATGTAGTTTCATCCTCTACTAATAAATTTCAAACAAAATCTAATTCTATATCTCGTATTTGATTTGTTAATTATTTGGAAATAATCTCTATAGAAAATTCATCCTCTTGGCTAAGAAGAAAACTAGAAAATTCTTCATGAAATATATTTTCATATTCCCTCACAATGGTAATGTCTTCAAGGATAAACGTTTATTTAGTCTCAATAATTTGTGCTAGATATTCCCACTCTCATAGAAATAATATCCATTCTAGAAATATTGGTAACCCAAAATATTTATCCTCCCCCTTGAACTTTTATAGTTTTAGATAATGATTCATGATGCGAAGTTTGATTTCCTTCTCTCGGAAATTCATGTAGACCCTATAAAAAGAAACTCAATCCATTCCCATAATGACACTGAATTATGAAAAATTATGTATCATAAGGTTTTCAGGGAATTTAATCAATAATATTTTAAATTGGAGGTGTTATATATGAGTGATTAAATAATTTCCCCATTTTTTGTTTTCACTGAGATATTTAAATCTACGATTTACAGTGGTGTTTCAATAATTACACTAAAATTATGTGATATGAATGAATTCATAGAAATATAATTAAAATTTTAATTCCCTATACTTGAATGAGTAACTATCATACATTTCACCACATTGTTGTGAGTATCCACCTCAAGATTTATGATGGAATAAGTTTCCCTTACTGACATGGAGGTTGTTGGAATTGATTATCTCTAGTAGGATTTGGTTTAGGGAATTGGATTGCATAATTCCAATGTCCAATAAAATTGAATCAATGCACTGTTGATTGAGGGTTTACTGGAGGTTTCCAATCTTAAATCACATTGGAATGTTTTTCCCATCAGAAATGTCTATCTAGGTGTACTATATTCCCACTCTTAAATAATATCATCAACACCTAAACTCTTTTTTTGGGATAATTTTTACCACACTATTGACAGTTGGGATGTTGGTATTTGCATAAACCATTATAATTATCCATTATTCCTCTAGGATGAAACTCTATTTTCCATTTATTATCCTAATGAGGCCGTTTATATTAACTTATATCTATTTCAACTTTTAGAGAACATAGAACAATTTCCCCATATCTTTCAAAGCCCCGAATCACCAAGCCATTTAATTAACTCTGCTTTATCCTACCAAAGAATCTTTTAAGATTAAATTCAAGGATAATCAAATATCCAATGGTGTATCATGCATATCTTGTGATTTTTTAATACTATGACTAAATAGATTCAGCATCCTTTTTCTTGAGGATAAGGAAATCCCTATAAATTTCTAATTGGAGTGTGTGAGGAAAATATTTTTCAAAAAATATTTTCTAGAATTCCATCTACTTATTTACATAGATATAGTCCTCAATCTTAATAATTTTAACCAATACCCACAATTTTTAATATTCTCCATATATTCAATAAACATCAATCATATAATTTTATTTCTCTAAAATTTAAGGATAGAAAAGATATTATCAATGGAGTTGATGTATTATTCTATGATTAATGGATCTAAAGACCCACTAAAATCAGGAGTCCTTTTTTCATAAAGATAACAATTATAACATAGTATTTATTAGGGGTATTACTATAATTTTCAGATTATGGTTTTTGTTCATAACCCAAGTTAGTTGTGAAACTATTGTCATGAATTTCTCGACCCATGATTTCATTGGGTTGGAAATCTCATTTTTAAATCTATTACATTGCTTATATCATTTTTTTAATCAATTTGTCTTGTTTAAATCTATTGACTAGGATAAATGGAAAATTAGGGATGGGTATTTTTAAACAAATAAATGGGAAAACATGAATATTAAAGTGATAACTCATAAGACATATATTACTTAACCTAAAAATTTATAGGATTTAATCTATGTTATCCATGATATATTTATTAATATAAATTCTTATGTTAATTATTATTACCTAAACAATCATACATAAGAATATTATGATTTTACTAATGATATTTTTCAGAGTTTCAAACTATGGGTGCAGCAAGGCCCATTTTCATGCACAAGGTGATGATTGAGTCTATCTAAATGCACCCATTTTGGGATTAGTACCCCTAGCTACCACTGTACCAGATACATAGCCACTTATATTATACATAAAAAGATATATTTGTCTGGAAACCGCTTACTCTATACATTACCAAAAATCATAGATTTTTTCTTTTTTTAGACTTATCCCTAAAGATTTCAAGATAGATTTATAATCCTAAACTAAAAAATAATTATAATTTACTCTGATACTCACAATCCAAAATAATGTCTTCAATACACTTTATTTCATGATTTATTACATTAAGGAAACACAAAATACAATCCAGAATATCATGATTCCTAGTGTATTTCGAAAATTTGGTACATAAAATAACAACTTGAAAAAAACATATCACATTTTCTAAAGTCTAAAAATTATTCTCTATTATTCCTTCAACCTCATAAAACTATAAGGGATAACATGTGGATGTACATAAGAAATGGGTAAACTATAAATCCTAGTAAGTTAATAAAAAAAATAATTTCTTAAGATAAATTTATAAATGTGACCCAAGGGGAATAATAAGGTAACATTCGAGGGGCGAGAATCATAATCCTCAGCCAACAGGTCATGATATAACATGATAACACAAAAGAAATATGGGAATGTGTCAACAATATAAATCATGTCACAAACAGAAATCAATGATAGAAACCAAGATAACATAACAAGGAGATATAGTCCTATAATGGATTATTTTTACCCTCTCTTCCCACTCGTTAAGTGTTTGTTAGATTAAATCATTACCCAATGCATTAGATTACTATCTTGGCGCGCCCATCATAACATGTACATGAATATGTGTTCCATATAGATAATTCAACATAAGTTTGTACTTAATCCAAGTAAATGTCATGATTCTGTATTGTAGGATAAATACAAGTAATTACTAAATTAATTAATTTTAGGTGCATAGAGATCAATACCATTGATTAGAAATGATAAGTTTTTTTGTAAAGAAAATGTTTGTTATATAAAATCACTTGATAATTTTGGCCTCATAATGGGGATATTCAAATATTCAAAGTTTTTATTAAATAGATTTAAATGGGGATATAATAAATTTTAAATAATAAGTGTTGTAATATTTATATGTAAGAACATAATATGACATCAAAATTTGGGAATTAAAAGGCATAACTCAATGAAGGTTTTTTAAAAATGAGGAGAACGAGAGGATACTTAACCTTGAGAGGGTGTTTTCCAAATCTTGAGAAGTACTTATTAATATCTTGGGGGAAACATTTAAAGGATATGTAGATGGAATATAATATTAATTTCATGAAATAAGGGTTTTTAGGGATGTTAAATGGAGGTTGGATTTGTTTATATAGAAAAATAGAGGATAATTATTTATTATTTTTAAAATTTAATTTTTTTTCACACTATATGATATAGTATTCAAAACCACAAAACATTAAATTTTTTTCTCTGATGGATATTTCAAATCAACATTTTCTTTCAATATATTACATGTCTAAGAACCAATATAATTGAAATAATAACATTGGTGATGTGGAGGGGTCCCATGTCTACAAAGAATTTAGTTTAAAACCATAAAATATAATATTTTTTAGAGGATTAATTATGGGTTTAGAAAATTAATAAAAAAATTAAAAAAACACCAAATTTTAAGTAAGAACTATTGTTTTGGTCAGGGATACCTTTTATATCATATATATCAACACTGTTTTGTCATTATGATGTCATAATACATATCGTATATTTATAGTGTATTTAATTATTACCTAAAATTTAAACTCTCTTAGAATGTTTTGAAAAATAACAATGTTGAACAATTTCAATAGAATATTTTAAAAATAATATTTATTTAATCAAAATAATTTTTAAAAATTATAATTTATAATTTTAAATCCAAATACCAAATTATTGGAAAAATATTTATTTCTTAACAATAACATTTTTCTGACTCTTATTACAACTACATTTTACTTCATAAAATTATATTATCATTTATATTTTATAAATATTATTTATTAGTAATATTTTATTAAAATATAGTTCATTTAAAATTATTTAATTCTTTAAAAAGTTTTTTTGATTGAACTATATATTTTCCAAATATATAATTTGTGTTTCATCATATTAGAATCTATTTTTAATAAAACTCGGTATCTAATCATTTTAAAAGTAATATTAAAATGGGTTAAATATAATAATTATATAATTAAAAAGATATTAAAATCATATTACTAGGTCCAGATACATATCCTTTTATTACACCAATGAATTATGTAAGGGTAAGGTGTGCAATGGTGACATTTTCTAGGGGTGGTTCGATGTATATTATTTAGGTCCTGATCTCGACAAGAATGAACATACCTCCTAAATGGTTTTTCTCAAGATATAGTTGTAGGATCTTATCTTGGTATTGATCATCTGAAAATCCCATTGATTCAATATTCCTTAGATGACCTATTAAATGGTCTTCATAGAGTAAGATCATACAAGTTGAGGACATCACTTCTTCTATCTCTATCAATTGGAATTTATCACAAAACATAATATATACATAACATATGATCACTTTTCAAGGGTTAAATTAACATTAGTTATGATTCCTAATGGTATCATAAATCTAATAGACTACAACTATCCAAAATAACCAAATTATGGAAATTTCTTATAACTTCATTTCTTGAAAATGCATTTTTTTCATTAAAAAAGAGGGAATTTCATTTATAAAAGATCAAGACATTACAAGAACTATAATAATTCATCCAAGATAAGGAAATATTAATATTATTCTAGGATCATAATATAATGACCAGAACCTCTTTGGAATGGGCAGTATTATTTATGTTAGTTCATGAAATAATATAATATTTATAATAAGAAGATGTCATCATAAATTTTGTGATTATTTTCCAAAAAACCATAAATCTGACATAATAATGTAATTACAAATATTATCAAAATATAAGGTAAAATGGTTCACTTCTCTTTTGAATTTTATATGAAATTCCCTCAAAAAAGAAAATATGGGTTTATAATTATCTCTTGGACAAAATTAGTGGACTTAAATTAATTTTGGCTCCAAAATGATTAGTATAATGGTTATTTTATAGGAATAAAAACTCATGATAAAATCTCATTGAGTTATATACAATATGGATAACATATGATAAAGACATATGTGTGTGGACTACCATGAGTTTAAACACCTCGAAAATCTAAATGGTGTATATGTCACCATTAGTGGTAACATAAGTACAAATATTATCTACATATGTATAATTGGTTTTACTACTTGTAATATTCTTAAGGATTTTTTATATTTTTATGACTTTAAACTAAATTTTCCAATCATTAGTCACTTCTCTGCTAATGGTTTTAGTATTTATTATTAGAATAAAATCTGTAATGAGATTGATTCTAATGGTAAAATTTAATTTTATGTAACACATTTTCTAATTGATAATAACATTGATCTAAAATAAAAGATTATATAACAAGTTAAATACTCGAGTGTAAGAGATACTAACTTTTGGTTATGGAAGATTCACCTTGGTCATTTTCAATTGAAAAACATATCAATCTCAACTGAAATAAACCTGAACATGATTTACATAAATTGTTTTCCCAGTAATATATTGATTGTGATCATTGATAACATGGTGAGTAACATACTTATTCCGTCAAATAAAAAATGTATCTGTCAATTTTTAAGGAACTTTGAAAATTTTTACTTTGATTGTGGTATTAAACCCCAATTTTCTAGTATATATAGTAAATATTATGCATTTATAATTGTTAATGGTGAAACAATATTTACCTTGGTTTATTTATTTTCTCTAAAAAATAGGGGTTGTAATTGTTTTATTAAATTTACCTAGAAAGATTAAAATGAAATGGTTTATAAGTTCATATCAATTCAAAATGATCATAGGGGAGAGTTTAGAAATAAGAAATTTTAAAAACATTGTATTTAAAAAAGGTTATAATCATTTTTTCTCACAATAATAAATTCCTAAAAATGAGGTAACTAAAAGGTGAAATTAAACTCTAAAAGATATTAAAACAAATATTTTAAAAGATTTCAAACCCAAAAATACTTTTAAGAACAGGTTTTTATTAACAATTATAATAATTTTAACTAATTCCTTATAAAACCCATTCTTTAGAATACCCCCTACAAACATTGGAAAGGAAAGGTACTCAAAGCTGGTTATTTAAATGTGTTTCGATGTAATGTTATATTTTGAACACCAATTATAATTTATGAATATTTGAACCTAAAATGGATGAAGTTATTTTCTTATGTACTCCATCTCAATTAAATTCTACCAAATATTCTATAAGATGTAAAACCAAAAAATAATATATTCATGTAATATTTGATGAGAAATTTCTTAATCCTCAATCACAAATTAATGATGTTAAGAACAAATTACAAAATTTTACCACTAGTATTCCATGACCTTATAAATAATTTTAATTGGATAGTAATTTCACTTATTCCCATTTCTAAAGGTATAGACTATACCCAAATATCATTCATTATAAAATGTTATAAATGATCTACTATCCAATATTAAATCTAAAGGATTATCCTTAAATAGTATTCATTATAGAGATTTTATTTTAAACATATAACCTCAAAATGATTATAACATCAATAATGACAAAAATTTATCACATTCAATGCAATAAGAGATAAATAATTTAACAAAAAATCAAATTTGCATTATTTTTAATAGAATTCATGATCATCTGATTATTAGTACTAAATGGGTGTTTATAAATAACTTATATGATAAAGAAAATGTTGCTAAAAATAAGGTTATGATTTTAGGAAAATTCTATAATCAAGAAGTTGTTTTTGACTAAAGAAAAACCTTTGCACTCATTATAATAATTGAATCCATTTGAATCTTATTGGTTTTGAGGATCAAAATGGTATACATTGAGAAACATCTTAGTTTAGTATTAAAAATTTCCAAAATCATCTATATAAGTTAACCAATCCTCTCTATAAATAAAAATAGTCCCATAAAGGTTCATATGAGAAGTTTTCTAAATACCACATAAATAAGGAATTGAAAATAGAAAATTCCCATTGTAACTTCTTAAAATAATTTTTCAACTTTTTATTAGTTTTGAAAGTTTGGTTCAACTATAAAATACCATTGTTTTGAATTTTCATATTTAATAAACATTGAATTCAATATGGGTTTTATTTGGTGAGTTACATTTTTTACTCAGTTTTTAAATTAATCAAAACGACGTTGTAAATTTTTATAATCCAAATAAAATATAATAAATAATTTATTAAATTTTTTCGTGATTATGATAAACATATATATGCACTTATGTGTACATCACGTATAATAGGATTTCATGAAGCCAGTAAAATCATGTATAATAATAATTTTTGATGTATGGTTTGAATCCTCCACTACGGTACCATGACCTAGACAAGATGTATGTTTTGTGTTTGTCTCTTTTCTCATATTAATATCAATCCCATAGAGTTTTAAATTAAGTATCTTAAAAGGGTCATTATATATCATAAGTTCCTGAATATGATTATATAATTCTATCTAAAAGATAAATATTTTGAATTAATTATTTTTTCATATTCATACTTGGCAGGGTTCTAGTGAGATAGAAAAAGTATAAGTCATAATTGTAAATTACATGAAAAATCTTTAGTCTCATGGAGTAGTAAGAAGGAAAATTCAGTTTCTCTTTCTACTACTAAAGAAGAATATATTTTTACTAGTACTTGAAGTACCCAAATCATTTGGATGAAAAACACATACATAGACTATGGATTATCTTATGTCCTTATCAAAATTAAGTATGAAACCATTAGTGAATTTAAAATATATGATAATCCCTTTCAACACACATGGACAAAGAACATTGGTATTAGGCACAAAGTTTTTATAGATCACATTCAAAATGGTGATATCCTTCTTGAATTTATAATAGTCACTAACTATCCAAAAATATAACAAAACTACTTACTGATAAAATGTTACTTTTATTAAAGGGGTGTAGGAATACCCAGGATTTGACCATTTTATTTTTATCATATTAATTAATATTAGGTAAAAATATATTTTTTTAAAGAATTTTTTTAACATTTTTTAACCATTTTTATAAAATTAATGTGTATAAAAATTTTCATTGAACTTATTATTTATATATCTATATATTTTAGTCTTTATAGTATATATTTATTGGAAATATTTAGTTATACTTAAATAGTTTTAAAAAATTAATCTTTTAGATATTTAAATTTCATTTGAATTTATTCATCCATGATTAAATTCATGAATAGAAATAATATTTATGTCTGTTCATATATTCACTTCATTCACCTTGATTCATGACTCTTTTAAGTTACATTGACGGAGGATTAAGACCCTAGTACATTCACTTTAGTTTTATTACTTTTTGAGTTTTCTACTTAAGGATTCAAAATCCCCCTCCCCTAACTTCAAATATTATTGCTTGGTGTTAGAGTGGACTAAGTATTTTCTACTATCTTTCCCACTAGACTTATAGATAGTAACACTTGAGTTTTGATGGATAGACTAAAAATTTATGAATAAGATATATTTTGGGACCCCATTATGATTAAATGCGTTTTTTCAATGTATATAAATATATTTAATAAGTGGATTGCATATTTTTTTTTGTGAACCTTATATTTTGTTGAAGAATAAATTCCCTTGTATAGTTCCACCTTGATTATTTGATAAATATTATTGGATATTTAGGAATTTTGTGATTAATGTACTTTCCTTGGATGTTTTTTAAAGATTTATTTATTCTATAAGGAATAGTGTTATTGGAATATTTTGTGTTCTATAGATGCTAATATTTAAAAATGAAATAATTATCTCTATGAAGTATAAATTTTAAATAATTCTATCATTATTTTTTTATTATGAGTTTAATGAAGGGAAAAAAATAGGATAGAAAGAAATATTTTATTATTTAAAGAAGAGATTTGAGAAGGGATGTGTAATTATTTGTGGATTTGTTTTGTAATGATGTTTCCATTTACTATTTTTTAAGGGATTTATTAAAATATGGCCAGTTTGAGATGATAAAGGAACTAACATAACTAAAATTTTGTGAACTAAATCAGCCACACAGTAGCCAGTTCGACCTAACCAGCCTAGGAATCTTATTGGTGAGGTAAAGGAAAACCCTATACATGAGAAATTATGGGTTCAAACATGGAATGAATAAGATTAGGTAGGATTTGGTTATTCTATGTCATTCAAGGTGGAATAATCGGGTGAATGGTGACCATCAGAACCCTTCATTCTTGTTCTAGCTTGGGGAGTAGGGAACATGCATTATTATGTTGACGATTTACATTATATTTTTCAATGTACAGATGCAACATATTTTTAAGTTATAATCAAATAATATAAAAATAAGATGGTTTATATGATATAATTTGAATTATTTAGTTTAATTGATTCTATGTCATTACCTTCATCCCTGAGTATTTAGTTTTCTTTGGTTTGAGTCTATTGAAATCCCTCATTTCCATGATCAATATGAGCATATGATAACTATATTATTAACCAAATGAAAGTAAATCAATCTACAACTCGATGCTCAATTGACTTAAACAATAAATGAAATATCTTTTGTAAAAATTTGAGCTATTTGTGACACCATGTGGTAGATTAACTAACTGCATCATGTCATCAAGCATGATTGATCATAATCCTGAACCAATACGATAGAAATCTTGACTTCATGTTCATGATGGATCGACTGTGTGAAGACTTGATAAATTTTAATCTCTACTTGGAAGGTTGATAAACCATTATTTTTATGTATCTAGATGGATAAAGGCAAGTAACTACTAAAATTGAGAGATCACACATGATCTATATATCACAATCATAAGTTCATCCTACCACATGATGTACATTGATCAAGGTAAGTTGACTATGATACAAAAAAATATATAAGGTTTTTAAGATTTCCACATATGATGAATTATTAATGACCTATGGATGAAGAATTATGGTCTATTTCATTGATGTAGTATGAAATTAAATGGAGTAAATGCTGAAGAATAATGGAGAAGTTAAGATTGTATAACTTGAATGGATGGGATATTTAGGGAAGTGTTCTAGTATGTGAAGAATGATATTTATATAAATAGTAAGGAAAATTACATGGATCTGTAGACATATAGGCAAGGAGGATAAAATATAAAGATAAAATTGGATCCATATAAGTTTAACTAAAAGTAATAAATTAATAATAAGTTGATTCAGATCGTGTCGGGTGATACATTTTTTAATGATACCAATATCACAATTAAATGGATTCATAGTGCAGGTAGATAATTCAGATAATTAAGGATAAATCAACTTCATGAATTAAAATATACATATTAGTTCTATAAATTAATGTGAGGTGAAATCCTATATGATTACTACATGTGTATGTTGTTACAGATAGTAAAATGAAGATATAAGATAATAAGAATTCATAGGAATTATTTCTTGACACAAATGGAGGATCCATTAAAGTTTTATATATCATTAATATATTCATGTATATATTATGAGTATCATTACATGGAGATTTCATGGATTAAGAGTTAAATAAATGTTTAGATGTGAAATAAGGGTTCACTGATAGATGATAAATCCACGTTTGTAGCATTATATGCATATATATTTATAAATTCCAACTGCCTAAAAATCACCTTTAATATATAAATAAAGATAAGGTGAGATAGAAGGAAAATTTTCAAAATTGAATTTGGCATGATTATATCACTAATCCATGGATATATTTTTGCATACATGATGATTCAAATGTGATGTAGAGATTTCTTGGGATAATTAAAAAATAATTTTATATTTAAAGGAGGGTGAATAGGGTATGTTAATTCTAGAAGTTTAGGTAACTCACTGACCCTAGTTATATAGAGTCGATGCATTATTTCATAACATTGGCATGATCACAGGGTATCATTTCTTGAAAGACCAATTGGTTTAGTAGCCTTGGAAGTACGAGATACATACATAAGTTTTACATTAAATTTTTAAATGGAAAATCAACAAAATTGTGTCCCCTTTGAACACACTCATATCCCTTTTCAAATTCTTTTTGGTTAATCATAAAAAACTTCTTCACATCCTGGGAAAAAGAAAACATAAGAAAGGGGTGAGCTCAGATGCTCGGTAAGGATAACAATATAGAAGAAACTATCATAAATTAGAATAAACATTTAAGTCAATTCATAAGACTAAAAAATACTTTTAAACCTTAATCATCAGCATAATATGGAAAAGATAAGTCAAATATTTCCATTTACTTATTCCCATTGATATTCTACTAGTCGAATAATAACATGAAAAATCACTAGATAATTTTATAATGATGGAATGCATAATGCTGAGCATCATAACCACATATTCAAGGCCTCGTGCCAAGACTAAAAATGATATTTTTTCACATCCTTGTGCCAAGACACTAGTTTTTCTCATTAGACCTACCGATTCATCGAGGAGCTATAGTAGGCTCCACCCGTTACTTAATAAGTCCAATACATTCCTCATATGAAAATATTGAGACATAACATAAGCATTCGTATTAAAAATAGAATATGAAATGTTATTACTTTAACCATAAACCAGTAATGGTAAAAAATATAACATCCAAAGTGAAACATATCACAAAACCTTCAATAAAATATGGAATATTTTTTCATAATAAATCAACTTAAATCAAGTGTACAATCCACGAATGGATGTTGACATAGAAGAAAACAAAAAAATTTGAGATAAATTATGAAATCATATAAAAGTAACATAATTATAAAAGAAAATTTTTATTTTGAAAATATTATTATAAGATTGTATGGGAAGCTTAAAAGGTGTTATAATAACAGAAAATAGTTGCCCATGTTGTAAATGTTAAAAACATTCTGACCTTAATTTGTCCAAAATATCATAAAGTACCTTGTTTGGAAAATGACGAAAAGATTCCTTTCAAAACATTTTATAGAAAGTAAAAAAATAGTTTAAATAAAATTAACCCATATTTTAGGAAATAGTAAAAATGTTTTGAAATATATTTTTAAGAAACACGAATGTGGATGGTAATGAAATCCCATTAGATACTTACGTATAAACAACCTCAAATAAATAAAATAGATTTCATAGTTAACCATTAACATGTAATTTTCATTAGTAGAGGGTAGGTTAACGTCCTATATAATAGTGAAATAATTGTTATTAAATTATACAATAACCACATTTATAAATATAATATCATATATGATCTTCTAATACTACTCTGTTAATGACATTTCAATAGTATTATCGTTTCGAGTTTTAATTGATTTGTTTTCCTCTATATGTTTTGTTATGTAAGTCATGTTAGTTATGGATAGGATGTATTTTATTCATATAAATAATGATATTATATTATAAAACATTATTTTTATTCATAAAATGAAATTTATTCTTGAATGATTACGATGGGGGATGAATCTCATCGCATTCGTGGAAATGGTAATCCGTACACACGCACGAGCGACAATATCATTCTATTGATGGTGGAATCATATGTAATTGGATGGTATATCATATATGCATAATAATTAACATATTATATTAATTTCCTACATCAATTATACTCATTATTATACTCATCCACCTAATGAAATTTATAATAATAAACTACACCACAACGTGGACACGGTAAGCTGTACGTGAAAACGTATGGTGACTTTGTCATTCATAGGATGAATAGAATAATGAATATGGTTATACCATATTTATAATAAAATCAAAGTATATATAAATTACTGGTTTTATTATTCTCATGTGGAAACAACAAATAAAGAGGATGTGGAAGAAGAAAACAACTTTGGAAGAGGTGATGAAATTATTACATCTTCTTCGAGTGATTCCTTTTAATTTGATCAAAAGGGCTCATTAGGTTGTTTTTATAATCAAAGTAAGGCCTCTAGGATTATGTGAGGGTATTTTGGAGGATATTTGATTAGGATTTTTCTAAGCCAAATGGATTTGGAGGTTTTATTTGGAGATAAATAGATGTACGCTTTTATAAGAGAGGTGAGGGTAACTTTAGAGAATGCCTGAAATATTTATTTATTATACAGTCATATTTAGTTTATAATGTCTCCAAAAATATTTATTTCTAGATTTAGGTGGGGATAGGTCAAAAACCTATTAACCAACAGGTTTTAGAAAAGTTTAGGTTACAATGTTAACTTTATCTTTTATATTTAACTCTTAATTAAATAGTATAACTTCTACCATGTCTTCTTTTATTATTTTAATAAATGGTTAATAAACTTACCATAAAAATCCAAGAGAACACCAATTGGTTCATTATTTACATATCAAACCTTATCTAAGTCCTTTGTCCTAAAATTAGATTTTTTGGAACATTATATCATTTAATAAAATTGTTTTTTTAACTCATTTATGTCAATTTTAATACTATTTTTTGTTTCGTTTTTGTGAAAGTCATAACAACTTTATCACCTAAAAGAAATATTTAATCAACCTTAACAAGTCAT
The DNA here is from genome assembly GCA_963277665.1 of Viscum album. NCBI lineage: Eukaryota > Viridiplantae > Streptophyta > Magnoliopsida > Santalales > Viscaceae > Viscum > Viscum album. Next base: position 1,160,792,662 of record OY728143.1, on the reverse strand, counting down.
ATTAAAATAGATATCTCTTTTAATGCATCAAAGGTCTCAATTTACATTTATTTTAATATTTATAATATTAATTATTTTAATCTTTCAGTAATAAGGTAATTATTGTATCATCATTGTTCAATTTACATTCATTTTAATATTTATAATATCGATTAGTTTAATCTATAATTAATATAGTAATTATTTTATCATCATTGTGTCATAAATAAATTTAATTATTTAATTTCTAAAAATTAAAAATAAAATACCATTATATAATAATTTTTTTATCTTTCCAGTTAATATTTATAGAATCATTCATTAATAAGGTAATTATTGTACCATCATTGTTCAATTTACATTTATTTTAATATTTATAATATCAATTAGTTTAATCTATCATTAATATAGTAATTATTGTATCATCATTGTGTCATAAATAAATTTAATTATTTAATTTCTAAAAATTAAAAATAAAATAACATTATATAATAATTCTTTTTATCTTTCCAGTTAATATTTATAGTATAATTTATCTTATGTATAACGCTATATTAAAAATGGTATAGTTATTAAAATGTGAATATAACACATTTAACTCTTATTTAAATAAAATAATAATAAATTTCCTAATCAAATACATGAGGATAAAAAAGGATCATATTTTATTCCTATGATTTATTTTGGTCAAAAAACACTTATCCAATTGAATTAGGACATGTGTTATGGTAATTATAATATCATTTTTGTCTTTAATTACCCTATTTACTTTTAACCGTCGTAAATAAAATTCAAAATTTTCTATTCACCAGAAATTATTTTCATCCAATTGAACCAAATTTCACATACTGATTTCAATCGTGTCTCTCAGAGTTTTGAAATTCAATTCACATAAGCGGTAAAATTACTTTTTATGCAAATTTGTAAATATTCCTAGAAAGTGGCTAAAAGGCGTTAAAATTTTTGATAAAATTTTATACGTCTAATTTTATTACAAAATGACTACAATGAATTAAATTGAAATTATATAGTTATTATGTATCTATTTTTACCTAAAAAAATTTAAATCAAATAACTAATAATTTAAATAAAAATTGGTTTTAAATAATAACACAGTGTTTTTCACTATTCATCAAAAATTGAATTTTTTTTTAAAAATACCAAAAATTTACCCTAATCTAATTTTTATATTCTGAATCCAAAAATGAAGTCCATTTTGAAAAATAAAATTTATAAAATTTCAAATAGTGGTTATTACTATTCATAATGGATATTTTGATTGGTCGTGGTGTGCTAGAAATCGATGTTGCGTGGAGCACAAGCTATTGCATTATTCAAAGAGAAATGTATTGTGGAAGCTTGGGGTGTTATAGTTTATATGTAGTTACATATAGTTCTATAAGTGATTTATTCTTTGATTTATTGTAAATATCATATACAACAATTCTATTGAATTTAATTGAAAGTATTTATATTGTTTTATAAATAATTTAAAGAAGTACATGTGAAGATGAAAATAGAAATATAGATATAATTGTCAAATAAATACTTGTACGTCAAAGAAGAAATTGTGTTGTAAATGGTTCACACTATTATTTCAGGGGGAAATAATTTTTTATGTTGAAAAGAAGAAATATTGGACCCTATTATTGCTCTGTATAATTTTTTATGTGTTGAAGCAAGTGGAGACAAGTAAATATAGTGTAGTTTTTCATAGACTAAAGTAATAGAATAAATAAATATGATAGAATAATTGTAATAAAAATATTGTTTGATTCGGTCATGAGGTTCTCAAGAAGAAATAGAATTTTCCTGAAAATTATTATTCATATGAAAGAAGAGGAAGAAGAATCAATGGAATATCAGTTTGATACTATAAAGAATAATAATAAAATATAGTATGTAGTGTTTTAAAAAAATAGAAGAATTTAATATCTACTATACAAGGGCATAATTAGAATAAATATTTATCATAGAAACAGTAAGGCAGTATTCTTATTTGTGTCACAATATCTTTTTATTTCCCTTCAAATTTAATTAAATATGTTTGGTATATACTTCAGTGTGGGATGAGCCAAAATAGTGTTCAAGATGAAGACTCTACACTATAGGGAGAAAAAATTATAAATATCCAAGGGTATTACTAGGGGTTGTGTGACCTCATGTTTTACTATACGATAATAAGTATTATCCTTTTCATGCTTTGAGGTGAACCTTTTAAATTCTTACGTCCTTTATTTTGTGGGTTTTTTATTGTGGTAGGAGAAATAATGAATGTGATAAGTGAGAAAAAAGATATCCATTCACATTAACAAGGGATATAGGAAAATAGAAAATTGATATAAATTTTCAGGTGTAATTTGGATTTCCCCATCACTAATTCACTCCCATATTAGTATATCTTATATCTCAATTTGTCCCTTTAATTGGTATTATATCCTGGATCACCCCTCATTAGTTTCTCTATATTGAATGTTTCTCTACATAGATATTTGAAGTTTTCCTTCACGATTTATGATGAAGATCAGTTTTTTTGAATAATTATATATTTTATATCATAATTTAGTTTCTACTAAGACTTTAATGAAGAGGAAAAATAAATAAAGAAAATGGTAAATATATTACTCTAGATAAAATAAGAATAAATTTTAGTCCCTCTGATCAATGAAGAATAAATATCTATTTTAAATGAAATAAATTGGTGATTGTTTTAGTAACTAAAGAAATAGACACCCTTTCAAACTCAATATAATCATGGAATAAAATTTATGTTTAGGTATTTAAAATTTATCTTTAAATATTTTGAAAGGAATAAGAAACAAGTAAAATTGATCATATGTAAAAATATTTTTTGTTTGATACATTAAATAATATAAATCATTAATTTCCTCATGAGTTAGTTTCTATCATTTTTGTGTCCTTGAAATCATGAAATATGTGATCATCCGTCTTGAGGATAAGTTATAAAATTTGGAGAATTATTTGGGAGAAAATATTTTATCATGTGTGAATACCTATGAATAGGTAGATTCTAAAAAAGTTGTGATTGTATAGATTGAAGATAATCTCTCTAATATTGAACATTATTGGTATAATATAATCCCATAACTAGATGAGATCACAAATGAATATTAGAACAAGATCCATTCATTATAATAAATTTAAAAACAACATTTACGTTAAGAATACACCATTGAATATTAAATAAAATATTATTAAAGAGAATAAAAGAATGTAATAAGAAAAGATCAAAATGGATGTGATTATGTTGGAAATATAATAAATTATTGTCATGAAAAGTTAACATTCAATTAATATCATAATTATAATCTCAATATGAAGTGTTTATAAATGAATGTTAAATTGTACAACTGTAAAGAAACTTGTATTTAGTCTTCAAAATTGAATAATAAATTATTTTTTACCAAATAGTATTCTAATGATTATTCTAATGTTCAAAGACCTATATTAAGTGGAAATAAAATTTTTAAACCATTAACTAAACATTTAATATTAATCTCAAAAAATGGTATCTTCCATACCTAACTGTAGTGATTTTTCTAAATCTATTTTCACGGATAGTTCAGGTAAAAAACAAATATATATATATATATATATATATAAATTTGTGTGTGTGTGTGGATGACTATAAATGAATACAAACCTACCACCATGTCTATAGTAGATATAAGTAGAGGTATGAATTATGGTTCCCCTAGAAGAACATTAAATGTGGGGTGATAACCAAAAAACAATATGTAATAAAATCTAGAGTGAAACCATATTTAAAGAAAAAATCAAGGTTTATGAGGATTTTTAGGTTTTGTTAAAAAATTTGTCAATATAAATTTGATTATTTATATAATCTTTAAAATATTAATGTTTCTAGAAATCCCATTTCAAATGGTGAGAATCTATAGAATAAGCAACATTCAATGATCAATAAATATTTTTCAACATCAAATAGACTTGGAGTTCTTGAATAAATATATAATTATCTCAATGGTGGTGATAAAAAAAGTGATCCACTTTTATCTCAAAAATGTATGAAATCAATATAGAAAAGATAATAACACATGTTAAGATTAAAAAAATATAATTGGAAAAAAATATAAATAATATTACAAAAAATAATCATCCAAAGAATATTTTGGAGAAGAATGAGCCACCCTAAGACAATAAGAAGATGATAGATAAGATTAAAAGTAAGTTCAATATGTTTATGAGGAGTGATAAAAAAAATAAAATTATGTAATGAATATCACTATCAAATTTTTATTGTTAGGATCCAAACAATATACTAATATAACCGAGGATATTTTTTTAATTTCGATCGATGATTTGAAAAAAGAAAAAAATTGGAAGATGTGGGGGAAAATATTATCTCCAAATGAGAAATAGATTATTCTCTTGAAGTTGGTTAATTTCATGATAGGTTTTCAACAAATGAAAACTCTTTCATTAAAGAAATTTTTTGTGAGATATCTAATAAGGATAGGAACACTGGAAGTTGTTTTTGACCAATATTTCTAGCATTGGAGGAGGCTATATAAATAACTAATATTTCAAAAGGGGATGTATATGATTTTAAGGGTAAATAAAGAATAACCATCTCAAAAAAATAAATTTATAGTGTGATAGGTTATATATTGTCTAAAACTAAGATGGATATGAAGAACAAATGGGGAAGTAAGAATTAAATGACTGACTGTGAGAATCACATGGAAGGTACACCAACCACACATTTGGGATATCAATAATGATCTTCAAATCAACTACATATGTTCCAAATACCTACTTAAGAACATGTATCATGTTAAGTCAAATAATATGTATATAAAAATAGAATATATCAAAGATTACTATATATGAAGAAATGGTAATGACCCATAAATGAAGCATAATATAGGATTTCTTCAATGCAGTATAAAGTATCCGACAATGAATGGTGAAGAACAATGGAAAAGTTGAGATATTTAACTTCTACATAGAATATTTTTGGATAATAGAACCTAGATGTGAAAAATGATCTATATATAAATATAAATAGAGGATTTAAAGATCTACACATGTAATGGTAAGAAGTATATTATGTAATGAAAAAAGTGTGTATATGTAAGGTTAACTAAAGGTGTATAATTAATAAGAAGTTGATTTAAATAGTTCCATGTGAAGCGTTATTTAATGATATATATATATATATATCTCTTGATTATATTTTTTTATTTATCAGGACACATAATTTAAGAATGGAGAGGGAATCCACTTCACACATGTAGACATGATCATGTGTTCTATAATTTATTGTGAGGTGAAATATGAGAGAATTTCTACATGTGTATGTTTATATAAATAATAAAATGAAGATGTAAGATATAAAAAACTCATGGGAATAATTCCATGTCATGAATGGATGATCCATGAATTCATCTTGTATCATAAAAATATTTAGGCATATATAGTTATATTTATTACATGTGGATTTTGGGGATTAAGAGTTGAAGAAATTTTGAGCAGTGAAATAATGGATCATGTAAGGAGGATGAATTCATATTTTATACATTTTATATATGCGTATCTATGCATTTTAAATATATGAAAATCATCATTAATAAATTAATAAGGAGAAGATTATAATGATGGAATAATTACAATATTGAAGTTGGCATGATAATGTCATTATACCATACATAAATTTTGGAATAAATGATGATTTAAATGTGATGTGAATTTTATGAGATGAATATTTAAGAAATGTTGATTTAAAGTAGGAAGAAATTTTAAAAATAATTAATTGTGTTTATATGTAGTTACATAATGTTTTATGTTATTTATTATGGAGGTTATTTTTAAGAACATATCTAATAATTCTAGTTATTTCAATTAAAATTATTTATGCAGTATCATAAATACTTGAATGAAGAATATGTATAAGATGAAACCTATACTGTAGTTATTATTATCATATAAAATCTTATAGTGCGAATAATATTTTTTTTGTTTATTTTCAGAAGTATTACTTTTGGAGTGAATAATTCTTTATGCATAGTAGAAAAAATAGGACATTAGTATTTTTCTGTATAAACATTTGTTTTTCAAAGAAATTATGACCATAGAAGTTCTTTTATAGATCATTATGCATTGATTTAAGAGAAGAAGATAATAAGAAGTAAGAAGAGGAAGAATAATAATTGTCATAGTTTTTCATGAAGTTCACAAGAAGAAAAATAAATATTTAAACAGCAATTAACATATGAATAAAAGAAGACTAAGTAGTAAAACCTAAATTTTCTACTGAAAATAATATTTATAAATTACATTTAGTGTTATGCAATAAAATAGAGTAAGTGAATTTATATTATACTAGGGATAAGAATAAAAAGTCAACACATCAAAAATAAGGATATATTCTAAATTGGTCTCAAAATATCTTGTTATTTCACCTATAATTTGATTATAAAGGTAAATGATATAACTAAATATAGGATTAAAAAAACTAGTGTATGGGATATACAAAATACACTATTAGGATACAAAAGTTTAAAGCTTGTTGGATTTTACTAGTGGGTTTTGGGACCTCATGTTTTACCATATTGTACAAAATATTATCCTACTCATATAGAGAGGTGAACCTTTTAAATTAGTTTGTCCCTTTGTATGTTTATTTGGTTTTGTAGAGAGAAATAATGAAAGTGGGAATATAGAACAAAGAGACACATTCCATTTAACTAGTGACATATAAAAAGAGAAAAGGGAAAAGGTATTAATGTATAATTTGGATTGAATGTCACCAATATTGACTCATGCAGTCCCTAGCTAAGAGTGGTTCAAATCCCACACAATCCCTTCACTGTCAAAAATATTTTTATTTATTTAACTTCACATAGATAGTTGGATTATAACAACATAGTTAATAATATTTTTCACTGTCTATGTATTTATTTTGACCATTTTACAGATTTTTATTTTCTTATATATTATATCATGTAATCATGTATTATGATATTTTTAATAATAATATGGTCATGTATTATATATTATTGTTTATCGTTTCTGTACTTGAAATGCAAAAATATGTTTATATTTAATTTGTTGAATTTATTTTATTAATTTTTTGAATTTTATTCAATTATTTCCAAACTCTAAATAGAAATATTTTTATTGGTGGGTTCACTAATGACTATAGTTACAATCTCATACCCTTTCATGAATGAAATCCATGGATTAATGGGGTTATAATTAAGTCTCCTTGTATTTTTGTACAACTATTTGGTTTATTTTCATGAGTTTTATTTTACATCAAATTTGTCATGATAACTCAATCTTTTTTTTATGTAATGAGTTTATCCATTTTCCATTATATTTTATTTCATTCTTACTTATATTTCATATATTTTCATATTGGTTTATAATTTTTCATAATCATAGTGTTACAAAAAATATATATAACATGATATATCTACAATCACAAATATTATGTTTTTCATCCAAAATAATTTATTTGATATTGTAGCTAAATTTAGTCAGGTTATTATTAATCATTAAATATAACTTATTAATGTATTTTATATTCATAGGAGGAGGAAAAATTTAATGATTTTCTCTATGGCTTATAATCTCACCATCTATCAACAATTTCATTCCAAAGTGCATGTATATGAACGATAAATCATTAGACCCTAAAAGAATATTGGGTTGAGACCAATTTTATTATAAAACCCCAAAATTATAGAGGGATCAATTTTAACATTAGTTTACCTCATGTTCGTGTACTTCCATTTAATCATTGAGTTGTAAGTGAATATTCTCTTTATCTTCATATCACCTTTATAATGGTCTATAAACATTGTATCTTCATTCCTCCACATCAAATATACTACAATATTAGTGAGACTGTTAATCTAAAATTGTATTTATATCTTGGGGACTTGAATAAAGGGAGTTCTAAAGAGATGATGTGTAGATAAACACATCTTAAAAACATGAAGTCTATCCCTAAATCAATATCTCTAATTTTTTCACGGATGTGTTCAATGGTCTCTGAGATATGGTTAGGGTGATCCTACATATCTCGTAAACACATGGATAACATTTCTTAGAGAATAATAATATCACTTCATTTTATGTTGTATCTTTCCATTTAGTTACCTCATCTTTTTAAACACCCCAAAATACTAGAGTACAATATCATATTCGATAGAGTGTGTGGCACCCATCAACAATCACAAAATGGAATATATTACCTTATGACTCTACTATATATTTAATATTTTAAATTAATTAATTATATGGTATATATTTTAATGTATTCAACACTGATTTAGCATTCATCGCATGAAAGAGAAACCTTCCACGATATCTTTAATTACATCCATGACCGAGTTTCACCAAATAATAATGTATTATTAAAATATTATAATTTAATGTAATACGATATAACCTATCTGTTATGTTAGTGGTTATGAATAATATTAACTAACTTGTTAAAATTTATCATCTATATAAATATAAAATTAATTCACTAGTAACAAATTAATTAGAAATTAAAATAAGAAACAATTAGATTTAAAAAATGAAAAACTTTTATTTTTATACTTCCAAACAAGTTTTGTATTTACAGAAATAATTAATTAAAAATAGTTAATAGTTTTAATTAAATATATATTTAATATATTAAATAAAATATATTTTATATTAAACCAATATATTTGATAAACATAATATAATAGCAAATCCAATTTTACACATAAAACCTTATATTCTTATTAAGGCGTTTTTACCACCTTTTAATGAATAAATGATATTAAATCCAATTTTTTCCCATTTTTAAAATTTATATGTTAAAATAAAAAACATATTTTCAATTGAAACATAAAAATTAGGTTCTGGTAAATTTTTTGTATTTTTTCATAAGTTTCATGTTTTACTGAATACTTAAAAAGATTGAATTTTAGTTCAAAACATCTTTTTCAGGTAATGTATTTATATGGGTAAATTATATGTATAATTTTATTTAAAGTTTAATTAGAAATTATTTTTATAAAATAATATAATTTAGGTCATTAAAAACAATTTCACAGTGAAATTTAATATAAATATGTATCAATCGTTTGAATTGTTTTACAGTAAAAAACAAAATTGTTATTCTGTCTGTGGGATTAAATTTAAATTAATTTCTTCCACTACTGTGATTATAATTCTTAAAAATTGAATTAATTTTTTTAATATTCATAATATGTTATTTAGAATAATTACAAAAAAAATTTTGACCAAAAATATTAGTGAAAGTGATAAAAATTAATTACAACGATTAAGGTTAAATTATACTTAATAAGAGACTAAACTTTATTCTCAAGGAACAAAATGACTGAAAAAAATTTCCAAGAGAAATTTTAAATTCATATATTTACCCTATCATCCCTTGGATTGAATTGTTTCTATTATAGGGGCAGCATACAATGTGAAAAATGTGCATGGTATTTCTTTGTAAAAATATAAGAAAAGTGTCGCTCCTCCTCGACTATAAAAGGACATCTTCTCCTTCCAATTCCTCACACCTATCAAGTTAATTTTTTTTGAAAAATATCTAAAAACATATCTCCTAAAAATCACTCCTCTAATCCTAGAATCCTCCCATTGGGCATAAATATATCCAAATAACCTTTTGGTGAAACCAAATGGAGTTACCCTATTAAGAGGTAACATCTTTCTTTAAGCTTGTTAGTTTTATTTCCATTATACAAACCCTCAAATCCTTTTATTCTGTGATTGTATAAAAATTATAGTATCCTAAATATAGTATGATTTTTTAGGATATGGTTTATACCGAAACATACCCACAAATCCAGCTAATGGGTAACAAACATTCAGTTTCTATGTATGGCGAACTACTGCCTTGTGAAATGATGATTGTTCATTTTTCCTGTACCACCTATCATGGTAACCATTATGATGGGAACTATATTTAAATATATTATATAAGATATTTATTATTATTTTATTATTATATAATTATTTTATAACACATATATTTATGCATTCCATTTTATTTGAAAATGATAACATCGATTGTGGAAGTGTGAACTAGCGCCCCCTTAATGCGATGTGATTCCATCACACTATATGTAGAACATATAAAGGATGGTTATAATTAAACATAAAATAGATACAAGAAATATAATCTATATTAATTACATTATTTCTTTTATATAATTATATATATATCATTTTATTTATTTTCCTTTCACACACCTAAAAAGTGATAATGTTGTTCGTGGACATGTGGATTATCACCTCCTCAACGTGATGTGATTAATTTTATATCATAAGAATTATATATAAAATGATATATGATAAAATAATATGGTAATAATTTTTAATGATAATAATGGAAATATATAGTGCTACTTACATTTTTCCATAGCGATCATTGAAAAATTAAAACGTTACTCTTGCGTACGTATGGTCTACCGTCTCCTTTATTACAATATTGGTTCATTTTTCATAACCATATTTATTGATTGAAAATTAGTTTACACAAATGATAATTATTATATTATTATTTTTCATTATATGTTATATACTGATCCCTTTGATAAAATTTGTCCAACCAAAGTTGTTTTTGACACATAAACTAAATTTGGTCAAAACACCCATTGTAAAATGAATTGATTAAGTAGTTGTATACAACATCTTAATAAGTGAAATAAAAGTAATCATAAACCTGATTTTTTTTAAATGTAATAGATAATTAACATATGTTTATTATATAGTACGTTAATGGATGTTCACTCAAAAGGAAATGCAAGGTAAGGGATTCTCATCTCACTTTTTTACATATGTGATTTTAATGTCCTGTTAACCACTAACATATTTGTGTGGTGTATCTACTCCTGCTTTTGTTATATTATATTATTAATACTTTTATATTCCTGGTATTTTAATGATTAATTTTATTTTATTACCCTGTGAGGATTATTATTTGAAATGTTTCAAAGTGGTATGGGGCATATTAGAATGTTTAAAGACTATTTTCTTCAACAATAAATTCAATGATCATTCAATGGTATATCTATTAGAGGAAATTATCAGAAAATTTTTCAATAAAACCATTGAATTTCTATCCTCTGGTTATTAAGTACCATTTTCAATTATTAGTACCATTTTTCAACCCTTTGGTACTCAAAATGTTTCAGAAAATGATTTTCAGAAAACCCAACATTGTATTTGTCTTTAGTTGGAGACCTTGTTTTCTTAAAAAACCCATGTTTTATTAAAAAAAATTCTAAAAAATTTTAAAAATCACTTTTTAAAGACATTTTTACCATTTTTTTCTTTCACTAATGTTTTCAAAGGAATCTTCTTTTCACTTTCTAAACAACTCATTTTTTTAAACATTAATTAAGGAAAACGAATATTCTTATCACCCTATACAGATTGAATAGATTTACCCCCATCATTTAGTTGAATCTTAATTTTCATTTTTGAAGGGTTACTTTCTAAAGATAATATTTTCATAATTGATTTCCAAATAAAATGGTTTTAAAAAGGTTTTTCAAAACAAAAGGATATTTTCCTCAAGAATGTTTTCAAAATATCATTTTATAATGTGTTCATTAATCAACGACAAAAACACTTTTAGTCCCCTTGATATATTAAATTTATTATGATCATTTGTTATAGAATTTTAAATAAATATCCACATCATTTTTCATGGATATGATTATTTCCTAAACCATATAACATTTTTCATACAATGTTTACAATGAATGTTATTTGATTATTTGGGAATGTATTAAAAAACTTTTATACTTTATTCAATACATATATTTGATAATCCTTATTGTTTATTAGATATTTGGAATGTTTTGGACTTACAATAAATGGGTTGTAGACTATCTAAGGTTAGCCCTATGGGTTTGGTACCAGCTAATGAAAGACCCTTGATGCATCCATTATCTCATTGGAAAAATTTGTTTCACAATTTGGAATATGTAAACTGTCTCTTGATGGTAATGGTTCCATATACCTAGGAAACATGGAATCTAATAATTAAAATTTTGTATAATTTAGTTTTGGTTATTATTCATCCATGAGATCTTGCGTCGAAATATATTTGGATACATTTAATTTTTAGTTCATTTATTAAATGGAATTTGTTTTAGTTTCTTACCTTTCCGTATTGATTTTTCAATATCTAGATATTTAAATGGAATAGCTTTAAATTTATTACCTTTCCATATTTTTTATGAACTTCCTTCTCACTTTGTTAGTTATATAGTGTTTAGGTTCTATTATTTACAATTACATAACTCATTGATTCATTATTTATTCCAATATACTTTACCCTTACTATGTATTTGAGCGCACACTTATTATGTTAATTTCTATAAGAAACCAAGAACCATAATATGAATGATAAGAAATGATTTACTAGATGGAATAATGTTTTCCTTTAATTAATTAATTTATTTATAATAAAAAAATTATGTTGTAATTAATTGATTTAATTGTAATAAAATACCCATTTATGTATTTGGTTTACCAAGACTTCCAAACTCTTCAGTCCATTAATATTTTATTCCTTATAATAATTCCAATTTAATTGATATCACACATCAGTTCCAGGATTTCTAGGGTCAGGTTGATGTAGTTGGTATCAAAGTATGTTTTTTGAAAACCTTTGGAACTAAATTTTAGAAAAAATAGATTAGAGGACATAACCCTAAGGTAAAATTTGAGGATAAGTGCAGAAGAAACCCCTATAATTTTGGTAAATTAGTGATTATGGGGGTTTTATGGAAATACATTCTGGCCTGGATACTATAAGTTGATATGGTTCTGAAACAGATGTACCTAGAAGAAGTAAATCTGACAAGGTTTTCCAAGCTGGACTTGGGGTAACCTGTTACATGACAAAGGGCCTTGAATCTCACCTATTTTGTCACTCCTTGGGGATATTCTTAAGATAATTCAACTTTTCCTTACAAATCATAATATAGTATTTTGAGAATAAATAACCTTGGTTGATACTAATTTGTTTTATATTGAATAAAAGGTTTCATGGTTTAGAGATCCTATGAATGATATTATTGATAATCACTAGACCAAGGAAGGACCTATGTGGAAATAAATGGATGAAGTATTTACGTATTCAAATTGTATTGAAAACCGTTATTAAAATTTTATTATTAATTAATCTTATTTCAAGTATGTCTATCACATTTATTTTGGAAATTATATTAATTTTAATTTTAGAAATTGAAAGCCTTTATGTTGGGAGATAACTAATAAAACTTTTCAAGGCCATGGGTCTTGAGACCATGACTGAAGGATGATAAGGGATTCACACCTACCACTCACCTACACATTGTCCTGTTTAAATTGGCATTATTTCATGTTAAACAATTTCATGAATAAATATTAATGATGAACTAGTAGTGTATCTTTTTAGGATTATAGTGTAATATATTAACCATATTAGTTATGGAAAATATTTAGAGGAAAATATCTGGTCTTTTCATAATTCTATATGCCATAAAATCCTTTAAAAGTTTAATTTAGGGCTTCAAGCATAAAAAATCATTAATGTTAATTAATCTCTGAGAGTAAAGGGATGCATTATAATTTGATTAAATAAAAACCCAAAATTAGGATTTTTGATATGTAATTGAAATCTATCAAGTAAATAATACTTCATTTTAATTTTGGTTAGTAAAATTATTACCCCAAATTAGTAAAATGACTTCGAAATTAAATATCATCCAAATACCTTAATTTCTATTGAATTGATTATCTTTTAAATAATCACATATTTATGGATTTGAGGCCCCCAACCTTCTATTGATAATTCACTTGTTTTTGATTGATGAACCCAATCACTCCTTAGAAATATTTATCTATTTCCTCCAAGTACATACTTTGACTTGCCACTAATTCTCTCCTAATTAGGGACCACGTTACATGGTAGTTTGTGTGACTTTTGTGCTTCCCATTATCTTTTTTCAGGAGGATGTTTTACAAACCTTTCTCAAGATATGGGGTTTCAATATAAAAAATACCAAAAAATATATTACAAATATCATGCTTAAATTTTGAGGACACAATTTAATTATGGTGGGTAAAACATACCACCTCGAAATGATAGAGTACAAATTTGTATTCGATAGCGTTTATGACATGCATAAACTAGAACATAAGGGAATATAATATCCTAAGACTCTACTATATATTTAATATTTTTAAAAAAAATAAATACATGATATAGCATGTAATACAAGCATCACTGAGTTAGCTTACATCGCACACAAGATCGACCTTCCATGATAGCTTGTGTAAGATAGAGTTTCACTAAATAACAACGTATTAATAAAATAATATTATTTAATATAATATGATATAACCGAGATGTTATGTTATAAGTTATGAATAATAACAACTCACTTATTAAAATTTATGGTTTATATAAATATAAAATTAATTCATTGGTTACAAATTAATTAGAAATGAAAATAACAACCAATCGGATATGAAAAGAAATAATGTTATTTTTATGCTTCTAAAAGGGTTTTTCCTTAACAAACATAATTAACTACAATTAGTTAATGATTTTAAATAAATATATATTATATATATTAAATAAAATATTTTTTATGTTTACCCAATATATTTTATAAGAAAGACATAGAACAACCCCAATTTTACACATAAAATATATATTTTTATTAAGGTATTTTTACCGACTATTAATAGAAATACAATTTTAAATCCAATTTTTTACCCTTTTATAATTTTAATATGTGAAAATAAGCAATATACCTTAATGAGGAACAAAAAAATAGGTTAGGGTAAATTTTTCAGATTTTTTTGTGAAGTTTCATTTTTTAATGAATAGTTTAAAACCCTGAATTTTAGTTCAAAACTAATTTTTCATCTAATTTATTTATAAATATAAATTATACTTTTAATTTATTTTAAAGTTTAATGAAATTATTTTTTTATAAAATAATACAATATATGTCATTAAAATGACTGTCACATTGAAATTTAATATAAATATTTACCAAACATGTGGATATTTTTTTTTAAAAACATGCATTGTCATTCTGTGTATAGGATTAGATTTAAATTAATTTATAACACTAATATGATTATAATTAAGAAAAATGGATTAAATATTTTTAATAAGATTAATTTATAATTTCTAATAATACCAACTTTTTTGACCCAAAATATTAGTGCAATTAATTAAAATTAATTACAACGAGTATGGTTAAATTAAACTTATTAAGGGACTTGATATAAATCTTAAGGTCCAAAATTAGATATTCACATTACCAAGATCCATTGGATGGATATATTTAGACCCTATAATATCTTTTCTCTAATTGAGTTCATTATTAGAGCAACATTCAATGTTGAAAATGTGCATTGATTTTCTTTGTAAAAATATTACATGAGTGTCACTCCTCTTACGCAATAAAAGGACCTCCTATCCTCTCACTTCAACACACCTATAAATTCACATTATATCCACTAAAATATTCTCTAATAACTCTTAAAAATAAATACCATCATTCTACAATCCTCCACATTGGTAGAAATTAATCCAATTAATCTTTTGATTTAAACCAAAATGAGTTACCTGATTAATAGGTGACATATTTCTGTAAGTTTTTTAGTTTTATTTCCATTCTACAACCCCTAAACTATTATTATTATATTATATTTAAACAAAAAATCTTCAGAAATATATTATGATTTTGTTATTCTAATTTATCTATCTACAATTACACACACTTCAATCCAATGGGTAAAAACATATTGTTTCTATATACAGCAAACTACTGCCTCAAAAAACAATGATTGTTCATTTTTCCTTCTCCACATCTCATGGTGGATAATATAATTTACACTCAATTTATATATGTTATATATGATATTTTTTAAGTATTTATGATTATTTTATTCTTTTATAACACCTATCATTATAATTTTCATTTTGTGTAAAATTGATAACATTGTTTGTGGAAGTGTGGACTACCACCCCCTCAAATATATATGATTTGTTCACACTATACAAGGAACGTATAATGTATGGTCATAATTAAAAATTTGAGACATAAAATGTAACACCCCGAGCTTCCACGATACGCTTCTCATTCAATAATGTAGTAGCTTGCATTGTACGCAACTTCGAGTTCTAAAACACTACAACAAATCAAAGTAGCCGTTATGAATAGTAATACCCACTTTTTGAAATTATATAAATTTTATATTTCAAAATGTACTTCATATTTCTATTTGGAATACCGAAAATATCCTAAGTTAAATTTTTTGTAATTCTCTAAGAACTTCCATTTTTTATGAATACTGAAAAATACTTAAAAAAAACTTTTTTAATCAAAATAATTTATAGTGATAAATTATACTATTGAGTGGTTTTAGATTATAATTTCAATATATTTTTACCATTTCATCCAATGGTGTTCAGGATAATTAATTTCACTTTGAAATTGGACATAAACAATTGTCAATCTTTTGATATATATTGTTTCTTAAAAACACGCTATTTGTTGTGACAATGGAAATTAATTATAAAATTAATTAATACAACTTATATTTTTGTAATTTTGTAAAATAGACATCAATTTTGAATTCAGAATATCAATTATATCTTAGGGTGAAATTTTGGCATTGTTCTGAAAAACTTCAATTTTTGATGAATAGTGAAACCACTAAGTGGTAGTTAAATAACTGATTTTTCATTTAAATGAAATATTACCACTTCTGTGATTTTATTTTAAAAAATCTGAAATACATGGTTTTCATTAATAAGTTAAATGTGGTTCAATGGGATTAAAATAATTTTTTGGTGAATAGTAACTTTTAAGTTTAATTAATCGCGATTAAAGGTAATTAGTGAAATTTAAGGTAAAATGGAATTATAAAAATATTAAATGACCTTTACACATGTCCAACCACTATTGGATGAGTCATGGACGACCAAGAAAATCCATGAGTCAACTTGGGGACCCCATGGAGCCACTTTTGTAGAAAAATGACATTAAAAACTTTTTATTTAATGTTACAATAATAATGTCAAAAAACAAGATTTGTTTTACTAAAACAATTTTTAAATGGGGTTATACAAGTCATATTATTGACTATAAATAGTAATTATAAATATAAAACTATTTCCTACATCATGATATTTTTTTTATAATTTTTAGAAATTAAATGAATTAAATTATTTATGACACCATGATGATGTAGCGATTACCTCATTAATTAATGATTTAAATAAAATGAAAATATAATGTAAATTCTAAGGCTTACACATGTCAAAAACCTATTGGATGAGTGGATTTCAAACCCTTATCACCCTATCCTTTAAATATAACATTGTGGGACATTTAGAATCCGAAAATCATTTCATAATAATGTAACATTTCAATATTTCCAAGAGTGCCACTCCTCTCCTCTTATAAAAGGCCCCCACCACTACCACCTTACTCACACTATCAAAGCCTTTTGGCTCGGCCAAACTCTTCCAAAATACTCTTCCAACTTCCCTCCATTACTTCTAGAAGCCTCACTTTGGGCAGAATTCTTCCCAAGGAAGCCTTTGGCTCAAATCCAAAAGAGTTACCCGATTTTAAGGTAATGTCTTCTCTAATGTTGTTTTGTTTTATTTTGCTTCTCCAACCCCTTAAACTCTTTTTATTCCTTTATTTTGTAACAACACCAGTATCTAAAATATACTAGGATGTTTTTATGATATGTATTTGGTTTACACTTACACGCACCTTCTTCTAATTGTTAAATAACATACCGTTTCTGTGGGTGGCGAAATACTGCCTCATGAAACGAAGATTGTTCAATATTATTTTAACACCTCTAATGGTGGACATTTTGATGACAATATTTTCATATATGATATATATATTATTTTTATGTTTTCCTTATGCTTCTGTATTTCTCATTTGTGGAATACTTTATGATTTCCATTATGGGTAAACGCGATAATTTCATTTTAGGAAGTGCGGACTACCGCCCCCTCAAAGTGATTTGAATCATTAATGCCATATTTGGGATGTATAAAGTATGAAGAAAATGATATTATACATGATATTATACTTTAATTATATTATAATGATATATAATTATAACTTCATTCCATTAAATACAAAATAGAAATGAAAGTAGCGTTCATGCGTACGTACGGCTTACCGTCTCCATGAACGGTGCATTTCATTTCTTACCTCTAAATGTTATGTAATATTATAAATGAATGTATATACTGGATATATATGATATATATGATATCTACATCTTTAATATAATTCTGGAGATAATGGATATTTTACCACATGAACAAAGTGTAATTATAAGAAGTTTATTTTTGACTCAAGTACCTAAGATCGAAAAAACCACCGTTATTAACTTAAATAATTACATAATGGACATAACATGGTAATAAGTGATATTAAAGGAATAAGAAACTTGAAAATGTTCTTAATAAACTATAAATTAACTCTAGTTTATTATTCAAGAGGTTAAAGAACGGTCGAGTCAAGACAGGACGCAAGGTAAGAGAACTTCTTAACCCAATTTTCATTCTTTGGGTTAATCTCCTACTTTCAAATTAAGTCGTGATATTATTATGTCCTATCTTGTATTTGTACTTTCTTTATGTGTAATTATAGTGAATACACATAATAGAATTATTTTATTTTAAAAAAAATGATCTTTGTAAGGAAACTTCTTAACCCAATTTCTATTCTTTGGGTTAATCTCCTACTTTCAAATAATGTCATGATATTATTATGTCCTATCTTGTATTTGTAATTTATTTATGTGTACTTATAGTGAATACAAAGAATAGATCTACTTTATTTAAAAAAAATGATCTTTGTAAGGGTCTTCATCTCAATCTACTTTCATTGAGGCATATTTTTGATTTATACACAACATTCTTTTATACGGTGTATAAACCCCTTTGAAATTGACTTTTATTCAAAAAAGAATCTTTTTTTTACAAAGAGTTTTACTAAAGGACAAAAAGTAATGTTTTTCTTGTCGTACGTATGCGGAGAAAATTACTTCTCCGCCGCCGTGACAATTATTTGAGTTTCGGCTTCCTCTACAAGCCATTACTTTTTTTTAAATGAAAAATAAATCCAATGTTTTAATTTTATTTTATTTTGGTATTGAAAATGGTTTTGAAAGTGTTTTTATTATATCAATGTGTTGTATTGATATCTTGTGATTGAAATGTGGAAATGTTATGTTTCCTTTATGAATGTTTTATGTGATACGATTATGTTATGGTTTATGATATGTTTAAACCTGTTCATATGAGGAATGCATTGGACTTAATAAGTGATGGGTGGACCGCTATAGATCCTCGATGCATCGGCAGGTCTCATGAGACAAACTAGTGTCTTGGCACGAGGCCTTGACAAAATCTTATTTGTGGTCTTGGCACGAGGCCTTGGCTACGTGGTTATGATAGTCTGGCATTATGAATTCCATCATTATGAAAGTGGTTATTGATATTACATGTGATTATTCGACTAGTAGAATATCCATGTGAGTAAGTAAATGGAATTATTTAATTTTATTTTTGCCATATTATTCTGATGTTCATGTTTAAAAAGGCTTTTGTTTTAGTTATACATTGCCTTAAATGTTAATGTTTATTTATGAAAGCTTCCGCAATATAGTTATCCTTACTGAGCATCTGAGCTCACCCCTTTCAATGTTTTAATATTTTCCAGGATGTGAAGAAGTAGTTTATGAATGACCTGCAAGAATAGTCAGAAGAGGATATGAGTGTGGACTATGGAGACTTTGTTATTGTAGTTTTTCACTTTATGATGTAATATAAAATTTATAAATCTATCTAGTGTTTCCAAGGCTACTAAACTAATCAGTATTTCGAGACTTGATCATTTGTGATGATGCAAATGTTACGAAGTAATGCACCGACTCTGGGTAGCTGGGGTCGGGGCGTTACAGTTGGTATCAGAGGTAGTTTAGTACTAACCTTGGAAGCTAGATTTAGATAAAATCTGATTAGAGAACATAGCCCAAAGATAGACTTTGAGGATTATTATAGAAGAACTTCCTATAATTTTGGTATTATAGAGATGTTGTCAGTTTTCCGAGAAATACATCCCTATCTGGATACGAGCAGGTAGAGGCGGCTCTAGCACAGATGTACCTAGGGGTAAAACCCGAAAACACTGCTTTGAGCTAGACTCGAACGAGAACTGGGGCACGACAACGGGCCTTGCTGCACTCTTGGTTACGACACTCCCGGGGGATATGCTTAGGATAATTATAATTTTCTTTACAAACCATTATGAAGGGATTATGAATATATACTTCCTCAAAGAAAACATTTTTATGATTATGGATTATATCCATAAATAGTTCAATTTATTTTAAGTGTTTTTCAAGTTTGTTATTATGTATTTCGATTCATAAACTAACCTAGTTTATGCCATTACATAGAAATGGCGCCCATTAGAAGTAATTTGAACTTCATCAATACGTATGATCCAAAGGGTAAGAAGGATCATATCTTTCACGATATTAAGCCAACATTTATAAGGGAAATAGTCTCCCATGTGTTCTCAACATATGAATAAATAGTATCATGTGTTAATATGATAAGTAGAGAATTCTCTGAGTCTTATGGCTTTGAAGGGAAGAAAGAGAAGAAAAGGATGAAAGAGAGAATGACGGAAAAAGGGACGTGGGAAAAGAAGGATTTTCCAATATGTGATAATTGTGGGAAAATTCACCTCGGTGCTTTCTTAAAAGGCTTGGGAGTTTGTTATAAATGTGGAGAAAAAGGTCACCAGGCTCATGATTGCAAGGGAAAGAAAGAGGCTATCAATGTTGAATGCTACAATTGTAGGGAAATGGGTCATTATGCAAATGGATGTCCTAAGCGTCAGGGGAACATACCTATGAAAAGGCAAAGGTATCAAGGAAAATCTTATAATGTTACTACAGTTGAAGCGAAATAATTAATGTATTGGTGCTTTTGGACTCATGGATTATATTCTCGTTATAATAATAATGTGATATATATAAGTATTGTACTACAGTACTTATTTTTATTCATTAAGCTTTTAATATGATGAAGGTAATAATATTTTTGTATGTGACAATAAGAGATACTTTACCTTGTCCGAGGAATCTAATGATACAATTGATTTTGGAACTTAGAGACCTTTTAGAGAAAGTTTGGATAAAGGTATTTTAGATAACTATAAAGGTTGGAATGGATTAAGTTGAACCTTGGATAGTATTTTTTAAGGTTAAAACATTTCTGAAGATTACTTTTGGAATATTATAATACTATATTTTTAGGAAAAGGACAACCTGCAGGTCGGGGGATAACCCATCGCGTCGGACAAAGCTACAGGAATCGAACCCACAACCATAGTGTGACATGCCTTTATTACCTACCACTAGCCTACATGAAGTCCCTGGTTATTACAAAATAGTTTTACTAATCTAAATGGTATGTGTTAATATTTGGAACCTTATAGAATTAGGATAAATAGAATATTTTTTGAGTTCTATTACCTTTTAGAGTGAAAGATGGGTTTTTGGTAAACATTTATTAAAGAATGAAAGTCTAAATGACAAGTATGTATATTCCCTTACGTTCTTACTAAATCTCCTAAATAAATTATTTATCTTTATAAAAGTTAACTTAAAACAAAAATGTTTCCGGTTAACTTTTCCAACTAGGGATTCAATAACTATTTAACTAATCAAAAGTTTGTGATTTTCTTGTGGTTAACTTTCTCCTAATCATATTTTCTACAACTCTCCATCAGACCTTGATGGTTTGTTTTTCTTCCATATCCATATTTTCAAAGAATCCTAGTATGAGATATCTCGGGTGACCTTTGTACTTATCTTTCTTTATTTTAAAGTTATATTTTTATTAACCTTATTTCCGATGTGGGTTTTCCACAAAGGTATTTTCTATTTTCAACCATTTATTTTCAAAGAAAAATTTCAAATTGCGAGGACACAATTTATTGAAGGAGGGGAGAATGTAACACCCCGAGCTTCCATGATACACTTCTCATTCAATAATGCAATAGCTTGCATTGTACGCAACTTCGAGTTCTAACACACTGCAACAAATCAAAGTAGCCGTTATGAATAGTAATACCCACTTTTTGAAATTATATAAATTTTATATTTCAAAATGTAATTCATTTTTCTATTTGGAATATCGAAATTATCCTAAGTTGAATTTTTTGTAATTTTCTATGAACTTCCATTTTTTATGAATAGTGAAAAATACTTAAAAACAACTTTTTTAATAAAAATAATTTATAGTGATAAATTATACTATTGAGTGGTTTTAGAGTATAATTAGAATATATTTTTACCATTTCATCCAATGGTGTTCATTAGAATTAATTTCACTTTGAAATTGGACATAAACAATTGTCAATCTTTTGATATATATTATTTCTTAAAAACACGCTATTTGTTGTGACAACGGGAATTAATTATAAAATTAATTAATGAAACATATATTTTTGAAATTTTTTAAAATATACATAAATTTTGAATTGGGAATATCAATTATAGCTTAGGGTGAAATTTTGGCATTGTTCTGAAAAACATCAATTTTTGATGAATAGTGAAACCACTAAGTGGTAGTTAAATAACTAATTTTTCATTTAAATGAAATATTACCACTTCTGTGAATTGATTTTCAAAAATCCTACATACATGGTTTTAATTAGGAAGTAAAATGTGGTTCAATGGGATTAAAATAATTTTTTGGTGAATAGTAACTTTTAAGTTTAATTAATCGCGATTAAAGGTAATTAGTGAAATTTAAGGTAAAAATGGTGTTATAAAAATATGAAATGACCTTTACACTTGTCCTAACCCAATTTTATGAGTCATGGCCGACCAAGACAATCCATGAGTCAACTTAGTGACCCCATGGAGCCACTTTGGTAGGAAAATGACATTAAAAACGTTTTATTTAATGTTACAATAAAAATGTCACAAACAAGAGTTGTTTTACTAAAACAATTTTTCAATGGGGTTATACAAGTCATATTTTTGACTATAAATATTCATTATAAATCTAAAAAGATTTCCTACATCATGATAATTGTTTTATAATTTTTAGACATTAAATGAATTAAATTATTTATGACATCATGATGATGCAGCGATTACCTCATTAATTAATGATTTAAATAAAATGAAAAGATAATGTAAATGCTAAGGGTTAAACATGTCAAAAACCTATTGGATGAGTGGATTTAGAACCCTTATCACATTATCCTATAAATATAACATTTTGGTACCTTTAGAATCCGAAAAGCATTTCATAATAATGTAACATTTCAATCTTTCCAAGAGTGCCCCTCCTCTCCTCTTATAAAAGGCCCCCACCACTACCACCTTACTCACACTATAAAAGCCTTTTGGCTAGGCCAATATCTTCCAAAATACTCTCCCAACTTCCCTCCATTACTTCTAGAAGCCTCACTTTGGGCATAATTCTTCCCAAGGAAGCCTTTGGCTCAAATCAAAAAAAGTTACCCGATTTTAAGGTAATGTCTTCTCTAATGTTGTTTTGTTTTATTTTGCTTCTCCAACCCCTTAAACTCTTTTTATTACTTTATTTTGTAACAAAACAAGTATCTACAATATACTAGGATGTTTTTATGATATTTATCTGGTTTAAACTTATACGCACCATCGTCTAATGGTTAAAGAACATATTGTTTCTGTGGGTGGAGAAATACTGCTTCACGAAACGATGATTGTTCAATATTCTTTTAACACCTCTAATGGTGGACATTTCGATGAAACTATTTTCATATATGATATATATACTATGTTTATGTTTTCTTTATGCTTCTGTATTTCTCATTTGTGGCATAATTTATGATTTCCATTATGGGTAAACACGATAATTTCATTTTAGGAAGTGCGGACTACCGCCCCCTCAAAGTGATTTGAATCGTTAATGCCATATGTGGGATGTATAAAGGATGGAGTTAATGGTATTATACATTATATTATACTGTAATTATATTATACCTTTATATAATTATAACTTCATTCCATTAAATACAAAATAGAAATGAAAGTAGCGTTCATGCGTACGTACGGCTTACCGTCTTGATGAACGGTGCATTTCATTTCTTACCTCTAAATGTTATGTAATATTATAAATTAATGTATATACTGGATATATATGATATATATGATATCTAAATCATTAATATAATTCTGGAGATAATGGATATTTTACCACATGAACAAAGTGTAATTATAAGAAGTTTATTTTTGACTCAAGTACCTAAGATCGACAAAACGACCATTATTAACTTAAATAATTACATAATTTTCATAAAATGGTAATATGTGATATTAAAGGAATAAGAAACTTGAAAATGTTCTTAAGAAAATATAAGTTAACTCTAGTTTATTATTCAGGAGGTTAAAGAACGGTCGAGTCAAGACAGGACGCAAGGTAAGGGAACTTCTTAACCCAATTTTCATTCTTTGGGTTAATATCCTACTTTCAAATTATGTCATGATATTATTATGTCCTATCTTTTATTTTTACTTTATTTATGTGTACTTATAGTGAATACACATAATATATTTATTTTATTTTAAAAAAATTGATCTTTGTAAGGGAACTTCTTAACCCAATTTCTATTCTTTGGGTTAATCTCTTACTTTCAAATTATGTCATGATATTATTATGTCCTATCTTATATTTGTAATTTATTTATGTGTACTTATAGTGAATACACATAATAGATCTACTTTATTTAAAAAAATGATCATTGTAAGGGTCTTCGTCTCAATCTCCTTTCATTGATGCATATTTGGTTTTATACACAACTTTCTTTTATACGGTGTATAAACCCCTTTGTCTTTGACTTTTATTCAAAAAGGAATCTTTTTTTTACAAAGCGTTTTACTAAACGACAAAAAGGAATGTTTTTATGGTCGTACGTATGCGGTGACAATGACTTCTCCTCCGCTGTGACCATTATTTGAGTTTCTTCTTCCTCTACAAGCCATAACTTTTTTTAAAAATGAAAAATAAATACAAATTTTTAATTTTATTTTATTTTGGTATTGAAAATGGGTTTGAAAGTGTTTTTATTATATCAATGTGTTGCATTGATATCTTGTGATTGAAATGTGGAATTGTTATGTTTCCTTTATGAATGTTTTATGTGATACGATTATGTTATGGTTTATGATATGTTTAAACCTGTTCATATGAGGAATGCATTGGACTAAATAAGTGACGGGTGAAGCCCGCTATAGATACTAGATGCATCAGCAGGTCTCATGAGACATACTAGTGTCTTGGCACGAGGCCTTGAAAAAATCTTATTTCTGGTCTTGGCATGAGGCCTTGGCTACGTGGTTATGATAGTCTGGCATTATGCATTCCATCATTATGAAAGTGGTTGTTGATATTGCATGTGATTATTCGACTAGTAGAATATCCATGTGAGTAAGTAAATGGCATTATTTAATTTTTTTCCATATTATGCTAAATTTAAAGTTTAAAAAGGCCTTTGTTTTAGTTATACATTTCTTTAAATGTTAATGTTTATTTATGAGAGCTTCCGCAATATTTTTATCCTTACTGAGCATCTGAGCTCACCCCTTTCAATGTTTTAATACTTTCCGGGATGTGAATAAGTAGTTTTTGAATGACCTGCATGGATAGTCAGAAGAGGATATGAGTGTAGACTATAGAGACTTTGTTATTGTAGTTTTTAACTTTATGATGTAATGTAACATTTATAAATTTATCTAGTGTTTCCAAGGCTACTAAACTAATCGGTCATTCGAGACTTGATCTTTTGTGATCATGATACTGTTACGAAGTAATGCACCGACTCTGGGTAGCTGGGGTCGGGGCGTTACATAAAAAACATTTATATTATATTTATTAAATAATTACCTTTCAATATATATATTTCATTTTCTTTATTATCCTTTCAAACACTAAAAAGTGATAACGTTGTTCATGGACTTGTGGACAACCACCTCCTCGACATGAAGTGATTTCTTTTACATCACAAGAATTATATATATTTTTATATATATCTAAATAACATTGTATTTATTATATAATGGTAATTATGGTAATATATAGTGTTACTTACCCTCTTTCAATAATGATCATTGAAAAAAGAGAACGTTACTCATGTATATGTACGGCCTACCGTCTCCATAATTGAAATGTTGGTTCATTTTTCATAAAGATATTTATTTATTGATTTTTAGAAGTATAATTTATGTAAATATATGATAATTATGTCTTTATTATTATTTTGTAGATGTTATATATTGACCCCTTTGACCATATTGGACCTACCAAAGTTGTTTTTGACACAAAAACTGAATTTTGCCAAAACACCCGACATAAAGCAAATTAATTATGTAGTTGTATGCAACATAATAATAATTGAAATAAAATTAATGATAATCGTGGAAAGTATTCTTATAAAAATGACAATTAACATATTTTTATTATAAAAGAAGTTAAATTATGTTCACCTAAATGTAAACGCAAGGTAAGGGATTCACATCTCACCTTTTTTAAATATATGAGATAAATGTCATGTTCACCACTTATATCCATTTTGTGGTGTATTTACTAACCCTTTTGATATATTATATTATTAATCCTTTTATATTAATGGTATTTTAAATTTTCATTTAATTTTATTCTTACATGAGTATTATGATTTAAAATGTTTCAAAGTGGTATAGGACTGATTGGAATGCTTAAGGATTATTTTCCTAAATAATTAAAATAATGATCTTTCAAAGTAATTTCCATTTGAGTTAATTATAAGACCATTGTTTAATAAAACTTTTAATTTTCATTACTATGGTTATTCATGGCCATTTTCAAGTATCAGTACCATTTTTACAATATTTGGTACTCAAAATATTTTAAAAAATGATTATTCTAAAAACCTAACATGGTATCTCTCTTTAGTCGAAGAAATTTTTTCTTCTAAAAAAATAATTTTTTACTAAAATCACCTCACAAATGTTTTTAAAATGAGTCGGTAAATAAAGTTTTACCCTTTTTTCTTTTTCCAATTTTTTCAAAGAAATATTCTTATCACTTTTCAAAAAAACATATTTTTATAACCTTTAACTATGAAAAAGGAATGTTCTTTTTTCAACATATGACTTATACAGAATTACCCGCCATCATTTTTTTTATTTTTATTTTTAATTTTTTAAAATTAACTTTTTAAATGAAAATATTTTCATAATTTATTGTCAATTAAATGATTTTTCAGCAGTTTTTTAAAATAAAAGGATATTTTCATCAAGAATGTTTTCAAAATATCTTTTTATTATGTTTCCATTCATAAAATACATCAATAATTTATTTTACTCCACCTGGTTTATGTTGTATTAATACCATCCTTAATCTTTATATGGATGTATTATGATTGATTTTTCAAAAAATTGTATTAACATTCAATTCCTTTATTCCTTTTAGTCCCCTCAAAATATTCATTTTTCTAGGATCATTTGACATTGAATTTTCAGTAAATATCCATATCATTATTTATGGATATGATTAATACTTAAACCATATACCATTTTTCAAATGGGTTTTACTTTCAAAGTTATTCAGTTATTTAGGGAAATATGGTTAAATCCTCGTACTTTATTCAATAATAATATTTGATAATGCATAATTTTTGTTTGATATAAGGAATGTTTACATGTGTTGGGGGTCATTTATAGCATTCCCTTTAGGTAGGGGATCGGTTAATGAAAGCCCATCGATGCATCAGTAGTCTCATTAGATGAATTAGTTTCACAAATTGTAATAGGTAAACTGTTTCTTGATGGTAATGGTTCCATGTACCTAGGAATCATGGAGACCAATAATTAATAATTTCCCCCATTTAGTTTGAGTTATTATTCTTTCTTAAGATTTTACATGACATATATGTGGATAAATTTCATTTTTTTCATTGACTAAATGGAATGTGATTAAGTTTTTTACCATAAATTATTTATTTTTCCTTATCTATTTATTTTAACGGAATGTGTTTCCATTTATTACCTTTACATACTATTTATACACTTCCATCTCAGTTTGTTGATTATATGTTATGTGTGTTCTATTATTTACCATGACATAATTATTAATATCATTGATTCATTATTTCTTATTCTATACATTACCCTTACTTAAGAATTTTAGCTCACCCTTATTTTTTTCTTTCCATAGGAATTCAAGAATCATACTATGAAATATATCTAGGGATTTACTAGATGGTATAACTTTTTCCTCAATATTATTTATTCATTTAGAAGAAAAAAATTATGTTTTTATTACTATATTCATTTATAATAATTGAATCATTTATGTATCTAGATTATGAATAATATTAAAGTATTTGGACATACAAGATTTTATTCCATGTAATAATTCCATTGTAATTGACAGAAGACACCAGCTCTGTACTTTCTTGGGTCAGGTTGCAACAACTTTAACATCTAGTATTTGGGTAAGATGCATTCTTCGATAGGGGGTTGTTGGGGTGATAAATAGTTGATGACTATTCTCTTTCTTGAACCACATAATGAACCATTTCAGTGACTTATCCTTCTTTAAGATTAAATATCTTTTCACTATTGATAAGATCTTATTCATAATCATTAATTTAAATAAACATAATTATTAAATATTTTATGATCATCAAAAACAGGGATATTAATATTCATTGATATAATACCCTATATTTTTGTAATGATAATTGAATATTTATTATATTGTGGAGAAATTATTAGGGGTTTTTGTATTAAAATTCATATATTATGCCCAAAACTTTTGATCATTGAACAATTTGATGGTAATACAGTTTTTTTAGAAAAACATATTCAATTGTTTCCTCAATTCCAACTGAAATCCTAATAGAAAACAACAATAAGGATAGTGATAAAAAATTGGATACTTTCTCCACTATTAAAACATTAATGATATACAAAAAACTTTTGGATTACACATCAACTCACTATACAATGTGATTCCAATTATACTTTTATGTTATCCAACAATACTGTAGTTGAGTTTTCCAGAAAAGTAAACTACTATAATTTTGTTTACTATAAGGGATAAATATAATTTCTAAATACTCTATTTTAGATCCAATATATCCAATAGACTAATATGATATATAAAATATATAAATAAAGAAATATAAATCTTTCATAAGATTAAAAAATTATTGGTTACTAATGATTATTATTTGTTAATTAGACTGTTATACTTTGACTCATATTAAAATACTTTTATATTATTCAAAAACATCCATTTATTCACTCTTGTATCCTATGTTAACACATTTATTTGATAAATTTCATATATTAAGCTTCAAATAGGTTTTTTTTAATTATACAACTTCACTTTTTTTTTATTTTCATGGGTGGTCTCAACTAAAAAAGTGAGGGACATGAGTTGCATACTATGACTATTACAAAATTGTAATTATTCATTATTTTATTTTGGTTGGATACTATTAAATTCATGATTTTAAAGGATTATAAATCCTACAAAGATAAAAGATGTAGGTAATCAATAAAATTTATTTTTGGTTAAGCTTCAAAAAAATTGTTTCATTTTATTTTTTTCACTGTATAATCTATTATTTTATAATTTTGTTTCTATTTAATTTTTTTGAATTAAATTTTATATAGAAATTTTACCCACTATTTCTATAATATCAATCCATAAAATCATAAATCTTATTAAATTATTATGAATGGGACATGTTCTATGATTCCAATATATAATATTATGATTTAATAGTAGAGATCCTAGACTTTTGTTTCTAATATCATCTAATTAATCATTTGAAATACACAAAATTTATATTTCATGTTTCTATTTTTTTAGTTCATTATATTTTTTCTATTATTTCATTATTATATTTTCATATATCTTATTTAAATGGACATACCTATATGTTACTCAAATTACCATTAATTTATGATATTCTTTACAGTTACTCATGCATATTCATTTAATATTGCTTATGTTTTCACTATTTAGAGTTCTTGAATAACATGTTCCATTTTTTATACATGTCTATTGGGTTTCCTATATAATGATATTTCTATGATGGATTCACACTTAAATATTTTTTTGGATGAAATACATATTTTTTGTGTCAAATAAAAATATATATTTAATACTTAATTATACAAAACCTTTGAGTTCTACGTATGTGATTTCATCATGTGATGTTCTATAAGGATATAAAATTTTAAATATATCACTTATAGGTAGTCACAAATATTTATATGTCCCTAATAGTAAATCAATATGTAATATGAACCATGGATTAAAAATTTTCTTGCATATTGTTTGGATGGTTTCAACCCTCACAGTTTATTAGGTTTTTATTGTAGATTTGATCAAAAATGAACCATGGATTATGATTTGTTCAAATATGAAAAATGAATCATGTTGTTTTTTTATATATAAATATACATTAACATGCTAATTTTAATCATTCATGAGAACAATGTGGATTCATTCATTGGTATCCTACTAGGATATGTTCTTAGCCCTACAAGTTTACTTTGATAAATAAGAATAGTAAGTCATATCTCAAAATAGAGTGTATTTTATGGTTTAGGTTATAAATATGGCATAATATCTCCTTCATAGTGTATAAAATCATTCAAGAGGTAGTATAAGGCCATATTTTTTCAGTATTCATGGTATCCCTAGATTTTTTATTTTATTTTTATTTTTAATTTTTATTATAAATTTTAATTTTAAACCATTTTTGTTATTTAATTTGGTTTTTGTTTATTTAATTATATATATAGTTTTTTATATAAAATTATGTGATCTATTAATGATTATATTTTATGGTATTCATCATAATCACTATAGTATATAAGTATTGGTATGACTAAGGTCCCAAAAACCATGAGAAGAGGATAAATTAGAGTAAAATTTCTCTTTAAGGAACGCATTTCATTGGATCACAATACTATATAATAACATAAAATGAATAAATAAAGTAAAATAAAAAAATACTGGATAATAGTAATTGATTTGAATTAATGAATGTATTTTTACTTGTTTAACCGAAATCAATATCTCCACGTAGTATACAAAATTCGATATACAACTCTACTAAAAATCATTAAACCCATATTTCGATTACACAAATTTAATTTGTTCAATAATAAGATAAGAAATCATTATATCTTAAAATCCCTTCACTCATTACATTTACAAATGTCTCATAAGAATAACATGTACACATTTCAAAAAAATACTAATACCAATGTATTAATTTCACTAAATTAGAGATAGTTTTTAACTTCAACTTTAAGTAATCATGAAAAAATGTTAATTTTTTCAGATATTTTTTTCAATAACTTATAATTAAATAAACACACTTAATATCTCATTTCTCCATAAAATATTGCATATATATCAATTATCACTTTGAATATAGAAAATTTATTGTTTTCCATGTGGAATTACCATTAAGGGGTCATGAAAAAAATCTATAAATTTCAATCCATATCTTCCATGAATCTCACAAGACTTTCTAAGATTGAATAGGATGAAAACATTCAAATCACACTAAATTAGCCTAAAACATAGTTTGGTAATTCTAATAAATTGATCCTCTATAGATCATTTCCTCTAATTATTTTATCTATTTGTTTATTTTATTAAAATAAATTTAAATCATAATGATAATGTCCTGGTCTTCCAAATTTTGTGTGGTACAAAAATGGTTTGTATATAGAACTTCCTCAAAATAACTAATGAAATGGAATGATTTATTATTCTTTTTGATGGAATGATTTGGAAATAAAATTACTCATCCATAAAAAATGATTAATGAAAATATGTTTTGGAAAACACCATAGGGTGGAACTTTTGGTTTGAATATGTTTTTTGACAAGGTTTGAGGTTGTTAATGAAGGTAGATTGTAAAATGAACTATAATGAGTGGGAATGAATGCCCGAGGATGATAATTCTGATCTCATGGATCTCTAGATATCTTATCTCACAGAGCAATAGATTTTTGATATCATGGGGGGTTATATTTCTAATATCTTAGAGCATGATATATTTGATCTCATGAAGTGTGTGATATTTGATCTCACGAAGCATGATATGTATCTCATCAAAGAGTGTGAATGTGTGATCTCACAGAGCATCAACGTATCATCTCATAGAATTAAAATTTTAAATCCCCTGAAGCACTATATTATTTTCATAACATAACACAATGATTTTATGTGAATCGCCACATTATCTTTAGAATATATCACAAAGAGATTATGAAAATCACTTGAAGACATTGCATGATTGTTAGAGGGCCACATACATAGATCTTTAGAAACCCCTAAAGACAAGGAATATAGAAATTAAAGAGGTGTCTCATGGTAATTCTAAATCACATTACCACATGTTCATCATCGAATATCACTATTGGTTAATGAGATGTTCTGGAAGTCATTTATGCAAGCCACGTGATTCTCTTTTGATCTCACAATGGAATCATGTGAAGTGCATGATTGGCATTGGATCTCATAATGGGATCTCACAAAGTTGTAGAAGAAAAATTTAACTGACTGCATTATTATCATTAGATCTCATGATGGGGTCATGAAAGAAACTCAAAGACAATGTCGATTATCACATGAAGTACTTGTGACATTCAACAGTTGATCATGTAAAGCGATCACATGAAGTGCGTTGTGAAAATTGATGCAGTGTTGGAATGAATGGCTATATATGATTTATGGAGATAAGGAACTATAATCATTTCTATAAATACCCAATAAACCATCTTTAAGAGTTGGTGAAGCTTTTATTAAATTGTTTATTTAATGTAATTTCCAGTAATGGGTTTTCTTTTGAAGAGAAGTCTATACGAAATTAACAACATGTAACTATTTCATGTGAGTAGAATATAGTCTTTAACTATAATCACACAATACACATAATCATAAAAAAATATTACAATAAGGTATCGTGATTGTGTCTTATGAAAAGAAGTATTCATAGGGTATTTGTACGCATAGGAAGACCAATTGGTATCTCATGATCTGCATGAATTGGACACAATTTCATGATCACCATAATCAAAATAATGTCTTACCAGACAAATTAATAGAAGAAGATATTGTCATACATAGGAATAGAACTAGGTCTCATGAATTAGTTTCATGTAGAGGCCTCATGAAGGATTCATAAGGTGGATTCATGCGACACTCATGATCTGAAGGGTATCTCGTAGAAGAGTCTGATGGAGGTTCCCCACACCAGGATCTCACGTGATGGTTATATGATAGTATTTCATGAAAGGGTTATGAACAAATATCTTGCACAATGGTTAGGTTCTAGGATCTTTGTAAAGGGTTACATACTAGGACCTCATGCAATGGTTATGCCCAAGGATCTCGCTCAGGGTTTACACACCAGGATCTCATGCAGGGGTGTTGCGCCTGGATCTTGTGCAATGGTTACATGTCAGGATCTCTCACAAGGGAGTACACTTTAAGATATTATGAAAGGGGTTATGTTCTAGGTCTTTTGTATGGTAAACATGATAGAGTATTATGAAATTAGATACAATAAATCATTACATAGTGAAAAATATCATTGTGATGTCAAAATTAATAAGAAGAATAATAAATTGGATTTTTACTATTTAAAAATACTTATAGAAGGATTTTGTGCACATCTATATCTGTGATAGTGTAACAAATATTTTAAATCCATTAGATATCATACTAAATCATGAGTTTTTAATTTTTGTGTATATAAAGAATAGAATTTTTTTCAGGTGTTTGGAAATTATAAGTGATGCATAAATGGGTTTTCACATAATTAAATGATCTTCATAAAATTTAATTCAATAGATAACAAACCTATAATTTAGGATTAATTTATTATTGAAAATGAAGGGACCTACATTTCAATAAGTTAAATGAGAATCCTTTTTAGAATAGTGAGTGATGGAAGAGGAAGAAGGTGGTCCTTTTTAAAGGAAGTGAGACATCGAAGGAATGATCAGGGTACTAATCCTTGTTAATTAAGGGGTTTTCGCTAATTATTCTTACATAGTGATCCTTGTAAGAGAGTTCATCTCTCCCTAACCTTATATTGGTAGTTATATTTAGTGTATTTGGTTCATCTGTACATTGTTATTGTATTCCATTTTGTTGTATCTCAATGAGTGTGAACCATGTAAAAACTATTTGTCTCTTTATGCTTTCTTTCTTTGTTGACTTTCTATGCATCATCATCATATAATGTTGTATATGATAATAAAATAAAGTGACCATTATAATAAATTGGTCAAAATCCATTGGGGAATGATAATTTTTAAAAGAATTTATGTACCCTAATTCACCCCCCCCCATTCAGGGTATCTAAGTCCTTTTTTGATTAACAATTAGGATAATAGGGTGGGATTATTTTATTTGATTCGTTTCCTCTGACTAGTTTATTTGATTTTTAAAATTGTATTTTTATTTTTACCTAGTTTCCATGAGTCATGGAAAAGGTTAAAACTTAAAACAAGAAGTAAAAGTTTTGTGTAATTATATAGTCTGGAAGTTTCAATGGTAAAAGTGTGATTTGGATGAAGGAAACCAAAAATATAATGAATAAATGTTCTGATGAATCATATAAGGAAACTATTTAAACATTCAATATAATTTCATTAATGAGAGAAGAACCCAATATTCCAAGTGATACTAGAACAACTGAAGAAGAAGAAATTCTTTAATGGCAAAATGTGGAAGTTTTCCATATAATAAGGGAATTGGTTTATATATTTATATAATATAAAAAGTATAAATATATATTTATATATAAGAAATTACAATCAATAAGCTAAAAGTTTTAAATAAAAACTTGTGCAAGTGGCCAGTGATCTAAGAGAGGAGAATGATTCTCAAGATGAAGACCGATAAAAACTCAAAAATGATTACAAGAGATGGAATTTGAACTCAGATCAAATTCAAAACTTCAAATCCAAAATTGAATATCTTTATACATTCCTCCCAGCATGGGAAAAATATTATGCTTTCATTAAAGACTCTATTTCTCAAATGAATTTTAAAATAAAGGATAAAAGTTATATAGTGTATAATATCTTTAGTGTATTGGAAGATGATAATAGTAGTGGGAGGAATATTAAGAGATAACATAATTATCAAATTAAATCAATGGATTAGAAGATTTAACAGTTAGGGGAAGTGCAATAATTAGTAATGAAAGGAGTGGAGTGATCTAATTTCATAGGAAATCCAAAAATGAATGACTTATTAAATTTTTTATTTTATTATCCTTTAATGTGACCAGAGGTTGTCACAGCCCCCAAAATAATATTTATAAACATAAACTAGTCTAGTGGTGCAGGGTCGAACCGAAGGGAAGGTAGGTGAGTGCTCCAATGTTTTTTACAACCCACAATATTTTTAGCAGTGGGGAAAATTTAATTTACTTTATTATTTTGTTTGTTTTCATAACAATGAACTAGAAATAGGATGATGAAGCATGATTTTTTAAAAAGGAAATAAAATAAACACTACGTACTGATAAACTAATAAAATATATTAAACAAATATTAAGCAGTAGGTCATGGAGCGAGATCAACAAAGTTCTCAGGAATTCGAAACTTATGGAATGAATGGATGTTCTCTCCATAGATTACAACTGAATCACACCTCAAGAATGACTGAATAATCTCCCTCACCAGGAAATTCATTCAACATAGGATTGAATTTTTTATTTCTCCACTCTATAATCATTCAATCTACCGTGGATCTTGGAATGAGAAAAATTGGAAATTAATTCTTCTTTAAATTCCTATTGCTTTAACAATTAAAACTTCGACAAGTGAATTCAAGATCAATCTCTCTAATCGATCATCAAGTTTGAAAATGAAAACATTGAGGTGTAATTGATCAAAAACTAGAAATAGAATCTATCCCACCAACTAATTATAATTTCGTAAAAAGAAAAGCACATGAAGATTTATAGAAAATAAACTAGTATGTTTTTTCAAAATCTCAAGATGAGAAAATATTAGCCCATGATCATATTGATTTTAATACTAAAACACCTGAAAACAGAGTAAAAAGTCTTGAACATAGTGGGATGAGAACTCCCCAAGTACTGATCTACTCTCGGGCTCCTTGTCATCCAACTCATCTCTGTATTTTCTCTTGGAAGTCTTCACTCTCAAAAAAATATTATTTATAACTCCAACACTAGCATAGTGGTGCAGGGTGGAATCTAATAGAATGCATGTAAAAAATCGAAGGTATTATTCAAAATAAACTCCACTATTTTCAGTAGTGTAAAGATTGATCATTTTTTATATTTATTAATTTATAATGTTTATTTAATGTTTTTTAATTAAACAGTAATGAATCATGTCAGAGAATTTTCTATTTACCAATCTGGAGAATGAAACAGAAAAAATTAATGGTGCTAAGTAAAGATAACAGAAAAAGTAAGTAAAAGTGTTGAGAGTCGATCAAATGGTAAGCTCATGTGAATTGAAATCTACTTTTTATAAAAATTAATCTTCATTATATTGAATTCAAACCTTGAAAATTAGTTTTTAATTCTTCCTCGCTAGAAGAAATAACACTTTGTAGTATAGTTCTTGAGGTTCCTGACTTCAAAAACCACCCACATAAAATTGATTTAAAGATGTTAATAGAAAACTATCTCACCAAATGTTTCTCTAATTTGAACATAAAATCATTGATTCAAAGAATCCATGATAAATATCACTAAAAGATCAAGGATTGAATTCGTTAATTACATGAAGGTGCAGATTCAATTTTTGATTTGAGAATCTGATTCAATCTCCCCGAAAGAATCAGATTCTCATTTGAAGAAATTTAATGAAAAAGAAGATAATATGAACCAATAGGAAATATATTTTCCCAAACCCGAAATTAATCTAATATCATTTTCAATTCAAAATAATCTGATACATTTTAAATAAAACATAGAAGAGGAAATAGAATCCTCCCTCTCTGAATGATGATCAGGATTTTCTGCCCTACTTCTACAACTCCAAGTCTCCAATATAGCTCTATTTGTCCCTTCCAAGAATCCTCTATTGAAAATTATCACTTGTATTTAGCATGAGAGTCCTCAAATTCCCGTTCTATTCTTTCGTAAAACCCCACTTTCATCTACTGCATGTCACCCCCTATTTTCCACCAACTTCAAATATCCCTCACTTATGCATAGCACATGTATTTTTTTTCATTACTGACACATCACACTAGATTCTCCCTTCAAACTAACTACCTGTGAGTTATTTAAGTGAAACTGGATGCTTTTTAGGCTTTGGTGTGAACCTACACATGTTTCTGACTCCAATGTGAACCTGCACAGCTAAAACAAAAACAAAACAGTTAAAACAACCAGACATAAATGATTATTAAAAATTTAACTAAAGTTAATTAATAAATATATTAATTGATAATTATTATTATATATTATTATAATTATTAATTTATTATTAAATCTTTAATAAAATTATTATGTTTTTAATTTTTTATTATTTACTAACTTATTTAATTGGTAAGAGTATTATTAGAATGTAGTTAGTATAACACTATTAAAATTTTAAATTAGATTAATATAAATTACTTTATTAATTTAATTATTATATTTATACTGTAGAAATTAAATAATAATTAATGTGTTAATATATTTATTTTAGTTAATAATTGATTTTATCTATAAATTATTTTTCATTACATGTTTATTTTATTAATTCTCATTAGTTTGTCTTATATTTTATTTTATAACATATCTATTTATTAATATTATAATAGTTATTTATTATAATAGTTATTTATTATTTAAATATTATATTATTTTATTTTATTTTTATCTTATTATTTATTTTTATTTTTTTATTCTAATTCTTCTTATCGCCCCCCAATTTAGCATATGGGGGGGGGTCTTTTGTTCCTTCTCCTGGAAGGAAAAGTGTCGCGTCTCGGTTTAGCCTCCTCGAACAGAACTATCCCCTTCTCCTCCCAATGCCACAACTCGGAATTTGGTTGTGGTGGGTGCGTGGTTACTTCCCTCAGCTGTCATGACTCCTCTAGATCTCAGATGCAACGGTCTTCAACTGGATCACCGATGCAGCTCCCCTCCAATAGCGGTCAGATGTGGAAACAAACTGAGGGTTCATCTTTAGAGATTCGTGGTCGGGCGGTAACAAAGGGAGATGTCCCTCGAATAATAGCCTCATTTTATTCTCCCCCATGGCACAAAGCTTAATATCTGTATCATCATGGCATGATTATAGTGGTTGTTCCCTACTCGGGTTCTCCTTCGTCAGAAAATCCATAACCCGATTCAAGCGAAGGTCCAGATCATGTTTTATTTGATGTTGTGTGTTGATCTATTATGGTGGCGATGTGGGGAGGCATTAACGGTGGTATTGTTTCGGTCAAAGAAGAGATGGTGCCAAGAGGGTTATGGTGGAAAGGGAAACGGGGCCATAGTGAAGAGAAAAAGTGACGGTGGAAGGGGGTGGATCCAGTGTGAAGAGAGTTGCAAAGTGAAAATATTGTGAGATAGAATTATTGTGTCACCATGAATGAGGATGTGGTAGAAGAAATTCATAGGTATAAATGAATGATTATTAGACTTTTTCCACCGTAACACTGCAAAAAAACAAAAAAAAAACAGAAAAACCATAAAAAATGCTTTGTAATTTGTGAATTGTATCTGCTGCTTTGGATGTTTTGGAAATCCTGTATCAACTGCTATATTTTTTTTAATATCATTTTATTATTTAAAAATGAAAAATTATGAGGACTGTAATTGGAAACGTGATCCATTTTGTGTATGTTGTGGTTTTTGTGGACACAATTCCTGCCAGTGTGACTATAACCAGCAACAGCAAACCGCTCACTTTAGAAAGAATTAATGTATTGAGCCCAGTCTGGACACCCTATCTCTAAATGACCTAGTTGAGTCCAAATTGTTTTCTAGGGAGGAAAATTAGAACATTTGGTTGAATAATATTGATGAAATTCAAATTATATACACTCAAGAGAAAGATCAAAGAATGAAAAGGTTGGAAAACATGATCTTGGAATTACAAAAAAAAGTTAAGGAACATGAAGACTATAAAATGAATGAGAAAGAAAGTGTTTTTAAAAGATTGGAAAATAGAATTGAAGAGGGAAGTGATAGTGAAACTGGGAAACAAGATTTTTTCTTTAAAGAATCTGATTCTGTTGAACTTGGGTTAGAAATAACCAACTCACAAAATCAAGAGAATAACATTGAATGTCCCAAAATTAATTTTAATGTTTTTTAGTTTGAAAAATATGAATATGGATTGAAACAGATTGAAAATTAATGCCCATTTCTCTTGATAATTCTTATGTTTTAGATAAATCGTTGTTTTAGAAGTTTTTAGAATGATGTCACTCGGGTTGAATAGAAACTAGAATATGAAAACATGAAGGTTAAAAAAATTTCACCCAAAAATTATGAATTATTGAACATTGAACTTGAACTTGAAATGGGAAGTAATATAAAAGAGAATATTAAAATGTTTACTAAAGAATCTGAAATTTTTAAATTTGAGCTTAACACTTCTCTTCCATGTTTTGAAAATGAAAACCCAAGTATTTCTGAAATAATGCTTGATGACTGACTGAAAATTTCTTTTTTTATTATCAAAACACTTTTTAGGAAAAAAGTGAGAAACCACAGAGAAAGTTTGAACAATGCAAAGGAGTACACGGGATAAAAAAACAACCAAGGAAAACCACCAGACCCACCCACCCCGGCAGATAATCCTACAAACAACCCTCACCTATGTATGGCCTTTCAGCAAACAGTCTCGTGCAGAAGTGCACGGGCACGGTACCGATGGCAAATCCATACCCTCTCATCATCCCACTCCAAAAGGCATGTATCAGTTAAGGCTTCATACTCTGGTCCCCCTATGGCGCAGGTCCAAGTAGCAATATGGAAAAAACACTAAAGAACCAAACAAAGACAAACAACCAGTGCCCAGGGGTTGCACCTCAACCAGTCCTCTCAAAAAACCTGTCCAAATCCACCCTTAACTAGGATCATTAAAGAAGAACTTAATATTACCTGAATCTCTCCCTAAAAAGTTTCTAGGATATGGATGGAACATGTAGATCAGCCACCTCAAAAATCATTTTCTCTAACGTAGAAGCAAGTTGACCCCATGTTGGAATGTACTCTTCAACGCTGATTATCCCTCTATTGAAACCCCCATCCAGAATGGAGTCCTGTCTGTTAATCCATGTATATTTTTCCTCATTAAGAGACACCTCCAGTGACCTCCACATCATCTTGGCTGCCTCCTCCTCTAAAGCATTGAGAATCAAGGTATGCTCCATCACTTCTTCTTCAGAGCTTAAAAGTAGAACCATGTCTTTATCACCCTATTCCACTGGACTCTGAGAATACAAAGGCTAATTTTCCTTCTTTTTTTCGTTTATCTTCTTCGTAGATTGGGTCTCAAGAGTCGGAGGTAAGTATTAGTAATCCTTCATCCCCATATTCATTCCAAAAACCATATTACTCTTTTTAGGTGACTCCTCATATGAAATTTGACCATGCTCAATCCCATTGGATACCTCCACTCTGGCCCTGTCTCCTCCAGTGGTGGAAATAGGGACAACATCCACATTGGCCTCTATAAGGCCTTCAAACCTATTGCACAAGGGAATCAAGGTCTGGTTCGGGGTCAGTTTCCCTCCCTCCTTCACCATATGAGAAATCCTTCCAGCCCTATCCTCATTATCGTCCTACATATTATTCTACATACTCAAATCAGTCTCCCCATCCATTTTCAGCATACCAAGATTCTCGGTCTGGCTGGGTTGAATGAAAACACGCCCCATGAACTGTGGTTGTATGAAAAAGTCCTCAAGAACCACACTTTGTGTAGCACAATTAGTCCAAATTACAGTACCCTCCACATTGATACTTGGAATGGAGTCACCTGCGAGTTGATATTGGTCATTCATGGCCACTGCATTACCATTATGCCATGTGATAGGTCTTCTCCCGCCACTAAGGTCACCTTTCAGTCTACTAAACACCTATTTAAGTTTAGGATTAGCAGAACAATCCTATGATTTATCTTCCCTCGCTTGGTTGGAACCATAAGACAGCCCAGTGCCAATTGCATTTGATCCAGTCCCTATATCACCTTTTTCCAGGACTGCAATCTGAGCCACCGTAGCACCACTTAGTGGACCACTTCCCACACCAAGCATACTACATCCAACCCCATAAATTACTTTGACTATAACACCCCCCATCATGTCATTCACAGGAGTTCCATGATTACCATTGCGCACATGCTCCGGATGTTAAAAAAATTTAGCTTCCCACCTGCAACTCTCTAAAGAGTGACCCAACTTTTTCCAAACCCTACAGAACTGGAACCAAGAATCATAAACCACGGGTTGCTTACACCATAATTCTTCCCCAATGGTAATCCAGAAGAAGTCTAATGTAGCCTTTGATGCATCTACCTCCACACACACATGAGGATTAATCGGGTGGGAGACCGCATTGGTCCGGCTATCCGAACACAAGTATCTACCCAGAATGTTCCCAAGGGTTTTAACAATCAATGGATTCTGAAATGGAAGCGGACGATTTGGAAAACATACCCAGAACACCACTAATAGAGAATCACGCTTCATGTGAAAGTCGTACGACCATCGGGACAGGAATAATCGCGAGCCGTTGCAGATGTAGGGAGCCCTCGACCATGCTCTTAATATATCTTCTTCTGAAAAAAAACGTATCAAGATGGTCCTATTTTCTAGAAAACCTATAGTTTCCCTTTCTTGGAAATCCCAATAACCGAACAAAAATCTGTTAAATAGATCAACCGAGGTTCTTCTCTTCGAGAATCTAGTGATTAAAGGAAAGCTATGGAGGCTCGACACTTCGTTAAACTCAGTGTTTGAAATCTGAAGACTTTCTTTTGGGGTGAGCCTTTTGAACCTGAATTAGAAGTAGATTTTGAACACACACCTGATGGTTGAACAGTTTATTTTTCTAAAGTAGTAGATGTTGAGTCTTATTTCACTAATGAAGAACATTTGGAAGAGATTTATATCATTGTAAAACCTGGATCTTTGAATGAACAAATAAAATCTCTTCCCTATTATCCACTTCCATCCTCAATTGAGTCGGTGTTGATTCTTCCCATGATACTGAGAGTAGTTTAATATTGGATACAAACTTGAGTTTGAGTTTATCTGATTCTATAAAGTATACTATTGATCCCATTCTTGAACCTAATATTCAGTATTCACCCATAATAACCCTTGAATTTGAATCTGTTAATGTTGAATTTGAGAAAGTTAGCTGTGAAGACATTGTCACACCTTTAGGTTCACCTAATACACGAATGTCCATTCCTAGAATTTTCAATTGTATCAAATCTAAATATAATGTATAAGTGGATTGTATTATGATAACAACTGTTATAGGGTGTTTCTTAGGGATTTTTATAAACTATGAGAGTTTGGTTGTGTTTAGATTTTCAACCGAAATGT
Source organism: Viscum album (assembly GCA_963277665.1). Lineage (NCBI taxonomy): Eukaryota > Viridiplantae > Streptophyta > Magnoliopsida > Santalales > Viscaceae > Viscum > Viscum album. Next base: position 1,160,749,974 of record OY728143.1, on the reverse strand, counting down.
TTCATTATTCTGTTAAAACTATTTTGGCCAAAAACATGTGGTGTTTCCTATTAAGGAAACCAAATACACCTAGTGACTATGGGTAGTTCTAGGTGAGTTTGTCTAGGGACAATAAACCTAGCGTCGTGTGGTAGGAAACCAATGGTTTTTATTTTTTTTCAATAAATAAAACATGTGATTAAATAATGTCTAACTAAAGACTTTAAACTCATTGCTTCATGGGATCTAACCCATGGTATTTCTTTGTTTTCACTCGTCCACTATTTCGTGTTAAATAAAGTGTTGTTTTTATACCTTATGTTTTTTATGTCTCTGATAGAAATTTCAATCTCTTTCTGCTTTCCTTGTGATTTTTTAGATATTGTTGTCTATGTCATATAAGGAGTGGAATTACCATGCTAAAGAAGTAATAAAACTTTAATTTAGGGAAGTACCTAAATGTTTTATTTATTTTTCTACTCATTAATTCATTATAAAAAAATATAATGCAAGTCTTGAATACGTAACGAGAAAAATTCTACTTCTTGCGACTTTGCTATAAATTTTTTCTACACATGTCACTTTGCTATAAAAATAAATATACATGTTTATTTGAATAGAATTTAATTCTATTGTTTTATAAAACCCATTCAAGGAATTAAATTAAGTCTGGGGTGATACATGTAGGTTTGTTGCTGTTTTATTTTTTGTTAAATCTTCTTTAGTCTATAGGGTGTATAGCCATAATTTTTTATAATTTAGTGAACACCTAATTGAATCAATCTATTAAATATTTCTTATAACCAATTCACTCTGTACCCACAAGTTTCATTCCATGTTTGAACTTTAATGGAAAATCTGGGTCATTGGACATAATTGATAATGCATGTATTTGGATTTCGAATCTGTTGTTAAGTTTTTCATTGTGGAAAAAAATGTTTTTGAACTTCAAAGAGACCCTTTATACATGTCATAAATTGACTATAATACAAAATCTGTTTTGAACCTTTAATTTTTAATTTTTCTTCTTCACTTTAGAAGTCAACTTTGGGGACAAAGTAGGGTTTTATGTGTGGGGTAGGGGTCAATTCTTGACTGTGTTGAACTATTCTTTAATGTGGGCTCATCAATTCCCAATTCCAATTCAATATTTTTCTAAAACAATGGTTTAAAGTTTTCAAGGCTCATTCATAATTATAGGCTTTACATTGTACCCAATTTGGTATTGCCTAAAGATACTACTTTACTAGTAGTGAAGAACTTCTTTGATTTTGAAATTAATGAAAATGGGTGATTGTTAAGTGGTCTTGCTTAGTGGTTTTATAAGATCCTGGTTTAGAACTACTTTTGATATTGGTATGGGTAACCTAGAGTGGTGTTATGATCATAGTATTTGGAAATGGAATTTTGAATTGATCCTAGGGGACACCCATTATTTATTCAAATTAATTACTTTATCAATCAAATGTAAATGGATTTCATAAAATTCTTTTGAAACTATAGCAATTTGGTCATCTGGTATCCCTTGGTGAATCTCTAAAACCCTATATGTTGGGTGTGTTTATATTTACTATAAGTCCTCTGTACACTTTGAATAACTTCATTGCACATTTCTTAGCACGTGATACAAGGGTTGGTAAAAATAAAATAAATCGTATAGGGTCAAAAACGATTTCAATAAGGCGAGGGGTAATTTTGAACGCCAGATGAAGAAGGGTTCAATTGGTTTATATAGGAGTCATTTAATTTTTATCAATAAGGTGATTCAAAAAAAATTATATTTCAAACCTAGGCGATGAGTCAAAGTACAAAGTTCCTCAGGTTTAGTTTTTAATTCCCTATAAATTTTGCCTTATGTCACTCTTGTAATTAGAACTTGAGTTTGGAATTAAGTGAGTCACTATGTAGTATCACATATGAGGCATGGAAACTTCATTTCTTGATGATTCATAGTTTTCAAGATTACCCTTTGAGTATTTTTTCTAGGCAAGATTCATTTGAACAATTCATTTTCTAAAGCCTATTGACATGTTTTTGTCCTTTGTTTCAAATTGATAAACATGTTAAATTTTCACCTGAATCATAAATATACTTTTGTTTCCAATGATAATAAAACATGGGATTGTTTGAGGAAAAACAATGGTTACGTGTGGGGGAATTTTATGTGGCCTTATTTTTACATAGTTTTTCCACTTCTTTTTATTTAATTTTTAAAAATTTAATTATTTATTTTAACACTTTTTAATAAATAATGGAACTTTTTTATTTTTATTATTAAATTTATTATTTAATCAATTTTTATAATTAATCATGTATATTAAGATTTGAAATAGTTAATTTATATCTTGCATTACTTTTATAGTCTAATGACTTTTTATTTAGTATGGTGATTTTTGTCAAGAATATATTAATTAATTGATTAATTTTTATTTGTACTTAAATAATGTAGTTTCTAATTTATCATTTGATATACTGAAACATAATTAATTTAAAACAACATAATCTAAAATTTAGATGAATTTTAAAAATTCATTAATTATAAATTTAAGATTATAAACTCACTATGTTTATTAAATATCTTTGATTTAATTAAATTAATTAACATAATTGTTTAACAATAGAATAATTATATGTCTACATTAATTAATTTAATTTGTTACAGTTACAATTTTAAATAATTTAACTTTATTATATAAATGTCTAAATTTTATATTAACTTTAAATAATTTAGTTTCTTTTTAATTTTCATCTTAGTTTATTACCAATTTAATCTTTATAAATTGATATTAATAATACTTTAACTTAAGCTTAAATGGTTTATAATTTTATTAATGTTTATGAGTACCTAAATTTTCAGTTTTTTTAATTAATTTTTACTTTTAATTAATTATTTTGTTCATATTTTAATTAAGCTTTATTTTATTTTAATCTTATTTTTTTCCAGTGTTATAGTGGCATCGATATAATCCTATTCCGTTACTATCTTAGTAATTTTGATACTGCTTCCTCAGTCACAGTGCCACAACAATGTTGTCTCACCGTCTCTTCACACTGCAACTCTCTTCACACCAGTTCCATCCCACTGTCAGCGTCACTTATTATCTGCACTATGGCATTGTTTCCCTTTCCACCCTACCCCTTTTGGCAGCGTTTCTTCTCCCACTTGATCCCCACCACCTTCACTGCATCACCGCATCAACACCACAACATATCAACACACAAAATCAAAAACAATCCAGATCTGGACCTTCACTTTAATCAGGTTCTGGATCTGCTGATGAAGGAGGAGCTGAGTAAGAAATCACTACCGTAATCAATCCTCGTCACTACGAATCTTTGCCCCTGCGCCATGGAGGAGAATGAACTGATGATGCTATTCAATGGAGAGCTCCTGTTGCGGTTTCCCGGCTGCGAATCGCTCAAGTGGAGCCACCGATTTTTTTCCCACATCAGACCGCTACTGGAGGGGAGTTGTGCCGCTGATCTAGTTGAAGACCACTGCATCTGAGATCTGGAGGAGTCATGCCACCTGAGGGATGTCATCGCGCCGCAGCCAGAGGTCGAATTAAGAGTTTCGGTATTAGGAGGAGAAAGGGTCGGCTCTGTGTGAGGAGGCTGAGTCGATACGTGACACTTTTCCTTCCTGGAGAAGGAACCGGAGACCCCCCACCCCCCACCCCCCTATGCGCCAAATTTTTGGGTGGGAAGAAGAAGAAAATAAAAAAAATCAAAAAAATAAATAATAACATAAAAATAAATTAATAATTAATTAATTAAATTAAACTTATAGTTTAATAATAATTAACTATAATAATATATAACTATTATAATATTTATAAATAGATAAGGTATAAAATAAAATATAAGACAAACTAATAGGAATTTATAAAATTAAAATATAAACCATAATTATTTATAAATAAAATTAATTATTAACTGATAAAAATATATTAAAACATTAATTATAATTTAATTTCAATAGTATAAATATAAAAATTAAATTAATAAAGTAAATTATATTAATCAAATTTAAGAATTTAATAAAGTTATTCTAACGAATTATTAATAATACTTACCCTAAAAAATAACATAATAAATGTGGGGTTTTAAGGTAGAATTGCAGTAGAATTTGAGGACTCTCATGCTAATTCCACATGATAATTTTCAAGAGAGGATTCTCAGAAGGGACACAAAGAGAAGTATTGGTTACTTGGAGTTGCAGGATTAGGGCAGCAAATCATGATCATCATTCAAAGAGGGAGGATTCTTCTTCCTTTGCTCGGTTTTATTTATAATGTATCTGCTACTTTTGAATTGAAAATGATATTGGCTAAATTTCTTGTTTGTGAAATTGGAATTCCTATTGGTTCATGTTATCTTCCTTTTCATTAATTTTATTCCAATTAGAATCTGATTATTTTGGTGATATTAAATCTAATTCTCAATTGTAAAATTGAATCTGAACCATCATAAAATTAAATAATTCAATCCTATATCTTTTGGTGAGATTTATCCTGGATTCTTTTTATCAAAGCTTTTTAGTTCAAATTATAAAAACATTTTTCGAGATAGTTATTTTTTAACATCATTAAATCAATTTGATGTGTGTTGATTTTAAGAGGCAAACCATAATAACTATAATAGAGATTTTCATTTTTGAAGAAGAAGTTTTTAAGAGCAGTATTGGAGAGATATTTCTCTGTTAACATCATTAAATTATTCTGTCCTGATTCTAGAGAAGAATTTTATTTTTTAAAATTTAATATATAAAAGTTTCAAATATTATATTTAAAAAATGGGTTCCCCATTAAAAGGCGGTAAAATTTAATTTTTTTTAAATACTTATTTTATATGAAAAAAATGATTTTTTTTATTATGTCTAAGAAACTCATAATATGGATTCTAAAATTATAAAGACTATATAATGTTCAAAATTTAGTTAATATTACTCATAACCTCTTTTGAACGGCTGGTTTGGTAAGTCATGGTGCACTTGAACTCGGTGTTGCGTGTAGTGCAAGTTATTGAATTACTTTGAAGAAATAATGTACTATGAAATATTGGGGTTTTACATTCATCCTCCCTTCAATAAATTGCGTCCTTGGAATTTGAAATTGGTCTTCGAAAATAAAAGGTTGAAAATAGTAAAAACCTTTTTGGGAAAACCCACATTGGAAATTGGGTTAATAAAATTTATTCTTAATAAGAGGAAAAGAGGAATGAAAAAGTCACCACCAAATTATGACCACAATAGGGAGAACATTTTTCGAAATTAGAGACACATAATTTGAGGGAAAACATAAATATTTATAGGGAGTGATTCTGGTCACCTATCGCAAAAAATTGTAGAATTGAGGGCCTCAAATCCATCAATCTATGATGATTTAAAACATTATCAGTTCAACAAAACATAAGGTATTAGGATAAAACAATTTTAATTTTAAGATCCATTACCTAATGTTTAAAAATTAATTTCTTCATAGAATAAGAGAAGAATGAAAAAAAATATATACTTGATAAGTAGAGTTCTATCCTTCATCTAATTTCTACCACAAACTCATCTTTTAATATAAAAGATAATTGAACTTAAAAAAAGTTAAATTTATCCTATTCCTTTAGGGTTCCCAAAAAATGAATTTATAATTCATCTAACAGAACTTTTAAAAAAACTACATTATTCAATCCAGGACATCATGTGGGCCAGTGGTAGGTGATACACCCTTATCGCCCTTCGGTTGTGGGTTCCAGTCTCGTGGCCTTGCCAGACATGACAGGTTGTCACCCGACCTCTAGGTTTTCCTTTTTATGTCAATACAAAAATAATCTCAAACTATACTTATCCCAAATACTTCTGTCCAAACTCACAGTACAAAATTTATAAGGAAGGTAAACACAATGAGGACCCTTTGTTCCACGTAATAACATTTTAACACCTTCATCATGTATTCTTTTAAAACACTACAATATCCTGAATTACCGTAAAACCTTATTGATTACATTCATGCTCCCTTATTCGTTATTGAATACTGGATATACTCCTTCTATCCAAAAATGTTGTAAACTGCAAAAATGATATAATATACAAATCATTAATCAGTTTCAAGGTAGTAAATAATATCTAATATAATTTATCCAAATCAATCATGTGTTTTTCCAAAATCACTACCTTAGTATCAGAACCATATTATGGTTTATCTTTCTTTCAAGCATATATTTTTCAAAAATTTAACCTTTTATTGAGTCACTTTTCATAGTTCCACACAATCTCAAGTCCTTAATGAAATAGTACTATAGTAAAATCCTTATATACTCTATAATTCTTATAACATGTACATTATTTATACAATACTCAAATGACACAATACTTTAATAACAATGTGAGAAATCTAATCATTCATCTTCATATTCGGTAGTATCAAAACATTATTATTATCCAATTGCAGCATTTGGGGTATACTCTGATGATTTGGACACTGATTCGTGTAGTGTCCTAACTCCATTCAGATGAAGCATTCTGCATTTGAAACTTTTTTCTTACCCTTGCAATCACGTACTTTGTGTCCTTTTTCTCCACACTTATAACAAACTCTCATTCCCTTAAAGCATTTACCAAGGTGATTCTTTCCACAGTTATCACATATGGAAAAAAATTACCTCTTCCCTTTATCCACCTTTCTCTCTTCCATCCTTTTCTTTCATTGCTTCCCTTTAAAGCTATAGGACTTAGAGAATTCATTACTTATCTTATTAACACATGATATTATTTCTTCATACGTTGAGAATACATGGGATAGTATTTTCTTTCTAAGGGTTATCTTAATACGATTAAAGATATGATCCTTCTTACTCATTGTATCATACTTATTGCTGGAGTTCACATTCTTTCTACTGGGCTCCATTTCTATACAATATCATACACTAGGTCAATCTATTAATTTCAATGAGTAATTCCAAACATCTAAAATTCCTAACATAAATTGAATAGTTTATGCATATAATCTGTAATGATAAAAATATTTTCTTTGAGGTGATATATACTTTTAAATCCTTCATAATTATTTGTAAATAAAATTAAAATTATCCTAAGCATATCCCTCGGGAGAGTCATAACCAAGAGTGCTGCAAGGCTCGTTGTCATGCACTAGTTCCCGTTCGAGTCTAGCTCAAAGTGATGTTTTCGGATTTTACCCCTAGGTACATCTGTTCCAGAGCCACCTCTACATGCTCGTATCCAGATAGAGATGTATTTCATGGAAAACTCAAAAAATCTCTACAATACCAACATTCTAGGAAGTTCTTCTATACTAATCCTCAAAGTATATCTTAGGGATATGTGCTCTAATCAGATTTTATCTAAATATAGTTTCCAAGGATTATACTAAACTTCCTCTGATACCAACTGTAATTCCCCAACCTGAGAAGCCTATAGTTGGTTCATTATTACATATCATTGGCATGATCACAAAAAGATCAAGTCATGAAATACCGATTAGTATAGTAACCATAAAAGTACTAGATACATTCATAAGGTTTAAATTAAATCATAAAAAGGAAAAGTACAACAACATTGTTTCCATAGACAACACTGAGATCCTATAGACTATTCTTTCAGTTCAGTCATAATATACTTATTCACATCCTTGGAAAAATAAAACACATAAAGGGGTGAGCTAAGATGCTCAGTAAGGATAAAAATATAGCGGAAACTTTCATAAATAAACATAAACATTTAAGGCAATGTATAAGACTAAAAAATAATATTAAACTTGAACTTCAGAATAATATGGAAATGATAAAATCAAATAATTTCATTTACTTATTCATAAGGATATTCTACTAGTCGAATACTCACATGAAATATCATTAGCCGCTTTCATAATGTTGAAATTCATAATGCGAGACTTTCATAACCACATAGTCAAGGCCTTGTGCCAATACTACAAATAATATTTTTTCAAGGCCTTGTGGCAAGACACTAGTTTGTCTCATGATACCTACCTATGCATCAAGGAGCTATATCAGCCTCCACCCATCACTTACTAAATCTAATGCATTCCTCATATGAAAAGTTTTAATCATAACATAAACATTCGTATTAAAACTAGCAAAAAAAATGTCAATACATTATCCATAAACCATGAATGGTATAAAAATAACACATCCATAGTCAAACATATCACAAAAAATTCAATACAATATGGAAGTTTTGTTTCATAATAAATCAACTTCAAATAATCTTAATATCCATCAAAGGATGTTAACATAGGTGAAATCAAAACCTTTTTTTAGAGAAATATCTCTTTCTATTTTGAAATCATTTAAAATTCATATAATTATAAAATAAAAAATTTACTCTGAAAATATTCTTATATGCTTTTAAGGGAAGCTTCGATGATGTTATAATGGCGGAAAATATCCGTACTCGCCGTATAAGTTAAAAAACATTCTTACCTTAATTTTGTCGAAAAAGTAATAAAGTACCTTGTTTGGAAAAAGACGGAAAGATTCCTTTCAAACCATTTTATAAAAATTCAAATAAGGGTATAAATTACATTAAACCATAGTCTAGTAAATATAAAAAAAAATTTGAAATACATTTTTAAGAGACATGGATGTGGATGATAAAGTTGTCCAATTAGATACTTACGTGAAAGAAACCTCGGATAATGAAGATATTGTGAAATAAACCCTTACCTTGTACTTTTCCTTGGTAAAGGGTAGGTTAACCTCTTTTATAATGGTGAAATAATTTTTATTAAATTATACAATAATCATATACATTAATATGATATCATATATGATCTTTTAACATTGTTTTGTTAATAATATCTTTGTATTATCGTTGTTTCTGATGTTAACTGACATGTTTTCCTTTATATGATTTGTTACGTAAGTAATGTATGTTATGGATAGGATGTATCTTATTCATATTGAGAATTATATTAAGTATTTAAATATTATTTTTAATCATATAATGAAAATTAGTCTTGAATGGATATGATGGGGAATGAATCTCATCGTGTTTGTGGAGACGGTAATCTGTACGTACGCACGAGCGACAATATCATTGTTTGGATATTAAAATAATATATAATTTGATGTTATATAATATATAAAAATTAATTATCATGTTATTTTTTTATTTACATCAATTACACATCATTATTATACCCATCCAAATAATAATGTATTTAATAACAATTACACCACGACGTGGAGACAGTAAGTCGTACGTACGTACGTATGGTGACATGTCATTAAAATGATGGATTAAATAATTAATATGGTTGTAACATATTTATAATAACATCATAGTATATATAATATACTGGATTTATTATTTTATAATGGAACAATAAAGAAATAGGAAGTGGAAGAAGAAAGGAACTTGAAAGAGGTGATGAAATATTTACCTCTTCTTCAGGTTCTTCCTTTTGATTTGATCAAAAGGGCTCCATATGTTCTCTTTCTGACTAAAGGAAGCAATCTAGGATTAAGGGAGGACAGTTTAGAGGGTATTTGTTCATGGTTTGGCCTATAAAAATGGCTTTGAAGCAGTGAATTTGAGATAAGGGGAAGTTCTCTTTTTTTAGAGGGGCGAAGGGCACCTTAGGAAAAGCTGGAAATATTATTTTATAATAAAATAAATTTCGGTTTATAATGGCTCCAAAATGAATTATTGAAAGGATATGGTGGGGATGGCTCTAAAAACACTCAACCAACTCCATTCAAATGAAGCATTGTGCATTTGAAACTTTTTTCTTACCCTTGAAATCATGTACTTGGTGTTCTTTTTCTCCACACTTATAACAAATCCCATTTCCTTAAATCATTTACCAAGGTGATTCTTTCCACAGTTATCACATATGGGAAAATCCTTTTTTTCCACTTCCCTTTGTCCACCTTTCTCTCTTCCATCCTTTTATTTCCTTACTTCCCTTCAAAGACATAGGACTCAGATAATTCTTTAATTATCTTATTAACACATGATACTATTTCTTCATATGTTGAGAATTCATGGGAGACTATTTCCCTTATAAAGGTTGGACTAATATAATGAAATATATGATCTTTCTTACTCTTTGTATCAAACTTATTGTCGGAGTTCACATTCTTTCTACTGGGCGCCATTTCTAAACAATGTCATACACTAGGTCAGTCTATTAATTACAATGAGTAATTCCAAACATCTAAAATTCATAACATAAATTGAATAGTTTATGGATATAATCCATAATGATAAAAATATTTTTTTGAGGTGGTATATACTTTTAAATCCTTCATAATTATTTGTAAATAAAATTAAAATTATACTAAGCATATCCCCTGGGAGTGTCGTAACCAAGAGTGTTGCAAGGCTCATTGTCATCCACCAGTTCCCGTTCGAGTCTAGCTCAAAGCAATGTTTTCGGCTTTTACCCCTAGGTACATCTATGCCAGAGCCACCTCTACGTGTTGGTATCCAGATAGGGATGTATTTCATGGAAAACTCAAAAAATATCTACAATACCAAAATTCTAGGAAGTTCTTCTATATTAATCCTCAAAGTCTATCTTAGGTCTATGTGATCTAATCAGAGTTTATCTAAATCTAGTTTCCAAGGTTTGTAATAAACTTACTCTGATACCAATTGTAATGCCCCGGCCCCAGAAGCCTAGAGTAGGTTCATTATTACATATCATTGGCATGATCACAAAAAGTTCAAGTCTTGAAATACCGATTAGTTTAGTAGGCTTGGAAGTACTATATACATTCATAAGGTTTACATTACATCATAAAATGGAAAACTACAACAACATTGTTTCCATAGACAACACTGAGATCCTATAGACTATCCCTACAGTTCAGTCATAATATACTTATTCACATCCTGGGAAAAATAAAACACATAAAGGGGTGAGATAAGATGCCCAGAAAGGATAAAAATATAGCGGAAACTTTCATAAATATGTATAAACATTTAAGGAAATGTATAAGACTAAAACAAAAGCCTATTAAACATGAACATCAGTATAATATATCAATGATAAAATCAAAAAATGTAATTTAATTATTCATAAGGATATTCTACTAGTCTAATAATCACATGCAATATCATTATCCACTTTCATAATGATGGAATTCATAATGCGAGACTTTCATAACCACATAGTCAATGCCTTGTGCCAATACAACAAATAAGATTTTTTCAATTCCTTGTTCCAAGACACTAGTTTGTCTCATGAGACCTACTTATGCATCAAGGATCTATATCATCCTCCACCCATCACTTACTAAGTTTAATGCATTCCTCATATGAAAAAGTTTTAAACATAACATAAACATTCGTATTAAAACAAGAATACGAAATGTCAATACATTATCCATAAACCGTGAATGGTATAAAAATAACACATCCATAGTCAAACATATCAAAAAACCATCAATACAATATGGAAGTTTTGTTTCATAATAAATCAACTTCAAATAAGCTTAAGATCAATCAAAGGATGTAGACATAGATGAAATCAAAACCTTTTTTTAAAGAAATATTTCTTTCTATTTTGAAATCATTTAAAAGTCATATAATTATAAAAGAAAACATTTACTCTGAAAATATTATTATATGCTTTTAAGGGAAGCTTCGACGATGTTATAATGGAGGAAAATATCCGTACTCGCCGTATAAGTTAAAAAAACATTCTTACCTTAATTTTGTCGAAAAAGTAATAAAGTAACTTGTTTGGAAAACGACGAAAAGATTCCTTCCAAACCATTTTATAAAAATTCAAATAAGGGTATAAATTACTTTAACCCATATTCTAGTAAATATAAAAAAAAATTTGAAATACATTTTTAAGAAACATGGATGTGGATGATAAAGATGTCCAATTAGATACTTACATGAAAGCAACCTCAGATAATGAAGATATTGTGAAATAAACCCTTACCTTCTACTTTTCCTTGGTAGAGGGTAGGTTAACCTCCTTTATAATGGTGAAATAATTGTTATTAAATTATAAAATAATCATATACATTAATATTATATCATATATGATCTTTTAACATTGCTTTGTTAATAATATCTTTGTATTATCGTCGTTTCCGATGTTAACTGATATGTTTTACTTTATGTGATTTGTTATGTAAGTAATGTATGTTTTGGATAGGATGTATCTTATTCATATTGATAATTATATTAAGTCTTTAAATATTATTTTTAATCATATAATGAAAATTAGTCTTGAACCGATACGATGGGGAATGAATCTCATCGTGTTTGTGGGGACGGTAATATGTACGTACGCACGAGCGAGAATATCATTGTTTTGATATTAAAATAATATATAATTGGATGGTATATCATATATAAAAAGTAATTATCATGTCATGTTTATTATTTACATCAATTACACATCATTATTATACCCATCCAAAAAATAATGTATTTAATAACAATTACACCATGACGTTGAGACAGTAAGCTGTACGTACGCACGTATGGTGACATGTCAATAAATGGATGAATAGAATAATGAATATGGTTGTAAAATATTTATAATAACATCATAGTATATATAATATACTTTATTTATTATTTTCTAATGGAAACAATAAAGAAAGAGGAAGTGGAAGAAGAAAGGAACTTGAAAGAGGTGATGAAATATTTACCTCTTCTTCAGGTTCTTCCTTTTGATTTGATCAAAAGGGCTCCATAAGTTTTCTTTATGACTAAAGGAAGGAATATAGGATTAAGGGAGGACAGTTGAGAGTGTATTTGTTCATGTTTTGGACAATAAAAATGGCTTTGAAGCTGTGAATTTTAGAGAAGGGGAAGTTCCCTTTTATTAGAGGGGCGGTGGGCACCTTAGGAAAAGTTGGAAATATTATTTTATAATAAATTACATTTCGGTTTCTAATGGCTCCAAAATGAATTATTTAAAGGATATGGTGGGGATGGCTTGCAAAAACACTCAACCAATAGGTTTTAGATAGGTTTGGATCACTATATTAACTTTATCTTTTATATTTAACTCTTAGTTAAATAGTTTGACATTTACCATGTCTCTTTGTATTTTTATATTATATGGTTAATAAACTTACTATATACTTCCAATCAAACCCCAAGTGGTTCATAAAAATACACCTATCACTATATAAGTATTTTTTCTGAACCTTAGATTTGAAAAAATAGAATATAAATTAATAATATAATATTGTTTTTTAAAAACTCTTTTATGTCAATTTTGACATAATTTGGTATTTTGTTTTTTCTAAATTCATAACAGCATTATTACTTCGAAAAAAAATCTTCTAACCAACCCTAACATATCATATTAACCTATAAAATTAGTGTAATTCATAAAAAGTTTCAAATTACATTTATTTAGATATTTATAATATCAATTATTTTTTATCTTTCATTAATACGTTAATTAATGGATCATCATTGTGTCATAAATAAATTTAATTATTTAATGTATAAATATTATAAATAAAATATAAATATTTAGGAAATATTTTTATATTTATAATTAATATCTATAGTCTAATATATCTTATTTCAAACCCTATATTAATAATGGTTTAATTATTAATCTTTGAATTTAACACTTTTAACTCTTCTTTGAATTAAATAATCATAAATGTCCTAATCTAATCCAAGTGGACCAAATCAGTTCATATTTTATTCCTAAGGTTTTTTCTGGTTGATTTATACTTACCCAATAGAATTAGGACATGTTTTAGGGTAATAATAATATAATTTTTACCTTTAATTACCCTATTTACATTTAACCACAATATATAAAGGACAAAAGTTACTATTCACCAAAATTTATTTTCATCTTATTGAACCACATTTTACTTACTGAGGTTAACTGTTTTTCTCGGATTTCTGAAATTTAACTCACAGAAACGGTAAAATTATGTTTTATACAAATTTACAAATTCTCCTAGGAGATGGGTAGAACACGGTAAAAAGTTCAATTAAATATTTATATATCTAAACTTATTATAAAATGACTCCAATGAATTATATTAAAAATATATAGGTATTATGTATATATTTTGACCTAAAATAAATTTAAATAAAATAAATAATTATTTAAATAAAATTTCGGTTTTAACCAATAACTCACTATTTTCACTATTCATCAAAAATTGAAAGTTTTCAGGAAAATACAAAATTCTTCCATAATCAAGTTTTGATATTCTAAATTCAAAAATTAATTCTATTTTACCAAATTAAAAACATATAAGTTTCATTTATTAAATTAAAATTAATTAGTATTGTCAAAACCAAAAAGCGAGTTTTTAAAAAAATAATAACTAACAAAAGATTGATACTTGTTTTTGTTCAATTTAAAAGTGAAATTATTTCCAATGAATAAAATTGGATTAAATGGTAAAAATATTATATATTTATACTTCCAAAACATTAAAATGTATAATTTAACACTACAAATTATTTTGATTAAAAACATTGTTTTCAGTTAAAAAATAGTATTTTCAATATTCACTGAAATATGAAAGTTATCAGAAAAACACAAAAAAATTATTGAAACTAAATTCTTACGTCCCCATTCTAAAGAAGAATTTCATTTTGTAAAATTGAATATATAAAAGTTTCAAATATTGGATTTAAAAAAGGTTCTCCATTAAAAGGTGGTAAACTTTCATTTTTTTTAAAATACTTCTTTTATCTGAAAAAAATGAATTTGGTTTTTTCATTATGTATAATAAACTCAAAATATGGATTCTAAAATTATAATAACTATATAAAGTTCAAAATTTAGTTAATACTATTCATAACCTCTTTTGAACGGATAGTTTGGTAAGTTGTGGTGCGCTTGAACTTGGTGTTGCGTATAGTGAAAGTTATTGAATTACTTTGAATAAATAACATACTATGAAATCTTGGGGTGTTACATAAGGTACATTATTAGATTTAATGAATGATTCTTAAATTTTTAAATAGATAATATATATATATATCACTTGGACATGGATGATACAATTGAATTTTAAAATGTCTTTCATGTCCTTAACACACATTTTCATTCTTAATGAAAGGTATTGGAATAAACCTCATAAAATACTATGTAATTCAAGTGATAATTTGGTCACATCTCTGTAATTAATCTTATCATGTCTAATGAAAGGTAATGGAATTAACCTACTGAATGATTGTTTTCATCATTATTACTCATCCTATGTATAATTATGTATATAAGTGTAGTAATTATAAGTTGCCTATTAATTTTGGACATTTTCCTCCTTATAGAAATGATCAAACTTGAGTCGTCCATGGATTCTGATGTGAATTCCTTGAGCACATAGTGGATTCCATTCTGATTCATTGAGCCAGCTTCCATGGGATATACCCACCCTAGAATATTATTTTTGTCTTAGTATTTAAATGCCTAATCATTTTACCAATATTTCACCTAAATCTTTTTCCAAATATTATAATCCCTTGGAAATAGTCATTGAATTTATCTTGATGACTTCAGACACACAACACCCTAGGTTCACCCCATTGGTCCCAGTAATAATTATCCTTGAATTACTCTATATGATCTCCATAAACTATGTTAAAATAATTTATAGTGGAATAGATTGGTTATGACACTTGGATTACACACAGACCGCTTATTATTAGGCAGCATGAGTTACCACTATGAGTTTCTGCAACCCCTGAGGTTAAGGATTCCTTTGTTACACCTTGGATCCTCTGTTATTATTCCTTATATAGTACTACTGATACCTTTATATATATATGATCTCCTTACTATGAACTGATTCATAATTAATTAAATTACCAAACGTTTAATTAAATTTCTAGTTGAGTCTAAATCACGTATAGAATTTTTAGGTTATCACTACATTATTTTTATATAAATAAACACTACATAGTTTATATCCATATACTTTATGTGTATAGATGCATTTGGTGGTGGCATAATGATATTTATCTCCCATCATATCTTATTATTCATTGGTAACCAGGATGATTATATGATTTCAAGAGTGAACAAGGGGAAACAACCCTCTTTGGACACCTGAATTACATATTTTGGGATGGGATCTTCAAATTAGATGATTGGGCCAGTTCTCGGGATTATTGGTTCGATTTTGAACTTTTTTATTATTTTGTATAGCAAGTATTGTATAGATTTTCTCCTTACTTATATTCAGGTTTCCCCTTTTATAGAGACATGAAATTATATCACCTTTTGTGAATGGTACAATTTACTGATTTGATTTGATTTTTATTGTTGGATGGTCATATTAATTTATAATTCTAGTTTTATTCATGATTATGATTCCTCTATTTATTCATATATTTCGCCATTGTGCTACACTCTAACCTGAGGGAATATTCTCCCCCTGGACACATCCTAGGCCCTCTATACTAGCTATCATCCACTATTGTATGTGTAGAAACACTTAAGGCCATGTGGTCGACCTGAATCTATTACTCAGGAGTGAAACAGGTCTGGGATGTCACAAAATCCCTCGTAATGTCTTCTAATTTCTATGTTATCACTAGTAAAGGCTATAAAATATTATAGGATTATAATTCTCTATTATTATCTTCTATAAAATAAAACATTTAGAGACATAATCAGTTACATCCCACTTTATCCCTACCCACCAGAACTATCTTATGATATCATTATAAATCTTCTCCACCCCAAGATAAATTTCCTAATTAGTAATTTTGAATAAATCTATGACATCCTTCTATAGAATTTAAATAATCACACCTCTATCTAGAAAATATAGGTTCATACTCTATATAATCAAGAACCTTTCCATTGTCTCTCCACCATATAAGATGTCACTAATCCTCTTGCGTTTAGTATAAGTATTTAATACCTACTTTATTGGGTCATAATCAGAAAAGATACATTGATCTGATATAGTATCATAGTACCTCCATATTAATAATCTTTTAAATATAATATTTCTATCAAGCCAATCAACTACTATAACTCTTCTAATACATTCACTACTAGTGCATTTCTACTCAAGGCATCCACTAAAAAATTACCCATAATCGGAATATGGGATAAATAAATCTAAAGATACTCCTCCCATATATAATTCCTTAGGTAAAAATATAATTTAAAAAATAAATACCTAATATCCCATAAGTTATATTTACCATGAAACTTTAACTGAAAACACAAGGTCTCCAAATCATCAAGGAATAAACAACTAACACCAATTGTAATTGAGACATAAAAAAATTCTCATCATGGGTTCATGAACAGAATGTTCAAAAAGAAAAACATTTGTCCCATTTCAGGATCGTACAACCCAAACTAGATCCAAATTCATTATAGTACACTTAGAATCTATCACTTGGATTATACAATATCATAAGTGGTGTAGAAGTTATCTACTTCTTCATCATATTTAAATATCCTTATAACTTCTAATATAAAACAAAAATTACACCCTTTGGAGTCGTATAATCATTAAAAATACAAAACCTATAAAATATAGGATGAAGTATCATTAATAACCTACAAAAACAAAGGAATCCCCGAATCTCATAAACATTATTAGGCCACTCTCAAGAACTCATGTCTTCTAATTTCATCGAGTCCATTGAGACACCCTTCTAAGAAATCAACTTCCCCAATAAATTAAACTCCCATAGAGAAAATTGATATTTTTATAGCACCATATATAACATATTTTCTCACAAAATCTCTAAAACAGTTCTCAAATAACTTTTGAGATCCTCATACGATCCAATATAAATCAAAATATCTTATACTAATACCATGAGAAATGATACAAGGTATTTATGGAAGACATGATTCATCATGTTCATAAACAATTAGTGGATTAGTGACCCAAAGAAACATCAAAGTAATATTTATATTCTTGTACCGACTTATTATAAGTATATTTGGAATATATTTCCCCATCACCGTTAGATAGTGATATCCAGATCATAAATTGATCTTAAAAAAAACTAAACCCCTTTAAAATGATAAAAAAATAACATTAATATGATATAGAGGGTATTTAATAATTACATTCATCTAAAAATAATTATATTTGTTAATGAACAACTAAAATAATATGGCGGATTTTTTGAGAACAAAATCAATGTTTCATTGGGTGAAATTATTATTTTAATAATTAACTTTCCCTCCAAATACAACAAATAAATATTTATCTCTAAAAGAACTATAGGTTCTATGTGATATGAATGAAATAATATCATACTCATCTGAGGAGATAAATCCATGGATAAACCAATGTTTATCTTTAATGGAATTTTGGATAAGGATTATAAGAACCCAACCAAGAATCCTTCACCGATGGTGGAAAAAATGATTTCCAAAATTCGTTAGAGTTGATAACTAAACCATCCAAATAACAAAATAAAGCATCAATGTATTTAAAAATAAGTATTTCCCAACTAGCATAGTCATCATGGTCCCCTTTAAAAGTAAAAACACACTTGTCAAGTGAAGTAATAAAAAACATTTCATTTATGACTACCAACATGGGACCCAAAATTCACCATAAAATCCATTCTAACTACAAAATCATAAATGTTCATTTCATGAACTAGGAATCCCTATAAGATCCACATAACTAATCATAATGGAATATGATAAATACATAAACCCTAATTCTTCCCTTTCTCCCATAGTTGTGTTGATATTCAAGGAGTAAAACATTCCACTCCATCAAAAAATTAATTTTTTCTACCACTTCCACATATCTGAATGAATGAGATTCCCCCATATCAAACATACAATAGATTATAATAGAAACAACTAATAGATTACCTATCACTTTCATCGGTCTTACCTCAAACATATCTGGTATATTCTCTATCATGAACAGTTATCCATGGATCTTTTAAATTCTAACATAATTAACATAAACAAGTACTTAACTATTATTCAACTCCAACTTACTTCAATTTATTCACAAAAATTCGCACCCCTATGTTTTCTTAGTTACTCCAACACCATCACCCTAAGAGAAAAAATAAAAAAACTTCTTCAAATTCCTGTGTTTCCTTTACTGATAACATTCCCTAGGTTTACTATGACAATCCCACTTCAAATATGTTATCCTACCACGCTTGTAACACCTGAGATATCTACGTCCTTGAGAAGAAGCTAATCTCATAGAACACTCTTGATTTCCTCCCTATGGGAATCCTTACATATTTTTTTATTTCTTTGAAAAAGTATTTTATCAATATTTTTTGGTTAAAAAAGAACTTCCAACCCTCACATAAATCATATCTTTCTCATCCATAGTTTCATTATTTACCACCATCACATATGTGGGTAAATCAATGAAAACAACCCTTGATAAGATATCAAGACAAAGTGTCAAATAGAACCTTCATGCTAAGACACTATCACGAAAATAAAATCTAGAGAAAATTAAAAAATTTGAAAACTGATCAGCATAATCTAGAGCTATTATAGTCCATTAATCTTTCTCTAAGAACTCTTAATCCTTCCATGGATTTATCATGTCTAGATAAAACTATTTAATAAACAACATATGAAATTCTACCAATCTTATTTCATCATAAAGCACTATTACAACATTCAACTCTCAATGCTTATGAGATACTCCCCCTATCATATAGGCATAAAACTATGCCTTCTATGTGTTATGGGTATAAAGAAACTAGAAAATTTGGTTGGTAATTTCTGACCAAACCATAGCTTGTATCATTCTTTAATTTCCCTTAAAGATAAAAGGATTCTACATCGAGAGATCTAAAGCAGGATCTGGATCCTTATGTGTGTCTTAATAAACTCCCTTTCAAAGTGCATGAATCTTTGGATCCATAATATTCAAGATTATGAAACATGATTCCTATTTTTAATCCCCCCCCCCCATTAACAAGCTCACTTCCCACATTCCTAGTCCATTCTTTAAGGATGGTATCTCTATATGGAGGAATCTTTATAACAACATAATACAATATAAAAATCACATATGAGGCTATATAGAAATTCCCTAAAATTAAATCACAATGAATAAAACACATGATCTCGGTTCTAGGACTATATGGATATATATATACTCAAGTTATTTATTCATATATAATTTTTTATAAATATATATATTAAATAATTAAAAAACCTTTATCAAAATTGAAGCATTTAAAAAATTATTTAAACCCAACTTTAAAATAAGAATGAAATTATCTAAATAACTTATGATATGTATCTTTTCTCTACACAAGTTTATAAGGATACATTATGACACTACACATCCCAACCCATCATAGGTGCAGTATCCAATATGTCATAATTGACCAACACCCTATAAGAAATCATTCTAATCACATATCCTACCCAACATCCTTGCTAATTCAATTTTCATGATAAATATGTTAGCTACTCCTTTTTTGTAAAACACTTGTGTTATGAACACACTATACTTTATTCCTACCATCTCACTAAGACCCATACTTTAAAAAATCTTCTAATACCATTTTATATCAAACCTAATTAGGGATCCAAAAACATAGGACCTATTTTGGTATCATCATAAAGTTGTGGTCACATTTATTAATCAATGATACATTTCAACTAGTAGTGAGGGATAAACACAAAAATTATTGAATGATTTACCCTAAAATAAATAACATGCACTATAACAAAAAAAGAAAAATAATAATTTATACTCCAAAACAGACCTTACACATCATTTATAGTCAACATAGGAAAACAAATATTTGGTTTTACTTATCTTTTATATTGGACGTGTTTATAAACATGGATAATTAATTTACCAATGCATTACAAATACAGGTTTAAACAATGTTTTTATAAATTTATATGTGTTTAAAATACTACTTACAATCATATATATAAATCATAGGAAACTAGATAATATTTACACTAGTTTTAAGAAACGTGGGTAAGTAATTTAACCCATGATTCCTACTCTATGTTCCCTCTTAATTCATGTGTTTTTCCTCATCCATCCATTTACCCTTATCACCCACATGCCATCTACTTTCCCACCTCTCTATTTCCCATGCACCTCACCCTTTTTATATATCACGCCCTTCATTTCACATGTGTTTTCTTCTTTGGGTGTCTAAAACCAACCTTAAATCTCATTTAAAGTAACTATGTGAAAAAAAGGATTAAACTGAATTTATTTCTTATGATAGTCATGTTTATAAATGGGATTAACAAAATTACACATGATTTATAAGAACATTATTAAATAGTGTGTTAGTAGATGTATCTATGTTTATAGTACCAATTACCTGTGTTAATATGATGAATATGTGACGAGATAATATTTACCCATATTTTGTAAAACATGGATAAGAAATTATTTCTTTTCTTATTTTAACCCATGCCCAATTTTTTATTCCCTATAAATTTATCCCACCTAATTCATGTGTTTTGTATCCTCTTTCTATTTCCCCTTACCCCCCATATTTCTTTTCCTTTCCCCGCCACTTTATCTCCTATGTATCTCATTCTTTCCCTGTAATGTGCCTCTCTATTTACCATGTAACCACCTCTATATGTTTCCTAACATTAATCCATTCATTTACCCTATCCCCAAATCCCATAATCCATCCTTATTTTTCCCTTAGAATTGTATTGTGTACCCTCACCAGCAGATTCCCCCACCCAATTTGAATAAAAAATTATCTATCGAGATTTTTGAACATGTGAACACATAAAATTGGCCATGTTCTCAAACCACTGGTTTGGGTGAGTTATTTAGAATATATTTTCCATTATTTATTTATACATAAATTTATATCAATATAATCATAAATTCATTTGTAAAATAATAATTATATCATAAAATAAATACTAATATTAATAATATTATGTAATAATTAATATAATATTATTATTAATGAACTATTATTAATTTTTAATATATTATAATTATTACTCTTATTTAATATATAATTTGATTTAATTATTACTATATTGTAATGTAATATAATTAACATAATTTGTAATATGAAAAAAATATTATTTATATTATTTATATTATTATTATGTAATATAAATATATAAATTTTTATTCATACACTTATTATGTAATTGAACTATCAACATAATTATTGGCATTATTATATAATATAATTATTATGTAACGTTGTAGTTCCCAATTGATCATGTAGAGACATTTAGAGGGAGGTGAATCAGGGAATGCACTTTTTAGAAAGTTCAATATTGCATTATATAATCCCCTCATACTCGAACCACTATCATTGTTATGATAAATAGATCTAATTAATGGTGCTCAACCCTCACACAATTATGAGATGAAAAATAAAGAAGAATAATAGCACACTGAGATTTAAAAGGTTCAGACTTCATGTGATTTCCTTTTTCTAGCCATGTTCGGGTTGATTTCTTTGACGTTGAGTAATCAATATAATGGGATAGTGGTAATAATATAATGAGGGTAGTGTTCCTCTTTTAATCCTGAAAGGATTAATAAACAATATTACACATGTTTAATACAAGATAAGTGTAATTTTCTTATTTAAATATTGTAGGAGTAACTACCACCCTATAGCTCTTTATCCTCCAAATACTATAACAACTTTATATGTAATAGCACCACCAATTCCACAAAAGTCCTCCATGATCCAATGAATAGCTCATAAGTTTCCAAAGAATGATCAATGACCACACATGAAATATTTCCTTATTCTTCACTCGGACTCATTATGTTTATTCGATCATAAGGGTTCTTAATATTAAAGAGTCTTAATGTCAATAGAAAACTAGAAAATGTAGCATTGATCCCTTATCATTAATAACCATTATCATTAATACAAAAAAAAATTAATTGCATCATTCAAGGAATCATATAATTCATTATTTAATTATTTGAAAAATTCTGTTTTCTTCTTTGTTGCATGAAATGGAGGATATATATTTTTATTCAATTTCTTATTTGATAGTTATTATATATTTTTATATGAAAAATTCAAAGGTCTCCATTTTCATTCTTCTTGACTTGTAGGATGTACAATATGGGAAAACTATAGTCAAATTAAATCTTCTCTTTCTTGTGTTCAATCTTCTTTTTAAATTCCACACCATTTAAAAAATTCAAAACATTAGTCTCTATAAATATTGATAATTATAAATCCATAAAAGATATAAATTTAAATATTTTTATCCTTAGTCTTTTGTATCAAATTATTTCTATATTTATAAATGTTCTGGAAGAATTAAAACACACATTATATTCTCTTACACAAAATATATATTCCTTCATAAAACTTTTGACTACTATTTTTTCTCTTTTTCATTTCAACACATGATTGTGTCACGGAAAAACCATCTCAACACAGAAATATTTAAAATACCTCCTTAACATATTTTATAAAAAAATAATCCACTATGTCTTGTAAAACATGTAAATTCCTTCATGGATTGGATTTTTTGATTTATGATGTGATCTACAACTTCACGGTACAAAATCAATTTCAATTAAACATATTGAATCCCATTATTTTCATTATATGAGTTGATAAAATAATACTTCAATAATATTTTACACTTGTAATAAAATCCATATGATAATGTCATATGAATAAGTCATATAACTAAGTTATAAGATCCATAATCTTATGATCATGTTTTATGAATAAAAGTTGTATGATCCTGGATTGCAGTGAGGACATCATACATGGATGAGGTCTTATAAACATTAATTTCCACCTTTAAAAATTAAAAACCAGATAATATATGGTTTATTATATATTTTATAATCTTTAAATTAACTATTCAGTGCACATACAATTTTGTAAGAAACTCTACATTAATTCACAACCTTCTTTCATTTCATATACGAATTTGGGATGATGTTTCTCTTCACAACTCAACATTTTTAATATGGAATGACCTCTTTATTTTCTATAATAGACGATCATGAAGGTATATTACAAGGAATGAGAGGATTATGATATAGAAATTGGTGTTGCATGAATAACCTTTTGTGTAAAACCTCTATTACCCAAGGTTGAAGATAAAAGAATATATATCATATTTATTTCAATGTTATATTGGTTTAAATCCTTTTTAAATATTAATAGTATTTAGAATATATTATCCCACATCAATTTTTCATTTGTAAGAGGACTAATTAATAAATCTTGATGTGCTACACAAGCCTAAATTAAACCCATTAGGGAGAAATCCCTTGTGTTACATGTGTCCCACTGAACATGTTCTTCTCCATTTACACAATTTCTGCTAACCAAAACAGCCACTCTACATACACTATGTTACACCCATCTAGATTATGTCACCATTAAGTTTAGTAGGACAAAAGGATTTTCTACTTTGTTGATGGACAATTTTCTATAATGTTCGATAACTCTTAATTTTATTCCATTGGATAATCCCTATGGATTGAGTAATATAATACAAAAATACATTCAAACATAGTCATTAAATGTAGTGTCTTATTCTAAAATTCATAGTCTACTTTTTTTTTATTTCTCATCGCCATCATTCAAATAATGTTTTCTAATTTTCAAATATGGATGGAACATACCTTATCTATTATCGTCAAAAAAGTGAAAATCCAGTATCAATGTGTGTCTTATAAATTTCACTATCATAATATAAGTTATCACATGTAAATATATTCTAAAATTTCATGGGAATTTAATTCATAATCAAATCCATAATCATCTTCTAGACATATTGATATCATAATTCACACTAAGGTAAAATTATTTATTAACAAAAAAATACTACCATAAAGAATAGGATCTTCAATCGCCCCCTTTGTTTTCTTTTCAATAAACTCAAATTTCACAATGTCATTATGTGTGCATTTCTAGACATTTTATATCCCCCTAATTGATAAAAAATACAATGGTGTTTTTATGGTCTTCAAACAATTTCTCTCTTCCACTTTAAAATTTTGAACTCAACTTGAATTAATTTAATGGACTAGAATCAATTTTTTTTCATTATGAACAAATTTTTAAATAACTCTAAGTTTAATTTTGTAAAACAATTGTATAAAACAAGATTGATATACCATGGTATTAAATTTTTTCCATAAATAATCATATATCAGATACCACTCTCAATTATTCACAAGGGGAAGGATAATATAATTTATAAATAAGATCTATACTTACACACATGGAACCAAAACCAAAAAAACAATTAAATTGAATAACTGTTTACTCTTTTTTTTACTTTCTTTTTCAATAAACCAACCCCCCCCCCACCCCCATCTAACATACCTAATATAATCAACTCAAACTAAGAAAGAGTGATTATAAAACCTTACACTAAAATTCTCTATAGACTATTTGATTTTTAGAATTATTATACGGTAATGATTTGGTAGCTCCTATTCTTGATTTCTTTCCCCTTTAAGGATGAAATCTTTTATTTATCATATTGGTTGATTTCATTCAAATAAATTGGTACTTCTTATAAAAATATGTACTCAATTTGCTATGATCATATTATTCAAAGTCCATTCAACTACCAATAAGAAAAAAATATGATTTCAATTGATAAATAATTTTTTATTGGAATTACAACCTGAGTTCCTACACATTATCCCAATATAGAAATCAAAATCATTCAATAATAAGTAATAGGTTTCTACCCATATAAACAAGACTTAAGACTTACAAAATAATTCTCTATTATGTAATTGATTAAAAATTCTATACCCTTTGATGTAGGGATTTTATTTCTATGACCAAAGAATATTGGGTATACACTCATACCAGTTCAATTACATTTCTGCAAGAACATTCTATAAATCATATTTTTATATTAATGGAAATTATTTTCAGCTTATCAGAATAATATAAACTTTCCTCCCCCTTAGATAGACACTCAAAACCAGATTCCTCATAGTAAATATCTTTAATGGATATATTTAATGATATCCTATACTGATAATGTACCGCAATAGAATAACAAAAAATTTCACCAAATATGGAATATTGATCCCATATTGTTTCTTCTCTATGTTTCTATCAAGACATAATAGGTAACACAACTTATTTACTAAACATGAACTCCCTATATTGAAAGAATAAAAATACCACACAATGAATAAGGGAATAAGGTGGAACTGCATTCTCAGTAATGTGGTCAGTTGGGATAATATTTTCTTCTAGAACATCATAACATATCGATTTCTTACTCCATATTTCTGTTGATACTTCATGATATATTTCATGTTTCCAAAGTGTGTATTCATTGGGAACGTAGAAATTTTCACTAAATTGAATTATTTTTATGGGATATTACTCTTTCCTTAAGACAATGAGGAACTTAAAAGTCCTCTTTCAGTAATTATATTCTTTATTATCTCCTATTTATCTTGAAACAAGTTCATGAAATCCAGGGAAGTGTGTCCTGCTACATGAAACATCCCATGAAACTCTTGGATTTTAATTTTTTGATAAAATTTCTAGAAAATTAACTTTTTCATGTGCAATTTCATCCTCTTAGAAATTTCTATGGATTGTACTTCATTCATTATCTTTTTATTTTATAAATATGTTAACCAAATGATCAACCATTACTTTGATACTAATTTAACATGTCTATAATTATCACATGACTTGTTTTTATCCTTTTAGTCACCTTTATTGTTAAAAATTTTCATTGATTCCTCTTGGATAATTTTAATCAATCAAATATTCACATTTCATTGTTTTATTAATTCCTCATCTAATTTTATCCTACTCCATTTAACATTGATTTTTATACCTTGATTGTATAGATCCATTGAATTTACAGTATTTCCACAATAAAATCATTTTACCATAGTTCAAATGAAATAATTCTTAACAATATTCTTATATTCATCTTACTTTCATTTTTTTCATTTGTTGGTAACAATTTAGGACTTTCCTTTCCATTATTTTATCTTTTTATTTTTTAATCTCTTCTTCATATCAATATTACATTTGTAACTGACTAGTTTATACTAACATTCTTCATTATTATGACCACACAAGTTATAGTAATCCTATAATTCTTTGAGTTATTCAAACTTATTTTTGGTATGAATAATCATGTTATCTTGTTAATTATATACTTGCACAAAAGATTTGTTCCATATTTCCATAATTATCCCTATTAAAGTCATACTTCCATGAGTTCCAAGTGTTGGTCAATTATTTCCAAAATCCATCACCTTATTCCTATACCAAAATCAATACTATAAATGATAAAAAAAATCTTTGTATTATTTATAATGAATAAAATCCATAATTATTAAAATAATATGTATTCAGTTTTTAGGTCTTCCTTTCATTTTTTGGGATTTTCATGGGGAAATAACTCTTCCATATATTATAATATCCAACATTGACATTGTGTAAGGATTATAACATGTTTACAACATCCATTGTTTTAATGTTTTTTCTTTAAAAATCCCTTGTTTAAGAAAATGGATTTAACTCAAATATTATATTTAGATATGCATGGTACTGCTTTCAAAAAATTTGATATAGATGATTCCTTGGATTATATAAATTTAATTTTTTTAAAAATAATATCCTTTTTAGAACCATGTATCTCAATTGAAGCTTTCATTACATAATACATACTATCTATAATTCAGGAACTTCTAGTATATGTGGTTTATGGATCTCTTATTTTTACACCAAACATGGGAAATTTATTATTGAGGGGATATATTTCACACTTAGTTGATCTCAAATTAACTTGCCAATATCACTTTAAATTATGAATATAATCGTCATGAATATATTTTGATTCTTTTAGAAATAATCAAAAACTATTATTTTACTTTCTTTAACCTCTAATTGGGCATCATTGAAATTCATGGGGGTGTTGTAAAATTATATTAGTGCATCAATACCTTCTCCAAAAAAAATATGTCTACCTTATTTCCCATAACCATTTTATAGAAAATTTTCTTTAATTAAATATAATGTTTCACTGTAAAGAGTTATAGATTCTTCTATGTCATTAATAGTTTCTATGAGAGCTTTTAATTTTTAAAGAAAAAAATCATTCCCAGTGCATCATCTATTTCCTTTAATTCCTCTTCCAATTTTTCTTTACGATTAAGAATTTACTAGAAAAAAAAACTATATAATATATTACTTCAAGAAGAAGATTATTTACATAATTTTTAATTTGTGAGTAGAAAACATCTGTAGTTTTTAAAGATTTATAGTCTTCATAATCTTTATAGCTTAAAATTACTTCTATAAAAGGATCACACTAAATATATTTAGGATATGAGTAGTTATCAATATGGTTAGCTTAAAATGTTGGGTGATATATCCTAATCCATTAATGGTTCAGGTCATGTTCTGAGACCTAGAGTAATTACTAGAATGGGATAATTATTACAACAGAATAAGGGTAGTGTTCATACATAAATCATGAATAGTTTCCTATAGTATATAATACATGTTTTTCAAAGACCAATAAATTCCATATAATTTTTTAAAATTATTTCAGATTATTATGAGTCTGTGAAAATTGACAATGCTAGATTCCAAAGCTCGGTGTTCCAGGAATGGGGTTCTGGACTTTTTTAAGGTATGTTTAGTAAATGTGCGGACGGCGTTTTATATATTTTGAACAGGTGCTCAGATTAAAAATATGAGGGAACCATTGAATCTGTAGTGCCAGGATTTTCTTAATGGAGCCTTAACTTCGACCGCATTTGGTCGGGTGAAAAAGATAGTTTTTTAGACTTTTAAATGAATTATAAAATAACATACAAAAAATATTTTATTATCCTACCTCCTGTTGAGCGGCGGTGGTGGGACCGATGGGTTTTCAAGGCATTTAATGGCTTGAATCTTCAGTTTGTAACCACACCGTTGAGATATTAAGAGGTTCATTAATTAATGGTCCTGATAAATCACTAATTGCCTTAATCACCTTTCCATCTCTATTTAAATGATGCTCAGGTTAGGATTTTTGGCATGGCTATGAGGAAATTCTGGAGAAGTACCACAACATCCACCACAAACATAAAACGAATGCTTGGGTGGAAATGATCTGGGATCGATGAATGCCAGTGGATTCATCAAGATAGGACTCTTCTTCCTCCACAATTGTGACTTCACCTCCATTTACGAGGTAGGGGTTGTTTTAAAATTCATGAAATTCTCTCGATTCTTTTCCTCGGTTCTTGAATTTTTTGGTGGATATTGCGGGAGATTCAATGGGTTTAAATTTAGCTATGTAATGTATCTATTTGATACCAACTTGATATGATGCTAACACTAAGGGCGAGGAACAAACGAACAAGGATCAGACCCTCTGTCGCTTCAGTATTTGGGGTGTTCTTCATTGGTGAAGTTTGAATTTGACGCCAGTTTGAATCTGGGAGCCACGCAGTAACGGAATCAACCCATGAGGCACGTAGGTGCATTCAAGAAGAAAAAATGGACCACTAGAGATCACCCGAAGGCTTGTGGAAGATCTGTTAGCGTCGCACCGATGATGTGGCAGCGGAAACCAATGTCGGTGAGCGACGTCGGCGGCCGACATCGGTGGGCTGCGGCAGTAGCTGGCGGCGCGCCGTCGCACGCCACCGAGGGGAGCCGCATTGGCAGGAGGGTGGCTGGTGCTCGGATGGCCACATTGGCGGAAGGGCGGTGCGTCATCGTGTTCCGCAAGTGGAGGTTGCGGATTCAAAGTCGCGGAGAATGGGGACTCGCGCCCTCCGGGTCCCGCAAACAACTAGTCGGCACCACGTGGCACCGCCGGCTAAAGATCTGAACATCTCTTTAAGCCTTTGGGGAATGAGGGGTCACGCGACCCCTAGCGCTGGTCGCACTCAGCCGGCTGGCCAGGTCGGGCCGGTCCACGGCCCAATGGGTCGAGCCCGTTGGTTCAGGTTGGACCCGGACCAGGTTGGGTCGACCTGACCCGGGTCTGGTCGACCTAGAACGAGTGGTTCGGGTTGGTCCGACCCGGTCGGACCGGATATAACACCCCAAGCTTCAACGATATGCTTCCCTTTCAATAATACAGTAGCGTGTGTTGTATGCAACTTCGAGTTTTAACACACACACCACAACCAATCAAACAAGCCGTTATAAATAGTAATACCCACTTTTTGAAATTTAATAAATTTTATATTTCAAAATGGACTTCATTTTTGGATTAGGAATATCGAAATTATCCTAGGGGTAAATTTTGGTATTTTTTTGAAAACATTCAATTTTTGATGAATAGTAACAAAAACACTAAGTTATAGTTTAAAACCGAATTTTTATTTAAATAATTATTTATTTTATTTAAATTTATTTAAGGTCAAAATAGATCCATAATACCTATATAAGTTCAATTTAATTCATTGGAGTTAGTTTAGAATAATTTTAGATATATAAAAATTTTATTGAACTTTTCATCGTCTTTTACCCACCTCCTAGGAGAATTTGGAAATTCACATTAAACTTAATTTCACAACTTTTGTGAGTGTAATTTCGAAAATCTGAGAGACATGGTTAATATCAAGGAGAAAAATGTGGTTCAATGAGATGAAAATAATTTTTGGTGAATAGTAACATTTTACTTTTATTTACCACGGTTAAAAGTAAATAGGGTAATTAAGGGTAAAAATGATATTAATATCACCCTAACACATGTCCTAATTCTATTGTACAAGTGTATATCGACCAAAAACAACATTAGGAATAAAATATTATCATTTAGTTCCACTTGGATTAGATTAGGACATTTATTATTATTTAATTCAAAGAAGAGTTAAAAGATTTAAAACCAAAGTTTATTTACTAAAACATTTTTAATATTGGGTTATACATAAGATAAATTCGATTGTAAATATTAATTAGAAAGATATAAATATTTAATACATAATGGTATTTTATTTATAGTTTTTAGACATTAAATAATTTAATTTATTTATGACACAATGGTGATGCAGTAATTACCTAATTAATGAAATATTAAACTAATTGATATTATAAATATCAAAATAAATGTAATTTGAGACTTTTTCTAAATTCCACTAATTTTCTAGTTTAATATGGCATATTAGGATTTGTTATATAAATTTTTTTCGAAGTAATAATGCTTTTATGAAATTATCAAAAACAAAATACCCAATAGTGTCAAAATTGACATAAAAGAGTTTTTAAAACAAATATTATATTATTAATTGATATTAAATTTCTAAAAATATAAGGTTCAGTGATGAGACTTAAATCATGATAGTTGTATCATTAATGGACCACTTGGGGGTCTCTTGGAGGTATATAGTAAGTTTATTAACTATATAATATAAAATTACAAAGTGACATGGTGAGTGTCAAACTAATTAACTAAGAGTTAAAACTAAAAGATAAGATTAATATAATGACCCGAACCTGTCTAAATTCTTTTGGTTAAGTGGTTTTCGACCCATCCCCACCTTAACCTTTAAATAATTGACTTTGGAGCTATTAGAAACCGAATATGAATTTATTATAAATTAATATTTCTAGCTTTTCCAAAGGTGCCCCTCACCCCTCTTATAAAAGGGCACTTTCCCTTCTCACTAATTCACACATTCAAATCCTTTTGACTCTGACAAACCCTACTCAAATACTCTCTGAACTTCCCTCAATACAACCTAGAGGCCTTAGTTTGATCAGAAAACCAACCTAAGGATCCCTTTTGATCAAATCAAAAGGAAGAACCCGAAGAAGAGGTAACGTTTTCACCACCCTTTTTCAAGTTCATTTTTTCTACAACTTCTTCTTTATTTGTTATTAAAATTCTAAAATAATAAATCCAGTATCTATTATATACTGTTATATTATTATAAATATGGTACAACCATATTCATTATTCTATCCATCCTTTTAATGACATGTCACCATACGTGCGTACGTATGGCTTACCTTCTCCACGTCGCGGTGTAATTGTTATTCAATATATTATTATTTGGATGGGTATAATAATGATGTGTAATTCCTATAAATAATAAATATAACATGATAATTATTTTGTATATATGATATATCATCCAATTATATATTATTTTAATATCAAAATAATGATATTGTCGCTCGTGCGTACGGACGGACTACCGTCTCCATGAATGTGATGAGATACATTCCCCATCGTATCCATTCAAGACTAATTATCATTTGATGATTAAAAGTAATGTTTAAGAACATTATAACATTCTGGATATGAATATGGTACAACCTATCCATAACAAACATGAATTATGTAACAAAACATATAAAAGAAAATGAGTAAGTTTACACCCGAAACAATGATAATACTAAGATATTATTAACAAATCAACGTTACAAGATCATATATGATATCATAATTATGTATATGGTTCTTGTATAATTTAATAAAAAATGTTTTAACTATTATACTAGAGGTTAACATACCATTTTCTAAGGAAAAGTACAAGGTAAGGGTTATTACACAATCTCTTCATTATCCGAGGTTGTTTATACGTAATTATCTACTGGGACCTCTTTATCATCAACATCCATGTTTCTTAAAAATGTATTGCAAAACATTATTTCTATTTTACAGAATATGGGTTAATGTAATTTATACCCTTGTTTGAATTTTTATAATAGGTTTATAAAGGAATCTTTCTGCCGTTTTCTAAACATGGTCATTTTTACCTTTTTGACAGAATTAAGGTAAGAATGTTTTTTTAACTTATACGGCGGGTGCGAATATTTTACACCATTATAAAATATTTGAAGCTTCCCTTACAAGATTATAGAAAAATTTTCAAAGTACATGTTTTATTTTATAATAATTTGACTTTTAAATGAATTCAAAAAAAGATATATTTCTCTCAAATAGTTTTGATTTCATCTATGTCAACATCCTTTGATGGATTTTAAGCTTATTTGAAGTTTATTTATTATGATACAAAACTTCCATATATTATTGAAGGTTTTTTGATATGTTTGACTGTGGATGTGTTATTTTTATACCATTCATGGTTTGTGGAGAAATTATTGGCATTTCTCATGCTAGTTTTAATACGAATGATTATGTTATGTTTAAACCTATTAATATGAGAAATAAATTGGACTTAATAAGTGATTAGTGGAGCCCGATATAACTCCTCGATTCATCAGTAGGTCTCATGAGTCAAACTAGTGTCTTCGCACAAGGCCTTGACAAAATCGTATTTTTAGACTTGGAATGATGCCTTGGCTATGTGGTTATGATAGTATGGTATTATGCATTCTATCATTATAAAAGTGGTTATTGATATTGAATGTGATTATTCAACTAGTTGAATATCCATGTGAATAAGTAAATGGCATTATTTCATTTCATTTTTTGGTATATTATGCTGAAGTTCAATTTTAAAATGCTTTTGTTTTAGTTATACATTGTCTTAAATGTTTATGCTTATTTATGAAAGTTTCCGCTATATTGTTATCCTTACTAGGCATTTGAGCTCACCCCTTTCAATGTTTTATTTTTCCCAGGATGTGAAGAAGTATTTTATGAATGACCTGCAAGGATAGTATGAGGGGATATAAGTGTTGACTATAGAGACTATCTTGTTGTAGTTTTCATTTTCATGATGTAATGTAATATTTATGAATGTATCTACTTATTCCAAGGATACTAAGCTAATCAGTCTTTCGAGACTTGATATTTCTTGTCATCATTCCAATGATATGTAATACTTCACCGAATCTAGGTAACTGGGGTCGGGGCGTTACAGTTAGTATTAGAGAAATTTTAGTACAAACCTTGAAAGCTGGATTTAGATAAACTCTGATTATAGCACATAGACCTAAGATGGACTTTGAGGATTAGTATAGATGAACTTCCTAGAATTTTGGTGTTGAAGAGATTTTGTGAGTTTTCCGAGCAATACATCCCTGTCTAGATATGAGCAGGTATAGGTGGCTCTGGCACAGATGTACCTAGGGGTAAAAACCGAAAACACCGCTTTGAGATAGACTTGAACGGGAACTGGTGCACGACAACAGGCCTTGATTCACTCTTGGTTTTGACACTCCCAGGGGATATTCTTAGGATAACTCTCATTTTCTTTACAAATCATTATGAAGGGTTTATGAGTATATACTTCCTCAAAGGAAACATTTTTATGATTATGGATTATATCCATAAATATTTCAATTTATGTTAAGTGTTTTATAAGTATGGAATTATGTATTTTGTTTCATAAATTGATCTAGTTTATGCCATTGTTTAGAAATGGCTACTAGTGGAAGAAATTGAAACAGTATCAATGCACGCACTCCATGTAGGGATTTCTCGCCTGCTCAAGATAATTATAGTGGAGCTGGTGATACAACTGGTTCTGATTAGCTTATCACCATACTGGGACAACTCACTCAGGTTATGAATAATAACCTTACCCATATGGAGCACCCTGATCCACAACATGGAGGATCAATGTTAGATCGCTTCATAAGGAAGCAACCACCAACATTCAATGGGAGTAAAAATCCATTAGTAGATGAGCAATGGATAAGTTCCCTAGAGAAAAGTTTTCAGGCTTTTTGGAGTAGTGAAAGGGAAAAAGTTTCCATGACAGTTTGTTGCCTCACTGGAGATGTTGATCAATGGTGGTCATTGATTCAAAACGTGAAGGAAGATGATGAAGTATCAAATATGGAATGGAGGGAGTTCAAAGATCTATTTTTTGAAAAATACTTTCCTCGTGACCATTGAGCAGATATGGAAAGGCAATTTCTGAGTCTGAGACAAAAGGAGGATGAGAATGTCGCAAAGTATGAGGATAACATTACAAGGTTAGCAACTTATGCTGAAGATTATATACGTAACCCAAGAAGTAAGATTTATCGTTTCTTTGATGGGTTAAAACCATTTCTTTGTCGAGCATTAGTGTCACAATCCTTCTCATCGTACGAAGATAATGTCTCATGTGCTATCAAGACAGAAAAGGAATTCTCTAAGTCTTATGACTTTAATGAAAAGAAAGAGAAGAAGAGATCTGCCGATTAATCTGGGAATGTAAATAAGAGGAATAAGGGAAATGTTGAATATCCATCCTGCAGTAAATGTTTGAAGAAACAACCTGGTACTTGCTTGAAAGGAATGGGAGTCTGTTACAAGTGTGGTGAAAAAGGCCACCAAGCTCGTGATAGTAATGGGAAGAAAGAAGCTGCTGATGTTCAATGCTACAACTGTAGAGAGATGGGACATTATTCCAATGAATTCCCTAAGCGTCATGGGAACTTACCTCCGAAAAGGCCAAGGGATCAAGTCCAAGCTTATGCTATCACTACTGCTAAGGTAGAAGCTACGAAAGACATGGTGGTAGGTAATTTAATTGTTTCCTCATGTTTAGAAAATGCATTATTTGATTCTGGATCATCGCCTTATTTCATATCTTCCCAATTTTCTAAAAAAATTATATATTTCCAATTTCATTTAATAAGGGATTTCTCAGTTAAAACTCTTAAGGGAAGTATCATTGCAACAAATTTTTGTGAATCAGTCCGCATTAGAGTGGATAAATGTTCTTTATCTGCCGATATCATGGTCATAACTATGGTTGAGTTTGATATAATCCTCGGTATGTATTGGCTTTTAGACCACGGTGCAAAAAATTATTGTAAAAAGAAGTAGGTTAATATTTTTGATGATGATGATAAGGAACACCTTATCTTTAGGGCGGAATCATCACCACATAATTCTTATCTAGATCCACCCCAATATCTCAACTAAATTCAATTATTGGGGAGGAAGATAATGAAATGACTATGGGTGAGGAAAGTAATTTTCAAATAGACGATGTACCTATTGTGAAAGAATATGTAGATGTGTTTCCGGAAGATTTACCTGGACATCCTCCAGAATGAGAAGTTGAGTTTTCCATTGATTTAATTCCTGGATCAAGGCCTATATCAAAGACCACTTATTGAGTGGCCACTTTGGAATTAGTCGAACTAAATAAACAACTAGATTAATTGAGTAATAAGGGATTTATTCGACCTAGTGTTTCTCCATGGGGAGCCCCTGTCCTTTTTGTTAAGAAGAAATATGGATCTATGAGTTTATGTATCGACTACAAGGAAATCAATGCTATAACAATAAAGATCAAATATCCCCTACCTTGCATTGATGATTTATTTTACCAACTACATGGAGCTCAATAATTTTCAAAGATTGACCTTTGATCAGGATTCCATCAGTTGTGTGTGAAGAAGGAAGACATTCCGAAGACATCATTTCGAACAAGGTACGGGCATTACGAGTTTATGGTAATGACTTTGGGGTTGACTAATGCACCCTCTATATTCATGGATCTAATGAATAAGGTTTTCAAGGAATATCTAGATGTTTTTGTGGTGGTATTTATTGATGATATCTTGGTATACTCCAAAATCTACGAAGATCATGAAAATAACTTGCGCATTATCCTGAAGACTCTGATAAGACATGAATTATATGGAAAGTTTATCAAGTGTGAATTATGTCTTCATGAGATTTATTTTCATGTCTATATTGTTTTTAAAGATCGAATCTCTATTGATACTTCTAAGACCAAGGAAATCCAAGAATGGCCAGCACCTACGAGTATAACTGAGGGACGCAGTTTTATTGGTTTAGCATGTTATTTTCAACGTTTCATCCAGAATTTTTCCGGGTTGGATAACCCATTAAAAAATATCACATGTAAAGGTGTTAAATTTGTTTCGACAAAAGGGTGTGAAGAATTTTTTTAAGAACTGAAGAGAAGATTAGTCAATGCTCCTATATTGACTCTACCATCAGGGAATGATGGGTTCGTTATTTATAATGATGCATCGAACAAAGGACTTGGTTGTGTCCTTATACAGAATGATAGGGTTATTTCCTATGCATCATGACGGTTGAAAATTCATGAGAAAAAATATCCTACTCATGATCTCGAGTTAGCAGCTGTTATCTTTTCTTTGAAGATATGGAGGCACTACCTCTATGGTGAAAAATGTGAGATTTATACTGATCCCAAGAGTTTGAAGTATATTTTATCACAAAAATAACTCAACATGAGGCAAAGGATATGGCTTGAATTACTCAAGGATTATGATTTTAGGATACACTACCACCCAGAGAATTCAAATATGGTGGCAGATTCTTTGACCAGAAAAGATCATGGAGTTTTAAATAATATGAGAATTCAATGGGATCCAATTTTCATGGATCTAGTGAAGATGGAAATGGGAATACCATGGAAGGTGAAACATCAATGATTTTTAAAATTTTTGCCAAACCATATTTACTAGAAAGGATAAAGATTTATCAGACCGATAATGAAGAGTTTCAGAAGAAGATTAAAGCTATGAATGATGGGAGATTGAGAGACATTGTGTATGAAGAAGGAACTTTAAAATTTGGGAAGAGACTTTGTGTTCCCAATATACCTGATCTAAAAAAAGAATTGTTGGATGATTCTCATTGTTCCAATTTCTCTATACACCCTGGGAGTACCAAAATGTATAATGATTTGAAGGAATAATTTTTGTGGGACAATATGAAGAGGGAGACTACTGATTTTGTGTCAAGATTTCTAGTTTGTCAACAAGTGAAAGATAGAAGGCAACAGCCTGGTGGAGTATTGAATCCTCTTCCCATACCTGAGTGGAAATGGGATAATATTATGACAGACTTCATCATGAGGCTACCAAAGACTCCTAAAAGGAACGATGCAATATGGGTCATTATTTATCGTCTTACCAAGTCAGCACATTTTCTTTCTATAAGGGAATATTTACCACTTGAACGGCTATCAAGACTATATATTAATGAATTTGTGAGACTTCATGGAGTACCCTATCGATTGTTTCGGATCGAGAGCCTCGTTTTACTTCAAGATTTTGGAAGAGTCTTCAGAAGGCCTTGGATATTGAACTTCATTTGAGCACTTATTACCACCCTCAAATAGATGGACAATCAGAACGGACTATTCAAACCTTAGAAGACATGTTGAGATCATGCTCACGTGAATTTCAGGGTATGTGGGATCAATATTAACCACTGGTAGAATTTTCCTATAATAATATCTTCCATTCAAGTATTCAGATGGAACCATATAAAGCATTATACGGAAAGAGATGTCAAACACAAACCTGTTGGGATGACGTTGGTGAAAGAAAACTTGTAGGTCCAGAACTGGTGGAGGAAACGATGGAAAAGGTAAAGGTAATCCAAAATCACATCAGAGTAGATCAAAGTAGGCAGAAGAGCTATGCCGATAACCTAAGGAAGGATTTGGAATTGCAAGTAGGAGATCGTGTTTTCTTGAAGGTATCTCCATGGAAGGGAATTATATGTTTCGGTAAGAAGGGTAAATTGAGTCCCAGGTACATCGGACCTTTCAAAACTCTAGAACGAATTGGGGTTGTAGGTTACTATTTCGAAATGCCGTAATGTCTCTCCAAAGTTCACGATGTTTTCCACGTATCACTATTGAGGAAACACATGCCTGACCCAACGCATGCACTCACTTACGAGGAATTAGAACTGGAACCCGATCTGTCTTATTGCGAAGAGCCCATTAGGATTCTTGATACCAGAGAACAGGTGCTGAAAAACCTGACAACTCATCTGGTAAAATTTCTATGGAGAAACCATAAGATCGAAGAGGCAACGTAGGAACCCGAGGAACTTATGATTAAAAATCACCCGAGTCTTTTTATACAGTAATTTTCTAGAAATTTCAAGGATGAAATTATTTGAAGGATGGGAGAATGAAACACCCCAATCTTTCACGGTACGATTCCCTTTCAATAATACAGTAGCGTGTGTTGTACGCAACTTCGAGTTCTAACACACACACCACAACCAATCAAACTAGCAGTTATGAATAGTAATACTAACTTTTTGAAATATTATAAATTTTATTTTTCAAAATGGACTTCATTTTTGGATTCAGAATATCAAAATTATCCTAGGGTGAAATTTTGGTATTTTTCTAAAAAAATTCAATTTTTGATGATTAGTAAAAAACACTTAGTTATAGTTTAAAGCCGAATTTTTATTTAAATAATTATTTATTTTATTAAAATTTAATTAAGGTAAAAATAGATACATAATACCTATATAAGTTCAATTTAATTTATTGGAGTTAGTTTAGAATAATTTTAGATATATAAAAATTTTATTGAACTTTTCACCGTCTTTTACCCACCTCCTAGGAGAATTTGGAAATTCACATTAAACTTAATTTCACCGCTTTTGTGAGTGTAATTTCGAAAATTTGAGAGACATGGTTAATATCAAGGATTAAAATGTGGTTCAATGAGATTAAAATAATTTTTGGTGAATAGTAACTTTTTACTTTTATTTACCACGGTTAAAAGTAAATAGGGTAATTAAGGGTAAAAATGATATTAATATCACCCTAAAACATGTCCTAATTCTATTGGACAAGTGTATCTCGACCAAAAACAACCTTAGGAATAAAATATTATCATTTAGGTCCACTTGGATTAGATTAGGAAATTTATTATTATTTAATTCAAAGAAGAGTTAAAATATTTAAAATCAAAGTTTTTTTACTAAAACATTTTTAATATAGGGTTATACATAAGATCAATTTGATTGTAAATATTAATTAGAAATATATAAATATTTCCTACATAATGGTATTTTATTTATAATTTTTATACATTAAATAATTTAATTTATTTATGACACATTGGTGATGCAGTAATTACCTAATTAATGAAATATTAAAATAATTGATATTATAAATATCAAAATAAATGTAATTTGAGACTTTTTATGAATTCCACTAATTTTATAGGTTAATATGGCATATTAGTATTGGTTCTATAAATTTGTTTCGAAGTAATAATGTTGCTATGAAATTATCAAAAACAAACTACCCAATAGTGTGAAAATTGACATAAAAGAGTTTTTAAAAAAAATATTATATTTTTAATTGATATTAAATTCCTAAAAATATAAGGTTCGGCCAAGAGACTTATATCATGATAGGTGTATCATTAATGGACCACTTGGGTGTCTCTTGGAGGTATATAGTAAGGTTATTAACTATATAATATAAAAATACAAAGTGACACGGTAAGTGTCAAACTAATTAACTAAGAGTTAAAACTAAAAGATAAGGTTAATATGACCTTGTTCTTCGATCGGAATCTCTCTCTAATAACTTTAATAGAGCGGGGAGGAGATTTTATCACACTAAATTCGTCCAAATGGTGAATCTATCTATTCAAGAGTCCAAATGAACTATTACAGATATTTAATAATTTCTAAATTTTCAGTTTGGTCCCTAGAATGTAATTACCTTCATTTTGGAACTCTTCACACACATATGAATAGAAAACCATTTCATAAATATCAAAAATATTTTATCACTCATTTTTAAAACAATAAAATGTAACGTTATAAAATATGAACCATTAACTGAGCTCTTAATCTCCCCAAATAATTTAACGAACTGTGAAAATCCAATGTCAGTTGAAAAAATAATTCTTTCTCACATTCACTTTTACGATCAAACTTCTAGTGAATACCTAAAAATAAATTCAATCATAATTATTATAAACTTGAATAATATTTTTCCACTAGTTTTACATGATATTTTTCATACTCAGATGTTCACTAGCCTAAGCATGTGGGTCCCACTTCATTCTAAACTCTTATTCATTGGAATAAGTGGAACTTTTGGATACAAATTGTGTGTGACCCTCTAGGTATTTATCTCGATAACAGTGAGACCAACCTATTGATCAATAGTTGAGTTTATAAACTCATCAAGGACCTTAAAGAGATAAGGAATTTTATAACTATAATAACCTCCTACAAACATGTTCCGTGTAATATAATCTCTTTGTCTCATGATATCTCTTAAAGAAAGATTCACTTGTGTCATAATCCTTTTATTGCTTTATATATTTCATGAACATACTGTATGGACATACTTTCATGTACCATGTCCAAGTATTTAAGAATAAACTACCACCCTGGTCAACTTGGGCCCTCGAGATATCTCTTCCCAAATTTAGAAGCAAAAAATTCAATATTGATCATTCAACTAATGTCATGCAAACAATGATTCACCCTACATTAGATACATTGCCATGATTTCTTTTTAATGGTTTTTTATTGAATAAAAGTACATTATTGGATGGTATAAATTGATAAAGATATCAATTCTGGAGACCAATAAACTTTTTAGTATATAGAAAGATCCAATAACGCCATAAACATGTGGTGTTACTATTGGTGGGTTTTTCTTCATTAGCTCATCTCCTCAATAATATAAAGTAAAAAAACTTTATGAGAATGAGTCTCAATGATTATGATCCCCTAGAACCTAATAGTCATAAATAATAGGTTTCCAGAAAGTATAATGTATCTAGACCAAATGACATCTGTTTAATACTATGTTCATAGAATATTGAGGTTATCAAAATTGTTGGGAACTACTATAACCTTTTCATACAAAAAATAATCTAACTAAATTATTATGAAAATAGTGTATGTAGAAATATCAGAACTATTATAGTAGGAATAAAAAAATGTATATATCAAAATGTATACATGTAATGGTAATCAAAATTACTATTCAGGTAGGGTCTAGGGAACACACACTTACAAAACTCCTACGTGCACTAAATCAAACTTTCTAACAATTCTTGTTAGCTCTCACATGATAAAATCATGTTTCTATTGAGTTATTACTTTAGTTACAAGCATGGAATGTTTCCATTTCATATTTATTCTATTATCTATGATTCTATCTATTTGAGTAAGACTTATCAAGTGATAATACACTCGAGTATATACCCTTTCTCTACTGTCCAAAGATGACATCTTGGATAGTAATATTTATAGAATTATCATAATTATTAAAATTTACTTACTAGTTGTGATTCTAAGAACTAGAAAAAATCATTACCTATTTTTAACAATTTATTAAGCTACCTCAGATGTCATAATGAACTCGGTATTTGTAGATATGGATACTACTAGCATCAATGAGATTTTATTTCTCATTAAATTATCCCAAATATAGTATTAGAACATATTGAACTTATAAGAAGACAATTTTATTTCATCATGTAACTAGTATCCCTTCTTATCCACATACTAGGTAGATATCTTTAGTACTAAATCAATAATAATTTGATAGTTATAACTAATTCCCTTTTAGTTCTCCTAGATATAGTTGATATTTTCCTTATATAAAGTATATTTTTTCAATATCATATCTTTTACATACCATGTCATATGTGATAGATCAATTGGTGGTGTTTATAGGATTCTACATACCATAATAATCTCCACATATGCCTATGCACGTCTTCTTGGTGAGATATTTGACATGTGAAACTACTAACAATTCTCTCTCAAATTATTCCAACTTGTATTCTATCAATACCTTGTCAGTATATGTACTATTGAATATGTCTAAAAACCATTACATCTACTATAGTATAACTCCTTACAGAGAAACGTTTTTATTACTTTAAGTCAATCTTTGGATATTTACTACCATCCTGGTATTAACTAACTATAAGACCAATAGATATTTTTCATATATTATCAAATGTGTTTTACATGTAAAACAATGGTTATCCCACTAAACACTAATATAGACATGGAAAATATTCATTCAAATTGATAATTCTGTGATCTAGTTTCTCAATTTAATCTAGAATTGGATTTTAGAACATTCAACCTAATTTCCTATCTATGATTCTATCATCCCTTTCTAGTTTCATCGTATATATATTTTCAATGATTGGACGTCTTTTCATCAAATTATCAATTTAATGATCACAAAAAGTATATGTGAAATATAAAATTCTAATGTATTTGGAAATAATGACTTCGTATAACCAATCAAGACTTATTTGTACCACACTTTATCCATCCATATATAGTCTCACATGAAAACCCACTACAGTATTCTAAATAATAACCCTCTTTTACATTGATACATGGAATCCATTACTGAATTTTAATAGATATTGTCAATTCTATATTAATTTCCATATAAATATTACTTGTAGGAATTATTATTCTCAATGAATAACGAGACACCAACCATGGTGAATATAAAACTAGTACCATGGTTTTATCCTTCATACACAACATCTGTTTTTGAAACATTATTTTTTCACATGGTCTCATGGTACTTGTTCCTATGTCAACTATTTGGGAATCTATGGCGTTGAATAAACATAAGGAAATATTTCTGTAATTCCCTGACCCTAGTTACCCAGAGTCGATGCATTATTACATAACAATGGCATGATCACAAGAGATCATGTCCCTAAAGATGGATCAGTTTAGTATCCTTGGAAGTACAAGGTACATTCACAATTTTTACATTACATTGTGAAAAGGAAAATAAAACAAAATTATGTCTCTTTAGAACAGACTCATATCCATTAGTATATCTCTATAGGAAAATAATAATATACTTCTTTGCGTCCTACGAAAAATAAAACATAGGAAAGGGGTGAGATCAGATGCTCAGTAAGGATAATAATATAGCATAATCTATCATAGATAATCATGAAAATTTAAGGCAGTGAATAAGACTAAAACAAAATCCTTCTAAACATTAACATCAGCATAATATGGAAAAGATAAATCAAATAATTCCATTTACATAATCACAGGGATATTATAATAGTTGAGAAATCACATGTAGCATCAATATCTAATTTTATAATGATGGAATCCATAATGTCAGACATCATAACCACATAGTCATGTCATTTTGCAAAGACTACAAATAATAATTTTTTCTAG
Organism: Viscum album; assembly: GCA_963277665.1. Classification (NCBI taxonomy): domain Eukaryota; kingdom Viridiplantae; phylum Streptophyta; class Magnoliopsida; order Santalales; family Viscaceae; genus Viscum; species Viscum album. The sequence continues at coordinate 1,160,706,229 of OY728143.1, read as the reverse complement.
GCCTTGTTCCAAGACACTAGTTTGTCTCATTAGACCTACCGATGCATCAAGGGGCTATAGATTTCCCAGCCCGCCGAATACTAAGTCCAATTCATTCCTCATATGAAAAGGGCGAAACATAACAAAATCATTCGTATTAAAACTATTATATGAAATGTCAATACTTTAACCACAAACCATGAATGAAATGAATGGTATAAAAATAGCACTTCCATAGTCAAACATAACTCATTAAATACAATATAGATGATTGTATTATAATAAAATTCCACAATCGAGAATAAAATAACACAAAGGATATTGACATAGATGAAAATAATCAGTAGAACTATATGAGAGAAATATCCATTTTTTCTTGAAAACATTCAAAAGTCTCATTGTTTATCAAAGAAGTTGTTTAAAAGATATTTTTTAATCAAAGTGTCCCATACCACTTTAAATCTTTTAAAAGGAATTTTAATTTTAAAACATTCATGTCCATATAAAATATATATTTAAAACCATTTTTAAAACATGGACATTAATGAGAAAGATTTAGAAGAATAAATCGTTAAAACATTTAAAACGATGTTTTAGTTAAAGAGTTCCTAACCAAATGAGAGAAGCATGAATACAAATAATTGAGGAATGACATTAATCAAAAAATTATAATATCATGATTATAAAGGTATTAATGATATAATATGTTAGAGGACAATTTATACACCATATAAAATTGAATTGGTGCATAATAACAAAGAATTTCCAATATAATGTAAATTAAGATGAAATCCCATATGAAGACAGTATCCTTAAATTAAGGATAAATTAATGACATAATTATTTGTCAAAAATATAAATACAGTATATATTATTGTATATTAAGTGTATCCACACAAAAGAGAGTGTAAATTACTACATAAATAAATAAATACTGATTTCACTCATAATCTTGGAGTAAAATAATCAATTAATTATGAGTAAAACCCATTGAGTTGAAATTGATATTTGAAATTCCATTACCGATTTGGTAAAAAATTAAACATACACCCCATGAATGAAGGATCATACAATGAAGATTTAAACACCCATAAATTAAATTATACTACAAAAATAATACAATCATGGGAAGTAAATACACCACACAAAAGGAAATAGTGCCAAATATAGCATGAATCTCACTCGAATAAAAAGTGAGATGAAAAACCCCTTACCTTGTACTTTTCCTTAGTTGATGGTATGCTAAACTAATTTATACAAGTTAAATAATTTTTATTAAATTATAAAATAACCACATACATAAATATGATATCATATATGATCTTCTAATATTTCATTGTTAATAATATTTAATATTATCATTGTTTCGGGTGTTAACTGATTCATTTTCCTTTGTATGTTTTGTTACGTAATTAATGTTTGTTATGGATATGATATTTTTTATTCATATCCAGAATGATATTAAGTTATTAAAAAATATTTTTAATCATCAAATGAAAATTATTCTTTAATGTTTACGATAGGAAAAGAAATCTTATCGTGTTGTGGAGATGGTAATTCATACGTACGTACGAGCGACAATATCATTCTATTGATGGTGGAATCGTATGTAATTAGATGGTGTATTATATATAAATAATCATTAACATGTTATATATATTATTTAAATCAATTATACTCATTATTATACCCATCAAAATATTGATGTATTGAATAAAAAACTACACCACGACGTGGAGACGGTAAGCCGTATGCATGCACGTATGGTGACTTTTGCTTTCATATGATGGATAGAATAATTAATATGGTTATAAAATATTTATATTAAAATATTGGTATGTAGAATTTACTATATCTGTTATTTTTTTATGGAAACAACAAAGAGATAGGATGTGGAAGAAGAAAATAACTTTGAAAGAGGTGATGAAATAATTACATCTTCTTTGGGTGTTTCCTTTTGGTTTGAACAAAAGGGATCCTTAGGATGGTTTTATGATCTAATTAAGGCCTCTAGGTTCAGTTTAGGGAATTTTGGAGGACATTTGAGCATGGTTTGGCCGAGAAAATGTCTTTTGATGTGTAAATTTGAGACAAGGGGAAGTACCCTTTAATAAGAGAGGTGAGGTGCACTTTATAAAAAGTTTGAAATATTGTTTTATTATAAAATAATTATCAGTTTTTAATGGCTCTAAATGGATTTAGTTATAGGATATGGTGGTTATGTATCTAAAAAATCTCAACAAATAGGTTTTAGAGAATTTTAGGTCATCATATTAACCTTATCTATTATATTTAACTCTTATTAAAATAGTTTAACTTTTACCATGTCTTCCTGTATTTTTATATTACATGGTTAATAAATTTAATATAAAATGCCAAGATAATGTCAAGTGGTTCCTTAAAAAAATATTTATCATTATATAAGTCCTTTGGATGAATCTTAGATTATTTGGAATATTATATCATTTAATAAAATATTATTAATTTTAAAAACTCATTTATGTCAATTTTGACACTATTTAGTATTTTGTATTTGTGAAACTCGTAAAAATATTATTTCATATAAAAAAATACATTTAATAAATTATAACATGTAATATTCACCTGGAATATTCATTTATAGAATAAAAATTTTCAATTTACAATTATTTTAATCTTTCATAAATAATGTAATTACTACATCATCACTGATTCATAAATAAATTTAATTATTTAATGTTTAAAAACTATAAATAGAATACCATGATGTATGAAATATTTTTATCTTTATAATGAATATTTATAGTCGAAATTATCTTATGTATAACCCTATATTAAAAATGTTTTAGTTATCAGTATTTGAATTTAACACTTTTAACTCTTCTTTAAATGAAATAATAATAAATGTTCAAATCTAATCCAATTGGATAAAAAAGAATAATATTTTATTCCTAACATTGATTTTGGAATAAATACATTTATCCAATAGAATTAGTACATGTGTTGGGGTCATTATAATATCATTTTTACCTTTAATTACCCAATTTACTTTTAACCGTGATAAATAAAATTCAAAAGTTACTATTCACCAAAAATTATTTTCATCATATTGAACCACATTTTACTTACTAATTTCATTCTTGCCTCTTGTATTTTTTAAATTAAATTCACAAAAGTGTTAAAATTATGTTTTATGCAAATTTGAAAATGTGCCTAGAAGGTGGGTAAAAGATGTTAAAATGTTCAATAAAATTTTGTTTATCTAATCTTTTTATAAAATGACTCCAATTAATTAAATTGGACTAATATAAGTATTATTTATCTATTTTTACTTTAAAATAAATTTAGATTAAAAAAAATATTTAAATGTAAATTTTAGTTTTTATCTACAATGGAGTGTTTTTCACTATTAATCAAAAATTGAATGTTTTTAGAAAAAATACCAAAAATAAACCTTAATCTAATTTTGATATTTCAGATTTAAAAATTATGTCTATTTTATCAAATTAAAGATGTATATGTTGCATTAGTAAATTTAATATTAATTCCCGTTGTGAAAATGAGAAATCAGATTTTTAGGAAGTAAAAACTATCAAAAGATTGACTTGTGTTTATATCCAATTTAAATGTGAAATTACATAAAATGAAAAATAATACATTAAATGATAAAAATATAATCTATATATACAATAAACCCAATTAAAATGATAATTTAACAATATAAATAAATTATATGAAAAGTAATTTTTTCATTAAAATGCAGTATTTTTCAATATTCATTAAAAATGAATCTTCTCATAAAATTACCAAATTTTCACCCTTTTCTGATATTGATATTCTGAATTCAAAAATTAATTCAATTCCACCAAATTTAATTTATAATATTTTCTATAATTAATTTTATTGTTGTTCACAAAATGACATAAGAAGTGGTTCCTTTATCAAAATAGTACTTATATTTTAATGAAACTTATACATTTCATTATAAATATGGTTTATTTATGTGAAAGAATTATAAATGGCATTTAAAATTTGTTTTTTACTATTTGTATTACTATGATTAATTTTTATGTTATAAATATATCATTTGAGAAATTATAATACTAAAGTGTTGTTTCTCAGAAACTCAATCTAGCTTATAATGTAAGAAAAGTCAGAGTTGCGTGCAATATAAGCTATTGAATTGCTTTAATGATATATCTTACTATAAAATCTTGGGGTGTTACAATTACACCCACAATTTGAAATAGATATGTGCACAATTTTATAGAAATATAGTCTATACATTTTCAATATCTTTTCTATCATAGGTATTTCAGCAATATCCTTAAAAAACATAGAATGGATACTATTGATGAAAATTGTGTTTTTCTTAATTCAAGTTTGTTTATATTCTCAATGAATAATTTTCATTAAATGACATGTTATATTGAAAATGGATTTATATCATACAATAATTCACATGATATACATTTTTCATTATAGTTGGAATATGGTTATGGGATAATATTTCTATTTGTAAATCATGTCTTGAAAAATGGGACTATCTGAAAAAAAATGAGTTTTAACATTGATTCTCTTTTACATGCATCATGATTCTAATGTTTATAAGGAAATGTGCATTTAGTAATTTTTCCATGATATTTTTTATTGATAAATTTTAACATGAAAGAATCATCATCAGTCCTCCTTATTAGCATCATATCTATGATGTGTATAAGGTTATGTGTGTTTAGGACTTTCTCCACACTTACTGATTGATAAAGGCTTAGTCAAGATTTTTTTCAACACACTTACCCAAATAATCTAATATCTTCTAACCATTCAAATACCATACTTCACATTTACATTCCTTAAATTCTTAAAGTAATATTATAAAATATACATACTACTTTCTTACCCTTGGGATTGTTAACACTCTCTAGTTAAACTAATTATAAATGAATTGTGGCTTAACTTGATTTATAATGGTTTTTTCTCAAAAAATATGTGCATAAGTGTGTATATAATACCAAATTTATTTAACCCCAAATATTCTAAAACCATATTGGGGATATCCTTCACAACTATTTTCTATATCTTGAAAAAATATTGTCTTTCCACAATGAGGTATATTCGTATTACATTTTATATTCATCACGTATTGTAAATAATTCTAACACCACACAAAACATTCATTAAATAAATTGACTAATGCATCCTTGTATAAAAAGGACAAAAAATCTAAACTAGAATCAATAAAATTGGAAATATATAAGTTGTGTATTTATCAACACTAATAAAGGAACCAACCTATCTGAGACACTTGGAAGACACACCTTACTTATAGTAATGTTTCATTAATTACATGGTTACCATATTTTAAAAAAATATGTGATACTCATCATGTATTTAATACCCAAGAAGTATGTTAGAAACATCAAAAATAAGGATTAATATACTTGTAGAATAATAGACTTATTACTTATTTAATTATGAATATTGAATTTATCTTTCAAAGAAATATTTCACGATATGTGAAGTAAATAACCACCAGTTTAACACATCATTTATTTTAAGGACTTTGTGAAGGTGTCTTTGGCATGAAACTTTCCATTAACATTTTTAACTTTCCTTTCATCTTCTTTTCCAAAATAATTAAATATTAAACTTTATTATAAGTTTATATATTCTTGATGAAAAATACCCAAAATTTAATAATTCATTTTTCTTCATTTACTATTTTTTATAGTCATAAATGAAACTATAGTAAATGGGTAAAAATGATTTGACAAAGTGATTATTTAAAATATCATGACCATGTTTCAGTGTAGTCATCATCCATTCATATATCACTTCATATTTTCCTCACAATGTTCATAGATATGAGACAACATGTAAACTCATCAATGTCCTGATACTATTTCCACAAATCACATCGAATGTTGATGATAGAATTATGACATAACCATAAAATACATCATGCATGAGTCTCCTATAATAAATTTTACATTTTCTCTTCCTGAGATAGATTAAAATGAATTGGTAACACCATCACCATGAATTTATAATGATGTATTACTTTGTTATGTGTCGGGTACTAGTGTTTGGAAAATCTTGATTGCTTGGACCTTTTTTATGAACAATATTATCATAGTGTACTTTTGGTATTAGATACCATTTTCTGCAAAAAAATAATAGTAGATTTTTAATTTAATCCTAGTTTCTATTATCCATTTTTAAATTATTAATTTTAAATTTCTCCCACTATTTTATCATATCCTTGTAGACCTCAACTACTAGATTCTAAACACCTAATCTCTTGAGTATTTTAGTGTAAATGATCCTTGAAACTCCTCTTAATAGTCTAAAATATATGGATACACCACTACTCAGAGAGTCTAATGTGGTTACTAACCTGGCCAACCACATTAACTTGTGTCTCTTTGATCTATTCAGTGGGGTCTTGTCTCTTGAAAAAAATTACTTTTTCTTACTCAATGTTTAGCCTCTAATGTTAAAAAAATATATCATTGGATATTTATTTTCTAAAAAAATACTTAAGTCTACTTTTAACTCTCATAAGAAATCCATGGTAGTAATAGGCTCCCTCAACTTTAGACGATGAGTAACCCGAACAACAGTTTTTTCTAAAATTTGTGAGATGGAATCCATATAATTAATTAGAATTTTCATTGTGGGATTTTGTAATATAATATTTGTGAGTGGAATCATTTTCAATTTAACATTCGTATTCTATGTGGTCACACCAACAACATAACCATGATTTTAAAAAGAAAATTATTCACTAAACATGCTCATTTTATATTTATATGCATTCTTATTATTATAATATCTGATTTCTCATAATAAATACACATTCACATAATAATAAAATATGAAAATGAAAATATAAATAAATAATGACTTGATCATTTGCTGTTAACAATTGGTTAATCCATTAAGTGAAAAAAAAAATTAATTGAGACCCTAAGGGAATTCCTTAATTAAATACCAAACTTGAATTACATCACCCTCAACTCCCATGGATGTCACTTTTTTGGTTTACAACGGTTCTCAACTCAAACCACATTTCGATAAATTCCTCTGATCTTTAAAGTGTATACTCAAGTGCATTTGAGGGGAACTCACGGTGATAAATTTCATTCTATCACATAAATATGGACATGTGATCCCTTATAAAAAATAAATATTGAGGGACGATTCATATATCATAAAAGTAAAATCATTATTAAATTTTATAAAACATAAAGGCAATAATTAAATTAAATAAATAATAAAACAAACATGCATAGATAAGTCTTGGCTAATTATTAAACAACGTGTAATTATATTTCATAATAAAAATTAAATTTTCTAAAATAAAACTCAATGGTATTTTCAATGCAATAACATTCATTAAAATAATTTTAATTAATTATTGATACATTCCACAATGCCAAAAGTATTTTTTATAAAATTCAAAAAAAAATAAATTTAATTTATGAATTTTTTTTTAAATTTTTTTTTGGGTCAATATGGACTTAAATAAGATCCCTAAAAATTAATTTAGGATGGGTGATAACTTAAATGGGTCAGGCTAATTGGACCAAGACCAAATTGGTCCAACCTACGATATAGTATGAATTTAAAGGATATATATATATATATATATATATAATATGGTAACAAGAATTCAAAGAAAGCATTATCACTTTTTTTATATATGTTAAAAAAAATCCCATGGGAATATTTGAATAAGATTCCAATGGAAGCATTTTCCTTTTAATCAAATACACTTCTTGGAGAAGCTTTAAACTAGATTCTATTGGAAGCTTTAACCTTTTAATTAAACAAGATTTCAAGAGAAGCATTAAACTAGATTCCAATAAAATATTTATTATTTTAATTAAGGAATATTCAGAGGAAAACATTAAACTATATTCCATGTGAAGATTTATCCTTTTAGTTAAACAACCTTATTAGGTAATCTATAAACTTACTTCAAAGAGAATATCTATCCTATAATAATGAAAGCATCCAAGGTAAGAATATATATATAATTGACTACCCCAAATTGATTATGATATATCTAGATAACACATAATGTAATCACATCACAGTTCGGCTAAAATATTGTTGCACTAGTATCCATTAAAGTGAAGAAAAAATTAAAACTTTACAATTTTTGGAACGTTTTATTCAAAACCCATCGATCTTTGATCAGTCGTGTCTTAGAAATATGAACTCATATAGATAATATTTTTGTTTCATTGGGACTGTATCAAAACAATATTTCCAAATAATATAAAATTTAATTGAAATTTAATATCTTTTGAAATAAATAATTACATGTTTACTCTGATACAAATTTAAGGAACCAAGGGAACAGAAAAAGTGTGAAAGAATCACAATTTGAAAATTTTGGGATTGTATTCAGGTTAAAAACGTACAAATAAACACCACACCCATATTTCTAAAATGATCATGGGTAATTCAATTTAATCATAAAAATATTTTAAAATGAAATATTGAATGGTACCTTGTTCATTTGACGTAGTCTGTCTGGATTTCTCACTCTTAATGTGTCATGGTAAAAAGGCGCCAACTAGGCATCATATAGATCATCCACACATGATTTAAAATTCCTATTTCATATATATATTTTTCATTTTTTCGATAAAAGTATTTTAGATATCATTACGTCGTACCTTTTATTTCGTGAAGAATCTGGACTCAATCAAAAAAGCGGTATCAATATAACTATGTTCTTCCTTTGAAATCACTATCTATGAACTTGAGATGATGGGGGAGGAGATTTAGTATCACTAAATTCTTTAAAAGTGGGGGGTATCACTATTTAATAGGATATAATGAGTATTAATCTTAGCTTGTACGTTCCAAAATTTTACTTTGGTCCCTGGAAAGTAATAACCTTCATTTTAGTCTTTTGCACTCACATATGACTAGTTAAACATGTCATAAATGTCCCAAATATTTTATCACTAAATTTTAACACTATAAAATGTTATGTGAAAAAATAATAACCATTAACTCATCCCATAAGCTCCCCAACAAATGTAATGAACCCTAAACATCTTATATTCATTCGAAAAGGTATATTTTCTTGTATTCCATTTTATGATCAAAGAACATATAAATACTATAGAGAAATAAATTAAAACGTAATTATTATAAACATGAATAATATAATGGAATTAATTTTACTTTTAGTTAGTTATACGCATCCATTCATTGACCTTCACATGTGTGGCCCACTTTTTCAAAAACTCATATTCATTATAATTGGTTGAACTTGTGGATGCACTTAGTGTGTGACCCTCTAGATCCTTATCTGAATATTAGTGATTCCAACCCACAAAACAAGAACATAGTCTCACAACCCATCAGGGGACCTAATTATATAAGTAATGATATAGCTACGACAACCTCCTATGAACATGTTCTCTGTAATATAATCTATTTATTTAGAGATATCTCATATATCATGATGGACACTTGTCACATCATCCTTATGTTTCTTTATATATTTTGTGACATTAATGGATAGACTTAAATTCATGTATCATGTCCATGGGTTTATAAAGGTACTACCATCCAAGAAAACTAAGGCCCTCTAGATATCTCTTCCTTAACTCATAAGTGGAAAATTCTATCTTGACCATTCAACCAATTTCATACCACCTATAACGCACCCAACAAAAGATACATCATCACAATTTATTTTTCACATTTTTTTCCTTCAATAAAAGTACATGATCAAATGGTACACATTGATAATGATGATAGTCAAGAGACAAATACACATGTCCATATATAGGAACAATCAATGGCACTTGAAGCCTGTGGTATTTCTCTTTGTGAGTATTTCTTCATGATCTCATCTACTTGAGATCACCAAGTGCTAAATTCCCGAGAATAAGTCTCAATGATTATGATCTCCTAGTACTTTATAGTAAAAAAAACATATTTTTCTTATTATTATGATGTATCTTGATCATATTACATAGGTTTAAGATTACAATATTAGTGTCTCAAGGTTCTCATTATAGATAGTAACTTATATAACCTATTGATAAGACATGTAATCTAAGGAAATTTATATTTAAATAGTGTATGTGGAAGTATCAAAATTATTTTGGTAAGAATAAGTACAAGTATATATCAAACTATATACATGTAACGGTAATCAAAATTACTATTCACGTTTGGTCTAGGGTAGGCACTTACAAAACATCTTCTTCTCTTTCGTAATAGTTGTTATATCTTTTATGATGAATAGGTGGAATTTTCACTATTATCTTTCTTCTTGAATCATGTGGTGTATAGTAAGAGAAGACGAGAATTTTATTCACACTACTCTATTCTATCATAATTTTAAAGTACATTCCAAGTAAATATTAAAACCTGGAGCCTCCTTAAATGTTGACAATTTCAAATCCCTAAAATTCATGTATCTATAGAATGGTGTCATTATTATTTTTATATCACATTATTTATCTTCTCATAAAATATTACTCAACACTTAAAACCCTCATGATATTTTCTTCTACAAAATTGTGACTTGTATCTTCAAAAAAAAACATCACCACTAAATGTATTTAATTTTTCATTTTATCAGGTCAATTTCATGTGGTGTTACCATCTCAATACCAAAATATCACAACTCACTCATTAATATATGTTATTTTAAAATTATCCCCATGGGAATATAAAACATTCAAATTTATTCATGGATTAACATTTTCCATTTGTGATGTAAACCAGAGCTTCATAGTGTATCCTTATGTTGAATTATATTCTTTAAAACCTATCATGTTAATCATATGATTCAATATCATAATACAATATAAAATTTTTATTCTTTTATTACAATTAATTTTGGTAATTTATAAAAATAATTCATATGATTAATTCATTTAACCCAAATCTTTTTTTTTCAGTTCATTATTAGTAAATTCATAAATTAAAGTTGTATAGTGGTGAAGCCTTATGTGCATGAAGTACTATGAAATTTTATTTCCTTATATATTCACTATAATAGTATGAGAACATAGTATTTATCATATCTTCTAATAGTCTCAACATTCATCTTCTGGTTCACTTAGATTTTGGTGAGAAACACATCATTTTTTCATAATCCTTGTTAGTATAATGTATAAGCTTCTGATGATGTTACTCCTCATAGTGAAACTTCTTTGAAAATGTAATTATGTCATCATAGTCACTTAGGGAAGATTATAAAGGCCTAATACATGGGATTATGGCCTCAAGATATTAACAAAGGAACAACATGAATAACCCTTGGATAGAAACGTGTCGACCAACATGTGTTCTACCCCCTTTACCTAGGCTGTGTTGAACCTGGAGACTATTCTTATTACACTATTCCATTCTGATCATGGCTATGTCACCTTTAGGCTCATCCAACCAATAGGTCTGGCTACTTGTGCGATAGACAGATCTAAAGTGGACCATATTTTTAATGGACTCCTCATTTTCTTCCTTTTGATAATTCTTGAGTATTAAATAATAAAATTGTATTGATAGAAATAATTTAAAGCTTATAATTAAAATATTGTGTCTTACAAAGAAATTCTAAATCTAATTCCTTTTTTAAATCGCATTACCACCATTCACATAAATTACTTCATTATTCATATATACAAGTCACATTCCAACTTCAATATGGTGACCAGAAAATTTTAAACATAATTTAACATGGTTCTTAAACATAAATATCTAATAATTACCATAAAAGGATCATATAGGCCTACTATATATGTAAGATTACTCTCTTAATACATAAAAGATGGAATCCTTATTTATTTTACTGTAGTGAGCTCCTAAAATTCATTCTAGCTCCTAAATATTTATTGGATAAACTGGGGAATACATAATGAATAGGGTGATCTAATATACCAAGTAAGGAAATAAACATTATAAAGAATCATAACATCTATGTCAAAGGTATTCAATCATATCATAAAAGATAAGGCACAAGATAAATTGCATAGAAACATAACATAAAGAACATGGTATCATAAGATCATGGAATAATAACAAAGGTATAACTGGAATAAAACATGACATTAAAATTAGTTAATTCTAATATCCAAGATAACTACACTAGGTGAACAGAGTCACATAATGGATTAGGTTCACTACTTAATCCTATACATGATATCTAATGAGACTAAAATATTACTCAAAGCATTATAGGTCTACATAATTATGTACCCATCCATCACCTTCATTTCATGTACATACATATATATTCCACATAGGGATATCAATCATAAGGCATAACCATTGGAATTACCCATGGAGCGAAAATTGGTGCATAATCTTACTTCATATCATATTCTAATGAAATTTTATAATGAAGGAATTTGATAAATGATAATAAGTAATAAATTTCTCCATCCAAGTAAGGGAGAATAAATTAGGAAAATATGTGGTAGACATATATTCAAAATTTAGAATCAATAAATAACATTAAATGTATTTTTCATTAATTTAAATACTTTTAAAAATATTTAAAACAATCTTGAGTAAAATAACCATTTCACCTTGAGTAACAACAAAGGATGTCATGTTAGATGGAAAATAATTTTGAAATGTCACTTTTTACATTTCATGAGGAAAATCTCATTTGTATTTTAAAAAAACATTTAAAAATAGAAAAATTTATCAAAAATTATAGAAAACATTCTTATTTAAAATAAACATTGAAATATAATTAGGAATCTATAAATAATTCAGTGTTCATCCCAATATAAGAGTTTCATTCATTCCAAATACATTAACGAAAGACTCTTTTCACGTTTCTATAAGAAAGGTAAAAAATTATTTTTTTTTGGAAAAAAACAAGAATATCGTGTTAACAAAATTAAATACCGAATTAAGGTTGAAAATTGCTTTAAAAATCATATTAAACCATTTTTTAAATAATTTCTTGAATACATTGATTTGGAAGAAAAATTAATTTCAACAATGGAGATAAATGAAGTCTAATTTTCATTAAAAAAATCTTAAACATCTTAAGTACCAAAGAGAGAACAATTATATTATTAATTTAAAAAATTAATAATAAAATAAAAATAAACTTTAATGGTTTTATTAGTAAATTATAAACTAATTTTTTCAAATATATATTTAGGCATAAACAATCATGATTAAAATGAGATTGAAACCAAAACCCTTACCGCTTTAGTAAATTTTGAATCATAACTTCCCATGAATGAATTAGAAAAATTATAACAACAAATATAATAAATTAGAAATTATTAAAGATATAATATGTAAAGATTCATTATATACACTAATGAAAATAGATTAAGTTCGTAAAAGAACATGTGTCTCAAGGAAGGATATTTTGAGATGAAACCATTACAAATTTCATATCATTGATGTGAGGGTTAAAAAATGAATTGATTATGTGTATAAAAATTAAATCACCAAAAATTAATGTTTAAATATAATAAAAATAATTCAAATGTCATATCACACATAATTGTGGAATAATATAATCAACGAAGTTGACATATATCCTATATAATGGCAATTATGTTAAGAAACCCCTTACCTCACACTTCCTTTTAAGTTGATTTCTCTTTAACCTCATTTATAGTGGTAATAAACATGTTATTAACTTATAAGATAATAATATTATTATTAATAATGTCATATAATATCCTTTTATAAAATATTATCACTTTCTCATTAATTATCATTAATTATCACTATTGTTTCGTGTGTTAATTGTCTTATTTTCTCCTGCATGTTTAATTGTGAAAGTTCTCGATCTTGAACATAGGTTACGATTCAAAAATAATTAAAATTATATTAATTTTTAAAATATTTTTTTTAGATACATTTGTTTAATCACTATTTCGTTTTGAACATGTATAATGAATCCCATCTCTTCGTGGAGATGGTAGGTTGTATGGAGACTCAATAAATGTTATCATTTCCTTATTGAATGGTTAATGAAGAGGATTATTTATTAATTTTAGTGATTTAACATCATTTAATATATATATATATATATGTATTCATTAAATTTAACCTCTATTACCTTTCATATAAATCCTTAGTGAAAAATTAATTGCATAGCTCTGCGAGGAGGTAGTCTTTCGTACACACGAATGACAATATTATTGATTCAATGGATGATAAGGCAAGAGAGTATATGTTATATTTATTTTCCATACTTTTTAATATTTGACTTATATAATATATCAAAATAAAATTCATTTTTATTACCTTCCATATAAATAGTAAGTGTAAAATGAATCACATCTCTTAGTGAGGTGGTAGTTCGTTGTACATATGAGCGGTATTATCATATTATCTATAGAATAGAGAGAAATATGGTAAATGTAATATTATAATTTAAAAACTATATTTATATAACAAATATATTATATAATAATTATATAAAACATAATATCTATTCATATAAGTGGTTAGGAATTTTATTTCTTTGTGAGGTGGTAGTCTGTGTACACAATATCAACTGTTTCATTTCTCATTTGAGAGAGGAGTAAATGATTTTAGATCATGTAATTAACATAAAAAATATAAGTATATATAAGATACTTAATTTATTATACCAGTATGGTTTAATAATATTTTTAGTAGTTGGATGAAGAAATAAAATAAAATGCTTTATTTGGGATATTACTTCTTCTTCAAGAAACTTATTTTGGTTTACACCAAAATCCATACTTGGTAGGATTTACGAATACTAAATGGATTATAAGCTGAATTTATGGAATAAGTAAGTTTATTTGAATTTTTATTTTCTTAACCAATGGTTTTTTGAAGTGTGTAAATAAGATAAGAGGGATGGCATTTTATATGTGGTGGAGAGGACGCACTTGGAAATTTTGAAAAGAAATAATTTCAACCACTTTTTTATCAAACCAAGAGTTTAAGGCCACAACATTAAACATTACATAATATTTTGTTAAGTAAAGAATTCACATTGAGGATATTTTCAGGTTTATATTTTTACAGAATTAGTATATAACTATTACATTACATCTCAAAATATTACAAAGTAGAAACTTCTACTCAATTCAATTTTTTCACAATAATAAAACTCCTTAAATAAAAAAAGTGTTATATTATTAATATAAATCTTCTTGAATTATTCCTTTCTCTTAAAATTCCTTATAACCTATGATAAAACATTTAAGAAACTTGGGATTAGCATAAAAAAACTCAGAAAGGGTTATAAAACAAGGAAAGAAAACATTAGTGCATCAATACATACAAATCAATGAAATCATACTTTTCAGTCATAAACATAAGCTCTTTAACATACCTCAAAAAATCATAATATTTATGAATAACACATAGAAATAATAAATCATAAAGATAACATCTGGAATCTATATCATACAAACATTGTAGCTTTCACAACTACATAGGGAGTTATGTTTGGAATACCCATCACATTATATTCCCTAAATCTCTTAAGAGATACATTCACGTTTACCTCCATCAAATTCCCCAATGCATTGGAGATATATCTCAGAATCACCCTCCCTAGGTTTATCATAGAACCTCCTGTATACATAAACAATGACCAAGAACCATAACATAATCACAACACATAACACAAGAATAAATAAAAGATAAAATTTCTACATTGGAATCACAATATAACATTTAAATATATTGACATAATCGATAATTTCTCAAACCAATTTTTTTTTAAAAAATACATGGTATTTATTTTCATTTTAAAAAAACTATGGATTTTTAAGGAATACAAATATTAAATACTTCTCACAGTGGCGGAAATTTCATTTTCACCACATACGTTAAAAATAAACATTCATTTTGTAGTTTTTTAAAACTCTTTGTAGAAAAATATTCCTTTTGGAAACCATTTTAAAATTTTATTAATGATAATTTTTTAATCAAAGTGTCCCATAACACATTGAAAATTTTATAGTAATTAAAATTTTATGACATTAATGTCCATATAAATAAATCCTTAAAAATTGAAAACATGTAAATCAATAATAATGATTTAAAAGATTAAATATTTAAAACATATAAAACAATGTTTTAGTTAAAGAGTCCCTTAACACTTGAGAAAATACATGAATAAAAATAGTTAAAGAATATAATTAAACAAAAATTATAATATCATGAGAATATGGATATTCATTATATAATATTTCAAATGTTATTATATACACTATATAGGATAATAAAGGTGTACAATATCAAGATATGCCTCAAATGAAAGGAGATTGAGACATAGTCCCTTACGAAAATTCGGAATCCTAACAACATCACTTTGAAGTTAAGAAAATTACTTGATGAGAGAGAAAGGTGTATCTCATCACTTGGATATAAAATTTATTGAAATAAGTATATATAATAAAATATCCCAATATAAGAAAATGGAAATTAAGAGACATAACATAAAAAAATTCTTTGACTAAAAGAGGAGGGTTAAAGGTTCCCTTACTAAGATCATTTCTTAAATAAAATCGATTGATTCTATTTATTCACTATAAGTACACATAAATAAATTATTAATACAATATATGATAAAAAGTTATTTCTCACATAATCATAGAACAACATAATCAAGAAGTAGAATTTTAATACAAATAATGGAAATTGGGTTAAGGAGTTCCCTTCCCTTGTGTCTGACTTGACTCATTCATTATTCAATTTCCTGAATAATAAAATTAAGTTAATTTATAATTGATTAATAAAATTTTTAATTTTTATTATTCCTTTTATATCACTTGTTACCTTTTAATAACAATTTTTTAATTGTTTGAGTTCATATCGGACATTTTTTCAATGTTCGGAATTTGAGTCAAAAACGGAATTGTTATAATTACAATTTGTCTATGTGGTCCAAATTCCATTATCTCCAAAATATTAGTCATGATTCATATATCATATATATCATATATATCCATTATATATATATGCATTTATAACAGTACATAACATTTGGAGATAAGAAATGAAATGCACCGTTCATGGAGACGGTAAGTCGTGCGTAGGCATGGACGCTACTTTCATTTCATTTTCATGTTGAATGAAATGAAAACTTAAATATACATTGGTATATAATAATTAAATTATAATATCATATATAATTTCATTAACTCCAACCTTTATGCGTTCCAGGTATGTCATTAATGAGTCATATCACTTTGAGAGGGCGGTAGTCCGCACTTCCTCAAATGAAATTATCATATTTACCGATTATGGAAACCATAAAGGTATACTATAAATGAAAAATTCAGAATCATAGAGAAAATATAAATACAATATATATCACATATAAATATAATAACTTCATAATGGCCGTTATGAGTGGCAGTAGGAGAAAATTGAACAATCATCGTTTCGTGAGCCAGTAGTTCGCCGTCCGTAGAAACCGTATGTTCGTATCAATTAGATGGGGGTGTGTGGATGTGTAATTTGAATCCCCATTATAAAAAACAAACTATTATATATAATATACTGGTTTTTTTATAAAATAATGTAATAAATAGAGTTTAGGTTGTTGGAGAGGTAAAATAAAAGAAAAGAATTTGAGAGAAGACGTTACATTTAAATCGGGTAACTACATTTGGTTTGAACCAAAAGGATTTATTGAATCACCTTCTTCCCAAATTAAGGATTCTAGGTGGAATATAGGTATTTTGGTAGCTTATTTTAGTATATTTTGGACGATCCAATGGGATTGAGATGTGTGAGTAATGGGTTAGCGTTGGTGGCCATTTATAAGAGGGAGGAGGGGCTCTTTAGGAAAGTTTGAAATTATTATTTTATTATAAAATGAATTTCTATTTCAAATGATCCAAAACACATTAAATTAAAATCTAATATGAATATATTTCTAAATAAAATCATCCAATAATAATTGAATAGTTTTTGGATATTTTTTAATCCTTATCGTTTTTATTTAACCCTTTTTTACTCTTACTGTTTTATCAAGCATTTAACACTTTGAGAATAATAATATTTACCAAAACCAAAAAAATATCTAATTAAAGAGTCAATAATAAAATTATATACGTATCATAACTATTTTTCAGAATCATATATTTTTTTAATCTTATAATATTTAATTAAATATTTTATATTTTAAAATATGAATTATGTCAATTTTGACAGTATTCATATCATGACTTCATAAAAATCCATAACAATTTAATTTATTCAAATAAACTTCATTAATAAAGATATACCTTATATATATTCCATAAAATTCTTGGATGATATCAGAATAACCAAATTACATTAATTTTAACATTTATAATATCATTTATTTGAATCCTTAATTAATGAAGCAATCAGTGCATCTTCATTGTGTCATAATTAAACTTATTTATTTAATATCTAAAAATTATAAATAAAATACCATGATTTAGGAAATATTATTATATTTATAATTACTTTTTATAGTTAAAAATAGAAGATATATAACACCATATAAAAATTATTTTACTAAAAGATATATGTTTATGTTACATTTTCCTTAACTTTAAATTAATTTTTATAAAATGTCATTTTCACTTACAAGTGGCTCCATGGGGTCCCAAAATCGACCCAAGGATTGAAATGGTCAAACATGTATCATCCAATAGTATTAGGACACTTGTTAGGGTAATGTAATATTTTTATAATATTATTTTTTACCCTTATTTACCAGATTTACCCTTTAACCTTGGAAAATAAAATATTTACTGAAATTACTATGCATAATGTCAAAAAATAAAAGTTACCTATTTAAAAAAAATTTAAAACTATTTTAAAATATGGAATCCATTTTTCCAAATATAAAACATAGAAGTGGCAGAAATTAATTTAAAATTAATTTCTGTTGCCAAAACCAAAAAGTGTGTTTTTAAGAAATAATAACTATCAAAAGATTGGCACATGTTTATGTACAATTTCAAAGTGAAATTACATAAAATAACTAAAATTGGATTAAAGGGTAAAAATATAATCCAATTACACTTTAAAACCAGTAAAAATAACAATCTAACTATATAAATAAATTATATTAAAATGTATTTTTGAATTAAAATGCACTATTTTTAACTATTCATTAAAAAATGAAATTTATCAGGAAAATACCAAAAATTTACCCAACATAAATTTTGAAGTTCCTATTCCAAATAATAATTTTATTTTTTCAAATAGAAAAAATAAAAGGGGAAAACTATATTTAAAATGGGTTCACTATCAAAGGGAGGTAAAACGACTTTAAAAGAATATTAGAGTATTTCATGCTTAAAATCAGATTATTTCTTATTTTAAGCCTCTAAAATTTATTGGATAAATGTAGATACATTAAAAAAACATGTAAAATCATATTTTAGTTAGTTATGTTCATTCCCACTAGTACAAAGACTAGGCGTTAACTACCATTTAAAATAATAATATTATTATATTATTTTTTTGTATAACTCAAAGTTGTGTGCAACAAAAGATTTCAAAAAAACCTATTGTTGCGTTTTGAGTACACAATCTAACAATGTGTCCTCTTCAACATAAAATTAATATTTTATTCATAATTATTAATATATATGAAAAGGTATTATTCTATAAATACCTGGGTCATTACATCCTTCCCCCATTTGGAAATTGTGTCCTCGTAATTTTAAAATTGGGCATGAAATCTTCATTGGAAGTCCCACATCCTAAAAAGTGTCAATAAAACTATCACTTTAAAAGAAATAAGGAGAAGTACAAAGGTTACCCGAGATAACCCATACTAGGATTTCATGTAAGAAAACATGGATATAGAATAGAAACAAATCATCAAGTTTGGATGGAGGGTGATAGATCACGTGATTAGGATAAAGTTAAAAACAAGAAACCACAAACTGGTAATGGGTTAAATGGTCTTTGATTAGCCAGTAGGAAAATTAAACGGACATTATTTTTTTGTTTTAAGTTCCCATTAATAAATTTGAAGAATTTATTTATGATATTCACTAAGAACATAACGAAATATACTTACATTTCAAGTAGAGTTTCATCCTTTAATAAGTTTATACCCAAAACTCATCTTTTCTCCGAATAAAGAGTATTCAAGATGATTTAGCCACACCTGAAGTGCTAGAATAAACATCTAGAGAATCACATAATCCAAAAAAGAAGAACTATATATCTCCCCTATCTTTAAACATTAACCAAAAACAAAATGGTTAGTACAAGTTCAGATAGTCCCAAAAAGGAGAATACTTTATAAAAATAAATACTACTCTTAATCTCCAAAATTCCAAAAACAATACCAAAATTTCAATAAATACCATTCAAGAAACAACTGTCCTTAATATTATTCAAAGTAATATGAACTAATATTGAAACCCAAAACACATAAGGATTTAATCATACAGTCTTCCAGAATAAATCTTAACATTTATCTCCAAATAACATCAGCTAATTTCAAAGTCTCATACTGAAAATTAATTAACCTAATCACATATTCTCTATGATAGGTTAATCATTTTCATAAATAAACCAAATCGATATATATACATAATAAAAACCTATATTCTTCCAAAATAAAATTCCACCATTACTCATCAATTAAAATCCCAATGTATTGTATTTTCCTTATGCATATAGTGTTCCCAAAATAGAGAACGTCTTCTAAAATAAACTGTATCACTTAATCACCAAATCATTTTCCTACAGTAAGGATATCCATTTGATAAAACATAAGTTCCAAAAATCAAATTATTCTTGATCCATAAATTTATTTAACTAAACCCAATTACTCATACTAACTAGGGACTTCACATAGTCCAGTGGTAGGTGATCAATCCTAATTTCACTTTGTTTGTGGGTTCGATTCCCACATCTTTTTCCAATATGATGGGTTGTCACACAGTCTAAATGTTTTCATTTCTCAAAAATTATATAATTTTATAACATTCCCAAAAATGAGATAAATTCCTCAATAATATCCATAACATATTTTAACCATAGATGTTATCTCGTACCACTCATTTTTATCCCAAAAAGAATTAACTCGTAATTCCCTCAAATTCAAGGATCATATAAACCCAAATGGTTCTTTATAACTATATCCACAAAATAAAAGATAATTATTCCTTGAATAACATTTTCACGTATCAAATTTCAGGTTTATACATACAAGAAAAATTATTCAAAAGTAATCTTATCATTAATACATTTAAAAAAATCATCATCCATAGAACCAACATAACTCTTCAATTAATAAAATGTAGACATCTTAATCATGGAACATTCTTCCAGATCATTTATCCATGTTTTTTCATCTTATTATTTTATACTTCTTTCCTACAAACAAAATCATGAATCATATCCTATGATTAAAAAATATCAAAACAACAGCTAAGAAATAATCCATACCTTTCATAGGTTGTTTTCAGTTACTTCATCATCAATTGGAATGGAATTAGGCTTTGGTAAAGATATATTTGTATAGTCCTATCGATCCCATTCCCATCCCTTCTTTATAAGACGTCTAATTTTATAATGACCATGCACACCATATTTAAAACATTAAAATGATCCCTCTGAAATAACTTATTTCCCTTTCCTAGAGTCAACTAGATGATTCCTTTTTCCATGGTAGGTTATTGCCTTATGACCTTCATTTCCACATCTGAAACATCTTCATGTCCCTTTGAATCAATTTTCTATGTGTTTCTTTCCACATCCTTGACACATAGGTTTTTTAATATACTTAAATTTATGATTATTACCTGAACATCCATTGGTATTCATTTATCGCAAAAATGATGCCTTATAAAAATACCTAAGGTTATAGTGGTCAATCATGATTCCATATTGTTGGTTGAGAATAACCACAATAGTTCTCATTACAACTCCCATTTCATTTGTTTTCTCATTCAGAAAGTTGTTACCGTTTTCTTCACATCCATTGTTACTTTGCTTCCAACTAGATCCATCCATTTACTAAAACCAAAAAGGTAAGTTTAAGAATATTAGTAAAATCATTATATAATATCTTATGAGGAGTGTAATCAGTAATATATACTTATTAGTATAATCTTAAACTCATAAAATTTATCTAAAATAATTATGACTCTTTATAATATTATAACCATTATAGTTATGTCACTTATGATAAAATAATACCCTATAATTTAAAGTTACTTAAACTGACCTATGATACCAACTGTAAGGCCTCATCCTTAAACATTACATAATCTTGAGTTAAGTATACATTTCGCCTTGAGGATCTCTTCAGATTTATAGTTTTATATAATTAGGTACTAACTATTACATTAAATCTCAAAATACTAAAAAGTAGGCACTTCTAATTTATCCAATGTTTTTCAGAATAATAAAACTCAATAAATAAAACAAGAGTTCTTTTCTGAATATAAGTATTCTTTAATTCTTCCTTTCTCTTGAACTTCGTAGGAGCTTGTGAAAAAACATTTCAAAAACATGGGATTAGCATAAAAATATCAATAAGGGTTATAAAACAAGGAAAGAGAACATTACTACATCAATACATACAAATCAATGAAATAATATTTTTCAATAATAAGAATAATCTCTTTAACATACCTCACAAAACCATAGGATTTATGAATAACACATAGAAATCATAAATCATAAAGGTAACATGTAGCATCTATATCTTACTTAAATTATATATTTCAAAGCTACATAGGGAGTTACATTTGAAATACCCATCACAGTATATTTCCAAAATCTATTAGCAGAAACATTAACATTTTCCTTTGTCACGTTACCCGATGCATTGGAGAGCTATCTCAGGCTCACTTTCCCTAGGTTTATCATGAAACCACCTATATACATAAATACTTACCAAGAAACATAACATAATCATAACACATAACACAATAATAAAGGAAATATAAAATTTCCACATTGCAATCACAATATAAAATTTAAATATATTGACATGGTAAATCCATTAACAATACCATTTTCAATACCAAAATACATAAAAAGAGTATATGGTATTTATTTTTCTTTTAAAAACACTATGTATTTTTAAAAAATCCAAATATAAAATATTGCTCACAGCGGCGGAAAGGTTATTATCACTGCATACGTTAAAAAGAAACATTCATTTTTTCGTTTAGTAAAATGCTTCGTAGAAAAAAATCCTTTTGAAAACCATTTAAAACTTTTAATAGAGATATTCTTGAATAAAAGTATCCCATAACACTTTGACAATTTTCTAGGAATTAACATTTTAAAACAATAATTTCCATATAAATAAATCCTTAAAAACATTTTGAAAACATGGACATAAATAATAATTATTTATAATATTAAATCATTAAAACTTTTAAAACAATGTTTTAGTTAAAGATCCCCTTACCACTTGAGAAAATAATTGATTAAAAATAGTTAAAGAATAACATTACAAAAAACTTATAATATCATGAAAATATGTATATTCATGATATAATATGTCAAAGTATAGCATATACACCATATATGATAATAAAGTTTCACAATTTCAAGATATGCCTCAAATGAAAGGAGACTCAGACATACATCGTTACGAAAATTTGGCAGCCTAATGATAACAATTTAAAATTCTAAAAATTAGTTTATGAGAGATAAAATGATCTCTCATCACATGGAGATACAACGTACATAAATAATTATATATAATAACATATCACAACATAAGAAAATGGAAATTAAAATACATAACAAAAAATAAGTCTTCGACTAAAAGAGGAGGGTGAAAGGTTCCCTTAAAAAGATCAATTTGCAAATAAAATAGATCAATTTTTTGTAATAACTATAAGTATGCATAAATCAAGTATAAATAAAAGATACCATAACAAAATTTATTTCTCACATAACTGTAGCATGACATAATCAACAAGTATAATTTTAACTCAAATAATGGAAATCGGGTTAAGGTGTTCCCTTACCAGGTGTACGACTTGACTCGTTCGTTATTTAATTTCATGAATAATAAAATTAAGTTAATTTATACTTTCTTCAGAACATTTTTCAATTTTATTATTCCTTTTATATCACTTATTACCTTGAGATAATAATTATTTAATTATTTAAATTCATATCGTACATTTTGTCGATGTTCGGAATTGTTGTCAAAAATGAACTTGTTATAATTACAATTTGTCCATGTTGTCAAAAGTATATTTTATCCAAAATATTATTCATGATTTAGATATCATATATATATATTATATATATATAAATCCATTATATATATGTATTGATAATAGCACAATACATTTGGAGATAAGAAATGAAATGCATTGTTCATGGAGACTGTAAGTCGTACATACGCATGAGCGATACTTTCATTTTTATTTCATATTTAACGGAATGAAAAATTAATGATACCTAGGTATATTATAATTCCATTACAATATAATATATATTCTAATTAACTCCATCCTTTATATGTCCCATGTATGGCATGAACGAGTCATATCACTTTGAGTGGCAGTAGTCTGCACTTCCTCAAATTAAAGTATCGTATTTCGCCATTATGAAAACCCTAAAGGTATGATATAAATGAGAAATACTGAAGAATAAAGAAAATATAAATATAATATATATCACATATAAATACAGTTCCATCATAATGTCCACTATGAGTGGCGGTAGGAGATAATTGAACAATCACCATTTCATGAGGCAGTAGTTCATCATCCACATAAACAGTATGTTTGTATCCATTAGATGGCGGTGTGTGCATGTGTTGTTAAAATCCTCCTCACAAAAAAATATTAGTATATTTAAGTTAATGGTTTTTTTATAAAATAATGGAATAAAGATAGTTTATGGGAATGGAGAAGGAAAATAAAAGAAAAGAACTTGAGAGAAGATGTTACCTTGAAATCGGGTAGCTACCTTTGGTTTAAACCAAAAAAGTTTTATTGAATCGCCTTCTACCCAAATAAATACTTCTATATGGAATATAGGGATTTTTATAGCTTATTGGATCATATTTTTGATGATCCAATGGGCTTTATAGGTGTGAATAATGGGTTAGAGTTGGTAGCCTTTTATAAGAGGGAGGAGGGGATCTTTAGGAATGTTTAAAATTATTATTTTATTATAAAATTATTTTCTGTTTAAAAAAATCCAAAACTCATTAAATTGGAATATAATATTAAAATAAGTCAAAATAAAATCATTTAATAAGAATTGGACTGTTTTTTGATATTTTTTAATCCTTATCGTTTATATTTAACCCTTTTTTACTCTTATTGTTTTATAAAGCATTTAACACTTTACGAATAAAAATAGTTACAAAAACAAGAAAAATATCCAATTAAAGAGTCAATAAAAAAATTAGAATTATGATAACTATTTTCCAAATACTATATTTTTTGAAATTTTATAATATTTAAAAAATATATTATATTTTAAAATGTGATTTTTTTTTCAGTTTTGACAATATTCATATCATGACCTTTTAAAAAACCATAGTAACTGGATTGATTAGAATAAAATTAATTAATACAAATATGACATGTATCTATAATACATAAAATTCTTTTATGATATCAAAATTACAAAATTACATTTATTTTAACATTTATAATATAATTTATTTGAATCATTTATGAATGAAGCAATCACTGCATCACCATTTTGTCATAATTAAATATATTTATTTGATGTCTAAAAATTATAAATAAAATACCATGATTTAATAAATATTATTATATTTCTAATTACTATTTATAGTTGAAAACATAACATATATAACACCATATAAAAGTTCTTTTTAATAAAAGATATATGTTTCTGTTTCATTTTCCTTAACTTTAAATTAATTTTTATAAAATGTCATTTTAACTTAAAAATGGCTTCATGGGGTCCTGAGATCGACCCAAGGATTCCCATGGTCATTCTTGTATCATCCAATAGTATTAAGAAATGTTTTATGGTAATTTAATATTATTATAATATTATTTTTTACCCTTATTTTTCAGATTTACCCTTTAACCATGGTCAATAAAATATTTACTGAAATTAATATTCACGAGGTCTAAAAAAAATTACCTATTTAAAAAATTTGGAAAAACTTATTCAAAAAATGGAATTCATATTTCCAAATTTATAACACATAAGTTGCATAAATTAATTTAAAATTCATTCCCATTGTCAAAACCAAAAAACGTGTTTTTAAGAAATAATAACTATCATAAGATTTGCAATTTTTTATATAAACATTCAAAGTTAAATCACTTAAAATGGATAAAATTGGATTAAATGGAAAAAATATAATCTAATTACACTTTATAATCAATAAAAATAACAATATAACTATATAAAAAAATTAGATTAAAAGGCAGTTTTTAATTAAAATGAAGTATTTATCATTATTCATCAAAAATGAACATTATCAGAAAAATACCAAAAATTTATCCAAAGTAAATTTTGATTACTCTCATATAAGGAAGAATTTTATTTTGTCTAATTTAAAATATAAAAGTGACAAAAGTTATATTTAAAATCGGTTCACCATCAAAAGGCAGTAAAACAACCTTTAAAGAATATTAGAGTATTTCATGCTTAAAATCGAATTATTTCTTATTTTAAGCCTCTAAATTTTATTGGATAAATTTAAATAAATTTAAAAACATGTATAATCATATTTTAGTTATTTCTATTCATTATCGATAGTACAGTGGCTAGGCGTTAACTACCATTTAAAATAATAATATTATTATATTATTTTTTTGTATAACTCAAAATTGTGTGAAACTTTTTATTTCAATGAAACATGTTGTTACATGTTGAGTACACTATAAAAAAAGTGTACTCTTTAACATAAAATTAAGATCTTATGAATAAATATTAATAGACATGAAAATTGTTATTCTATAAATACCTAGGTCATTACAAAAAAGACCAAAAAGTGACCATTTTATAAACATTGGAGATATAAGGTCAAAATATAACCATATAATAGGAATTAGATTAATGTTTTTTCATGTTTTCCCTTATATTTTTATTTTATCCCCCTGGTGAACTAGTTTTTACCTTAACCAGTTTAAATAATTTTTACAGTTTTCACTATTTATTATGATGAAAAATTAAGTTCAAATTATTATATAATATATTATTATTATTATTATTATTAAAAATATTGAATCCATTTTCCCAAATTCTGTTAATAGAAATGGAATATTTTAATTTAAAATTAAACCCACAAACGTGGTGAGAAAGTTGTTTTCCAAAGAGAAAAAGATCAAAAGTTTAAAAATGTCTTATATAAAAAATTAATATAAAAATGATTCAAATTAAATAAATAGGATTAATAGATATATATAATTTAACTAATTCCACTTTTAAATGAATTTTAAAATAATTTTGATATCTTTAAATTATTTAAAATAAAGTATAATTCTTAATAAAAACTATATTTTTTTACTATTCATCGAGAAAATAAAATTTTCATAAAATTTTCAAAAACTAACTCAAAAATTATTTAGAAGTGAATATTTTAAAAAAAATATTTTTCTAAATAATATTTCTAAAAGTTTTAAAAATTAATTTTAAAATAAGTGTACAAAAGGTGAAAACACTTCTTTTTTAGAAAATCAAATTTACATTTTTAGCGTAAAATTAGATTTATTCTTATCTCTTGTCTAGAAAAAACCTAAGATGACTATTAAAAAATTTATTGAATGTAAAATATATTAATTTCATCAAAAGTATTCACCAAATGTGATTTATTTAATTTATTGAGATAAAACATGTTTGTCCCAAAAAAATATATTTTTTCAAAGAAAAATATTGTTAATACTGATATGGTTTTTGTTTTCATTTATAATTAATTATTCACAAAATGATTAATTTTTATACATGTGTAAACCATATAATTTCATAATTTACTTAACATTATCCATACCCTCCATTCAAATGACTAGGTGGTAGCTATCATATTAAATAATAAAAGTTTAAGACTATATCACATTTCGTTAAAACTCAGTGTTTCATATTGCGAAAGCTTTAAAAGAAATCAAAATTAATTGGAAAATGTATTTTATAAAATATTAAGTGTTACATTTTACCACACGCAAAATAAATATTTCAAAATTGGAACTTGTTCAATGTAATCAAGGGTTCATCAATTGAAAATCCATTTTTGGGATATCAAAATCGTAAAAAGGGTTAATAAAACTTCCCATACCAAAGTTAGTAACTGATGTGTGAATATAATCTACAATAATACATACTTGGTTTAAATAGGATAATATTAGTGGGAATAAAATATTTGGTTATTGAAGAAATGTGCAATGTCCAAATAATAATGAATAGTGATAAGCATCATTGATCATAATAAAGTGATTGATCTTTAGAAAATATATAACCATAAAACCATAAACCAAAGAGGTGAGAAAAAAGAACATTTAAATCAATAGAAATTATGGTAATATGACTAAATTTAAATTCAATATAATTTTCCTAAAGTTGAATAATTTTCATTAAAATATATATTTAGTTTATTTTTTTCTATTTCATAAGCCCAATCACATACTTTGGTTTTGCTACAATAAATTTCCACATAAACCCTTAATCTAAAAAATATTGTTGAATTTGTTTATTTCTAAATCACTTGTGGATCATAACATCCATAAAATAATGATAATTAATTCCTTATACCTCTAGTTTTTATAAAAAATATAATTTTTGGAATAGGTTATCCCATAATATTCAAACATCAATGTAATCCATTCGATGAATAGTTAACCTTAAGGCCCCTCCATGTCTGGCCAAAATTAATATCCAAAATTTAGAAATAAGGTCACTGAATTTCCAAAATCATCTTGTCATTAATCCCCCAAACAAAATGAATTGTAACTTAATGTCAGATACCAAATATGTAAAAATGATGATCATACATTATCCTAAAACATGGTAATATCATAAATTACCATAAAACCTTAATGAAAACATATATGCTTTCAAAGATTAATACTTTACTCATAAAATCACATATTATTAAATATATTCCATAAAAATAGATATTTGATAAACTATCTCAATGACAACATATAACACTTTGTCATCAAACCATTAATTATTTCCAACTAAATCAATACTATCCAATTTACTTTATCCATATCAATATTCTATTTATCCAAAGTAGACAACATTTTTGCAACATTTGAAACATATTAATAGTGATATTCCATTAACAATGTGTTTTTCAAAAAAAATCACCATTGCATTAAATAAATTACCGTGTTCATCAATGTCATTCAGATTATTCTTTTAGGTCTTTAATGAAAAACTTCTCAATGAAATAACTTATATATTTTATAATTATTGAATTAAATTATATAAAATATTAAATCATTCCACTTCATTCTTAAACATTTTACAAGGCTTCTTCTTCTTATTCTATACTACCTTATTATTTTTATATTCCATTTTTAATCTCTTCATCAACAATAAAAAAACCTTTACACAGACAACATTTTTTCTTTTTGTGATTTCAATCTAGGACCTCAATTTTCATAATGATTATACTTCCAACTTTTAAAATATTTAATCGTTAATGATACTTTAGGGAGATCATTGTGCTCATCTATTTTGTTAACAGATCTTTTTATTTTTACTTTGAAATTATTTTCTTTGTTTCCTCCTTTTATACATCCAAAACATCTTTTGTTACTATAAAATGTTACCATGTATGATTCTTTCCACATTATTGACATATTGGAAATTAAATATTTTTCCTCTATGTCCTCTACCAACTGAGATCTTAGTGAACTCTATCATTCTAGTACCCCCTATTTCTAGTATGTAAACTATACTTTATGCTTTTTATGGTATATAAAGTGTAAGGGTGATAGTTGGGAGTTTTGGGAGAACATTGGCATTGTTTTTTGAAGCTAAAGGGAATTCGAACAGTCGACGCACAGTTTTTCTAACCGTGTGACCGAACTGTGTGAAGTTGTAGGTTTGAGGTAGGGATACTCAGCACAATCTGCACACGTTTAGTGGAACCGTGTGATGAGGCCATGTGAGGTTTTGACTAGGCAATATCAAAATCATGATTAGCGCATGGTTTGTCTAACCATGTGAACTAAATGTGTCGATGGTTTATGTGAGATCCTAAAAAAATGAATCTCACACGTTTGTTCCTTTATGTGGGTCATTTTTTCTCTTAAGAGGACATAACTCGGGATTTTTCTTCTCCTATATCCAAATAAGGTTCTCCCATCGATCTGAATGCGATCTGACGTCTTCCCTTAGTGAATCGAAGCCAGATTCTTGAGGTATGTGATCATTATTCTTTGTTCATGATTGGTTTCTTAGATATAATTTGATAGATTTCTCCTCTTCCCTAGGTTTCTTATATCAATGATTTTTATGGGTTGATCTTGGTGTTTGGATGCCAAATATGATGATATTTGGTCTATATCTTTCTAGGTAAATTGATCTAAGGCGGGTTCTTGGAGAATCGACCCGATTTACTAGTGTGTTCTTTCTTCGTTGGGGTTTTTGTAACACCCTGACCCCAGTTACCAGAGTTTGTAAATTATTACATAACATTGGAATGACCACAAAAGATCATGTCTCGAAAGACTGATTAGTTTAGTAGCCTTGGAATCAATAGATACATTCATAAAGTTTACATTACATAATAAAGTGAAAACTACAAAAACATCTTGTCTCCATAGACCACACTCATATCCCCTCATACTGTCCCTGTAATTCATTCATAAAATACATCTTCACATCCTGGGAAAAATAAAACGTAGAAAGGGGTGAGCTCAGATGCCAAGTAAGGATAACAATATAGCGGAAACTTTCATAAATAAGCATAAGCATTTAAGAAAATGTATAACTAAAACAAAAGCCTTTTAAACATGAACTTCAGCATAATATGGCAGAAATAAAATGAAATAATTCCATTTACTTATTCACATGGATATTCTACTAGTCGAATAATCACATGCAATATCAATAACCACTTTCATAATGATGGAATACATAATGCCAGACTATCAAAACCACATAGTCAAGGCCTTATGACAAGACTACAAATAAGATTTTGTTAAGGCCTTATGAAAAGACACTAGTATGTCTCATGAGACCTACCGATGCATCTAGGAGCTATATCGGGCTTCACCTGTCACTTACTAAGTCCAATGCATTCCTCATATGAAAAAATGTAAACATAACATAAACATTAATATTAAACTAGCATACGAAATTTCAATACTTTATCCATAAACCATGAATGGTATAAAAATAACACATCTATAGTCAAACATATCACAAAACATTCAATATAATATGGAGGTTTTGTATCATAATAAATCAACTCCAAATAAGCTTAAAATCTATCAAAAGATGTTGACATAGATGAAATAAAAACTATTTGAGAGAAATATCTCTTTTTTGAAATCATTTAAAAGTCACATGATTATAAAATAAAACATTTAATTTGAAAATATTCTTATAAGCTTTTAAGGGAATCTTTGACTATTTTATAATGGCGAAAAGTAGTCACACCCGCCGTATAAGTTAAAAAAGAA
Source organism: Viscum album (assembly GCA_963277665.1). Lineage (NCBI taxonomy): Eukaryota > Viridiplantae > Streptophyta > Magnoliopsida > Santalales > Viscaceae > Viscum > Viscum album. The sequence goes on along the minus strand of OY728143.1, from coordinate 1,160,674,703 downwards.
ATTCTTACCTTAATTTTGTCGAAAAGGTTAAAAATGACCTTGTTTGGAAAACGACGGAAAGATTCCTTTATAAACAATTTATAAAAATTCAAAAAAGGGTATAAATGACTTTAAACCATATTTTATAAAATAGTAATAATGTTTTGAAATACATTTTTAAGAAACATGGATGTGGATGATAAAGAGATCCCAATAGATAATTACATATAAACAACCTTGGGTAATGAAGATATTGTGAAATTAACCATTACCTTGTAATTTTCCTTGGTCGCGGGTAGGTTAACCACCTGTATAATGATTAAATAAGTGTTATTAAATTATACAGGAAACATATATATTAATATGATATCATATATTATCTTTTAACATTGCTTTGTTAATAATATATTAGTATTATCGTCGTTTCGGGTGTTAACAGATTCATTTTCCTTTGTATTATTTGTTATGTGAGAAATAATAATTATGGATTGGATGTATCTTATTCATATTCAGAATGATATCAAGTCTTTAAACATTATTTTTAATCATCAAATGAAATTTATTCTTGAATGGATACGATGGGGAATGAATCTCATCGCGTTCGTGGAGACGATAATCCGTACGTACACACAAGAACCAATATCATTATTTTGATATTAAAATAATATATAATTGGATGTTATATCATATATACAGAATCATTATCATGTTATATTTATTATTTACATTAATTACACATCATTATTATACCCATCCAAATAATAGTGTATTGAATAACAATTACACCACGACGTGGATATGGTAGGCCGTACGTACGCACGTATGGTGACATGCCATTCAAAGGGTGGATAGAATAATAAATTTGGTTGTACCATAATTATAATAACATCACAGTATATAGAATATACTAGAGTTATTATTTTATAGTGGAAGCAACAAATAAAAAGGAAGTGGAAGAAGAAAGGAACTTGAAAGTGGGTGGTGAAATTATTACCTCTTCTTCGGGTTCTTCCTTTTAATCTGATCAAAAGGGTTCCTTAAGATGGCTTTATGATCAAACTAAGGCCTCTAAATTGAACTAAGGGCTGTTTATAGGATATTTGGATAGGGTTTGGCTGATCCAAATGGCTTTGAAGGTGTAAATTGGAGAGAAGGGGGAGTGCCCTTTTATAAGAGGGGTGAGGGGCACCTTAGGAAAAGCTAGAAATATTATTTTATAATAAATTCATATTAATTTTCTAATTACTACAAACTGCTTTATTTATAGTCTAAGGTGGGTATGGGTCGAAAACAACTAAACCAATAGGTTTTAGACAGGTTTGGGTCACTTTATTAACCTTATCATTTTTTTAACTCTTAGTTAATTAGTTTGACATTTACCATGTCTCTTTGTATTTTTATATTATATGGTTAATAAATTTACTATAAACTTCCATGAGAACCCAAAGTGGTTCATTAATGAAACACCTATAATTATATAAGTCTCTTTGTCGATCCTTAGATTTTTAGGAATAGAATATCAATTTATAATATAATATTTTTTTTAAAAACTCCTTTATGTCAATTTTGACACTATTTAATAATTGATTTTTGTTAAAGTCTTAAAAACTTTATTAATTCAAACCCAATTAATTTAAGCAATAATAAAATATCATATTAACCAATAAATTTCTTGTATTTCATCTAAACGTTCAAATTATATTTATTTTAACATTTATAATATCAATTATTTGATTCTTTCATTAATAAGGAAAATACTGCATCATTATTGTGTCATAAATTAATTGAATTATTAATGGTCTAAAAATTATAAATAAACTACAATTATTTATGAAATATTTTTATATTTATAATGAATATTTATAGTCGAAAATATAACATATATAACCCTACATAAAAATTGTTTTTCTAAAAGATATATGCTTATGTCATTTTTTGTATTTATTTTAACTTAATTAATATAAAGTGTCATTATCACTTACATGTGGCTCCATGGGGTACCAAAATCAACCCAAATATGGCCATGGTCGTACATGTGTCAACTAATAGGGTTAGTAAACGTTCTAGGGTAATTTAATATTATTATAATATTATTTTGTATCCTTTCTTATAGGATTTAAGCCTTTACTATGGTAAAAAAAATATTTAACGAAGTAATTATTCAAAATGTATAAAAATAAAATATACCTATTTACACAATTTGTACCTCATGATTCTAAATAATTAAACCATTTTTCTAAATTCAAAACGCAGAAGTTGTTTAAATTAATTTAAAATTAATTCCCTTTGTCAAAACTAAAAGCGTGTTTTAAGAAATAATTATTATTAAAAGATTGAGACATGCGTATGTCCAGTTTAAATGTGAATTTATGTCCAATGACCAAATATGAATTAAATGGTAAAAATATAATCAAATTATACTTTAAAATCACTCAAATTCATAATTTATCACTATTAATTATTTCGATTAAAAACGTTTTTTTAATTAAAATTTAGTAATTTTCACTATTCATCCAAATATGAAAATTATCAGAAAAGGACCAAAAATTACACCTAAGCTAATTTAGATATTCCAAATACAAAAATGAAGTCCAATTTAAAAGTTAAAATTTATAACATTTCAAAAAGTGGGTATTACTATTCATAACAGCTAGTTTGATTGGTCGTGGTGTGTTAGAACTCGAAGTTGCGTACAACATGCACTACTGTATTATTCAAAGAGAAATGTACCATGGAAGCTTAGGGTGTTACATTATCTCCTCCTTCAAATAATTTCATCCGCAAAATTTCTAGAATATTACTGCATAAAAAGACTTGGGTGGTTCTTTATCATAAGTTCCTCGGGTTCCCACGTTGCATCTTCCATCTTATGGTTTCTCCATAGAACTTTTACAAGACGAGTCATCTCGTTTCTCAACACTTTGTTCTCTCGTATCAAGAATATTGACGGGCTCTTTGCAATAAGATTGATCGGGTTCCAGTTCTACTTCCTCATAAGTGAGTACATTCATTGGGTCAAACATGTATTTTCTCAATAGTGATACGTGGAACACATCGTGAACTTTGGAAAGACTTGGTGGCATTCCCAAACGGTAAGCTACAACCCCAATTCGTTCTAGTATTTTGAAATTCCTATGTACCTGGAACTCAATTTACCTTTCTTACCAAAATGTATAACTCCCTTCCATAGATATACCTTCATGAAAACAAGATCCCCTACCTGAAATTCCAAATCCTTCCTTCGGTTGTCGGCATAGCTCTTCTGCCTACATTGAGCTGCTTTGACGTGGGTTTGGATTAATTTCACCTTTTCCATTGTTTCCTCCAATAGTTCTGGGCCTATGAGTTTTCTTTTATCAACATCATCCCAATAGGTTAGTGTGTGACATCTCTTTCCATATAACGATTCATATGGTTCCATCCTAATACTTGAATGGAAGCTATTATTATATGAAAATTCTACCAGAGGTAAATATTGATCCCACATACCTTGAAAGTCAAGTGAGCATGATCTCAACATGTCTTCTAAGGTTTGAATAGTCCATTCTGATTGTCCATCAGTTTAGGGGTGGTACGAAGTGCTCTAATGAAGTTCAGTTTCCCGGGATTTCTGAAGACTTTTCCAGAATCTTGATGTAAAACGTGGATCATGATCAGAAACAATCGATATGGGTACTCCATGAAGTCTCATAACTTCATTAATATATAGTCTTTCTAAACATTCAAGTGGTAGATCCTCTCTTATAGCAAGAAAATGTGTTGACTTGGTAAGACGATCAACAATGACCCATATTGCATCGTTCCTTCTAGGAGTATTTGGTAGTCTCGTGGAAAAGTCCATCGTGATATTATCTCATTTCCACTCATGTATTAGAAGAGGTTGCATCACTCCTCTGGGTTGTTGCCTTCCAGCTTTCACTTGTTGACAAACTATACATCTTGACACAAAATCTGCAATCTCCCTCTTCATGTTGTCCCACCAAAAATGTTCCTTCAAATCCTTATACATTTTGGTGCTCCTAGGGTGTATAGAGAAATTGGAACTATGAGCATCATCCAAAAATTCCCTTTTTAGATCAGGTATCTCGGGAACACAAAGTCTCTTCCCAAATTTCAAAATTCCATCTCCATACACAAAGTCACTCAATCTCCCATCATTCACATCGTTAATCTTTTTTTTAACTCTTCATCATCGGTCTGAGAACTCTTTATAATTTCTATTAAAGATGGTTTGGAAACCATTTGAAAAAGCATTGATGTTTCACCTTCCATGGTTATTCCCATATCCATCTTTTCTAGATCCATGAAAATAGGATCCCTTTCAACTCTCATCTTGTTCAAAACTCCATGATCCTTTGTACTCAAAGCATCTTCTACTTTATTTTCCTTTTCTGGGTGGTAGTGTATCGTGCAATCATAATACTTGAGTAGTTCAAGCCATCTCCTTTGCCTCATGTTGAGTTCTTTCTGTGAGAAAATATACTTCAAACTCTTGTGATCAGTATAAATCTCACATTTTTCACTATATAGATAGTGTCTCCAAATATTCAATGAAAATATTACAGCTTCTAACTCAAGATCATGAGTAAGTTAGTTTTTTTCAGGAATTTTCAGTTGTCGTGATGCATAGGTAATAACTCTATCATTCTGCGTAAGGACACAACCAAGTCCTTTCATCAATGCATCACAACAAATAACGAACCCATCATTCCCCGATGGTAGACTTAATATAAGATCATTGACTAATCTTATCTTCAATTCTTCAAAACATTATTCACACTATTTTTTCCAAACAAATTTAACCCCTTTACGTGTGAGCTTCGTTAATGGCTTAGCCAATCGGGAAAAATTCTGGACGAAACACTGATAATAACCTGCTAAACCAATAAAATTGTGTACCTTAGTTATACTCATTGGTTCTCACCATTCTTTGATTTCCTTGGTCTTAGAACGATCAACATAGATTCCATCCTTAGAGACAATATGGGCAAGAAAAGAGATCTCCTGAAGCCAGAATTCGCACTTGCTAAACTTCCCATATAATTCATGTCTTCTAAGAGTCTTCAGGATAATGCACAAGTGATTTTCATGATCTTATTAGCTTTTGGAGTATACCAAGATATAATCAATAAATACCACCACAAAATCTTCAATATATTACTTCAAAACCCTTTTCATTAGATCCATGAATACAGAGGGTGCATTAGTCAATCCAAAAGGCATTACTGTAAATTCGTAATGCCAGTACCTGGTTCGAAATGTTGTCTTCGGAATTTCTTCCTTCTTCACACACAACTGATGGTATCCAGATCGAAGGTCAATCTTTGAAAACTATTGAGCTCCATGCAGTTGGTCAAATAAATAATCAATGTGAGGTAGGGGATACTTGTTCTTTATTGTTATAGCATTAATTTCCATGTAGTCGATACATAACATCATAAATCCATCTTTTTTCTTAAAAAAAGGATAGGGGTTCCCCCTGGAGAAACACTAAGGTGAATAAATACTTTATTACTAAATTCCTCTAGTTTTTTCTTCAGTTCCACTAATTCCATGGTGGTCATTCTATAAGGGGTCTTCAATATAGGCCTTGAACCAGGAATTAAATCAATGGAAAACTCAATTTCTCGTTCTGGAGGATGTCTGAGTAAATCTTCTGGAAACACATCGACATATTCTTTCAAAATTGGTACATCCCCTATTTGAACATTCCTTTCCTCACACATAGTTATTTAATTCTCTTCATCCCTGATAATTAAATTTAGTTGAGCTACTGGGGGTGGATCTAGATAAGAATCTGGTGGTGATGATTCTGCTCTAAAGATAAGGTGTTCGTTATCATCATCATAAAAAATCGTAACCTCATTATTCTTACAATAAATCTTTGCATCATGGCCCAAAATCCAATCCATACCGAGACTTATATCAAATTCAATCATGGGTATGATGATGAGATTAGCAGATAAAGAACAATTATATGCTCTAATGGGAACATATTCGCAAAACCTTGTTGCAATGATACTTCCCTTAGGAGTTTTAACTGAAAACTCCCTTGTAAAATCAAATTGGAAATATATAATTTTCTTATCAAAATAGGAAGATATGAAACAATGCGATGATCCAGAATCAAAAAACGCATTTTCTAAACATGAGGAAACCATTAAATTACCTACCACCACGTCTTTTGGAGCTTCTACCTCAGAAGTAGTGATAGCATAAGCTTGGCCTTGATCCCTTGGCCTTTTCTGAGGTAAGTTCCCCTGATTCTTAGGAAATTAATTTTCATAATTTCTCATCTCCCTGTAGTTGTAGCATTGAACATTGGTAGCTTCTTTCTTCCCCTTACAATCACGAGCTTGGTGGCCTTTTTCACAACACTTGTAACAGACTCCCATTCATTTCATGAAGGTACCGGGGTGTTTCTTCCCACATTTACAGCAGGATAGATAACCAACTTTTCACTTCTTACCCTTATTTACATTTCCATAGTGATCAGCAGATCTCATCTTCTCTTTCTTTTCTTTAAAGTCGTAAGACTTAAGGAATTATTTTTCTGTCTTGATAGCATATAAGACAATTTCTTCGTACGACGAGAAGGATTTTGAGACTAATGATCTATGGAGAAACAATATTAACTCATCAAATAAACGATCAATCTTACTTCTTGGGTTACGTATATAATCTGCAACATACCTCACTATCCTTGTAAAGTTATCCTCATACTTTGCGACATTCTCATACTCCTTTTGCCTCAGACTCAGAAATTGTCGTTCCATATCTGCTCGATGGTCACAAGGAAAGTATTTTTCTAAGAAAATATCTTTAAACTCCCTCTATTACATATTTGATAATTTATCATCTTCCTTCGTGTTTTGAATCAATGACCACCATTGATCATCATCTCTAGTGAGGTGGTAAACTTCCATGATAACTTTTTCCCTTTCACTACTCCCCAAGGCATGGAATATTTTCTCTAAGGAATTTATCCATTGCTCAACTACTAATGGATTTGTAATCTCATTGAATTTTGGTGTTTGTTACCTCATGAAGAGATCTAACATTGATCCTACATGGTGCAGATCAGGGTGCTCCATACAGGTAAGCTTATTCTTCATAACCTGAGTGAGTTGTCCCAGCATGGTGATTAGCTGATCAGCACCAGTTGCATCAACAGCTCCACTATACTTATCTTGAGTAGGAGGTAAATCCCTAGATGGAGTGCGTGCATTGATAAGGTTTCCATTTCTTCCACTAGGCGCCTTTTCTAAACTATGGCATACACTAGATTAGTTTATGAATCGAAATACATAAATCCAAACTTGTAAAACACTTAACATGAAATGAAAAATTTATGGATATAATCCATAATCATAAAAATGTTTTCTTTAAGGATGTATATACTCATAAACCCTTAATAATTGTTTTTAAATAAAATGAGAACTATCCAAAGCATATCCCAGGGGAGTGCCGTAACCAAGAGTGCAGCAAGGTCCGTTGTCGTGCACCAATTCTCGTTCGAGTCTAGCTCAAAGTGGTGTTTTCAGGTTTTACACCTACGTACATCTATTGCAAATCCGCCTCTACCTACTCATATCTAGAAAGGTATGTATTACTCAGAAAACTCACAAAATCTCAACAATACCAAAATTCTAGAAATTTATTCTATAATAATCCTCAAAGTCTATATTAGGTCTATGTGCTCTAATCAGAGTTTATCTAAATCTAGATTCCAAGGTTTGTACTAAAATTCCTCTGATACCAACTATAACTCCCCGACCCCAGTTACCAGAGTCGGTGCATTATTACATAACATTTTCATGATCACAAAATATCAAGTCTCGGAAGACTGATTAGTTTAGTTTCCTTTCAATCACTAGATACATTCATAAAGTTTACATTAAATCATAAAGTTAAAAACTACAAAAACATCTTGTCTCCATAGACCACACTCATATACCCTCATACTATTCCTACAGGTCATTCATAAAATACTTCTTCAAATCCTGGGAAAAATAAAACATAGAAAGGGCTGAGCTCAGATTCCCAGTAAGGATAACAATATAGTGGAAACTTTCATAAATAAACATAATCATTTAAGGCAATGTATAAATAAAACAAAAGCCTTTTAAACTTGAACTTCAGCATAATATGGCAGAAATAAAATGAAATAATGTCATTTACTTATTCACATGGATATTCTACTAGTAGAATAATCACATGTAATATCAATAACCACTTTCATAATTATGGAATGCATAATGACAGACTATCATAACCACATAGTTAAGGCCTTGTGCCAAGACTACAAATAAGATTTTGTAAAGGCCTTGTGCCAAGACACTAGTTTGTCTCATGAGACCTACCAATTCATCGAGGAGCTATAGTGGGCTCCACCCGTCACTTACTAAGTCCAATGCATTCCTCATATGAATAGGTTTAAATATAACATAAACTTTCGTATTAAAACTAGCATACAAAATGTCCATACTTTATCAATAAACCATGAATGGTTTAAAAATAACACATCCACTTTCAAAAATATCACAAAACCTTCAATACGATATGGAAGTTCTGTATCATAATAAATCAACTTCAAATAATCTTAAAATCTATCAAAGGATGTTGACAAAGATGAAATCCAAACTATTTGAGAGAAATATCTATTTTTGAAATCATTTAAAAGTCACATAATTATAAAATAAAACATTTCCATTGAAAATACTCTTATAATCCTATAAGGTAAGCTTCGACTATTTTTTAATGGTGGAAAATAGCTGCACCCTCTGTATAAGTTAAAAAACACATTCTTACCTTAATTTGGTCGAAAAGGTTAAAAAGGACCTTGTTTGGAAAATGACAGAAAGATTACTTTATAAACATCTTATAAAAAGTGAAAAAAGGGTATAAATGACTTTAACCCATATCCTATAAGTTATTAAGAATGTTTTGAAATACATTTTTAAGAAACATGGATGTGGATGATAAAGAGATCCTAGTAGACAATTACATAAAAACAACCTCGGGTAATGAAGAGATTGTGAAATTAACCCTTACCTTGTACTTTTCCTTGGTCGAGGGTAGGTTAAACTCTTGTATAATGGTGAAATAATTGTTATTAAATTATACACTAATCATATATATTAATATGATATCATATATGATCTTTTAACATTTCTTTGTTAATAATATCTTAGTATTATCGTCGTTTCAGGCATTAACGGATTCGTTTAACTTTTTATTCGTTGTTATGTAAGTCATAGTCATTATGGATGGGATGTATGTTATTAATATCCAAAATTATATCAAATATTTAAAAATTATTATTAATCATCAAATGAAAATTAGTCTTGAATGGATACGATGGGGAATGAATCTCATTGCGTTCATGGAGATGGTAATCCGTACGTACGCACGAGCGACAATATCATTATTTTGATATTAAAATAATATATAATTGGATGTTATATAATATATAAATAATCATTATAATGTTATATTTATTATTTAATTGAATTAAACATCATTATTATACCCATCCAAATAATAATGTGTTGAATAACAATTACACCATGACGTGGAGACGGTGGGTCGTACGTACGCATGTATGGTGACATGTCATTCAAAGGGTGGATAGAATATAGAATTTGGTTGTACCATAATTATAAAAACATCACATTATATAGAATATAATAGATTTATTATTTTAGAATTGAAACAAAAAAGAAAAAGGAAGTGGAAGAAAAAAAGAACTTGAAAGAGGGCGGTGAAATTATTACCACTCCTTCGGGTTCTTCCTTTTAATTTGATCAAAGGTTCTCATTAATTTGGATTTATGATCAAAATAAGGCCTCTAGGTTGAATTTAAGGAAGTTGGGAGGATATTTGGGCAGGTTTTGGCCTAGCCAAATGGTTTTGAAGGTGTGAATTAGAGAGAATGGGGAGTGCCCTTTTATAAGAGGGGTGAGGGGAACCTTAGGAAAAGAAAGAAATATTATTTTATAATAAATTAATATTCATTTTCTAACATCTCAAAACTGATTTATTTCGATTCTATGGTGGGGATGGGTCCAAAAAAAATCAACCAATATTTTTTATACAGGTTTGGGTCACTTTATCAACCTTATCTTTTAGTTTTAACTTTTAGTTAATTAGTTTGACATTTACCATGTGTCTTTGTATGTGTATATTACATGGTTAATAAACTTACTATAAACTTCCAAGAGAACCCCAAGTGGTTCATTAATGAAACACCTATCATTATATAAGTCTCTTTGTCTAACAGTAGATTTTTAGGAATAGAATATCAATTTATAATATAATATTGGTTTTAAAAATTCCTTTATGTCAATTTTGACACTATTTAATAATTGACTTTTTTTAAAGTCTTAACAACTGTATTAACTCCAAAACAATTCATTTAATAATTCCTAACATGTCATATTAACCAATAAAATTAGTGTATGTCATCAAAACTTTCAAATTATATTTATTTTAACATTTATAATACCAATCATTTGATTCTTCCATTAATAAGGATAATATTGCATCATTATTGTGTCATAAATAAATTTAATTATTAAATGTCTAAAAATTATAAATAAAATATCATTACGTATTAAATCATTTTATATTTATAATGAATATTTATAGTCGAAAATATGACATATATAACTTTATTTAAAAATTGGTTTTCTAAAAGATATATGCTTATGTCATTTTTTGTATTTATTTTAACTTAATTAATATAAAGTGTCTTTATCACTTACAAGTGGCCCCATGCGGTCCCAAAATCGACCCAAAGATGGCCAGGGTCGGACATGTATCAACCAATAGAGTTAGGACACATTTTAGGGTAATTTAATATTATTATAATATTATTGTTTTACCCTTATTTACCAGATTTACAATTTAACCATGGTAAATAAAATATTTACCGAAGTAATTATTCAAAATGTCTAAAAATAAAAGTTACCTATTTAAAAAATTTGGAACTCCTAATTCTAAATACTGAATCAATTTTTTAAAATTCAAAACACAGAAGTGGCAGAATTTAATTTAAAATTAATTGCGGTTGTTAAAACAAAGAGCTTGTTTTTAAGAAATAATGACTATCAAAAGATTGGCACTTGCTTATGTCCAGTTTAAATGTGAAATTATATCCAATGAACAACATTTGATTAAATTGTTAAAATATAATCTAATTATACTTTAAAATCACTAAAATTAATAATTTATCACTATTAATTATTTCAATTAAACAAGTTGTTTTTAATTAAAATTTAGTAATATTCACTATTCATCAAAATATGAAATTTATCAGAAAAGTACCAAAAATTCCCCCTAAGATAATTTCGATATTCTGAATCCTAAAATGAAGTCTATTTTGAAAGATAAAATTTATAAAATTTCAAAAAGTGGGTATTACTATACATAATGTCTAGTTTGATTGGTTGTGGTGTGTTAGAACTCGAAGTTGCATACAACACACACTACTATATTATTCAAAGAGAAACGTATCGTGGAAGCTTGGGGTGTTACATTTTTCATCAAAAAATTTGAGTTTGGAGGCTTCTCTCTCAACTCCTCTTTCTATAATTGATTTTCATATATTAAAATTGGTTTATGTGAATGAAATTGATTGTGAGAGGCATGAAATAAGTCTTCTTTTTTGATGATTTATGGCTTTTATGAAATTATATGATGTTGGTGAATTTTTGTACAAAGGGTTTCGTTTCTTGAATTTAAATTGATAATTTTAAATTATATATTTTCAATAATTTTTTATTGGTTGATGAAAAGGTGGGTTTCAATAGAAATGGTTTTCAATAAAAATGGTCTTTTGTTGAAATAGATTGGCATTGAAACGGTTTTCATGGAAACAGTTTTCAATAAAAAGGTATTTTTATGGAATGGTATGTTTTGGCATGATCGTTGGGCATATTTGGCGTGTGTTCATGTTCTATATATGGGTCTTGGTTGAAATATTACCTATTGCTCAGTGCCAAAGGGGTTAATTTCACATGGGAAACAATTATCTTGTGATGACTTGGTAGATCGACGAGAAAATGCTCATGAGTAAGGAACTGGCATAACGTAGCATCCATGGTTGGTTGCATGGGTTTGTGGAATGGTTGGGTATGCCAAAATGGATAATGAGAAATTTTTTTATGCTTTTGTTTAGTTATTTTTCTAGAAAAATAACTTGTTGTAAAAATTGGTTTTAATTGCACTTGTATGTTTTTGGTTAAAATGGATTTGGAAACTTGTTTATATCTTGTTATAAACTATTTTGAGAAAAAATTTAGTATAAAATGTTTTATGTAAATGTTGTTAAATCTTCTATCCTAGTGAAGTGAGTTGGGAATTCGTTGGGGGAAAACTACTGAGTTTTATACTCACCCCTACTTTGTAACTTTGGTTCTTTTTTTAATGGTATATTCAAGGATAGGGGAAAAGGTAATGTTTCACACGTGTTGAGAACTACCTTGTGATGTTTAGGATGTTTGGTGATTGTAGATCTTGGATCTTTTGGATCATGAATTCCTATAGTATTTTTTGGGTATTTAGTTTTTATCCACTGTGCACTTTGATACTTCTCTGTTCTTCCATCATTGTGCACTTTGGTGTGGTTTTGAGATACATAGAGTTGATTAGTTTTCTTTTTTGTCCACACATCATCAGTGAAAGGTTTGTTGGTTGGCTTTTTGGTTTATTTCTTAGAGGGTAAATCATCCCCAACTTGTATTGGAAACCATTCAGCATTTATTTCTTGCCATTTTCCTCTTGGTGATGTATCTTAAGGCTGAGTACTTACTCGTAGGACTCTCAAGCGAACAAGAATTAGCAGGTCATTAAAAATGGTATCATTCGGGTCCTTCCATTGAGGTATAAATGTTATCAGCTTATTCGTTCCTTGCCTAACAAGTTTTCATCGATATTCTTGATCGTGGAGATTAAATTACTTCTTGTCTATATTTTTGTTTTATATCTTTAACATGAGTAGAATTGTCATAACTAAAAATTTATAACACAAAAAGATGTACGTAACCCTTTTATTCTGAGCTTCAAGTTACTAGGGAGTTGAGTATATAAGTGTTTAGAGACACTTCTCGGATATAGGAATTTCCCTGTCATGGGTCTATCCAATGGATGAGCATTACATGCACTATAGAGGAATGAATTCCCACTAGAAGTGCATATATAATTTTGAGGAATTATTCATATTGTGAGAAACTATTGGTTTTTGAAAAAGTATGAAATTGTTTTTTTTTCAAATGAAAGATTTTGAAAAAGGGAATGCATATGGTATTTTGAAAATGGTTTTATTTTCAAAATCATGTTGAATGTTTCCAAAAAGGGATGAACATGGACAAAAGTTTGTTTTGGAAAAAAATGTTGTGATAGTTGATGTGATAGAATTTGAAATTCTAAGCCATCAGTTGCTAAAGAGTGAGACTGAATGAGTTTGTTGTTGGTTTCAAAAATGGAACCTGATAGGCATCTTCGAAACCAACCTGAAGAAGTGGTAGAGAATGTGGTTGCACCTGAACCATGAGTGAACCAAGAACTAGTTTAGTGAATTTTTCATGCATTTCAAGCTTTGGATTTGGTTAACTAGAGAAATGGACTAAGGCATGTGGATTATACCATCCAATTAAAGAAGCAGAATCCACCTAAATTGTGAGTTGATTTTGAACCCAAGAAGGCGGAGGTGTGGATGAGTATGATGAATCATATATTCGACTTTATCTGCACACCAATAGATCTAAGGACAAGCTGGTGACATATATTCTTGATTATCTTTCACACCAGTGATGGGATTTAGCAGTGTAGGCTATGTTAGATGAAGGCATTACATGGGAGGATTTTGAGGAATCATTCAAAAAAAATTCTAACCTCTCACGTTCACGATCCAGAAAATGATGGACTTATTGAGCCTAAAATAATAGATTCTCTCTATCATAGAGTATTCATATAAATTTATAAATTTAGTCTGTTTTCAATAGAGGTTGTAGAAAGTGCGTCTTTGAAGGCACGCTTCTTCGAATCGGGGCAATGAAAATAGATTCGATTGAATTTTGAGGTGCTCTGTATTACGGATTATATGGAGATGGTTAGAAGAGAGATTGTGGATGATTGTGATATCTTAGGATCTATGGTAGGAGGTATGATGATACCTACAAGAAACGGTGGAAACTCAATCACTGGGAACAATTTGAAAAGTGACACCTATTTTCAAGGCGGAAGTGGAAATCAGAATTAGACAGCCGGATCAGTGAACCTTTCTCCATGATCCTAGAGCAAAGATGGTTGATTTCAATGTGGATTTCTTGACCAAATAAAGAAACAGTGTACGAAAGAGCCTAGATCTTTTCATAATTGCAACAATATGGGACATCTTTTGCGCTAGTATCGCAGTTCTCCAAGGTCTAGTGCTCGAGACATTTCTCAGGTGTCGCAAGCATCGTATGCTTCAATGGTTCAGGGACAAAAAAATCAGTCTCGTCGGTAGATAATAGAAAACCATGTTGATTCTCGGAATACCATGACTCCTCGAGTAGGGAAATCTCAGCAAGGCAACATATACAATAATGTAGTGATGAATCAATTTTGTGGAGCTGAGAAAATGATTGTTGGTGATCAATTTGGACCATCTATGGTAAGAGGTACAATTATTTTTAAATCTACCATTTTGAAAGTTTTCTTTTATAATGGTGCATCAAATTCTTTAATTGTTTCTCTTGTTGTTTAGTTTCTATGTTTAATGTTGGAAATTACTCCTTGTGTTTTAAATCTTCAAACTCCTCTCGGTGAAGGAGAATTTCAAGACATTGTGTGTCGAGCATGTGCTATAACTGTTGATGGAGTGGAGATAAAATGGGACTTCTCAGTGTTGGATATGGATCTCTATAATTTAATCCTCGGTATGGATTGTTTGACAATGATTAAGGATCACATAGACTATTATAGGAGTACAGTGACTTTCAAGACTAAGGACGGAAACGAGCATCTCTTCAAAGAAGAGAGGATGGTAAAGAAAGGTGAAAATATCTTGGTGGCACCAATGGTGGGAACAATATCTTACTAGTTGGTGGAATTGACTTCATCATCAATAGATGAGATTGAGGGAATTAGTTTTCCACTAGTTGTGGATCAGGTTCTAGATGTATTTCTCAAGAAGTTCCCAGGGTTACCACCTATAGGGGAAGTGGATTTTACGATTGATATTATTCTGGGGATATTTCCTATTTCCCTTCTGTCTAACAGGATGGACCTAATAGAATTATGTTAATTGGAATTATAGTTGGAGGAGTTAGAAATCAAGGGTTTCATTCGACCAAGTATGTCTCTATGGGTAGCAATGGTTTTGTTCGTGATGAAAGAATATGGAACTCTTCGGTTGTGTGTTAATTATCATAAGCGTAACCAAGTTATAATAAAGAACATATATCCACTTCCACACATTTATGATTTGGTCGATCAATTAAGGGGAGCTCAGTGGTTCTCCAATATTGTCTTGCAATCAGGACATCACCAATTGTGATTTTGGAAGGGAGATATTCTGAAGACAACTTTCAGAAGCAGATATTGCCACTATGAATATGTAGTCATGCCTTTTGGTCTAACGAATGAACCAGCGGTCTTCATGGATTTGAGGAATTGTATATTTCAAAAATATATGGATTCTTTTATTATGGGGTTTGTGGATGACATTTTGGTGTATTCAAAGACAAGGGATGACCATGAGTAGAACCTCGAAACAATGTTAAAAATATTGAGAGATCACTCTTAATATTCAAAATTCTTGAGGTTTGATTTTTGAATATAAGAAGTATGTTTTCTGGGCTATTTCATTTCTGATAAAGGAATTTATATTGATCCTAAACAAATAGAAGTCGTTATCTCATGGAAACCACCAAAGAATGTCTTCGAGATATAAATTTTCTTGGTCTAGCTGGTTATTATCAATGCTTTGTGTGTGATTTCTCATGAATATCTTCACCAATGGAAGCTCTTAAAAAGAAGAATGATCCATTCGAATGGACAGAGGTATGTTAAAATTATTTCTAGAAACTAAAATTCCATCTTAAATTGGCACAAATCTTTATTTTGTCAGAATCTGGATAGGGGTATGTGGTATAATGTGATGCTTCATGATCAGGATTGGGTTATGTTCTCATTCAGGGAGACCATGTGGTTGCTTATGGTTCTAGACAGTTGAGGGTTCATGAGAAGATTTACCAAACACACGATTTGGAGTTATCTTCTATCATCCATGCTTTGATGACTTGGTTACATTATCTCTTTGGTGGTAAATTTACTCTGTTCACGGATCACAAAAGCTGGAAACACATTTTATCACAGTGAGATTTGAATCTAATGCAAAGGAGAAGTATTGAGTATCTCCAAATGTTTGAATTTGAATTGATGTATACACCAAGAAAAGAAAATTCAGTGGCGGATGCATTGAGTAGAAGTTCATATGATTTTTTGGAAAAAGAAGCTTAAAGGGAATAGTTGTTGATGTCGGTCCAAGCTGAAATGCATACTAAATGTGATGATAGAGGTGATGTTGCAGGTTTCCATTCATCTATTCTTGTTACTGATTTGGTAAAGATGGTCAAAGAAACACAAAAATCTTATGTAGAATGTCTGATTGTCAGTTCAAAACTCAATGGTGGGGATACTTTTGAGGGATGGAAACTTGATGGGAGTTCTGTTTTGTGTTTTAGAGATTGGATGGTTGTACATATGGCCTGATAGGAACAACTACTTCATGATTACCACCACATGATATGGGTTGTACATCCAGGTACACAGAATATGTATAAGGCATTAAGGGCTCATTTTTGGTTGAACGGAATGAAAAGGATGGTGGACGAGTTTGTCTCACAGTGCTTAACTTTTAATCAAGTTAAAACAGTGCCTCATAGACCAGATAGATTGTTGCGGTCCTCACCTATACTAGTGTGGAAATGAGATCATATAATAATGGATTTTGTTATATGTCCTCCAAGAATAGGTCAAAAACATGATTCCATTTATGTGATAATGGATCTTCATACCATGTCAGACCATTTCATATGAATTCATGAAACTCATACAGTGGAGGATCTGTTAGAAATATATATTTAAGAAGTATTCAAGAGATATGTCATATCAGTTTCAATCGTGTCAGATAGAGATCCAGGTTTCACATCTCGATTATGGAAATACTTACAGAAATACTTTGGGACTCAGTTGACTATGAGGATAGCATATCATCCTCAGAACAAACAGCCAGTCTGAGTGAATGATACAAACATTGTAACACATGTTGTGAGATTTTGTAATGGATTTTGGTGGATCATGGGAGGAGTACTTAGCCTAAGTGGAGTTTTTATATAATAACATCTATCAGGCCTCGATACACATGGCTCTGTTTGAGGCATTGTATGGGCTTCCTTGACATTCTCCACTATGTTGGGTGGAAACAGGTGAAACATTGCTAGTTGGGTTGATGCTTGTCCAAGAAACAACAGATAAGATCCAGTTGATCAGAAAGAGGATGGATATGTCTCAGGGTCGTCAGAAATCTTATGCGGATCACTGTCAAATGCCTTTGTCATTTTCCCTGAGTGATCATGTGTTCTTTAGGATCTTTCCAGGACTTGGAAATCATCATTTCAGGAATTAGAGAAAGTTATCTCCTAGATACATTGGCCCTTTAGAGATACTGGAATGTGTTGGAGAGGTGGAATATCGATTGGAGCTGCCACCAAGGTTCAGTTCGATGCAAAATGTGTTCCATGTATCTCACTTGAAAAAGTATCATCCTAATTTGAAACATTTGATCAGATGGGATCACATCGACCTGGATCCAGATGCTTCATTAGAACATATCCCGGTGAGGATTGGGGGTAAGAAAGAGAAAGTCTTGTGTGGAAAAAACGTAGGTCTAGTGTTGTTTTTATGGAAGCATGTTATGATTCAGGAAGAGACTTGGTAACATGAGAAGGAGATGAAAGATCAATGGTTGTAACTATTTTAAATAGGTGAGGGATTTCTACTTTCCGAGGATGGAAATACCAATGGTGGGGAGAATTTAGTACCCCCAATTTATGGTATATAACCTTTACTTTATGGTTTTTATAGTTTATAAACTGTAAGGGTGATAGTTGGGTATTTTCGGATAACTTTGGCAATGTTTTTGGAAGCTAAAAGGAAGTCGCACGGTCGGTGGACAGTTTTTCAAACCGAGATGCCAAACCGTGTGAAGTTACATGTTTGAGGCAGAGAGCATCGACACAGTCTTCACATGGTTATGGAAACCATGTGACGAGGTCGTGTGATGGTATTCCTAGGCAGTAGCTAAAGCACAGTTAGTGCATGGTTTATCTAACTGTGTGAACTAACCATGCTGATGGTTTATGTGAGATCCTAAAAAATTTATCTTGAACACTTTTTCATTTAAGTGGGTTGTTTTTTCTCCTAAGCATCCAAAACTCAGGATTTTTCTTTTCCTAAGGCTATATAAGCTTCTCCCATCTATCCAAAGGTGATCTTAATGCTTCCCTTGGGGAATCGAAGCAGGATTCTTGAGATGTGTGATCGTTCATCTTTTTCTCTTGATTGGTCTCTTATATCTACTTAGATCTACATCTCATCTTCCCTTTATTTCTTATATCTATGCCTTTTATGGTTAGATCTAGGTGTTGGATTCCAAATATGATGATATTTGGTATGGATCTTTCTAGGAGAAGAGATCTAAGGCGGGTTCTTGGAGAATCGACCTGGTTTTCTTGTGTGTTCTTCGTTCGTTTGGGTTTTCATCAAAACCTTTGAGGTACGAGGCTTATATCTAGAATCCCCTTTCTAGAATTTATTGGATTAAATTAAAAAAAATTATGTGAATGAAATTGATTGTGAATGGAAAGAAATAAGTCTTCTTTAGTAATAATTTATGGTTTTTGTTAAATTGTGTGATCTTGGTGAATTTTTGAGCAAAGGGGTTTACTTTCATCAATTCAAAATGATAATTTTAAATTATGGATTTTATGGAATTTATAATTGTTTGATGAAAAATGGGTTTTCAATAGAAACAGTTATCAATAAAAATGGTGTTTTATTTAAATGGTGTGACATCGAAATGGTTTTCCCTTGAAACAGTTTTGACCAAAATTGTTTTCAATAAAATTGTTGTTTTATTGAAAGGTATGTTTTGGGATGAATGTTGGGTGTGTGTGGTGTGTGTTCATGTTTCATATACGATTCTTGGTTGAAATGTGACCTTGTTCTCTGTGCCAAAGGGGTTAATTGCACAAAGGAAACAATTACCTTGGGATGCCTTTGTAGATTGATGAGAAATCGCTGATGAGTATGGAACTCTCATAACGTAACATGCATGGTTGGTTTCATGGTTTTGTGGAATGGTTCGGTATGACAAAAAGAGATATTGAAAAATGGTTTAAAGGTTTTTTGTAATTTTTATAAAAAAATAACTTTTTGGAAAAATTTGTTTCAATTACACTTGGATGCTTTTGGTTACAAATGGTTTTGGAATCTTGTTTGTATTTTGTTATAAACTGTTCTGAGAAAATGTTTGGTATAAAATGTATTATGTAAATGTTACTAACTCTTCTATCCTAGTGTCATGAGTAGGGTAGTCATTGGGTAAAACTTTATGAGTTGTATACTCACCCCTACTTTGGAACTTTGGTTCTTTTACAGATGTTATCTTCCGGGACAAGGGAAAATGAAATATTGCACACGTGTTTAACACTACCTCATGATGTTTGGGATGTTCAGTGATTGTGGAGCTATGAGCATGTGGAGATATGGGCATGTGGAGCATTAAGCCTTTTAGTATTTTGAGTTTCTTTGGTTTTTATCTATTGTGTACTTTAATACTTGTTTGGTTTTCCTCCGTTGTGAACTTTGGTGTGGTTTCTATATACATGAATTTTTTTAGTTGTCTTTTTTGTTCATGCATCATCAGTGAAAGGTTTGGTTGTCGGATTTGTGGTTTATTTCTTAAAGGTAAAATCACCCCCCCTTGTATTTGAAACCCTTTGGCTTTTATTTCCAGCCTTTGGCATCTTGGGGTTGTCTCTTAAGGCCAAGTACTTACTTTTTGGACTCTCAATCCAATGAGAATTAGCGGGTTGTTACAAATGGTATCAGTCTGGTCCTTCATTTGGGGTATAAATGTTATTAGTTTGTTTAGTCCTTACATAACAAGTAGTCATCAGTATTCTTGGTCTTAGAGTTGAAATTCCTTTTTGTCTATATTTTGGGATGAAATCTTAGATAATAGTAAGATTATCAGAATTTGAATGTATAACATAAAAGGACATAGCTAACCCTTTTATGTTGAAATTCATGTTACAAGGGAGTTAGGTACATAAGTGTTTAGAGACACTTCTAGGATATAAGAATCTCATTGTCATGGGTTATATCCAATGAGATGATCATGAAAGGACTTTTAGAGGAATGACATCCTACTATGAGTGCATACGTCACTTAGAGGAATGATTAATGTGGTGAAAAACTATTGATTTTTTAAAAATTATGATTTTTTTTTCAAATGAAATATTTTTAAAAAGAGAATGCTTATGGTATTTTGGAAATGATTTAATTTTATAAAGCATGTTGAACATTTTCAAAAATGGTTAAACATGGAAAAGGGTTTATTTGGAAAACGATGTTGTGATAGTTGATGTGATATAATTGGAAATGCTAGGACATTAGTTTCTAAAGAGTGAGATTGATAGAGTTTGTTGTTGTTTTAGAAAATGGAACTTCGTAGGCATCATCGAAACAAACCTGAAAAACCAGTGGAGAATGTGGTTGCACTTGAAAAATGGGTGACCCAAAATCTAGTTCAGAGTATTTTCCAATATTTTCAAGATGTTGATACAGGGAACCGGAGGAATGAGCCTAGGCATGTGGATCATACAATCCAATTCATGAAGCAAAATCCACATAACGTCTGGGGTGATTTTGAACCTGAGAAGGCAGAGGTGTGGCTGAGTAGGATGAATCATATCTTTGACTTCATCGATACACTAGTAGAGCTAAAGGAAAAGCTAGAAATGTATATACTCAATGATCTATCATTACAATGGGGGGATTTATCGGTGCATGATAAATTGGATGAAGTCCTTACATGGGAGGATTTGGAGGAATCGTTCAACAAAAAATTTCTATCCTCACACGTTAAAGATCCAAAAAATGACAGACTTCTTCAGCCTAAAACAAGAGAGTCTCTTTGTCACAGATTATGTAGATAAATTCATTAATTTATTCCGTTTTTCACCAGAGGTTGCGGAATATGCATCTTTGAAGTCACACATCTTCAAATCGGGGCTACGGAAAAAAATTTCAATTGAAGATTCTGGTGCTCTATGTTACGCATTATACGGAGAAGGTGAACAAAGAGAATGTGGGTGAATGTGATATCTCAGGGCCTATAGGATGAGGTATGATGATACTTATTGGAAATGGTGGAAAATCAACCACTGGGAACAATAAGAAAATGGAAAACTATTTTTAATGTGGAAGTGGATATCTGAATCAGATGTCTAGATCAGTGAACCTTCCTCCACGACCATAGAGAAAACTTGGTTAATTTAAATGTGAAAATCATGACCACATAAAGCGATAGTGTACTGCACAACCTAGAGTGTGTCATGATTTCAATAAGATGGGACATCTTTGGCGCTATTTTAGAAGGGCTCCAAGGTCAGGTGCTCGAGACACTTCTCAGGAATTGCAAGCATCATATGCTTCAACAAGGCAGGGAAAATAGAATCAGTCTCATCTATAGAGAAGAGATAACCATGATAATTCAATGTATTACATGACTACTCAACCAGGGAAATCTTGAAAAGTAGAAATGGAAAACAGTGTAGCGAATGATTCTTTATGATCATGCTGGATGATTTATGGTGAGATGTATAATTCTATTGAATTCTACCATTGTGAAAGTTCTCTTCGATACTGTTACATCACATTCTTTCATTTCTTATCATGTTGTTGAGTTTCTATGTTTAACGATAGAAAAGATTCCTTAGGTTTTAAAACTACAAACCCCTCTCGGTGAAATATAATGTCAATCCTTTTGTTTCTAAAAGATGCTATAACTATTATTGGAGAGGAGATGAAATGGGACTTTTAGGTGTTGGATATGGATTTCTATGATATAATCCTGGGTATATATTGGTTTACCATGTTTAAGGATCACATCAAATGTTATAGGAGAACAATTACATTCATGGTGTAAGATGACATCGAGCATCTCTTTAAAGGAGAGAGGATGGTAAAGAAATGTGAGAATAGATTAGTGGCACCGATGGTGGGAACGATCTCTTACTAGTTGGCGATGTTGACTTTCGTATCAATGGATGATATCAATGTAAATATTTTTCCAGCAGTTGTGGATTTCTTTTCATATGTATTTACCATGAAAATCTCAGGTTTACCACATATAAGGGAGGTGGATTTTAGGATTGATCTCCTTATGGGGACCAGTCCAATTTCCCTTCCATCTTATAGGATGGCCCCAATAGAATTACAGGAATTGAAAGTACAGTAGGATGATTTGTAAAGAAAGGGTTTCATTGGACCAAGTATATCTATTTGGTTAGAACCATTTTTTGTGAAAAAATAATATTGAACTCTTCAACTGTGTGCTGATTATAGTAAGCTGAACCAATGTATGATAAAGAACAGATATCCACTTCCATGAATTGATGATTTGTTCGATTAATTAAGGGGAGCTCAGTGGTTATCCGTGATTGACCTGCAATCAGGATATCACCAATTTTATGTTTGTAAGGAAGATATTCTGAAGACATCTTTTAGAAGAAGATATGGCCACTACAAATATGTAGTCATGCCTTTAGGTCTAACTAATGCACCAACAGTCTTCATGGATTTGATGAATCAGATATTTCAACAATATCTAGATTCTTTTTTTGTGGTTTTTGTGGATGACATTTTGGTGTATTAAAAGACAAGGGATGACCATGAGGAGTACCTAGAAACAGTTTTACGAATCTTGAGAGATCACCATTTATATTCCAAATTATCAAAGTGTGATTTTTGGATACAAGAAGTATGTTTTCTAAGCCATGTAATTTCTAAGAGAGGTGTTTCTGTTAATCCTAAAAAGATAGAATCTATTCTGTGATGGAAACCACCAAAGAATGTCTTCAAGATACAAAGTTCTCTTGGTCTATTTGGTTACTACTAACACTTTGTCTATGATTTCTCGCGACTTTCTTCACCAATGAATAATCTGACAAAGAATAATTCCCCATTCTAATGGAAAGAGGAATGCCAAACTTATTTCTAGGAACTAAAATTCTGCCTTTCATCGGCACCTATATTGATCTTTCCAGTATCAGGACAGGGGTATGCGGTGTACTGTGATGCTTTGATATTAGGGTTGGGTTGTGTTCTAATGAAAGGAGACCATGGGGTTTCTTATGGTTCTAGATAGTTTATGGTGCTAGAGAAGAATTACCCAACACATTTTTTGGAGTAAGCTATTTTTTTTACATTCATTAAAGACATGGAGAAATTATCACTTTGGTGAGAAATTAAATGGCTTCGCGAATCAAAAAAGCTTGAAACAAATTTTCTCACAGCGAGATTTGAATATGAGAAAAAGTATATGGATGGAGTATCTCTAAATTTTTTTGTCTTTTACATAATGTATACACCCTGAAAAAGAAATTTGGTGGTGGAAGAATTGAGTAGAAATTTATATGCTTAGTTGGAAAAAGAAGCTTCAGAGGAATGGCAATTGATGTCAGTCATAGCCGACATTTATGTGGAATGTGAAGACCGAGGTGATGTTTCCTTTCAATTTTCATCTACACTTGTTCTTGATTTAGTAAAAATTGTCAAAGAAGAAAAAACATCTGATACAGAATGTCTGATTTTGTGTTCCAAACACAATGGTGGGGAGACCATTGAGGGCTAGAAACTTGATGGGAGTTCAATTTTTTGTTTCAGAGATCGAATGTTTGTGCATATGGCCTTTTAGTAAAAAATACTTCATTATTACCACCAATAAATATAGGTTATAGATATAGGTACATGGAAGATTTATAAGGCCTTAAGGAAGTAGTTTTTGTGGAACGACATGAAAATGATTATGGTCAAGTTCATCTTGCGATGCTTATCTTCTCAGAAAGTTAATGCATAGAATCAAAGTCTAGTAGGTATGTTGCAGTCTTTACCTATCCCAGTGTGGATATGGGAGTAGATAACAATGGATTTCATTATAGGTCTTCCAAGAATGGTTTGAAAAGATGATGTCATTTGGGTGATAGTGGATCGGCTTACAAGGTCGGCTGATTTCATACCAATTCGTGAAACTCATATTATGGAGGATCTGTCAAAAATTTATATCTAAGAAGTGTTCAAGAGATATGGTTTACCATTTTCAATCGTGTCGGATAGAGATCTAAGGTTCACATCACGTTTCTGTAAATCCTTATAGAAATCTCTTGGGAATCAGTGGACTATGAGCACTGTAAATCATCCTCAGACAGATGTCCAGTCTGAGCGGATGAAACAAACATTGGAAGACATGTTGTAAGATTGTGTAATGGATTTTGGTGGATCAAGGAAGGAGCACTTATCCTTAGTCGAGTTCTTATAAAATAATAGCTATCAATCCTCGATACACATGGCTCTATTTGAGGCACTATATGGGAATCTTTGTCATTATACACTATGTTGGGTGGATATTGTTGAAACTTCACTAGACAGGATGATCCTTGTCCAAGAAACAATGGAGAAGATCCAGTTGATCATAAAGAGGATGGAGATGGCTCATAGTCATCAGAAATCTTATGTGGATCACCATCGAAGTTCATTGTCTTTTTCCATGAGTGACCATGTGTTCTTGAGGATATCTCCAAGACTTGGACATCATCATTTTGGGAAGTAGAAAAAGTTGTCTCCAAGATACATTTCCCCTTTCAAGATACTGGAACTGGTTGTAATGGTGGAATATCGATTGTAATTACTACCATGGTTCAGTTCAGTGCATAATTTGTTCCATTTATCTCAGTTGAAAAAGTATCATCTTGATCCTGACCAGGTGATCAGATTAGATCACGTAGACCTAGATCCATATGCTTCATTGGAACATTTCCTAGTGAGGACTAGGGATAAGAAAGATAAATTCTTATGTGGAAAAAGCATCGTTATAGTTCGGTTTTTATGGAAGAATGGTTGGATTTAGGAAGAGACTTGGTAACACAAGTTGGATATGAAAGATCAATGGCCGGAAATCTTTTAGATGGGTGAGGGTATTCTAATTTCTGAGTATGGAAAGACCAATGGTGGGGAGAATGTAGTACCCTCGGTTTATAGAATGTAACCTTTAAATGATTATTTTTTTGGTTTATAAAGTGTAAGGGTGACTGTTGAGAGTTTTGGTAGAACTTTTGAAAAAAATCATTTGGAGCTAAAGGGATGTTGCACGGTCGGCGCCCATTTTTCCTAACCATGCGACCAAACTATGTGAAGTTTCTGGTTTCAGGAAGAGATATTCAGCATTGTCTATGCATGATTAGGGAAACTGTGATATGAGACCATGCGAGGGTCTTCGTAGGAAGAATCTAACACACAGTTACCACACTGTTTGTCTAACCGTGTGAACTATCTATGAAGATGGTTTATGTGAGATCCAAAAAAATGGATCTCACAAATTTTTGCCTTTATGTGGGTCATTATTTCTATTAAAGGGGTGTAACTTGGTATTTTTCTTCTTCTATGTATTAAAAAGTTTCTCCCATCCATCCGAAGGCGATCTGAAGGCTTCCCTGTGTGAATCAAAGCCTTATTTTTGAGTTATGTGATCATTCTTCTTCGTTCTTGATTGGTTTCTTAGATCTACATAAATCTACTTCTCATTTTCCCGTGGTTTCCAAGATATGTTCTTGTTATGGGTAGATATATGTATGTGGATTCCAAATATGATGATATTTGGTTTGGATCATTCTAGGAGAATATATCTAAGGAGTGTTCTTGGAGAATCGACATGTTTATCCGGTGTGTTCTTTATTTGATGGGATTTTTGTCAAAACCGTTGAGGTAGAAGAGTTCTCTCTTGACTAATTTTTCTATAATTTATTTTCATGGATTAGAATTGGTTTATGTGAGTGAATTTAATTGTGAAAGACATGAAATTAGTCTTCTTTAGTGATGATTTATGGTTTTTGTGAAATTGTGTGATCATGGTGAATTTTTATGTAAAGGGGTTTGGTTTCTTGAATATAAATGATAATTTTAAATTATGGATTTTTTGGAACTGAAAATTGTTTTATGAAAAAGGGGGTTTTCAATATAAATGTTTTTCAATAAAAATGGTATTTTATTTAAATGTTTTGACATAGAAATTGTTTGTAATTCAAATGGTTTTGACGGAAATGGTTTTAAATAAAAAGGTGTTTTTATTGAAAGTTATGTTTTAGCATAAAATTTGGTAATATATGGTGTGTGTCTATTTTTAATAAATGGGTATTGGTTGAAATATGACCTTGTTCTCTGTTCCAAAGGGATTAATGGAACATGGGAAACAATTACCTTCTAACGACTTTGTAGATCGACGAGGAACTGCTCATGTGTATGGAACATTCATAACATAGCATGCATGGTTGGTTTCATGGGTTTTTGGAATGGTGGGTTATTCCAAAAAGGAATATTGAGAAATATTTTTAAGGTTTTTTTAGTAATTTTTTTAGAAAAATAACTTTCTAGAAAAATTGGTTTCAATTGCACCTGTATTCTTTTGGTTACAAATGGTTCTAAGAACTTGTTTATATTTGTTTATAAAATATTTTGAGAAAATGTTTGGAATAAACTATTTATTTAAATGTTATTAACTCTTTTATCCTAGTGTCCTGAGTAGGGAACTCATTGTGGAAAACCTAATAAGTTTTATACTCACACCTTCTTTGACACTTTGGTGGTTTTGCAGAAGATATCTTCTATGATATGAGAAAAGGTAATGTTTCACATGTGTTTTAGAACTACCTCATGATGTTTGGGTTGTTCGGTGATTGTGGGGTGCAGATCTTATAGTGAATGAAGTATTGTACTATTTTAGGGTCTTTATTTTTAATCTGATGTGTACTTTGATACTTTTTTGGTCTTCCATCGTTGTGCACTTTGGTGTGGTTTTGAGATACATGAAGTTGTTTAGTTGTCTTTTTTTCATGCATCATCAGTGAAATGTTTAGTGGTTGTCTTGTTGGTTTATTTTTTAAAGGGTAAATCATTCCCCACTTTCATTTGAGACCCTTCAGTATTTATTTTCAGCCTTTGGCAACTTGGGGATGTTTCTTATGTCCAAGTATCGACTCGTTGGGCTCTCTAGCCAATCAGAATTAGTGGGTCATTACAATAATTCTCTTCTTTGGTGAGTTTGAGTGTTTCTTATAGTGATGTTTCTTAATCATATATCATGATAACTAATTAAGAATAGTCAAAATATCATTTACTCCAGTCATCATCCCATTTGGTTTCTCATAAACACATTTTTTATCACATTCAATATTAACCCAATTCCTTTGGGTTATTTCCATTGGCCAAAACCAGAATTCATAGTATGATCAATAATAATTATATTGGTAAACCACATAATCATGAAAAATAATTTCTAGGATATCTAAATTATAACACATTATTTTTAATCTATGAAAACTTTGGTTTATCTGTGGTCATTCATGGTCGTTATCCATTCAAATCCTTTATGATTTTTTATAAAGAGTTTGTGAAGTTCCAAAGAATATCCTCTAAGAGTATCAAATCAGGGTCATAGTACAACCCATTGTTGAGTACCAAATATCACTCAATTCAATCATAACACTCCTTTTTTAGTGTTATTACTTGTAGGTACAAATGTGCTTGACCCACATCCATTTATATTATCCAAAAATGGTTGTAATTTAATGGTAACCACTCTCTCTAAACATCACTAAAATTTTGGGATATTTTCTTATACATATACTTATCCTTAGACTTATCCCTAGGGTTCTCAATAATGTTTTATCATATTACTTATAAATGTTAAATAAAACTTTCTTATAATACCAGTTATGGTAACCCAATCCTTTTACACATAATATTACATGATTATTAAACATAACTATCCAATAATTAGAAAATAAGGGTCATAAAGGAATATTATCTTTCAAAGACTATGTTCTTATTATATAAAACATGGAATCCTAGTTTTATTTACCATAGTGAGTCCCTAAAATATATTCGAGCTCTTAAATCTGCTTGGGATGACCTACGAAATACATAAAGAAAGGGGTGATCCAAAAATCCATATAAGGAAATATACATGATAATAAAGCCTAACATGTGGGTCAAATGTAAAACATGAAATCATAAAATAGAAGGAACATTAGTCATCAAATGGAACCATAATATAAAGAACATGGTATCATAATACCATGAAATTATATAAAATGTGGTAATAAAATAAAAAATGACATGGACATAAGTCAAGGATAACTTCCCAGATTCCATCACATGGCAGAACAAATCCCATACATGACATCAAATAAGACAAAAACATTACCCAATGCATTTTAGGGATATATAATTTTTTACCCACCCATCACATTCATTTCATGTACATGCATATGAGTTCCATATAAGGATATCAATCATAATGCATGAACAGTATAATTACAAATAAAATTAAAATTTATTTCATAATCTTACTTCATATCATATTCAAAGGAAATTTAAAAATTAAGTCATTTGATAAATGATTATAAGGAATGTATTGTCCCATAAAAGGAAGGGAGAATAAACTAGGTATATATATGAGATACATATATACATAATTTATAAGTAATATATAAAACTAAATTTTTTTATCATTTATGAATATACTATTATAAATATTAAAAAAATCAAGAATATAACCTTTTCACTTTTAGTAACATCAAAGGATGTCACCTTAGATGTAAAATTATATTCAAATCACACTTTGAACATTTGTTGAGTAAAATATCCTTCCAATTTTAAAAACACTTATTTAAAATAAAAAAATTTAAAATATTAAAAAAAACATTTTATTTGACAATAACCATTGAAACATAAAGAGTAATATTTAACAAATTTAGTGGTCGTAATGGTGGAAGAGTTCTAGAAATTCCAAATACATTAAAAACCAAATATTTCACTCATATTTTTATATGAAAAGTCAAAAGGTACCTAGCATGGAAAATTACAAGAATATTCCATTTAAAATATTTTTCAAAATTAAAATTTAGGGTTAAATTTAATTTAAACAATCATAGTTTAATATTTTTGAAAACATTTTTATAAAACATGGATTTGGAGGAAAAAGGATTGATGACCATTTAGGTAAATGCTATCGGATTTTCTTAAAAATGTTTTCCCAATCATTTTAAGTAACAAAGAGAAAATTTGTACTGTACATGAAAAATCATGAATAAAAATATGAGATTAAAATAGAATGGTTTTTTAAGAAATTATCAAATAATTTTCGAAAAGGGAAATTCATGCATAAACAATCCAGATTAAAATGAGATTGAAACATCAACCATTACTGCATTGGAAACTTTGGAATCATAACTTCATATGAATGAAGTAGATAAATTACAACTCAAAATATCATAAGTAGGAATTATTAATGGTATATTATATATAATAGAATAATATAAATAATTTTAAATATATTAGTTGTGTTAAACAATATATATCTCAAAGAAGGAAGTTTTTCTATGAACCATTTAGAAAGATGCATAAATGATGTGAGAGTTAAAAATGACATGATTGAGTGTAAAAAGTGTAAATCTAAACAAATTAAATTTTAAATATATCATAAATAGATAAAATATCACTTCACACATAATCTTGTAACAATATAATCAATAAAGTACACAAATAACACAATGAATGGAAATTGAGTTAAGAAACACATTCTCTGATGCTTCCCTTTAGTTGAGAACTCTTAAAAATCTTGTATAGTGGTTTAAAATGGGTTATTAACTTATAAAATAATATTATTAATATTTATAATATCATTTATGATCCATTTATAATATTTTTTCTCATTCATTAATAATCTTTCATTATCACTATTGTTTTGTGTGTTAATTGTCTTCTTTTCTCTAGCACATTACATCATGAATGTTCATGATCATGAACATAGGTAACAGTTCCATCATATAAAGAATGATATTAATGTTATAAATATATTTTTTCCATCATATATATCTTTATAATAAATATTTAATTTTTAACATGGATAATAAATTATTTCACTACATGGAGATAGTAGGTCGTACATATGTATAAGCAATACTATCGTTTCCTTAATAAGTGAATGTTTAAGGAAATAGATTATATATTAATTTTATAGAAAAAATATCATGTTTTATATATATATATTTATTTATTTATTTATTTATTAAATTTATCCTTTAATTATATTCTTGTAAATCATTAGTGAAAAACAAAACACATTGCTTCATGATGCAGTAGTTTGTTGTACACACGAATGATGTTATCATTTATTCAATAGATTGTAAGGAAAGAAAAAATATAGGATGTATTAATTTTCCATAATTATTAATATGTAATTATAATATTATATATACATAAAATTAATCTTTATTACCATCCATGTAAATCTTCAGTGAAAAAATAATTGCATCGCTTTGCGAGGCTGTAGTCTATCGTACACACAAGGGATGTTATCGTATTCTCTATAGAGTAGAAAGTAAGTAGTTATATGTGATATTATAATTTAATAAGTATAATTTTATCATATATAAAATATAAAATCATTATATAAATCATTATATAAATCTGTGAAAAGTGTGGGTGGAAAACGAATTATGTCGGTTCGCAATGCGGTAGTTTGTTTTACACACGATCAATATTTTCAACTCCCATTTGAGGGAGGAGGATTTTTTGTAAGTAATTACCTTAACATAAAAAAATATAATTATATATATCATAATATTATTATTATATCATCATGGTTTAATTATATTAGGATTATGTGGAGGAAGAAATAAGATAAAATTCTTTGTTAAGGACGTTACCTCTTCTTCAGAAAACTTATTTTGGTTTGCACTAATAGCCTTCCTAGGTTTGATTTATAACCAAAATATTTATTCTAGTATGATTTTAGGGAATTAAGAAATTTATTCAGTCAGTTTATGACTGAAAATGGGTTTTTTAAGTGTGTAAAAGAGAGGATAAGGGTGTCCTTTTGTAAGTTGGGAGAGGACACACATGGAACTTTTTAAAAGAAGAATTCCACACATGTTCTCATACAAAAAGACTCCAATATAGACCATTTTCAAATATTATAATATATAAGGTCTTAATAATACAATAAAATAGTAATTATATGTATTTTGGGTCATATTTAACCCTTATCATTTTTTTAACCCTCTATAAAAAAGTTTGTACCTTGACCATGGGAAATAATTTTAAGTTTTTTCACTATTCATTATGGTAAAAAACAAAGTTGAAATTATGAGGTAATATTAAATATTCTTATTAAAAATATGAAATAAAATTTTCCAATTCCATTAATATATTTGGAAAATTTTATTTTAACAATATACTCATAGACGTGATGAGAAAGCAGTTTTCCAAAGAAAAACTTTTCACAAGTTCAAAATGTTTTTATATCAAAATTGAATATTAAATTGATTCCAATGACCTAAATTGTATTAATAGATATAAAATGTTAATAATTTTACTATTTAAACCATATTAAGAAATATATAAATTTTTAAATGCTTCAAAAGAAATGATAATTCTTAATAAAAACCAGTATTATTAACTATTCACCCAAAAATTTATCTTTTTAGAAAATTAACAAATATTCAATCTAATATAAATCTTAATTTTTTATTTAAAAAATTAAGTTTCTTTAAATTAATATTCAAAAATAGGTGAAAATTAATTTTAAAATAATTTCATGAAAAGCGACAAAAACTGATTTTTTTAGAAAAATACAGTTTATGTATAAATTGAATTTATTCTTATCTCTTGTCTAAAAAAACAAATAATATGAATTTTAAAGATTTTATTGAATATAATATATATATATATATATTTAATTAATATATTTTACCAAATGTGATTTATTTAATTTATTGAGATAAAACATGTATGTTCACATAAAAATAATTATTCAGAATATGATTTCTTTTATCTTCAAGTGCTTTTTATTTTCATTTCTAATTAATTGGTCATCAAAGAATTCGTTTAATATACATGTGTCAAAAAAATATTTTAATAATTTAGTTAATATTATTCATACCCACAATTAAAATTACTGGGTGATAATTATCATTTTAAATAATAATATTTTAATAGTACGTCATGCTTTGTTAAAACTTGGTGTTGTGTATAGCTCAAGATATCAAGGAAATTAAATTATTTGAAAAATATATATTTCATTAAATATCAACATGTTACATTCTATCCCAATTAAATAAAGTTCACTGTAACACCCCAGGTAAATAGAGAATATGACATCATTATATTTATCCATATTTGTGAATCAAAATATTAATATTACTTTAAAGGGGATGTTATTCTCGATGGCGTACCCAACACGCAACAACGAGTTTCTTGGGAATCTTATGTTGCACTCTAATAATAAAATAATATTATTTTAGATAGTAGTTAACGTCTAGCCATTGTAATGGTGGGAATGAACAGAAAAAACTACAAAATGATTTTATATGTTTGTGAAATATTTTTACTTTTTACAATAAATGTTAGAGGATTAAAAATGCGAAGGAATCCAATTTTAAGAGTAAACATTCTAATATTCATTAAAAGGTCTATTAACCGCCTTTTGATGGTCAACCTATTTTAAATCCACTTTTTGAAAATTTTATGTGTTATATTTGACAAAATAAAATTCTTCTATAGAATTGGGACATCAAAATTTACTTTGTGTAAATTTTTGGTATTTTTCCGAAAAAGTTCAATTTTTAATGAATAATGAAAAATGTTGAATTTTAATTCAAAACCTCTTTTTAATCTAATTTATTTATATTATTAGATTATATTTTGAATTGGTTTTAAAGTTAAATTAGAATATATTTTTACCATTAAATCCAATAGTGGTCGTTGGAATTAATTTCACTTTGAAATCAGACTTAAACTAGTGTCAATCTTTTGATACTTATTGTTTCATAAAAACACTCTATTTGCTATGACAGCGGGAATTAATTATTAAATTAATTAATTTGACTTATATGTTTTGAATTTTGTAAAATAGACTTCATTTTTGAATTTTGAATATCAAATATAGCTTAGGGTGAATTTTTGAGATTTTTCTGAAAAACTTCAATTTTTGATTAATAGTGAAACCACTAAGTGATACTTATAAAAACTGATTTTTCGTTTAAATGAAATTTTACCACTTCTATGTTTTGAATTTCAAAAATCCGACATACATGGTTGTCATTAAGAAGTAAAATGTGGTTCAATGAGATTAAAATAATTTTTTGGTGAATAGTAACTTTTAAGTTCTTAATCGCGATTAGAGGTCATTAGTGTAGTTTAAGGTAAAAATAATGTTTTAATAACATTAAATGACCTAGAAACATGTCCTACCTTCATTGGATGTGTCATGGCCGACCAAGACAATCCATGGGTAAACTTGGGGACCCCATGGAGCCACTTTGGTTGGAAAATGACATAAATATCTTTTTATTTAATGTTAAAGTACAAATGACACAAACATGAGATGTTTTACTAAAACAATTTTTACATGGGGTTATACAAGTCATATGTTTGACTATAAATAGTAATTGGAAAGCTAAAACGATTTCCTACATCATAGTATTTTTTTATAATTTTTAGACATTAAATAAAGTTAATTCTTTATGACATCATGATGATGCAGTGATGACCTCATTATTTAATGATTTAAATAAAATGGAAAGACAATGTAATATCTAAGACCTAAACATGTCAAAAACCTATTGGATGAGTTTATTTCAAACCCTTATCACCTTATCCTTGAAATACATCAATGTGGGACCTTTAAAATCCGAAAATCTTTTGAAAATAATGTAACATTTTGTAACTTTACAAGAGTGCCCCTCCTCTCCTCTTATAAAAGGCCCCCACCTCTACCTCCTTACCCACACTCCCAAAGCCTTTGGCTTGGCCAAAACCTGACCCTTTTGTCTCTACACTTCCCTCTATTACTCCTTGAAGCCTTACTTTGCACAGAATGCTTCCCAAGGAAGCCTTTGTGCTCAAACCAAAGGGAGTTACCCGATTTTAAGGTAATGTCTTCACTTGTGTCCTTTTGTTTTATTTTTCTTCTCCAACCCCATAAACTCTTTTTATTCATTTATTTTGTAACAATTCCTGTATCTTCAATATACTAGGATGTTTTTATAAGAAGGATTCGAGCTACACATACACACACCTACATCTAATGGTTAAAGAACATACTGTTTCCGTGGATAGCGAATTTCTGCCTCCCGAAACGATGATTGTTCAACATTCTTCTAACACCTTCAAAGGTGGCCATTAAGATAACACTATATTTATATATGATATCTAATATTTTTATGTTTTACTTAAGCTTCTGTATTTTTCATTTATGGCATACCTTTATGGTTTCCATTATGGGTAAACGTGATATCTTCATTTAAGGAAGTTCGGACTACCGCCCCCTCAAAGTGATTTGATTCGTTAATACCATATGTGGTACGTATAAAGGATATATTTAAAGATATTATATATGATAACATACTGTAATTAAAATACTATTATGTATCATTATGTTTTAATTCCATTAAATATGAAATAGAAATGGAAATAGCGATCATGCGTACGTACGGCTTACCGTCTCCATGAACGGTCCATTTCATTTCTTATCTCAAAATGTTATGTAATATTATAAGTACATATATATAATGGATATATATGTAATATATTACATATAAATTATGGATATCATTTTGTAATTATAACATATATATATCTCTCTCTCATTTTGTTTTAATTCCATTAATATGACAAAAAATGAAAGTAGCGTTCATGCGTACGTACGGCCTACCGTCTCCATGAACGATGCTTTTCGTTTTTTATCTCCAAATGATATGGGATAGTATAAAATGAATATTTACTGGATATATATGATATTTTAATCATTAATACTATTATGGAAATTATTTACTTATAACTACATGGGCAATCTTTTTTCAAACAAGTTCATTTATGACTCGTGTACCAAACATCGGCAAAAACGTCTAATATGAACTAAAATTATTAAACAATTATTATAACATTATAATATGTGATATTAACTGAATAATAATCTCTAAAGGAGGTACTTATTCAATTATTAATTGACCAAAGATTATTATTCAGGAATATAAAGAAACGAACAAGACAAGTTGGACTTGAGGTAAGGGATCCTACACCTCTCTTTCTTTTTAAGTACACTCTTTTAGGTCATTATTTTTAAGCTCATATTTATTATGATTGGGATGTTATTTTATATTAATACTACTGTACTTATTATTTTATATGATTAAAGACCTTATTTCCTCTCATCAATCCATTTTGGAGTTTTGAGTGGCGCCGTTAGGCTGCCGAATTTTCGTAAGAGATCTAACCTCTCTCTATCTTTTTAAGTCCTCTCCTTCATGTCACTTCTTTTAATCCCCTCTTTGTTATGTTGGGGGACGTTCTTTTATATTCCTCTTTCTGTAAACTTTATGTTAATAAAATGAGAGACCCTATTTGATCTCATCAATCCATTTTTGGAAGTTTTAAGTGGCGTCGTTAGGCTTCCGAGTTTTCGTAAGGGATTTTTCATCTCACTTTTATTCCCGTGAGATTTATGCTACATTTTCCACAATTTAATTTGAGTGGTGTATGTACTTCCCATTATTTTACTCAGTGTGTAATATAATTTCTTTTATGAGTATTTACATCAATGTTGTATTGTCCTTCTTTCATGAGGTGTATGTTTCGAAAGATACCCATGTCGGTAAGGGAACCTTTCACCCTCCTCTTTTTAAAAGACTTCTTTTGTTGGGTCTTTTAATTTACATATTTTTATGTTGGGATATGTTCTCATATATCCTTATTGATGTAAATTTTATGTCCAAGTGATGAGACACCCTTTTTTATCTCTCACCAACTCATTTTGATGTGACGCCATTAGGCTGTCAAGGGAACTTCTTAACCCAATTTCGATTTCTTTGGGTTCACCATGTAGTTATTGAATATGTCATCCTTTGAATATGTGTGAATGACCTTTGATTATTTTACACTTAATATCCACTTATATTTTGGTTATTCGTTTGTCACATATAATTATGTAATTGATTTATCCTTAAACCAAGGATACCGTCTTTGTAAGGGACTTCGTCTCAATCTCCATTCATTGAGGCATATTTTGTTTTATACACAACCTTCTTTTATATGGTGTATAAACCCCTTTGACTTTTACGTTTATTCAAAAGGAATCTTTTTTATACGAAGCATTTACTAAACGAAAAAAGGGAATGTTTTTGTCGTACGTATGCGACGACAACGACTTCTCCGCTGCCGTGACCATTATTTGAGTTTCGATTTCCTCTACAAGCCATACCTTTTTTTAAAGAAAAATAAATACCATGTTTTAATTTTCTTTTATTTTGGTATTGAAAATGGTTTTCATAATATTTTTATATCAATGTGTGGTATTGATATCTTGTGATTGAAATGTGGAAATGTTATGTTTCCTTTATGCATGTTTTATGTGATACGATTATGTTGAGGTTCTTGGGAATTATTGTGAAGACGGGTGGTTCCGTGATAGACTAGGGCGGGTGAGCCCGATATAGCTCTCCAATGCATTGGGTAACGCGAAGGAGTGAAATGTTAAGGTTTCTCCGAAGATATTTAGGGAATATACTGTGATGGGTATTCCAAAATGTAACCAAGAGGGTTACTCCCTACGTAAGAATGTTATGAATGCCTCAAGTTACCTTTTATGTCTTATGATTTCTATGATTTATTCATGATTGATGAGGTATGTTAAAGTGCCTATGTTTTATGGGTAAAGTATGATTTCATTCTTATGTATATATGAACTCTTGTTTCCTTTATATATTTTTATAACCCTTACTGAGATTTTTATGCTCATCCCAAGTTTTTGAAATGTTTTTCACAAGTCAAGGGAAAGGTACATGATGTGATTATAGTGTCAAGGATGGTTCAAAAAAGAATCCATGTTTTATTTTAAATATGTTTCCGTTGATGGGAAGAATGAATACTGTCTTTTATATAACCACTTTGTTTAAATGTGGAATTTAATGCAAGTTTCATGATCTAATTCTCTAAAACTCTAAACCTGAAAAGATACTCAATGTGTAATCTTGTAATAACTCAAGATTAAGTAAGGTTTAAGGCTGGAGCCTTATAGTTGGTATCAAAGGTCGGTTTAGATAACTTTAGAGGTTAGGGTATTCTTTAAGCATAAGTGACATTACCATAATGGTTAGGATTTCAGAAAGAGTCCTAGTTTTAGATAAAGTGAATGAGTGAGTATATCTTAGTTTTTATCTTCCTCATTAGTACATGATGGTTTTTTTGATATACTCACAGTGACCTTTTTTTGTTTTAGTAAATGGCTGGATCTAGCAGGCACCAAAGTAACAGTGAATGTGAAGGAAACTGTGACAGTTTTTTGAGCAAGAAACTGAATGATATGGGAGTTTCAATGAGAACTCTTGTGATTATCCTCAATAAACTATCTGGAGTCATAATTGACCACCTAAACCTTGGTTATTTCTCTAAGGCATCATATATGCGAGAAACAAATCCCTACGGAAGTACATGTAATAATCATAAAGGTAAGTGTGTTCAAAAACCTATGTGTCAAAGATGTGGAAAGAAACACCTAGGAAAATGTTTCAAAGGGACATAAATATGCTATAGATGTGGAAATGAAGGTCATAAAGCAAGAACCTGCCATGTATAAAGGAAGCATCCAGTTGACTCGAGGAAAGGGAAAGAAGTTCTTTCTAAGGGATCAATTGAATTTTTTAAATGTACTGTGCATGGTAATTATGAAAAGACATTTCCTATGAAGAAGTTTCGTGAATGGGATCACCAAGAGCGTATAAATGTTCATTTACCAATACCTAATTCCATTTCGATTGAGGATGAAGAAACTGACAATGACCAATCAAAGGTATGTATTATTTCATGACTATTGTTTTCCTATTTTGGAATCTTAGGATATGATTCATGATTTTGTTTGTAGGAAAGAGGTATTTTAGAATAAGTTGGAAAGGAATGGTTAATGGATCATGAAGAATGTTTAATGAGTAATATGTCAACATATAAGGGCTTCAAGAGTTATGGTGAAATTCTTCAGAGTATTAAGTCTCTTTTGATGATGGGGTTACATTAGAAGACTTTTTATATTATGTGTAACCCTGATGTTTAATATATGAAATTTTTACTCAAGGAATAGTTTTCTTTTCTTTTGAGGACATAGTTATAAAGAACCATTTGGGTTTATATGATCCTTACTTTTGAGGTAATTATGGGTTACTATATGTTATGATTGAAGTGAAAGGCATGAGATAAAATTGAGGTTAAGTTATGTTATGGTTATTTTTGATGATTTTATCCCTTTTTGGAGAATTATTTGAGAATTATATATTTTTGGAAAAAGGAAAACACGCAGACCGTGTGACTACCCATCGCGTCAGACAAAGCTGCGGGAATCGAACCCACAACCAAAGTGCGACTGGTATTTATTGCCTACCACTGGACTACGTGAAGTCCCTGGTTAGTTTGACTGATTCTTTTTAGTTATATGATTTAATAAATTAAGAGTAAGTTTATTTTGGGTTATTTATGAAAATTATTAACCTATCATGGAGGATATGTGATTAGGTTAATTACTTTTCAATACGAGATTTCAGGAGCAACTGATGTTGTTTGGAGATAAATGTTACGATTTAACTTGGAAGACTATGTGACTAAATCCTTAAAATATTTAGGTTTCATTATTATATTGGTTTAATTTGAATAATTTTATTGACAAATTGTTTATCGGATGGTCCTCGTTGAACTTTGGGTTTTGTTGGACAAATTTTGGAGATTAAGCATAGATTTTCTTTTTAAAAGGTTATCCTTTCCTGGATTATCTGACCTTGTACTAACCTTTTTGGTTTTGGTTTTGGTTAAAGCCTAAAGACATGGGAATTATATAGTTCTCTTTGGTGGATTATGTTATTCTCTAGAAGATTATTATAGTACTCTTAATGCGAACAAGTCTCCCTAAATACTCGTCTTTTGGAAAAAAAAATATGAGTTTGATTAAGGAATCTAGTAAAAGTTGAAAGTCAACATGATAAGTGATTATGTTTCCTTATGAATAAATTCCCCAATAAAAATTAACTTAAAACAAAAATGTTTTCTATTAACTTTTCCTACTGGGGAATCGAATACCGTTTAACCCATCACATGTTTGTGATTTTCTTATGGTTAACTTTCTCCTAGACATGTTTACTAGCAATCTCCCTCAAGAACATGACCCTTTGCTTTTTCTTCCATGTCCATGTTTTTCTACATGAAATCCTAGTATGGGTTAACTTGGGTGACCTCTATACTTATCTTCATTTATTTTAAAGTGATCATTTTACCGACTCTTGTTCCGATGTGGGACTTTCAAGGATGTTTCCAAGATCAATTTTAAAAAATTGCGAGGTCGCAATTCCCCAAAGGGGGGAAGGATGTAACACCCCAGGTAAATAAAGAATATGAAATCATTATATTTATCCATATTTGTGAGTCAAATATTAATATTACTTTAAAGGGTATGCTATTCTTGATGGCGTACCCAACACGCAACAATGAGTTTCTTGGGAATCTTACGTTCCACTCTAATAATAAAATAATGTTATTTTAAATAGTAGTTAACGCCTAGCCATTGTAATGGCGGGAATGAACAGAACTAACTACAAAATTATTTTATATGTTTGTGAAATATTTTTACTTTTTGCAATAAATGTTAGAGGATTAAAAATGCGAAGGAATCCAATTTTAAGCGTAATCATTCTAATATTAATTAAAAGGTTGATTAACCATCTTTTGATGGAGAACCTCTTTTAAATCCACTTTCTGAAACATTTATGCGTTATATTAGAAAAAATAAAATTCTTCTTTAGAATTGGGACATCAAAATTTACTTTGTGTAAATTTTTGGTATTTTTCCGAAAAAGTTCAATTTTTAATGAATAGTGAAAAATGTTGTATTTTAATTCAAAACCTCTTTTTAATATAATTTATTTATATGATTATATTATCTTTTGAATTGGTTTTAAAGTGAAATTAGAATATATTTTTACCATTAAATCCAATAGTGGTCGTTGGAATTAATTTCACTTTGAAATCAGACTTAAACTAGTGTCAATCTTTTGATACTTATTGTTTCATAAAACACGCTATTTGCTCTGACAGCGGGAATTAATTATTAAATTAATTAATGTGACTTATATGTTTTGAATTTTTTAAAATAGACTTCATTTTTGAATTCGGAATATCAAATATAGCTTAGGGTGAATTTTTGGGATTTTTCTGAAAAACATCAATTTTTGATGAATAGTGAAACCACTAAGTGGTACTTATAAAAACTGATTTTTGGTTTAAATGAAATTTTACCACTTATGTATTTTTAATTTCAAAAATCCGACATACATGGTTTTCATTAAGAAGTAAAATTTGGTTCAATGAGATTAAAATAATTTTTTGGTGAATAGTAACTTTTATATTCTTAATCGCGATTAGAGGTAATTAGTGTAGTTTAAGGTAAGAATAATGTTTTAATAAAATGAAATGACCTAGACACATGTCCCACCCTCATTGGATGTGTCATGGACGACCAAGAAAATCCATGGGTAAACTTGGGGACCCCATGGAGCCACTTTGGTTGGAAAATGACATAAATATCTTTTTATTTAATGTTAAGTAAAAATGACACAAACATGAGATGTTTTACTAAAACAATTTTTACATGGGGTTATACAAGTCATATTTTTTACTATAAATAGTCATTGTAAATCTAAAACGATTTCCTATATCATAGTATTTGTTTGATAATTTTTATAAATTAAATAAATTAAATTATTTGTGACATCATGATGATGCAGCGATGACCTCAATATTTAACGATTTAAATAAAATGGAAAGATAATGTAATATCTAAGACCTACACATGTCCAAAACCTATTGAATGAGTGGATTTAGAACCCTTATCACCTTATCCTCAAAATACATCAATGTGGGGTCTTTAAAATCCGAAACTCTTTTGAAAATAATGTAACATTTTGTAACTTTACAAGAGTGCCCCTCCTCTCCTCTTATAAAAGGCCCCCACCTCTACCTCCTTACCCACACTCCCAAAGCCTTTGGATCTGCCAAACCCTACCCCTTTTGTCTCTAAACTTTTCTATCTTACTCCTTGAAGCCTCAATTTGGAAGAAGTCTTCCCAAGTAATCCTTTGAGCTCAAACCAAAGGGAGTTACCCGATTTTAAGGTAATGTCTTCACTTGTGTCCTTTTGTATTATTTTGCTTCTCCAACCCCCTAAACTCTTTTTATTCATTTATTTTGTAACAAATACAGTATCTTCAATATACTAGTATGTTTTTATAAAAAGGATTCGAGCTACACTTACACACACCTACATATAATGGTTAAAGAACATACTGTTTCCGTGGATGGTGAATTTCTGCCTCCCGAAACGATGATTGTTCAACATTCTTCTAACACCTTAAAATGTGGCCATTAAGATGACACTATATTTATATATGATATCTAATATGTTTATGTTTTACTTAAGCTTCTGTATTTTTCATTTATGGCGTACCTTTATGGTTTCCATTATGGGTAAACGCGACATCTTCATTTGAGGAAGTGCGGACTACCGCCCCCTCAAAGTGATTTGATTCATTAATACCATATGTGGTATGTATAAAGGATATATTTAAAGATATTATATATGATACCATACTGGAATTAAAATACTATTTTGTATCATTATGTTTTAATTCCATTAAATATGAAATAGAAATGGAAGTAGCGTTCATGCGTACGTACGGCTTACCGTCTCCATTAATGGTACATTTCATTTCTTATCTCAAAATGTTATGTAATATTATAAGTACATATATATAATGGATATATATGTAATATATTACATCTAAATTATGGATATCATTCTGGAATTATAACATATATATATCACTCTCATTTTGTTTTAATTCCATTAATATGAAAAAAAAATGTAAGCAGCGTTCATGCGTACGTACGGCATACCGTCTCCATGAACGATGCTTTTCGTTTTTTATCTCCAAATGATATGGAATATTATAAAATTAATATTTACTGTATATATATGATATTTTAATCATTAATACTATTCTGGAAATTCTTTACTTATAATTACATGGGAGATCTTTTTTCAAACAAGTTCATTTATGACTCATGTACCAAACATCGGAAAAAACGTCTGATATGAACTAACATTATTAAACAATTATTACAAAATTATAATATGTGATATGAAATGAATAATAATCTCTAAAGGAGGTAATTATGCAATTATTAATTGACCAAAGTTTATTATTCAGGAATATAAAGAAACGAACAAGACAAGTTGGACTTGAGGTAAGGGATCCAACACCTCTCTTTCTTTTTAAGTACACTCTTTTGTGTCATTATTTTTAAGCTCATCTTTCTTATGATTGGGATGTTATTTTATATGAATTATACAGTAATTATTATGTTCATATGATGAGAGACCCTATTTCCTATCATCAATCTATTTTGGAAGTTTTGAGTGGCGTCGTTAGGCTGCCGAATTTTCGGAAGAGATCTAACCTCTCTCTTTCTTTTTAAGTCCTCTCCTTTATGTCACTTATTTTAATCCCCTCTTTGTTATGTTGGGGGATGTTCTTTTATATTCCTCTTTCTGTAAACTTTATGTTAATATGATGAGAGACCCTATTTGATCTCATCAATCCATTTTTGGAAGTTTTAAGTGGCGCCGTTAGGCTGCTGAGTTTTCCTAAGGGATTTTTCATCTCACTTTTATTCCCGTGAGATTTATGCTACATTTGCCACAATTTCCTTTGAGTGGTGTATGTACTGCCCATTATTTTACTCATTGTGTAATATACTTTCTTTTATGAGTATTTACATAAATGTTGTATTGTCCTTCTTTCACGAGGTGTATGTTTCGAAAGATACACATGTCGGTAAGGGAACCTTTCACCCTCTTCTTTTTAAAAGACTTCTTTTGTTGGGTATTTTAATTTACATATTGTTATGTTGGGATATGTTCTCATATATCCTTATTGATGTAAATTTTATGTCCAAGTGATGAGATACTCTTTTTTATCTCTCATCAACTCATTTTGATGGGACGTCATTAGGCTGTCAAGGGAACTTCTTAACCCAATTTCGATTTCTTTGGGTTCAACATGTAGTTACTGAATATGTCATCCTTTGAATATGTGTGAATGAACTTTGATTATTTTACACTTAATATCCACTTATATTTGGTGTATTCGTTTTTCACACATAATTATGTAATTGATTTATCCTTAAACCAAGGATACCATCTTTGTAAGGGACTTCGTCTCAATCCCCTTTCATTGAGGCATATTTTGTTTTATACAGAACCATCTTTTATATGGTGTATAAACCCCTTTGACTTTTAAGTTTATTCAAAAGGAATCTTTTTTATACGAAGCGTTTACTAAATGACAAACAGAAATGTTTTTGTCGTACGTATGTGGCGACAACAACTTCTCCGCCGCCATGACCATTATTTGAGTTTCGGCTTCCTCTACAAGCCATACCTTTTTTTAAATAAAAATAAATACCATGTTTTACTTTTCTTTTATTTTGGTATTGAAAATGGTTTTCATAATATTTTTATATCAATGTGTGGTATTTATATCTTGTGATTGAAAGGTGGAAATGTTATGTTTCCTTTATGCATGTTTTATGTGATACGATTATGTTGAGGTTCTTGGGCATTATTGTGAAGACGGGTGGTTTCGTGATAGACTAAGGGCGGGGGA
This sequence comes from Viscum album, assembly GCA_963277665.1. Taxonomy (NCBI): domain Eukaryota; kingdom Viridiplantae; phylum Streptophyta; class Magnoliopsida; order Santalales; family Viscaceae; genus Viscum; species Viscum album. Next base: position 1,160,630,574 of record OY728143.1, on the reverse strand, counting down.
GCCCGATATAGATCTCCAATGCATTGGGTAACGTGAAGGAGTGAAACGTTAAGGTTTCTCCGAAGATATTTAGGGAATATACTGTGATGGGTACTCCAAAACGTAACCAAGAGGGTTACTCCCTATGTAAGAATGTTATGAATGCCTCAAGTTACCTTTTATGTCTTATGATTTCTATGATTTATTCAGGATTGATGAGGTATGTTAAAGTGCCTATGTTTTATGGGTAAAGTATGATTTCATTCTTATGTATATATGAACTCATGTTTCCTTTCCTTATTTTTATAACCCTTACTGAGATTTTTATGCTCATCCCACGTTTTTGAAATTTTTTTCACAGGTCAAGGGAAAGGTACATGATGTGATGATAGTGTCAAGGATGATTCAAGAAAGAATCCATGTTTTATTTTAAATATGTTTCCGTTGATGGGAATAATGAATAATGTCTTTTATGTAACCACTTTGTTTAAATATGGAATGTAATGCATGTTTCATGATCTAATTCTCTAAAAATCTAAACCTGAAAAGATCCTCAATGTGTAATCTTGTAATAACTCAAGATTAAGTAAGGTTTAAGGTCGGGGCCTTGTATTCATCCTCAAAATTTGAAATTTTTAATGGTAAACATGGGTTAAATATTTGAAAATTTAATTGTGGGAAACTCTCATCATAAACAGGGTTAATAAAACATCCTCTTGAAACAAGAGTAAATGATGGGTGAAGGTAATCTAGAATAACACCTGATAGGAATATTAATAGAATAGTATAGGTAAGAATAAAATATTTAGAAATGGGGAAATTTTATAATATATAAATAATGATGTAGAGTGACATAGATCATTGATCATAAGAAAGTAAATGATCATGAGAAAATAAACAACCACAAAACCATAAACCTAAGAGGTGTACAAAGGTCACTGATTTCATCATAAATGATTTTAATATGACAACTTTTTATTTCGTGATCATTTTCCTAAAGCTGTATAATTTTATTTAGAAGATATACTTACATTATTTGATCCCATTTCATAAGATAAATCACATACCTTTGTTGTTCTTTGATCAATTTCCACACCATATCTTAAATTAAGAAATGTTGACGATTTTTTTAATCCTAAAGAAATAGTGGATCATAAAATCCGTAAAATAAGGATAATTAATTCTTTATATCTCTAGTTATTATAGAATATAGTTTTTTTATCATTTCTTATAAATTAAAATCAAAAGTTAAATGTAAACCATTCCATGAATAATTAACCTTAAGTCTCTTCCATGTTTAACAAATATTAAAATCCAAAAATTTAGAAATAAAGTCATCAAATTTAAAAAATTACCTTATCATCAATCCCAAAAAAAATATTAAGTAACACTTAATGTCACATTCCAAATATGGGAATAAATTGATTATACGTTATCCAAAAATATGTTAATATCATGAATTACTGTAAAACCTTAATGAAACATAAATGATTTCAAAAATTAACACTTTTATCATAAAATGAAATATTATTAAATATATTACTTAAATAAGAACATTTTATAATTCCATAAATTATAACATAAAACACTTTCTCGTCAAACAATTAATCATTTCCATGGAAATCAATATTTTCCAATTAAATTTATACATATAAATATTCTCTTTATAAAAATTAAATACTAGATCCAAAACATCAGGAATATATTAAAGTTTATCTTACATTAATCATGTGTTTTACATAAAATTTCCTCATGCTATTAAATCACATTTCTAGGTCATCAGTTCCATTCTATATATTCTTGAACATAATTAATGAAAAACTTCTATAGATAATTCTTTCTATATTTCATAATTATTTAAATCCACTAAATAAACACTTCAATCACTCTACTTCATTATTAAGAAATTAACTAGGCTTTATCATATTATTCTTAAATACCCCTTTACTTTAATATGTCATTTTTAGTATCTTCAACATCAATAGAAAAAACATTACCTGTACAGCACTATGGATTCATGATATTTCCCCCAAGGAAACTATTTTTATAATTTACATACTTTCCACATTTCAAAATGTAAAACATTGATGATTTTTTAGGGAGACAATTATTCTCATCCATGACATTAACCTAATTTTTTATTTTTTTTCTTAGAAATTACATTCTTTTTTTCTTCTTTTACAAACTCCAAAACATTTTACCATTCATATGGGACATTAACTTGAACTCTTATTCATGAATTTTCAATGTATATGAAATAGAATACTATTTTTCCAATGGTCTCCACCACCCAAGCTCTCAAAAGTCTATATCCTTGTCTTCAATGGTGAGTTATAGAGTGGGTTAAGGTGTAGGTTTTCATTCATATATCATGATAAATTATTATGAATAATCAAAATATTCGTTACACTAGTCATTATCAAATTTTTTTGATCATCAACACATTTTCTATCACATTCATCGTTAACTCAGTTCATCACATTTCCCTCTATTAGATAAAACCACATATCATTGTATGATTAATAATAATCATAGTGGGAAACCATATAATCAAGAAAAAATAATATCTATGATACCTAAATCATGACACTTTTTTCAATCTATAAAACCTTAGTTTTATCCAAGTTATTCATGGTATTCATCCATTAAAATCATTTATAATGGATTATGAATAATTTTTGAATTTTCAAAGAAAATCTCCAGAGAGTGTAAAACTAGGTGTACAATAAGGCCCATTTTATTGTACCTAGTAATGCTTGAGTCAAACCCAATCTACCTTTCTCAGAGTTATTACCACTAGGTACATTTTTTCCAGAACCACATCTACTTTTAGTATCTAGGCCGTGATATAATTGCTTGCTAACCACTCACTCTAAACTTCACCAAAGATCTATAATATTTTCATATACATAGACTTATCTTTATACTTATCCTTATAATTATCCCTAGGTTTTTTACTATAGTGTTCTCATCCTAGTTATAATGGTTAACTAATCCTTTCCTCTAATGAAAACTATGGATACCCAATCCTTTTACCCATATTATTACATGATTATTATACATAAATATTCAATAATTAAAACACATGGATCATAATGGCCTTCTGTATTTGGAATACTAGGATATTAATAAATAAAACATAGAATCCTTATTTTATTTTTCATATTGAGCTCCAAAAATACATTTTAACTCCTAAATCTGCATAGGATAACCTAGGGAATATATAAATAATGTGGTGATATAAAAATCCTGGTAAGGGAATAAACATGATAAGGAAGTATAACATGTGAGTCAAAGTTATAACATGATATTATAAAATAAATTCACATGGGTAATCACAAGGAAGTATAATTTAAATAACATGGTATATCAGAAGATCATGTCATCATAAAAAATGTCGAAAGAAAAAAACATGAATGAATTTGAGAAAGGATGTCTCATGAGACAAAAACATTACCCAATATATTAGAGATATATATAATTCTTGCAACAACCAACACATTAAATTCATGTACATGAATATTTCTTCCACATAAGGATATCAATCATAATTAAAAACATCAAAATTTTCCATGGAAATAAAATGCGTTGCATAATCCCACCTTATATCATATTCAAAAAAATGCATAATGAATGCATTCAATAAATGATCATATGACATGTATTTACCCATCAATGAAATGTAGAATAAACTAGGTATATATATGATAGACAATTATAAAAAAAATTATAAAAAATCCATGACATTAAAGGTTATTTTCACATAAGGAAATATATTTAAAAATATTATAAACATTCTTTAGGAAAATAACCTTTTTACATTAAGTAACAACAAAAGATTTCATCTCTGATAGAGAATGATTTTGAAAATCACTTTCATCATTTCTTGAGGAAAATATATTTTCTATTTAAAAAAATTATTTTAAATGTAAAACATTATCAAAAATTATAAAAAAATATTAATTTAAAATAATTGTTGAAAATTAAAGGGGAATCTTTAAAACAATGTGTGGTCTTGATGCCATAAGAGTTTAGTTTATGTAGAATAGGTTAAAACGTTCCCTTTACCATTTTTTAAGAAATTTAAAAAGGTGCCTTGTTTAGAAAATAATGGCAATATTGATTTTAAATTAATGTTTAAGAAAAACATTTAGGGTAAAATTTAATTTAAACCATCATAGAAAAAAATTTCAAAACGTTTTTATAAAACATAAATTTGGAAGAAAAATTATTTTTAATCGAATAGAAAAGTGAAGTGGGATTTTATTAAAAACATTTTCTAAATAATTTTAAGAACCAAAGAGAAAAAATGGTAATATTAATTAAAAAGAATTAATAACCATAGGAGAATAAAATTGAATGATTTTATTAATAAATAATTACATAATGTTTTGCAGTATAAATTCATTCATAAACAATCATAATTAAAATGTGATTGAATTATAAACCCTTACCACTTCAGAAAATTTTGAATCATAACATACCATGATTAAAGTCAATCAATTATAACTTAAAATATCATGAATTATGAAGTTTTAATGATATATTATGTAAATTTTTAGTATATACATCATTTAAAAGAGACTATGTGTGTAAAATAATATGTTTCTCAAAGAAGGAAGTTTTGATGTGAAACCTTTAAAAAGTTCATATCGTTGAAGTGAGAGTTAAAAAATGAATTGATTATGTGTTTTAAATGTAAATCCATAAATATAAAATTTTAAATGCACCATAATGAAATCAAATTTCATTTTACACATAATATTATCCTAATATAATCAATTAACTACACATATAACTCAATGGATGGAAATTGAGTTAAGAAATCCCTTACCTCATGCTTCCTTTTAGTTGTGTTATCTTTAACCTCATTTATAGTTGTTTTAAACAAGTTATTAACTTATAAAATAATAATATTATTATTTATAAATTCATATATGACATTTTCATAACATTTTATTACTCATTAATTAATCATATTTCATTATCACTATTGTTTTGGGTGTTAATTGCTTTGTTTTCTCCGACATGTTAAATCATGAAAGATAAGTATCATGAAAATAGGTTATAGTTCCATAATATATAATATAATTTTAATTTTATAAATATAATTTTTTTTAATTTGATACTTATTCCTAAAAATTATTGAATTTTGAATATTGAGAATGAATCACATCACTTCGTGGAGACAATAGGATGTTTGTATTCATGATAGAAGTTATAATTTAATTAATAGGTGAAAAGGTAAGGAAGTGGTTTTTATATTAACTTTATAGAATAAATATAATGTAATATATATATTCATTAAATATTTCCTTTACTACCTATCACGTAAAGTGTTAGTGGAAAAATAATTGCATCTCTTCAACAGCCTGTACCATGTCGTACACACGACCGACATTATCATTTTTCAATGGATGGTAAAGTATTATATTAAATGATATTTTAATTTTAAATAATTATTAATATAAAATAATTATCATATATAAATATAAAATTAATCCTTATTTCCTTTCATGTAAATCATAAGTACAGAAAGAATCACATCGCTTCGTGTTAAGTGTTAGTCTAATGTACACACAAGAAACGTTAATGTACAATCTAAAGAATAGAAATTAATAAGGTATATGTGATATAATAACTAAATAAGTATAATTATATCATTTATATCATATATAATAATTATATTCATAATAATATCTATCCACGACAATTAGTGATGGAAAACAAATTACATTGGTTTTATTGGTTGTGGCCTTTCGTACACACGATCAAAGGTTTTGTCTCCCATTTGGGGGAAGAGGATATTTTTATAGGTAATTAATTTAACATAACAACATATAAGTATATATAGTACACCAAGGTTATTATATCATCATTATTTAATAATATTTTTAGGTTTTTGAGTAAATAAAATATAATGCTCAAATAAGGATGTTATCTTTTCTAGGGAAAAATTATTTTTTTATTAGAAAAACGCTTCTTGGGATAGATTTCTGACCCAAAAATTCATATATAATGACTTTATGGAATTAAATACAAAAATAAATTAAATAATTCCATAAATTCATCCTAATATATATACTAATTATATAATGAGCGGCTTTTCTTAGTTATGCTTTAGGAGGTTAATGATTATGTAATTTTAACAATTAATATTATTATTTTTTTTTAATTAATAGAATTTTATTATTAATATAATTTTATTAATATTTAATATATTATTATTGATTCATATAGGTGTCGTGTCAATAAATATAACTATTAATATATTGTTATCTAATATAATTAGAACAATTATTAATATAATTAGTATATATATTAGAAAACGTGGATTTCAACAACCAAACACTTACGAACTCAAGAACACCTTGATTCATGTCTCATCTATCCCAATAAGAACTAGAAGGAACCCATTGGACCTATTTCATTATATATCTACGGCTATTATAGGATTATAACGTTAAAGACCTAAAGTCCTAGTGGTATGATGTATCGAATATCCTTAATATTATTGTGACCACATGTGTTTTGGCTAACCTGAATGTGTCATGGTCTACTTACTTGAACATAGTCTACACTGAATAGTGTCCCACTTAGAAACATAATTCTCAATAAAACACAAGTGTGATTTTTGGGTCTACATGAGCTACACCTAAGAGCTTCCCATGGAACTCCCAATGGGGCTCCACCACACGCATGGTAACTATGTTGTGCCACATGTACCAACCTGTTGATACCCATAGGCCTCTTAAAAAATCCCACAGTGATGTACCAAACCTTTACCTGAAAATGAATTCTCCATAACTTATGGTATACTAGTACTATTTTTTTTTTTTGGATTAATTATTTTTTATTAATAGATGTTTATATAGATATTTTTCATTTACATTACATTTTCAATTAAATTTTTCGTTTTATAATGATTATATATATTAAAAATTATATATAATGTGTTTGTGTTAAATTTTATAATGTGAAAAAATCTGTGTTTGTGTGCCACTAAATTAACATTTAATTTTCAGTGTGTTTGTGTGTGTGTGTGTGTGTGTGTGTTTGAAGACCAGAATTTTTACTTTATCCAAGTTGACTTGTATAAAATGGCACTAAAAATTATATTATATAATATATAAATGTAATTGGTGAAATATAATAGCTTTAAGAAAATTTTCATCAATTTTAGGTGACACATAAAGTTTTAGAAGCTATGTTCCTGTTGGAATATACTATGAAGAAATCACATAGAGGGATATTTTTATTGTTTCTTAGATTTGAACTTAATAGAGTAATAACAATGGGATTTATCTCTAAATGGAGTAGGGATTTAAGGAAACTTATTTTGAATCTATTTTCATTGAATGTTTTTACTACTTATTTGGGATCTCTTTATGAATTTCTCAACTCATATAATGTGGTATTTGTTCTTTTTTTATTTATTTATATGTTTATAGGGGATAGGATGCAAGGTTTTTATAATTGTAAATGAAAATAAATTCAATGTTGTTATAAAATAGGATTTAATGTTTATAAAACCAATTTTACTATAGAATTCTTATATATTTTTTGATGTGCACATTTTTTTCAACTTTCATAAATAATTTTTAGAAATTACAAATGTTGATTGAAGATGTGGGTTTTTTTGTTTACTTTAAATAAAACACTTGTATTTATTATCTATAGTAGTTACATTTTTATTTAATATTCGTAGACTAGAAGTACATTTGATGATTTTTTTTTATTTTCGTTGAAAGTGAATATGTTTTTGATGATTTTACTACATCTAGTATTTAAATTGATGTGGGTAATTTCATCTATGTGCATATGATGGAATATATATTTGTCCTCTATTAAAATTTCAAGATGATTCAATATCATCATACTTAATGTATACACAAATATTTCATTTTCCTTTAATAAATTATATGGGGATATGGGTTGGGTGACTAAATCATTTCTTAAATATTTCATATTAATTAATTATAACATTTTTCTAACTTTTAGATGTGTTCGTGTAATTATATGTATGTATATATGTACTTACTGGTTACAAATATATATATATATATATAAGTGGGTGTGTGTTTATTATTTAAATTTACTTAAAATTTTAAATTATATTTTATTAAGAATATATATTATAAAATACATAAATTATGTGTTTGTGTATTTTTATAACTAATTTAAAATCAAAATAAATTTTCATTTCTTTTTAAAACCATTTAAAAACAAGTCCAAAATAAAAAGAACCCATTTTTCTAAGACATGTATAAAAAATTTCCTATATATTAATTCTTCATGTTTTAAAATGTTCTTAAATCTCGGCTAAAAGATCAATGTATTTAAAAAAACACCACTAAATTTAAAAAACGTCACACTTTAAGAAAATGTGACTAAAAACATGGATAATTATATATTTTTCTAGAATGAGTAAGAAAAACCATGCATGATGTAGTGGAACTAAAACATTCATGATCCTAAAAAGAGACAATTTATAAATGTAAAAAACCCCATCTCATGTGGTTGTCCTAACTCCTCCATCATTTCTAGGATCGAAAACTACCATGTCTATCATGAGCTCATCTTGAAAAATAAATCTTCAATGAAAACTAAAGCCTTTATTATACATGTAACACGACATAATACATCTTCAGGTAAAATAAAATGTATGGTTAGGTGTGAGTATATAAATTTTTATGTAACCATCCTGGTTCAATATGAACAGTAACCGGATTGGGTTTCCATATGCCCTCAGGTAGGCCTCCTCATATGCTAGAGGATACTGACTAGAAACGACATTCTAGTGTGATTCGATGGATAGAATATACCCCTATCTTATATTTTGAAATAAAATATATATGAGAAAACATAAAAATAAAAATAATAATCATTAGAGTTCACTAAAGAAATAAAAAATAATATGTTATTTAAAATGGAATGTGGAAGAAATTAGTCATACATACTCATGGTCATGACATTACACAATAGTTGACCACCAACTGAGCTAATCATGATACAAAAAATGAAATAATTAAAGTGAATTTATAAGGGGATTCCAGGTATCCCCAAAGTACACCTCAATGTTGGTCACTAAATCCATCTTAGTTATCCATTTAATGAGTCCACTATAGGCCTTTACCCAACCAGAACCTTGGGTAAGTGAAGTCTGCTCAGATAACCCAAGTGAGATGTCAACCCAAGATGGGTGTAAATACATATTAAAAGGACACGACCAATATAGTGTCATACATAACCATTAATCCAATTTACACACATGTGATATTATCATCTGAATAAATAAATAAACTATGAAAGCATAAATTAATAATCAATATTGATCATTAAAATCCAACAAGATGATCGGGATCAAACCAAACCAACTTCTTCTAATTACATTGTTCATCTGAGCATTTCATAAAACCAAAGAATCTAATAAAAAGAAAATCTATGATTCCTAAGAAAATGTCTTATGAAATCTAGTAATGTCAGCCTCAACAGTTGGATCATGGGGAAAAGTCTTAAGCATATCATTTTATAATAATCACTTGTTTTAAGGACCCAACCATAAAATATTATATATTCTTGAGTTTCAAAAAAATATTACACATTCTTTCATACAAAATACCATTTAGGTCTAGATTTCTATATAGTCAGGTCACAAATCTTACATAACAATCCCATACATTAAAAATTGAACAGGTTTATTCGGTATCCATTTTTTTCATAATATAAAAAATTTAAAATAAAAAAAATCATTCCATGAAAAATCATTATGACTTTAAAATTTACTTATTCTTTATTATTAATCAACCTTAAACCCTGTGAAAAATATTTGAAAATCTCGGATGAGCACAAAATACTAAATAATGGAAACAAAATTAAGAAATCCTATAGCCTATGAAAAACATGAAAACCCATAAAAATAGTATCCAAATTACTCTTTTATCATATAAAATAAATAATATCCATATATAGAAAATATTTTTTTTTCAAATAAAACCATATAACATTATAGTAATCAAATTGAAAACCTTTTAAGTATCTTAGATAATTATATTCACAGCCCACATTTAAAATTGTTTGAAATAAATGCATATCAACTAAATCCATAAGAGAAACCACCCTTTCTAATGCCCTCTTTTATTACTTTTAAGCCAATGAATATTAGCCAATGAATTAGAGTTTTATATCAGGCTCACCAATTTTATAATCTGTATCAGGTTCACCCTTTGTATAAGCTACATTGGGATAACTTAAGATCATATATATTAATCATGAAAAAAAATCCTGAATAAAAAAAATAATATTGAACCTTTTCGTCATTAATCCCCTAAAAATCTCGGTTAAACTCAAATGCAAAACAATTTTGGATATTGAAATAACCTTTCATTATAGAACCCCATTTTCAAAACTAAAATACCCATAACAAAGGGAATAAGGGTTTTTCTTTAAATAAAATCAAGAAAAATTCAAGTTCCTTTTGAATTTATTTATTTAAGTATAATTAAATCCAAAAAAATTTAAGAATATGGATATAGATGAAAAATATTTATAAAATAAGTTATTAAAACATTTAAAATGAGGTTTTAAGGTAAAGAGTCCATTACTTCGAGTCCAACATGTGACTTATATTATTTATCATCCGGAATATTAAACATATGTTAAATCTTTAATTTATTAACATCCTTTTTTAGTTTTAATATTCTTTTTATTTAAATTATATCCTTTTTACTCAATGAAAAAATCAATTTAGTTCACATGGTACATTTTGAGATTTTTTGGATTATATGTCACAAATAATTTTGGTAGGAAGACTATGATCAAATAGATCATGATTATATCATTTCTAGAATCTTAATCATGTTATAAAAATAATTTCATATTTTAACTATAATTTTAAAACCAAATATTTAAGATAATAATGAAAAATAAATTATGTTATCATCACAGAGATGGTAGAACGTATGTACGCAAAATTAATGTTTCCATTTTTTAACCAACACTGAGGGAATAAGATAATTATAATTTTACCTTTACATAATGAAATTTTTTCCATAATTTAAATATTATTTATTTAATTTCACTCACATATATCATCCATTTGATGTGGTTATGAAAAACTAAAAACATTGTTTTGTGATGAAGTTTTCTGCACATATGCACGAGTGATGTTTTTATTTTTCCTTAGATGGCAATGAAACATGTAAGATATAATGTTAACCTTCAAGAATTAAATTTATATTAGATATATTATTTTATTTTATTTAGATCAATCATCATGATCATCAATAATAAGTGGTGATGGAAAAAAAATTACATCGGTTCATGAGGTGATAGTTCATCAGACAAATGAACGATGGTTTAATTTCTAATTTGATGGAAGAAGATATGGATAAAAGTTATTCAATAAAAATGATAGCATATAAGTATAAGGGATATTATATTATATTCATTAATATATTTTTTATGCAAAAAATAAATAAATAAAATTAAAATACTTTGTTAAGTGATTTACCACTTTATCGGTCAACCTCCTTAGGTTTATATATTTAAGATTCAAACATGTGTATTATTATCGAAATAGGGACTCTAAGAAATTGTGAGAGATTTAAGAATGGTTTTTTTATATTCATTTTCTAGAATAATATTTCCATCAAGTGTGAATAGAGGAGGATAGGGGTGTCCTTTAATTTGTGAGTGAGAGGACACAATTGAAATTTTACAAAGGATTTATGTATTAATAGGACATTTTAGTAGAAAATTGTCTCATAAATAGATAAATTTAGAACTAAATAACATAATGGTAAAAATAAATTTATTAAATAATATTTAATATTAAATTCGGTGGTCTTATCACTTATTTTTAAACTAGTTTAACATGATTATCCTTTTTTCATAGTGATACATTTTCTACCAAAATTATTATTCATATAGACCAAATATGAAATATCTCCCATTAATAAATTTAAAAATTGTTATTAAAAATATGGAATCCATTTTATCATAAAAATATATAATCTATCATAAATTAATTTTAAATAAGAATCCAAAACACAATGAAAACTCATTTTTAGATAAATGTATTTTTAAGCATAAAATTGAATTTGCATTTATTCATTTCCTTGTCAAAACAAGAAAAATAATGCTATAATATTTTTTGAATAAATAATATTAAAATTTCATCAAAAAAAGCAATATAGATTAATATATTTTATTTATATATAAAAGTTTATTCACATAAAAACAGTTTTTTGGAAAATAATTGTTTCAAAACCATAAAAATGAACTTATAACAATATAAAGTATAATGATGATTCCTATATAATTAATTAGATTTTTTATAGTAAAAGGGTGCTAATTTTTCTTTAATATTAAATAAAAATCATAATTATACTTTTTTATTCCTTTTTTTAATGATAATTGATAACAAATTTACAAAAATCGGTATTTTTTCACTAATCATTGAAAAGTTTATATTTTCATAAAAATACCATATATTCAACCTAAGATAAGAATTTAATTATAATTTAAAATATAATACTAATATACTTGAATAAATTTTATAAAAATTGTAGAAATTGATTTTAATCTTTGTGCACAAAATGCAATAAAATCAATTTTTGATGAAAATATATTTTTGTAGCACAATATTACTTTACTGAAAACTGGGTACTTATTTATTATGTTTCAATAAATACATTTTAATTGTATAAAACCATTAAAAAATTATAATATGATTATTAATAATAGTTCTTTCCATTTTAATGGCACGGTTTTTATGGTCACATAATAATATTTTTATAGTATATCGCAAATCACTTAGATCTTAGGGTTGTTTATGCCACACGGTAATGAATTTATTACTTGAATAAAATAGATTGTAAATATTGGGGTGTTAAATTATTCCAAAGTTTTATAAATTTAATACCCGCAATTTTAACTCATTAATAATAGAGAGGATTTTAAAACATTTTCAAAATCAATTTTAAATATTTCAAAATAAAGAATACGAACATGAAAAGAAAAATATTTTAATATTTAAAAATATATTTTCTGAATCCCCAAATCCTAAAAACAGATAATAAGAAATATTTTTTTAAATAGGAGAATAGAAATATAAATTTGACCTATAATAACAAAAAATTAGGATCCTAGATATGGTGGAATAGTTTGGAAGTGAAAATATATACATAAGGGAGAAAAATAATTTCTAAAGAATAATTGAATTTGATAGAGAACATGGTCTTGAGAAATTAAATGACCAAATAACCATAAATCAGGAGGGAATAAATTGGAATATTAATTTATAAAAAAGAAGGTAATAAGATTTCATTTTTTCCATGATTTGTTTCCAATAGTTGAGCAATTGTTTTACCATCAGGATAGAGAATACATGAAAATATAATTTTTTTATTTCCTTTTCATTGGAAACAATTTCATCCTTCATTGTGAGTCAATCAATTCCCACTTCAATATCATCTTTTACACTAAGAAAAGAATATTCAAGATGATTTTTTTCATACCTAAAGAACTATAATTAAATTTTAATGGATCACAAGGTTCACCAAGGGATGAAAAATTATTTCTTATTACATTATATATTAATCAAAACCAATAATTAGTAATCATAAGGTATGAAAATATAAAAAATGAATAAAAGATGCATTAATCTCAAAAGACTCAATAATCACACCCATATTTATACATTAAATATGCCATAAATAACTAACCTTAAAAGTCCTCAATATATTTCTAACCTAGAATGAAACCCAAATATTATAATTATTTGATCACATAATCTTCTTAGATAAAATTAAAATTTATATCAAAATAATAGTAATCAATTTTAATGTTTCATGCCAAAAATTTATATGCATTAGTCATATATTATGAAAAATATATAAAACATATCCTAGAATAAAGTCACTATAAAATCATATGTTCCTTGAAAAGATAATTCAACCTTTATTCCTCAAATAAAAACACATCTTAACTGCATGTATTTTCTTTTTACCTTAATTTTATAATGTCCCCCAAATAGTGAACTTCTCCAAAAAAATTAACATTAGTAACATAGTCACGAAATAAATTTCTAATACCATTTTTCTCTACATGATAAATCATATGTTCCCAACATGTGATAACCCTTTTTTCACAATTAACCATAATTAACTCAACATCAAAGACCATATTAACACTAAAGGTTATTGATTCCATTAAAATTATTTCTATAAAATATAGAAGAATTATTACTCAAATAAAATTTTTATTGTAACATAAGATAATCATAATGGTTACATAAAACTCAAAAAAAATTAAAACTAAATACATAACTCATAAAGTAAAACCATAATATAATACCCTAAAAGGTAATAATGCATTGGAACTAATTTTCATCCATAAATATATCACTATATCTTAAATCTTTAATCCCAATAGGTAAACACCACAATATTTCAATGTACTTCATATTCTATTAACCATATTCTTCCCTATAATTCCTTAATACTTCATTTATACAATCAAAATTTTGAATAGTGTTATAATATTCATCAATATAAATATATTTATGGTTCATAATTTAAATAAATTTCTTTCATATTACTGAAATATAAATCATCATTCATTCCAAACCCAATTTCATAGACAGATATCCCAAGATCTACCAGGTCAAGCCCATATATTTTTAGAATCCTTAAAAAACATGAAATTCCACTCTATATCACATATACATGTACAATCCTTAAATATTGATTTAAATGGACATTGGAGGTGATTAAAATTTATAAAAAATATCATGTTTTGAATTTAGAAAATTTTTTCAAATAATGGTTGATTGTAATGACCTGAAATTTTATTAATAAAATTACTTTCTGAATAAAAAAATTATTTATTGATTAATACAGTTATAGAATACAAATGCACTATATTAATTTTTTTATTCTATAATATTATAAATTATAGCCATAATTTTTATATCATTCTAAAAAGGTCATTAAGCTTCTTAATCATTGATATTATAGTTGTTCTATAGTGATAATTAATATAAGTTTATATTTAGGGTTTTGATAATGTTAAATTAACACAAAAAGAATAAGTGAAATCCTTGACCTCTAGGAACATACCCAACGTTCCCATTTATTAGATCTTTCTAGGGAGGTGGAATTACTGGGCTATTCCTTTGAATAATCCCAAGATAAGATTCAAAAATTGATATGTGAGTTAAAATATTAACTTGATAAATTTATATATATTTATATCACAACCCAAAATAAGTTTGTCTAACCACCACAAAAATTACCACCATCACACACCTTACCCATATAGTGTGTGTTGGTGTAATTAAGGATTATGTATCTAGACACTAGTAGTATGAATATTCATATTTTATTTTTTATATAATAATTTATATATTTATCCCTAAAATTATTAATTTAAATATATGATTGCCTAATGAGTTTGATTATAATTAATTTTGGATATAAAGTAACAAAAAAATTTAGTTTTTGTGACATTTTTGCATTCAATTAAAGTATTATTTTTGATTAATTAAATAATTGTATAGTAAATGTAATTTTAAAAAAAATATTATTATTAAATATTATTTATTTAAATATATATTTTAATATAATTTAATGAAGTATAATGTTATTTTAATAAGATTCAAAAATTAGATAGTGTCGTAAACACAAGTATTTTTTAATAAATTTGGAGTTTTATTTAAAAGTATAAATTCACATATCTAGAAAATTATTTTGAAAAAAAATATTATTTTTGATATTATCCCAAAAAATTTATCCTATGGTTAATTTATCAAAATTTTCTAACACATTAGAATTTTTGTGTAAAAATTAAATAAAATATAATTATATAGTATTTATAATGACATAAAAATTGGAAAAATAATTAAATGAATAATATAAAGAGAATAAATGAAAAAAATACATCCCACCTTTAAAATAATATATTTTTTATGTTAGGTGGTTAATTTTAGAAACCTTGAATGAATCCTATAAAACCTATATTAAATTTTGTGGTTTTAAAAATAATTCTTCATGAACATGACTTGCTTCCATGTCACCAATGGTATTAATTTAATGATTTATGTGATTATCCTAATAAAATTTTTAAAACCACTCATATTTGTTTGAAACCAAGGGAAAAAACCACGTGAAGGTTTTTGTTTTAATAATTTTATTACATAGATTCCAAAATCTATGTTTAGAAATTAATAAATAATTAACCTCTATTTTTCTATAAATACATGCCCAACCTCCCATTAGTATTAACTAAAAACCAATTGATCATGAATTTATGCTCTTAATACCTCTATAAATCCCTTCCAAGTATTTACCACGTTCTTAATAACCTCATCTCATTATTTTAGAATCACCCTATCAAGGTTAAGGATTTTCTCCACCTCTTTATTTAAGTAATTTATTTATATTATGACATTGGATTTAAAATATTCCAATTTGTAATGTGTTTCCACGGATACCTTTTCTATCCTTATTATGAAAAGGTAATGATAAACTACCATTCACTCACATTAAACCCTTCCATGAATGTTTATTTACACTCGTTATGATTCTAAAATTATCCTGTGATTTTCTCTAACAAACATGTTTGTTATGAATACACATCCCCATTTCTAATCAATGTTATTAACCAAGATGTACCATCATTAATTGATTATGTGCTTACATTTATGAAACCCTCGCTACTTAATCACAGTATTAAAACTTATGAAATTTTTTCTTTATTGTATGATCTATTTGCAACATAAATGCATGTATATGATATGAATGTGATGGGTGGGCCTAGAACTATACATCCCTCCAATTCATTGGGTAATTTTTTTAATCAAGAGATTACCTGTATAATGAATGGGTGGTTAGATTAAGCACATTATGATATGATTTCTTAGTAGTTATCCAGGACTAATTCTTTTGATTCCATGGTTTATGTTGTTGTCACATCCCTATGTTTCCTTAATTTCACAATCTTATATAAGAAATAGATGTTCATTTTTTTATTCTCACCCTTTTAGGTCACAATGATATTCCTATTCACTTACATGTATTACTTTTATCATGTCATTATTTTATTATTCCATTAATATGATTTATATCTCACCACTTCTTATGTATGTTCCTATGTTATCTCAAGTAGTTTTATAAGATCAATTGAATTTATAGGAATGTTATGGAATTTTTAATAATGTTGGTTTATCGTTATTTGAAGTAATTGTGATATGTGTCTAATTACCTAGAGGAACTATACTTCTCAATCTTTTGTGATTGCATGATTTTTATATTTATTTAACAAATAATTTGATAGAGTATACATAAGATATTGGTTTTCATAGTTTGTATCAGAGAAAGGCCCAGTTATTTTTTTAGGATTATGATTAGAAAAAACTCGTAAAACCCAAAGGGATAAGAAAACAAATTGGAAAAATCCCTAAATTTTGAGAAATTATAGAGTTATTGGTTTATAAAGGAATAAATAACTATCTTCATATAAGAAAGTGGATGTGGTTGTAGAACAATTGTAATAAGCCATAATAACCCCAAAAAAGGAATATTGGGTATTAAATTGACTATCTCCTAGTGCACAAAATAAATTCCTAAGAATTCACACCTTGATAGAACCTCCTAAAGGATTTTTTTGGTTAATAATGTGCTTTTTACAAACAATTATAAAGAGTTAAAAAACCCATGAAATTTATTATTACAAAATATACCATGGATAACTTTGATTGAAAATGATAAATTTATAGGTTCAGGAATACATGTCATTTATGGGTAATCCCTTAAATGTTCATAATTTATATTTATGTATTTAATAATTTTAAAATTATCATCCATAATTCTCAATTATTTTAGTAAATGGTTCTAAATAGGAGGAATATAGTAAACACCAATGTGATGGGTAATTATATGATTTCTCAAATGGCATACCCAAACTAATGAGAGAAATTTTAGGAAACATCATAAAAATACTTTATCAATTTACTAAAGTTTTGAATAAAAACTTGAATCATAAGGAACACGCACAACCCCAAAATAAAGAGATTGTTTCAATTAATTCCTTCATCTGAAAAAGGCCTCTGACTTTGAAAGGATCTTTTGATCCCATAATCCTATAATAATGGATCAACATCATTAGTAATATTCTATATGTTCCTAAGTGATCAATGCAAGAGAATGTCATTCTTGATATTTATTCCAATGATAGGTAAGAAAATAAATGTTGGATTTTGATCAAGAATATGGATACCAAGGAAGATATAAAATTGATAGAGTGAAAATAATTCCATAAATAGTTTTTTGATAAATATTTTCCCCTCACTCTCAAACATAAAATGGGGAGGGATTTCATTGGCCTTAAGAAAAAGTATGATGAATCCATTGATCTATATGAGGAGAACATCATAATAATTTAGTGATATGCCTCAAGATTTTTCATTGAACCTAAAATTAATGTTGACCACTTATTTAGTGGGATAAAGACGAATCTAAAAAATACTTTGGTAATTTGAGACTTTGATAGCTATGAATTGATTTTATGACGTGCCTTCAAAGTCGAAATGGAGATTTGCGAATCCCTAGTGTATCTTGGGTCTAGATATAGGAAGAATAGAATGGAGTTTATGTATACTGGATTGATCGTGAAACCTCATTGATGTAAGAAATCCAAAAATCCCACTTGTTAAAAGTTTATAATTAAGGATATTATAAATTAACTCGAGGGGATAGGGAAATACTTTAGGTTTTGGAATTAATTGAACCTAGATAGTGCTTGGTGATGGGATAAAAACACCGATATGGTGGGAGAAATAAATGATCTAAAAAACCCTTAGCATACTGTCCAATATTTCAACTATAAGGAACAATGAAACTTTATAAACAAATGCACTGAACCAATGGTTGTCCCTGGTAACTGAAGACAAAAACCACCAATGCCTAAGGAGAAAATATGATAATATTCTATCACATCATCTATAGTGTATTTGAAAAATAAAGTGATGAAAACTATTCTAGTTATTCATTCAATGATGGAAAACCTACTATTTGATTCTAGTTCTATGCATCCTTTCATGTCACTCAAGTTTAGTATAAAAATTCAAACACCACCTAAAAACAATGAAGCTGAGTTATTGGTGAAGATGGAAAATAGATCAATTATTTCATCCCAGGAATATAACCTATCACATATCAATATTTTCGGACTGAATTTCCCAGTGAACATTGTGATACTCCCCTTAGTGGAATTTGATAATATTCTTCATATGGATTGGATTTACTTATATAGAGACAACATAAATTTTCAAGTGAATGAAATCATCCTCTATATCATGATACGCCCGATGATTCTATAAAAGTGAAAGGATGAAGATAAATCTCCTTTGGAATCATCAACATAAACATGGATATTATTTCATTATAATAAAGTGTATTTTATCTCAAATTATTGGAACTAAGGAAAATATAATCCATGATGACATTCCCATTGTAACTGAGTACATAAATATGATTCCTAAAGAATTTCCTAGTCTTCCTCTAACTAATTGGTTGAGTTCTCAATAACATTTGTACCCATATATTTTACAATATCCATGACTCCATATAAATTGACATTGTTAAACATTAATAGATGAAGAAGAAACTAGTGTATAATCTAGATAAAGGGTTTATACACCCATGTGCTTCATTGTGGGGTGTGTCTGTCCTTTTTGTCAAGAAGAAGAATGGGTCAATGCACCAATTCATTGATTATCATGAACCCAAAAAGACAATGCTCATGACAAAATATCCACTTCCTCATATTTATGAATTCTTCAATCAGATATATGATGCTTAATACTTCTTGAAAGTGTATCTTTAGTCAGTATGTTATCAGGTAAAAGTAAAGAATGTGGATATCCCTAAGACTATTTTTCACACAAGGTACAAGAACTATGATTTCATAGTGATGCTATTTGGAATCACTAATGTTATATATATATCTTAAAATACCTAATTAATATAGTATTTAGGGAATAATTAGATAAATTTGTGGTAGTAATTATAGAATATATTCTTATCTACTCCAAAAGATTAGAGGGACAAAAATAGAATTTAGATGTTTTGTGGAAAACCATCCGAAAGGAAACATTTACTAGAAAAGTATAGTAAATGTGAGTTATAGATAGATAAATTAATATTATTAGATCATTTAATCACTAGAAGAGGGATATATTTAGATTCTTCAATGGTAGAGG
Source organism: Viscum album (assembly GCA_963277665.1). NCBI lineage: Eukaryota > Viridiplantae > Streptophyta > Magnoliopsida > Santalales > Viscaceae > Viscum > Viscum album. The sequence continues at coordinate 1,160,610,332 of OY728143.1, read as the reverse complement.
CAATTAATGGTTGTCATAGAATAAAATATGTCATAAATTTTATAGTTTCCTTGGATTATCTTGGAACTGTCATCGATGATTGAGAAACTAATCATAATTATTAATCCCATTAATCAAGATAACATGGAAGGGAGTGAATTATGGATATATTGATGAATGTGAGGATATTTTTAAAGAGTTAAATAAGAGTATAGTCACTTCACTTGTTCATACTATTTCTACTAGTGGGGAATTATTTGTGATCTATAATAATGTATAAAAAAGGGAATGGGTTGTGTACTCATGAAAAAATGACAATGTGGTGGCCTATTTCACACACTTATTAAAGATACATGAGTAAAAATACCATCTGAATGATATGTAATTGGATGTAGTGATATTTTCTCCAAATATATTGTAAAATTACCTCTACAGGGATAATTATTACATATATAATGATCATAAAATTATCAAGTATGTATTCACACAAAATAAGATTGATATATACCAATAGAGGTTGTTATATATCATAAAGGGATAGAATTGTTCAATATATTACAATCCTGGGAAGGTGATCAAAGTGGCAGATGCTCTGAGTATATTTGATCCCAAAACCCTATACATGATGAGGATTAGAATGGATCAAATATTATTAGACATGAAAAGGATGGATATGGGTTTCATAAAATAGTTTCATACAACCTAGATCATAAAACTTATTATACCCAGATTCTTCAGAGGGTCAAGTAGGAAGGAATGATTATGATAATTTATATACGAAGGTAGTGAACACACTAGAGTTCAAATTTTCTAAATATTTAGTCTTAACGATTATAACCCAGATATGTGTCCCGTCAAAACCAAAATTCATTATCACCTTCATACGAACATTTGGTCTCATAGAACCGTTCATACTCTAGATTATATGTTGAGAACATGTTAAATTTATTTCCCAGGAAGTTGGGATCAACACCTTCCCCTAGTGGAGTTCTCATATAACAACATTTTTAAATCAAGAATTCAAATTGCACCTTATGAGGCTCTATATGGGAAGATTTTTCAAAATCCCACATGTTTGGATGATGTTGGAGAGAATAGCATTATGAGAATAGATATTATCAAAGAGATGATAGATAACTCCTATACGAATTAGTGTCATATGAAGTCCGCATAAATTTGATAGAAAATATATGAATATAATCATCAATAAGATGTATAGATTGAGATCTGAGATAATGTATTCCTTTATATATCAACAAGGAATAAATTCAAAAAGATTAGGTAGAAGGGAAATATCATACCTATATAAATCAACCCCTTTGATATCTTTGATCATATTAGATTTTTGGCCTATAAACTAGAACTTACACCTAACTTATTTGAAGTACATGAAGTGTTCCACGTGTCCCTCTTAAGGAAGTATATAGGAGAGCCCTCACATACAATGAATCATGGGGTGGAACCTTTAGAGAAAATTAGTTCATACGAGGAGTAGTTGATGAAGAAATTAAATCATAGATACAAAGTCCTATGAAAACAAATCTCACCAAGTCAAATTATCATGGTAGAATCCTAAGATTGAGGAGAAAACATGGGAGCCAAGAGAGGTGATGAAGTTAAAGTACCCTCATCTGTTCTAGTGTTCAGAATGAAATTTTCAAGTGTGAAATTTTAGAAGGGGGGATAATTTTATAACCCAAACCATTATAAATAAAATTATCTTCTAAAAGAATAAATTCTTTATTGAGTAACATAGTTATATAAAACACATGAGCTATATTTCATTTGTTATCATAGACCATAATTATCTATAGCCATAATCTTACTATCAGGATTAATCAGCTATTAACCATTATAACCATTGACAGTATAGTTATTCTATAGTGACCATTAATATTAGTATATATTAAGGGTTATTATAAGGTATCACTAACACAAAAGGAAGAAGTGATGGCATTAACTACTAGGATCATACCCTAGGAAGCACATTTATTGAATCTTCTAATGGATATGAAATCAATAGTATTTTCCATTGACTAATAACCACCAGATATTCAATACAAAAAACATGTTTAAAACTATATATGAGAAAATTTCAAGAATATCGAGATCATTTCCCAAACCATATTTGTTGAATTACCCCAATAAATTAATATCATCAAACACCACACCCTTAGGGTATAGGTTGGTGTAATAATTGTTTAGGTATCTAAACCATAGAAGTATAAATTTTATATTTTTTCAAATAAAATTATTATTTTATTTATCACATTTATTATTAAGTATTATATATATATACTATTATATAATTATTTTTATAAAAATCTATTTTTGATATAAAGAATCCAAAATAGTATTTTAAGGAAATATTTAGTTTCAATTAAAACACAAGTTTTTATTAATTAAATAATTTTCAAAGAAATTTTAGTACAAGAAAATATTCTTTTAAAATAATATTAATTTAAATATAAATGAAAATATAATTTAATAAATTCAAATGTATTTTTTATAAGATTCAAAATTTTTTATTGCCAAAATACTATTATTTTTCAGTAAAATTAGGATTTTAAGTTAAAATTATTAATTCTCATATTTATTATATTAGTTTGGTAAAATAAATATTATTTTTTAAATCAGCATGTATAAATTATCAAATGGTAAAATTTTTACAATTCTCAATGATAACAGAATTGTTGGGTAAAAATTAAATATTGTGTAAATATATGGTATGTATTATGACAACATAATAGCTCAAGAGTGATGTAATAAATACTATAAAGGGTATCCAAGAAAAAATACATTCTCCCTTTAAAATAATGTTTTTAATGTTATTTTTTTAATTTTATAAACCATTAATTAATCTCCTTTTAAATATTATATTTTAAGATTTTAAAAACAATTCTTTATAAACATGACTCACTTATACATCACCAATGTTATTATTTTAATTAGTTTAATTCATAGACTAATAAAATATTAAAAACCACTCTTCAATGGTATAAACCATGGGAAATTAAAGGGAAGGATTTTGGTTTTCATTATTTTATTACATAGAGTCCAAAACCAATTTTTAAAAATTAATTAAGAATTCTTTTCTCTTTTTCTATAAATACCCACCCAACCACCCATTCCACTTAACTCAATACCCATAGAGCATGAATTTACCCACCAATTATTTTTATAAATCCCTCTTATGGTGTTCTCAGACTCTTAATAAGCTCCCCCTAGTATTTTAGAATCTTTAAATCAAGGTATGAGATTCTCTCCTCCTTCTCTTTATTCATGTACTTTGTTGTACTAAAAATTAATTTTTTTTATTTCAGAAAGAAAATTTGTGGAAAACGTAGGAAACCTCACAAATTCAATTAAAACAATAATTATCCAAAAAAAAATAAGTCACAAAATCATTAAAGAATATAGTAATATTAGTGGCATCAAACACCGAATTTAACCCCCAATAAAGTGTAGTTACCTTTTTATTAAAATAATCCTTCATAATATATTCAAAATGATTGGTCATCTTAACCAAAATAAGGATATATTTCCCTCAATTAATATTATAATGTCCTGAACCCAGTTACCAGAGTCGGTGCATTATTACATAACATTGGCATGATCGCAAAAGATCATGTCTCGAAAGAACGATTAGTTTAGTAGCCTTGGAATCACTAGATACATTCATAAACATTAAATTAAATCATAAAGGTAAAAACAACATCAACATCTTGTCTCCATATACAACGCTCATATCCTTTCATACTATCCCTGCAGGTTATTCTTAAAATACTTCTTCACATCCTGGGAAAAATAAAACATAGAAATGGGTGAGCTCAGATGCCCAGTAAAGATAAAAATATAGAAGAAACTTTCATAAATAAGAATAAACATTTAAGGAAATGTATAACTAAAACAAAATCCTTTTAAACTTAAACTTAAGAATAATATGGTAGAAATAAAATGAAATAATTCCATTTACTTATTAACATGGATATTCTACTAGTCGAATAATCACATGCAACATCAACAACCACTTTCATAATGGTGGAATTCATAATGCCATACTATCATAACCACTTAGTCAAGGCCTTATTCCAAGACTACAAATATTATTTTGCTAAGGCATTGTGCCAAGAAACTAGTTTTTCTCATGAGACCTACCAATGCATCGAGGAGGTATAGAGGGCTCCACCCATCACTTACTATGTCCAATGCATTCCTCATACGAAAAGGATTAAACATAATATAAACATTCGTATTAAAACTAGTATACGAAATGTCAATAATTTCTCCATAAACTATGAATGGTATAAAAATAACACATCCACAGTCAAACATATCAAAAAACCTTCAATACAATATGGAAGTTTGGTGTCATAATAAATCAACTTCAAATAAACTTAAAATTCATCAAAGGATGTTGACATAGATGAAATCAAAACTATTTGAGAGAAATATCAACTTTTTTAAAATCATTTAAAAGTCACATAATTATAAAAGAAAACATTTACTTTTAAGATATTCTTATAATCTTGTAAATATAGCTTAGATGATTTTATAATAGCGTAAAATAGCCACACCCATTGTATAAGTAAAAAAAGACATTCTTACTCTAATTTTGTCGAAAAGGTTAAAAAAGACCTTGTTTAGAAAAGGACATAAAGATTCCTTTATAAACATCTCATAAAAAGTCAAACATGGGTATAAATGACATTAAACCATAATATATAAAATATTAATAATTTTTTGAAATACATTTTTAAGAAAAATGGATGTGGATGATAAAGAGGTCCCAGTAGATTATTACGTATAAACAACCTATGATAATGAAGAGATTGGGAAATAAACCATTACCATGTACTTTTCCTTGGTCGAGGGTAGGTTAAACTCATTTATAATGGTTAAATAATTGTTATTAAATTATACAGGAATCATATACATTAATATGATATCATATATGATCTTTTAACATTGCTTTGTTAATAATATCTTTCTATTATCGTTGTTTTGGGTGTTAACTGACTCGTTTTCCTTTATATACTTTGTTATGTAAGAAGTGTTTTTTATGGATAGGTTGTATCTTATTCATATCCATAATGATATTAAGTCTTTAAAAATTATTTTTAACCATCAAATGAAAATTATTCTTCAATGGATATGATGGGGAATGAATCTCATCGCGTTCGTGGAGACGGTAGTCCGTACGTACGCACGAGCGACAATATCATTCTTTTCATAATAAAATAATATATAATTGGATATTATATCATATATACAGAATAATTATCATGTTAAATTTATTATTTACATCAATTACACATCATTATTATACCCATCCAAATAATAATAACAATTACACCACGACGTGGAGACGGTAGGTCGTACGTATGCACGTATGGTGACATGTTATTCAAAGGATGGATAAAATACTGAATATGGTGGTACCATATTTTTAATAAAATCAAAGTATATAGAAGATAGTGAGGTGATTATTTTAGAATGGAAATAACAAATAAATAATAAGTGGAAGAAGAAAGGAACTTGAAATAGGGTGGTGAAATCATTACCTCTTCTTCGGTTCTTCCTATTGATTTGATCAAAAGGGCTCCTTAAGTTGTCTTTATGACTAAAGGAAGGCCTCTATGATGAATTGAGGGAAGTATAGAGAATATTTGGTCAGGTTTTGGTCGTGCCAAAATCCTTTTAAGGTGAGAATTAGAGAGAAGGGGGATTGTCCTTTTATAAGAGGGGTGAGGGGCAGCTTAGGAAAAGCTAGAAATATTATTTTATAATAAATTTATATTCGGTTTAAAATGGCAACAAACTGATTTATTTAGAGGATAAGGTTGGGATGGGTCGAATAAAACTCAACTAATAGGTTTTAGAATGGGTTTGATCACTTTATTAACCTTATCTTTTAGATTTAACTCTTAGTTAAATAGTTTGACATTTACCATGTCTCATTGTATTTTTATATTATATAGTTAAAAAACATACTATATACTTCAAAGAGACACCCAAGTGGTCCATTAATGCTACACCTATCATGATATAAGTCCTTTGTCCGAACCTTATATTTTTAGGAATAGAATATCAATTAATAATATAATATTTGTTTTAAAAACTCTTTTATGTCAATTTTGACACTATTTAATAATTGATTTTTTTTAAAGTCTTAAAAACATTATTAATTAGAACAAAATTAACTTAAAAAATCCCAAAATTTCATTTTAACCAATAAAATTCGTTTATGGCATCAAAACATTAAATTATATTTATTTTTACATTTATAATACCAATTATTTGATTCTTTCATTAATAAGGAAAATACTACATCATTATTGTGTCATAAATAAATTTAATTATTCAATGTCTAAAAATTATAAATAAAATATAATTATGTATTCAATATTTTTATCTTTCTAATTGATATTTATAGTTGAACATATAACATATATATCCCTATGTAAAAAAAAATTTCTAAAAGATATATGCTTATGTCATTTTTGTATTAACTTTAACTTAATTAATATAAAGTGTCATTATCACTTACAAGTGGCTCTATGGGGTCCCCAAATCAACCCAAAGATGACCATGGTCGTAAATGTGTCAACTAATAGTGTTAGGACACATTTTAGGGTAATTTAATATTATTATAATATTATTTTTTTACCCTTATTTACCGGATTTACCCTTTAACCATGGTAAATAAAATATTTACAGAACTAATTATTCAAAATGTCTAAAAATAAAAGTTAAATATTTACACAATTTAGGCCTCATGGTTATAAATATGGAATCCATTTTTCTAAATTCAAAACACAGAAGTTACAGAAATTAATTTAAAATTAATTATCGTTGTCACAACAAAAAGCGTGTTTCTGAGAAATAATAACAGTCAAAATATTGGCACTTGCTTATGTCCAGTTTGAATGTGAAATTATGTCCATTGACCATAATTGGATTAAATGGTAAAAATATAATATAATTATACTTTCAAATCACTCAAATTAATAATTTATCACTATTAATTATTTCGACTAAAAAAGTTGTTTTTAATTAAAATTTAGTAATTTTCACTATTCACCAATATATTAAAGTTATCATAAAATCACCAAAAATTTATTGAAACTAAATTCTTATGTTCCAACTCTAAATAAGAAGTTTATTTTGTCAAATTTAATATATAAAAGTTTCAAATATTGGATTTAAATAGGGTTCACCATTAAAAGTCGGTAAAAGTGCATTTTTTTTAAAATAATTCTTTTATCTAAAAAATGAATCTGTTCTTACATTATGTCTAACAAATTCATAATATGGATTGTAAAATTATAACGATTATATAAAGTTCAAAATTAAGTTAATACTAATAATAAATGATTTTGAAAGGCTAGTTTGGTAAGTCATTGTGCGCTTGAACTCAGTGTTGCGTGTAGTGCAAGTTATTGAATTACTTTGAAGAAATAACGCACTCTAAAATCTTGGGGTGTTACGTTCTTCCCTAATTCAATAAATTGAGTCCTCAAAATTTGAAATTTTTCTTCAAAAATAAAAGGTTGAAAATAGAAACTATCTTTGTGGGAAAACCCACATCGGATATTGGGTTAATATAATTTAGTCTTAATAAGAGGAAAAGAGAAATGAAAGGGTAACCACCAAAATAGGATCTCGATTAGGAGAAAATTGATGGAAATTAGAGACACATAATTGTTGAAAAAACATAAATATTTATAGGGATTAATTGAGGTCATCAGTCACAAACAATTGTAGAATTGAGTGCCTTAAATCAATCAATCTATGATGATTTAAAACATCATCGGTTCAACAAAACATAAGGTATTAGGATAACACATTTATAGTTTTAAGAACCCTTACCTAATTTTTAATAATTAATTTCTTCATAAAATAATAGAAGAAAATATATATATATATATATATATACTTGACAAGTATAGTTCCATCCTTTCACTAATTTCTACCGCAAACTCATCTTTCTCTCTAAAAGATAATAGAACTTAAAAAAATTCCACTTATCCTATTCGTATAGGGTTCCAAAAAAATGAATTTCTAATTAATATACTAGACCTTTTAAAAAAACTTCATTTTTCAATACAGGACATCACGTGGGCCAGTGGTAAGTGATACACCCTTGTCGCCCTTCAGTTGCATGTTCAAGTCTCACAGCCTTGTCAGACGCGATGGGTTTCCGCCCGACCTCCGGGTTGTCCTTTTTATAGAAATACAAAAATAATCTCAAACTATACTTATCCAAAATACATCGGTCCAAACTCACAGTCCAAAATTTATAATGTAGGTAAACACAATGAAGATCATTTTTTCCACGTAATAATATGTGAACACCTTTATCATGTATTCTTTTAAAACACTATAACATCCTAAATTACCATAAAACCTTATTGATTACATTCATGCTCCCCTATTCCTTATAGAATACTGGATATACTCCTTCTATTCAAAAATGTTGTAAACTCCAACAATTATGGAATATACAAATCATTAATTAGTTTCAAGGGAGTATAGAATATTCAATATAATTTATCCAAATCAATCATGTATTATTCCCAAAGCACTACCTCGGTATCAGAACCATATTATGGTTTATCTTTATCTCAACTATAAATTTTCCAAAAATTTAACCTGCTATTGAGTCACTTTTCTTGGTTCCACACAATCTCAAGTCCTTAATGAAATAGAACTGTAGTATAATCCTTATATACTCCATAATTATTATAACCAGTACATCCTTGATACAACACCCAAATGACATAATTCTTTAATAACAACATAAGAACACTAATCATTCCTCCTCATCTATGGTAGTATCATAACTTGATTACTATCCAATAACATCATTTGGGGTATAATCTGATGATTTGAACATTGGTTTGCATAGTGTCCCAACTCATTGAAGATGAAGCATTGTACATTTGAAACCTTTTTCTTACCCTTACAGTCACGTACTTGGTGTCCTTTTTCTCCACACTTATAACAAACTCCCATTCCCTTCAGGAAAGTTCCAGGGTGTTTCTTCCCACAGTTATCACATATGAGAAAATTATTCTTTTACCTCTTCCCTTTATCCATCTTTCTCTCTTCCATCCTTTTCTTCTCTTGCTTCCCTTCAAAGCCATAGGACTCAGATAATTTTTTACTTATCTTATTAATACGTGATATTATTTCTTCATAAGGTAAGAATTCATGGGAGATGATTTCCCTTCTAAATGTTGGCTTAATACCATAAAAGATATTATCCTTATTACCCCTTGGATCATACATATTGCTGGAGTTCACATTCCTTCTACTAGGTGCCATTTCTATACAATGGCATAAACTAGGTCAGTTTATGAATTGCAAGGAGTAATTCCAAACTTGTAAAATACCTAACGTAAATTGAACATTTTATGGATATAATTCATAATCATAAAGATGTTTTCATTGAAAAAAAATATACTCTTAAACCCTTCAAAATGATTTTTAAAGAAAATGAGAATTATCCTAATTATATCCCCCTAGAGTGTCGTAACCAAGAGTGCAACAAGGCCAGTTTTCGAGCACCAGTTCCCGTTTGAGTCTTATCTTAAAATGGTCTTTTTGGGTTTTACCCATAGGTACATATGTGCCAGATCCTCCTCTACCTACTCGTATCCAGACAGGGATGTATTGCTTGGAAATCTCAAAAAATCTCTATAATACCAAAATTCTAGGAAGTTATTCTATACTAATCCTCAAAGTCCATCATAGTTCTATGTGGTCTAATCAGAGTTTATCTAAATATATATTCCAAGTTTTGTACTAAACTTACTCTGATACCAACTGTAACGCCCCAACCCCAGCTACTAGAGTCGGTGCATTATTACATAACATTGGCATGATCACAAAATATCATGTCTCGAAATACCGATTCGTTTAGTAGCCTTGGAATCACAAGATACATTCATAAAGTTTACATTACATCAAAAAGTGAAAAAATACAACAACATGTTGTATCTATAGAACACGCTCATATCCCCTCGTACTATCCATGAAAGTCATTCATAAAATACTTCTTCACGTCCTGGGAAAAATAAAACATAGAAAGGGGTGAGCTCAGATGCTTAGTAAGGATAACAATATAGCAGAAACTTTCATAAATAAGCATAAACATTTAAGGAAAAATATAACTAAAAAATCCTTTTAAAATGAACTTCAGCATAATATGGAAGAAATAAAATGAAATAATTCCATTTACTTATTCACATGGATATTCTACTAGTCTAATAATCACATGTAATATCAATAACCACTTTCAAAATGATGGAATGCATAATGCTAGACTATCATAACCACATAGTCATGGCCTTATGCCATGACTACAAATAAGACTTTGTAAAGGCCTTGTTCCAATACAATATATTGTCTCATGAGACCTATCGATACATCGAGAAGCTATAGCAAGCTCCACCTGTCACTTACTAAGTCCACTCCATTTCTTATACGAAAAGGTTTAAACATAACATAAACATTTGTATTAAAACTAGCATACGAAATGTCAATACTTTCTCCATAAACCATGAATGGTATAAAAATAAAACATCCAGAGTCAAAAATATCACAAAACCTTCAATACAATATGGATGTTAGGTATCATAATGAATCAATTTCAAATAATCTTAAAATCCATCAAAGGATGTTGACATAGATGAAATCCAAACAATTTGAGAGAAATATCTCCTTTTTTGAAATCATTTAAAAGTTACATAATTATAAAAGTAAAAATTTACATTTAAAATATTCTTATAATCTTGTAAGGGAAGATTTTATGATTTTATAATGGCATAAAATAGCCACACCCACCGTATAAATAAAAAAAGGCATTCTTACGTTAATTTTTCGAAAAGGTTAAAAAGGATCTTATTTCGAAAACGACAGAAAAATTTCTTTACAAACATCTTATAAAAATTCAAACAAGGGTATAAATGACTTTAACCCATAGTCTATAAAATAGTAAGAATGTTTTGAAATACATTTTTAAGAAACATGGATGTGGATGATAAAGAGGTCCCAATTGAAAATTACGTATAAACAACCTTGGATAATGATGAGATTGTGAAATAAACCCTTACCTTGTACTTTTACTTGGTTGATGGTAGGTTAAACTCTTCTATAATGGGGAAATAATTGTTATTAAATTATAAAATAATCATATAAATTAATATGATATCATATATGATATTTTAACATTTCTTTTCTAATAATATCTTTGTATTATCGTTGTTTTGGGTGTTAACTGATTCGTTTTCCTTCATATTATTTGTTAAGTAACCCATGTTTTTTATGGATAGGTTGTATATTATTAATATCCATAATGATATAAATTCTATAAACATTATTTTTTACCATAAAATGAAAATTATTCTTGAATGGATATGATGGGGAATGAATCTAATTGCGTTCGTGGAGTCGGTAGCCTGTATGTACGCACGAGCGACAATACCATTATTTTGATATTAAAATAATATATAATTGGATATTATATCATATATAAAGAATCATTATCATGTTATATTTGTTATTTAATTCAATTAAACATCATTATTATACCCATCCAAATAATAATAACAATTACACCACGACGTGGAGACGGTAGGCCGTACGTATGCACGTATGGTGACATGTGATTCAAAGGATGGATAGAATACTAAATATGGTTATACCATATTTTTAATAACATAACAGTATATATAAGATACTAGAGTTATTATTTTATAATGTAAATAACAAAGAATGAAGAAGTGGAAGAAGTGGAAGAAGAAAGTAACTTGAAAGGGGGTGGTGAAATCATTACCTCTTCTTCGGGTTCTTCCTTTTGATTTGATCAAAAGGGCTCCTTAAGTTGGATTTATGAATAAAGTAATGCCTCTAGAATGAAGTGAGAAAAGTTTGTAGAATATTTGGGTAGGTTTTGGCCGATCCAAAAGGCTTTGAAGGTGTGAATTAGAGAGAAGGTGTAGTTTCCTTTTATAAGATGGGTGAGGGGCACCTTAGGAAAAGCTAGAAATATTATTTTATAATAAATTTATATTTGGTTTATAATGGCTCAAAAATGATTTATTTCGATTATAAGGTTGGTATGGGTCTAACAAAACTAAACCAGTAGGTTTTAGATAGGTTTTGGTCACTTTATTAACCTTATCTTTTAGATTTAACTCTTAGTTAAATAGTTTGACATTTACCATGTCTCTTTGTATTTTTATATTATATAGTTAATAAACGTACTATATACTTCCAAGAGACACCCAAAGTGGTCCATTAATGATACACCTATCATTATATAAGTCCTTTGGCCAAACCATAGATTTTTAGGAATAAAATAACAATTTATAATATAATATTTGTTTTAAAAACTCCTCTATGTCAATTTTGACACAATTAATAATTGATTTTTGTTAAAGCCATAAAAAGTTTATTAATTCAAAAAAATTTAATTTAAGAAATACTAAAATGTAATATTAACCAATAATATTATTGGATGGAATCAAAACGTCCAAATTATATTTATTTTAACATTTATAATACCAATTATTTGATTTTTTCATTAATATGGAAAATACCGCATCATTAGTCTATCATAAATAAATTTAATTATTAAATGTATAAAAATTATAAATAAAATATAATAATGTAGGAAATCGTTTTATATTTCTAATTAATATTTATAGTCTAAAATATAACATATAAAACCCTATGTAAAAATTGTTTTTCTAAAAGATATATGCTTTTGTCATTTTTGTATTTACTTTAACTTAATTAATATAAAGTGTCATTATCACTTACAAGTGCCTCCACGGAGTCCCAAAATTGACCAAAAGATGCCCATGGTCGGAACTGTATCGACCAATTGTGTTAGGACAAGTTTTAAGGAAATTTAATATTATTATAATAATATTTTATTACCCTTATTTACGGGATATACCCTTTAACCATGGTAAATAAAATATTTACGGAAGTAATTATTCAAAATGTATAAAAATAAAAGTTACCTATTTACACAATTTGTACATCATGATTTTAAATATGGAATCCATTTTTCTAATTTCAAAACATAGAAGTGGCAGAAATTAATTTAAAATTAATTCTCGTTGTCAAAACAAAAAAAAACGTGTTTTTAAGAAATAATAACAACCAAAAGATTGGCACTTGCTTATGTCTAGTTTAAATGTGAAATTATGTCCAATGACTAACATTGGATTAAATGGTAAAAATATAATCTAATTATTCTTTAAAATCACTTTAATTCATAATTTATCACTGTTAATTATTTCAGATAAAAAGGTTGTTTTTAATTAAAATTTAGTAATTTTCACTATTCACCCAAATATGAAAGTTATCAGAAAACCACCAAAAATTTATTGAAACTAAATTCTTATGTCCCGATTCTAAAGAATAAGTTTATTTTGTCAAATTTAATATATAAAAGTGTCAAATATTGGATTTAAAAAGGGTTCACCATTAAAAGTCGGTAAAAGTGTATTTTTTGAAAAATACTTCTTTTATCTGAAAAAAATGAATTTGTTCTAACATTATGTCTAAGAAACTCATAATATTGATTCTAAAATTATTAGGATTATATAAAGTTCAAAATTCAGTTAATACTATTCATAACCGCTTTTGAACGTCTATTTTGATAAGTCGTCGTGTGCTTGAACTCGGTGTTGCATGTAGTGCAAGTTATTGAATTACTTTGAAGAAATAACGCACTATGAAATATTCGGGTGTTACAGATATTCTATTTATTGAAGCCTTGGGCTAAAATGTGGCCTTTTTTAAATCCATGACCTTTTCCCCATTAGGATGAACTCAAATTAGTCTCACATTAATTAAATTTACATCCTCATGTGTAGCATTGATTTGAAAATGTCCTTCTAGATATTCTTCCTTTGAGTAGAAAATAAGCTCTAAACATTTATTTCCAATTCCACACTTCTTGTTGTTCTCTCCTTAATAGGCCTTGATATCTGAAATAGAACTTCCTTCTTCTCACCAGCCTTCTCTTGTTCCTTAGGAACACCTCATTTCGATCCAAAGCGCTCTAAATTAGGCTTCCATGACCCATACAGATATAAAGACCTACCTCACTTAATTTATTCATCAAATCCACCCATAAAAAATAAAATACAACACACATGACCTATGAATAAGATAAGGATTTGGGATAACAGTTTTGAGGTCTGAAAAACCTAACTTGTGAACCCCCTCAAGCCCCCTTGGCCCTGAAAAAATGTCACTATTTAGGATATGATCCTCCGGGACTACACTTGGAATATAAGTCAAACCCTTTCTAATAAGACCTATTCTGTTACTTGGACCTCCATCAATAATTGGGATGTGATTCTTGAGCCCACACAAGAACAATAAAGCCAATTTCCTTGATCTCTTACATGAAGAACATAAATCAGTCCATGACATGAAGAAAACCAGTTGTTTGTAAGGGAACTCTTCCCCAACTAAAATCTAAATATATTCTTCTAGTAACATTAAAACATCAACATCAACACATATTATTTGGGATATAGGATAGAAAAAGGATCATATTCTACTTTAGGAACAAAAATATCAGCAAACCATATTCCTAAACTTCTGAACTATTGAAGGATTCCAAAAAGGATGGGGAATTCAGGAAAACTATCCCATAGCATGTCAGAGTATCATATTTCATATGGAACTCATAGAATAACTTGAATAAGTAGAGGTGGGATTCATCATAGATATGGGGATCTGTATACAAGTCCAATATCAAATCATTCTCTAATGAAAAATAAATCATAATATTCCTATATTCAAGGAGACCCATATATCCTCATTCCTGTAATCCCAAAGACCTAAAGAAAAAACTTTCAAATCAGTTAATAGAAGGAAGATGTTTCTTGAGGAAATCCACCAGTTTCATATTCAATAGGGATGAGGAATCTGTAAAATCTATAGATGAGAGTGAACGTTATAGGGAACTATTAAACAATATTAGAACCTTAGGTATAAGTGTTATATTAGGGATGATAGGAAGGAAGAGGGGGTTTGAAAAGGGGATAATGACACTTTTACAAGCCCCATGTAAGATAATGAAAGTCCCTCCCACTCCTGAAGGAGGTACTGATGTAGCATACATTACATCTTATGTCAAAGAATAAGAGGTTCTCATTCGAATATTGGGTCAATATATATTTTGATGTGTTTATAAATTCAAGTAGTTTCTTTTTATTATGCCTTTCTATCTTCAATTTTTTATGTTGTAATTTGTTTATACACAACCCTTTATTGTTCTTATGATTCCAAAGTAACAAGACACCACATTTCACTCTCATTAAACCCTTTTATGAATATTTATGTACACCAATTATACTCATGAAATTATCATGTGATTGATCATGCCAAACATTTTTGTTGTGAATAACCATCATTATTTTCACTCTAAGTTATTAACCTATATATAATTATCCCTCATTGATTTGGTACATGCATGCATTTAGCCAAAACTCCTTAATTATGTGATTAAAAGTTCATAAAGGAGTTTTTATACTATATGATATATGTGGAACAAAAATTCTTTTACATAATATGAATTTGGTTGGTGGGATAAAAATTATATATCCCTCTAATACATTGGATAATGTTTTTCTCTCAAGATATACAATGTATGGTGCATGGGCAGTTTTCTTAAGAATATTATGTTATGACGTCAAGCGATTAGCCTTGAATTATTCTTAATATTAAATATTCTATGTCGTTTCCACATTTCTATATTTCCTTGATTCTATCATATTATTTCATGTTTAGTTGTTAATTTTTATGATTCACACCCTTTTTCTGCCACCTTCTCTTAGCTTAAAATTATTAATTTTATCATGTCATGCTTTTATTATCCCCTTACTATGATTTATATATCACCCCTTTACTATATATATACCCAAATTATCCCATGAAATTTTATAATAACAATGAAATTTAAGTTCATGTTATTGGACTTTTAATAATGTTATTGTATCCAAATTTCAAGTTATTGTGACATGTATATAATTACCCAAATACACTAGACCTCTCAATCTTTTGGGATTGTATTATGTGTATCTGAATTTAACAAATCATGATACAATGTTTAGAAAGGATTTGTTTATTGATATTGGTGTTTATAAAAATCAAAAAAATATATATATAATAATAAAAAAACATAATTTGGTCGAAGTTCACCCTCTATTGTAGCTGAGTAGAGGATCATTAATCCATCTTATGATTCATCCATTATAAAAACGTGATAATGTGCCTTATATTTTTCCAAAATGGGTATGATAAGATAGTGGCCTATCCAAAACATGGTAAAATTTTTACCAGGATCCTTCTTGATATCATGCAATGGGTGATGATCGAGTTAATACCCAATCCACCCATTTTAGAGTTATTAACCCTATATTATTTTCTGCTAGGACAGTATCAATGTTCTAGTTTCCCGACAGGGATGTAATTTCTAAGAAAACCACACAATATTTTCTCTACCAAAACATTTGGATATTATCTTATAATTAGACTTATTAAACCATACTGGTATCTAAAAATTATAAACTAACCTCATATGAATCATCCTGACCTATAATGTTTTCTAAACCCTTTACATGATGCCAACTATAAGGAACCTATATTAAAACATTAGATATTATGTATTTTTAGAAAAATTTCACATTATTTCATTCTTGAAGAATTATTAGGTTTGGTTTTATAGATAATTAGGTAATAAATCTATATAAAAACCCATACATTATATATTAAACACTAACAATCAATATTTATTTTCCCACAATATAAATCTTTTAAAAGGAAAAAAATTTTCTTTTCAGGAAAAATATATTTCTCTTTTAACTTTACTTATTAATTATTCTTTACCATACTTAAACCCAAACCCATATATTTTCTAACATTTTCATGTGTCTATTTGAGAATATAAAATAAATCCTATTCATATGGATTGACACTTTTTTTCTAAAATAAATACATAAAAAACTCATTCCATGAAAATTAATACCCTTATAGGAATATTAGAGAATTATATTTAGGTTAGAAATGATTGTAACCCAGTGACATTAATAGGATAAATTGACCAATTTAACCTTCCCCTTCTTAACATTGAATACAAGGAACATTACCCAATGCATTGTAGAGCTATATCAGGATCACTCATCTTATAAGTCATGTAGGGATCACAAATTGTATAAGTTATATCTGTCTCACCCATCATGTAAGTTATATCAGGATCATCTTAATCATATATAATTATTATGTACCTTATAATAAAAAAATTAATATTTCACCTTTTAATAAATAATTCTTTTTTTGAACCCATAGTAAAAATTCATTCAAATATCTAAATACCCTTTTCTTTTAAAAATTGCATTTTCTAAACTAAAATAACCAAAATAATTTAAAGAATTTTTCCTATTTAAACAAAAATTGAATATTTTAAAAGAATACAAACATAAAAGAATGGTTTTTTCATCAATAAAATTCATTGATTTCATACACATTAAAATATATCATTATTTCATTTATAAATAAAGTTAAAGCATTTCCTATAAAATACATAAAAGGATTCCTTTTAAAAACAATTAAAATAAAATTAAAAAATATATATATTTACCTTTATAATTTTTTTAATTCAATATAAATACATCAGTAAAATATTTTAAAGAATATGGTAATGGAGGCAAACAGTTTCGAAAATAAATCTTTTAAATATTTAAAATAATGTTTTACAGTAAAGTATCCCTTACCTCAAGTTTGAATTGTCAAGTACGTTATTTATATTCATAAATAATAAAATCATTTTTATTATTTACTTTATAATTTTTTTTCAAGTTTATTATTCCTTTCATTTCACTTATATCCATGTTATACTTATCTTCATAATTGATTAAGTTTACATCGGACGTTTTGAGAACATTCGGCTTATATGTCCAAAAAGACATTAGTTGGGTTACTATGGTAAAATGGATCATTATTATATCATTTAAAAATTATTTATACTAATATAATAATAATTTTATTCACTATTTATACTTTGAGAAAAAAAATATTAGATGGTAATGAAAAATAAATTACAATACAATCATGGAGACGATAGTTCCTACATACGCATTAGTAACGTTTCCATTTTTCAATGAATTTCGAGGGGTATTTTTTTAAATTTAAATAACGATGATTTTGTATGAAATTTTCCATTATTTGTTTAATATAAGTTTTATATATCATCCATGTGATGTTGTTATGAAAAAAACATCGTTTTTCTTGGTGATAGTCTACACGTATGCACAAGTTATGTTTTTATTTTTTATTGGATGATAAATTAAGAAGTAAGATATTTATATAACACTAATGAATAAAATTTAAATCATATATATCATATAATTTCATTTGGATCCATCATAAATACCATACATAATAGGTGGTGATGCAATAATAAATACATCTTTCCCCGAGCCGGTAGACCATTTTGTGTAAAAATGATGATTACATTTTCCGCTTTATGGAAGAGAGGATGAATAAAGTTTATGATATCCAAATTATAATATCTAAGTATATTTTAGATACTGATTATATTATATTTTAATGTTTATGAGATTTATTAAGGATGTAACTGAAGAAAAGGGTTAAAATATCAGTTAAGAGTTATACCTAGTCTTCGGACAACCACCATAGATATACACAATTGGCCTTCTAAAGTAGTTATTATGATCAATCAAGGGACACTAATAAATGGTTATGGTTGTAAGGATAGTGTTTTTGTAGGTATCATCCAATATAATAGGCTCTTTAATTTTGATGAAAGTAGTGGTGGGGGTGCCTTTTTATTCGTAAGGGACCTGACATGCGTAGAATGTTTCAAAATATTGGAATATTATTAAGTCATTTTCAAAAAAAGTGTCCCACTAAAAAATAATTTTTGAGACTAAAATAATAAGTGATGAAATAAATTCATAAAATAAGAATAAATATGTGTTCTAATCACTTATTTCTCACCTAATTTAACCATATTTATCCCTTTATTATGGTAAATTATTTTTTACTGAAATTTTTATTCATAAGAACCAACTTTGCAATCTCCCACATAAATAAATTTATAAAGGATGATTAAAAATATTCAATCAATTTTATCAAATTTAAATTCTATAATTAGAAGAAATTAATATTCAATAAGAAAACAAAATGCAACATCAACCTTTTTTAGAAGAAAAAAAAATACATTTTTAAGAGTAAAACTGAATTTACATCCCTTTCATTCCAAGTAAAACCCATACAAATAATTTTATAGTTTTTTCTTGAATATATAATCCAAATAATTAATTAAATTAATTATGAAATATATAATAATATTATATATTTATATAAACTAAATTTCACACGCAGAAATAGTTTAAAGAAAAAAAGAGTTCGTTATCCCAAAAATTAGCATATAAAAAATCAAGTGTAATACTGGTTCCATTGTAATTAGCTATTTTACTAATAGTTAAATGGGACTTTTTTTTAGTTTTTTATTAAAGTAAAAACAAAATGGGATTTTTCAATTTCTGGATTTAATGAAAATAAATTATAGTTTTTCAAAAGTTAATGTTTTTAAGTATTTAGGGAAAAATCAATCATTTCAAAAAAAATACCAAAAAATTACCCAATGATATTATTAGAATGGTGATTTTAAAAATATATTAATTTAATAAAATAAAATTTATAAAAAAATTTAGAAATTAAGTATAATAACTAAGCATAAAATATAATAAAACCATTATTTGAATAAAACATATTTCTGAAGCATAAAATTACATTACAAAAAAATTGGTACATATATATTATGAATCAATCAAACATTAGAATTATATAAACCCTCTATAAATATTTTTAATAAAATTATTACTATTAATCATACCTTATAAATTAGCAAACATCTTATAAAACCCGCATAATAATATTTTTATTGTATATTTCACATCCCTTAAATCTCAAGGGTGTGTATATCACACACTACTGAATATATTACTTAAATAAAATAAATTGTAAAATATTTGTGTGTTCAAATTGGGTGTTTTTTGTCCCTCACAGATCATCTCACAAATACCTCTCATCATGGGGGGAGTGTGTGCCACCCACAATATCTTGTAGTATACTGATTTCTCCTATGAAAGTGTATCCCTCCCAGATCATCTCACATATAAATCTCATTGAATTTAGTGAATCCCTCTTGTCGACCACATATATCACATCGGGGGAATTGTCTCCCTATCTTCAAACTAATTGTTACAATCATGAAGTTCATATACAATGAAATCCTCTATGGCATCTGATGTTTCACATAAATAGAGGGTCAAGTGATCCCCACCTGAAACATATCATCTGTTAATAGAAACAAGGAAAAGTATAACGATAAATCCAATGAATACCATGTATATAAATAAATCATGGTGGATAGTGAGTCTCTCCCAAATAATCTCATCACTATCAATCTCTAATAAGAGTTTTCCAACCATCTAAACCCTTCTCAGATAATTGAGGTCAGTCTCCTAACTAAAAAATGTATCCCCATCACTATATCAATATGAGGCTCAGAATAATTATTTAGGTTCAAATATGACACATATAATAATATCTAATCATCATTTTGAACACCCTCTTTAGGGTCAACCAATATTGGGGTAAATCCCAATGGTCTCCTAAGTCAAACCATATCATAGACACCCTACATGGGTTCCCCTATCTCGAACACATCTCTCTAGTCATACACATCATTTAGGTGTCATATCTTTCCTTGGGATTATACTAATCATATTATTGTCTCACTAGAATCATAGGAATAGTCACACAAAGGTGATGTACTTAATCCTATGTCGATCATAAGTCATCATAGGTCAACCCTCAGACCTAACCAATCTACAAAAATCTATAGGGTTTTCTTACCTTGGTAATCATATATAAATGGGGGGAAGAACTTTCCTCAGGGTAATCTCAACAATACATCATCTATAATAGTATATCAAGCGTACCTAAATGCCCACTAGGGCCAGCTGTCCTAACCCATCACATTCTATACTTGGAGGTAACCAATGCACATATACTAATAGATACTATGTTCACTCAAATAATTTCAATAATACTCTTAATGGTCCATTCATTAAAATTAAAACATTTTTTATTGGGTAATTAGTTATTTATAGACATGGAAATCAATCTAGTGCACAAGGCTTCATCATTTCACTTAGAAATTTGTTCAGACCAGTCATTTCATTTAATTTCAGAAATTTATTTTAAAAAAATGGTTAATATTTTATACTATAAGAATCACACATATCACATGTAATATAAATAAATATATTAAAATACCATGGGGCATGTTTAAGGACCACCTACCTCAAATACAAAGTTATTCCCTTTAATGATATCCAAGATACTCTCATATTCGGTTATCCAATCATTTCACAAACTCTTGAGATCTTATCTCGTGGTTCAACAGCCAAAAATTAATTATTAATAATTTATAATTAATTATTCATTTAATAAAAAAAATCATAAACTAACTCAATTTAACTCAATTACTCATAATCACCATAAACTCACATGGTGACCTCATCACACCTAAATCATGACCAAGAACCCATATAGGGTCAATAGTATCCTATATAAACCATATCAAGCCCAATCCTTGACACAAAACATTGTTTGAATATCCAAATATATTTAATTTAACCAAAACCCTACAAAATCATCTTATGAGATAGCCTCAACAATATTTAGTAAAATAACATGATATCATGATCTCAAGTAATACTTTACCCTCCTCACAAAAAACCCTATCATATCAGATGATTTACAACATTATCCTTTAGAAATAATTGTTAAACACTAAGTTCGGTCACTAAAAATTAGATGAAGAAACCAAATAAAAATAATGAGGAAAAAAGAGTGGAGTATCACCTTGATTCACTAATAAAAACTAATAAAAAGAAACCCAAGTCCAAGAGGAAATCAAAAGATAAAAGGGGAGGAACCCTCCTAGTTCATCTATGTGAGAGGGAGATTAATATAGCATCTTAGACCTTTAATAATATAAAAGGAGAAAAATGTGAACTTCATAAAAATATTAAAACATGTAGGGGAAAATGGATTGTGCAACATCATGGTCAACTATAGCTGTCCCACAAGATCCCTGACACACATAGATCCATGACAAAGTTTACATTCCACAAGATGTTACCCATCATGTGACCTCCTTTCCAAAACATCCAATGAGTAGGGACCATAATGTTCGAGGTCCCATTTTCAATTCCTGATGCCTTTGGCTACCACCACAGTTGACTAAATGCCCATCCCTATGAATTTTCATTAACCATTTCTTCACTGGATCCACCCCTACAACCATGGGTATTTATATGGTGTGGGTATCCCCATGGTTAGTTGAAATTTCTATATTAGGGAAACCATGGAATATCCTAATCCATTGTGGGCCTCCAGACACCCCAAGAACCACCATAGAATTCTGAACATACTTTTTATTCCTTATCAGCACCTCAAACACCTATAGGGACTCATTAAACATTAAAAAACATCCATTAGAGAATTTTAAACACTCATAATGTCAATTGTAATTCCAGTTCTCAAAACAAAACCCTCTCCAACATTAAAATTTCAATTTCCTTTTGAATTTGAAAAATCATATAAACATGGGTATTTACTACCTCCCCATTAAATAATTTATCATCCTTGATAATATGTGGTGGCCACTTAACAATTAATATCAACCTAACCATGACATCAATTTATTTCAAAATCATCTTGTTCTACTCTGAAACACAAAATAATATTTTAAAAAACAACTATAAATATAAGTCCCACTATTCAAAAAACCTTGACCAATTCTATTCCACTCCTCAAAAACATAGATATTGTTCTTACTCATTCATATATATCATGATAACCATAGTTTCATCAATTAACTCAACATCTTTCTTATGGAACCTCCCCCCCCCCCCCCCCGTAAGATTCTGCTAGTTTTAGATTATTTTGATCCATGGTACAACTGTAACATAGTTATAACTATACATCTACCCTATTGGGGTGGATTCCATCTCACCAAATATATTTTTACAATAAAACACTGTTAAAAATCCTATGGAAAAAAGTTACCAAAAAAATATCATTCACATCCACAGATGCACAATCACATCAACTGATCCTGATGCCTTTACTCCTGAAGTCATCCTAAAATTGTCTATACTCCCATAATAAAGTCTATTTTAAATACTTAGTATAATTCTCTAGTCTATATTAAAACCCATCCACACCAGCCACCCGGCTCTTGACCCAGCATTAGGGCACTAACGATCCAACACACCTTTGTGTCACATCAAAAACAATCTCAAACATGATACCAATGCATGAAATATATCCAATATTCTGTTCAAAGATCAAATATAGTATTTACCTTAACACTAGATAAAATTTTATTCTAATAATAATTGATAAAAAAATTCCAACTCGACTTTCTAACCACTGGTCTCATCACAACCATGAACCAGCCCACATTGTTTCATACTTCCTAGGACAACATTCCATCCTTTAACACATGTAATGACTAGACAATGTCATCCTGATCATTTCAATGTTCCAATGTGAAACATAAATCACTACCTATTCCTAGCTCATTAATAACTTAATCCTTATTTTCCTCTAAATATCCATCTAAAATGAGGGTCACAGCCTCCAAAATCCTATGGTGCACTCCCTGTAAAATGGATTTACATAAAAAAAATTGTTCAAGAACAACCTCAACAGGTTCTATCATTACACATGTGCCACTCTTCACATGCCCCCACTCACCACTGTCAAATCATGACACCACAACATCTATAATGTCATCATCATCAAAGAATAATCACCTATCATATACGTAAAAACTATGGGTCTCCAAGACTATAAGAAATTCATTATCACACCTCACTGATAATAAGACTAAAGTGAAAACCTTGGTTCAACCACATCATGGATCTCAAATGTATCTCAATCGTAACCTATCTCCATAAAGGGTCATATATCAGTCTATAAAACTCTTTTTAAATCAATCCTTTGATTATTTATTGATTCCATTGGCCCTTTATTCACACATGGACACTCACCATCCCAAAAAAATGGCATCATTCATAGCCCTCTTGTGAACCACCTCAATCTCATCTAAACCCCATGAGTATATGCTTCAATATAAACTGAACGTAAAACACAAACCATGATCTCTTGAGTCTCATTTCATCGTAACTAAGATCTTGTTTCTAAATAAATGACATTTCCACACTAAATTCCAATAACATCTATCCATAAGTACCCTCAACATGCCTCTTCAAAATGAAAAATTTCAAAAATGACATGGTCAACCGGGTGATCACCTTCTCACTTCGGAATCATCCCAAATAGAATTCATCTAACCATGCCCCATCTATAAAAGATGTGACTATCTTGGATCCTAATCTATTATACCACTAAAAATACCTCTCAAAAAATGTCTTAGGATCTTTTTCATCCTACCCTTTGAAACCCACCATGATTCCAAAATCTCCTCAAGTGATTTATCTCACAAAATTCCAAATCACCTTCATACCTATAGCATATACTTGATAGCACCTTAAATGCGCTAATATCAAAACTCAAGGCATACCTATATGATTCCCAAATATAAGGTATCTCATTATCTTAGGTTAACCACTCTTGTTGGTTACCCTCATACAACACATCTCATATTCATCATAATACTCATCTAACCAATATTCTTATTTGAGTCTTAAGGTCATCAAACTCTATTCCTAACCCACAGGTTATATCTTACATAAATATCTACTCATGATTAACACCTCTATCTTCACACCTCAAGAACCACCCAAAAACTCACATACCAAAAAACCTACTCAACGGTTCTTACATTATCATCTCATGTATTTCTTACCAAACCATCTACCTAATCATAGGAACTGATTCTCACCGGGAATCCACATATGGATAATACCCCTCAATAATCACAATCATAGGATAATCTTCATTGATCCTACACATATGAGAGACAACACCTCAAATATCACCTTCCCATATAGGTATATATATATATATATATAATGGAATCACCCCACCATGATATATGATGAATATACTATAGTCAGATAGTTGGATTTAGTGGAATTCCATTAAAAAATATTCTGGAAAAGACCACATAGGTTTTTATTGACAATTTAAATAATTAAAAATATTTTATTTCTAGAAATAGTATAATAATTACCTAATGGTGGATAATCGTCAAGGAATACAATGTCTATATCAACCTATCAGGGTTAGTAAACCTCCCTTTTACTGAGGTAGAGTATATTAATCATATATAAGGATCCTAATATAATATTTGAATTAAATATTCTAAGAAGAAAATATAATTTTGTCCAACTTAGTACAAATCTTCCACCATTTTATATGGTAAAATTATCTATAAGCTTTAGTTTCAACTTTAAATAACTCAACACAATATCATTATTTATCTCAATAAAAAGTAAGAACATTTAGGTCACGTGAACTATATATTCTGACTATGTTGCATGTAGACATACCTCTTTCCAATGTGCTAAGGAAAAATCTCATAGATCGTAAAATAAAAAACAAGTGCTTCACACCAGGTGAAATAATACAACTATAAAATTTCAATCCAAAAAACACAATCCCATTCTAGGGTAAACTATAAATTTTACTAGAAAAGTTTTTCACGATACACTAGTCTGATATCCATCACAAGCATTGAAAAATTCCAATTCCCTTTCCACCATCTCCCAAAATAATCTGACGAAATAACTCAAACAGAATCTATTATATAAATCTCATAAATGATCTGATACCACTTCGTGATTTCCCTATCCTAGTTCACTCTAAACATTAACTGGACTATGTCATCTAGTGACTTTGGATGTGCCTCCACATATTCCAGATCATGACCTACAATGGGGGTTTACGGTTCTAAATTAGGGAGACTATACCCCCATATAATTGTGTGAAATAAAAGACAAATTACAATGCATCAATATCAAAATAATAATCATTGGATATTGGGGAATAAAAAATGACATTTCAAATTAGATGTGAATGAAATAATTCATATAGACACATATTCATGCCAAGAAACAAGAGTTAACCACCCAATGGGCTAATGATAATGCACTGAATGAAATAAATAAAGTGAATGTAAGTAGGGATCCACTAAATCCCAAATTTTTCCTCAATCCCAGCCTCTATATTCATTTAATTTATCCCACTAAATCATGAAATTCCAAACCTCTGCCTACCCTAAATCTACAATCAGTGAAGTCTTCTCAATTACTAAAGTTCTTTGGTTTCTCAAACAGGATACGAGAAAAAATTATTAAGTCACCACCAACATAGTCCCATAAATAACCAGTAATAAAACATACATAAATGTGATATAATAAGTTTAATAAATAAATCAATTGTGTAACTATAAATAAATAACTACTATTGATCATTAGGTTATGATGTGATACTTGAGACTAAACTAAATCTACTTCAACCAGTATCGGTGTGTCTCAAAGCATGTCAAACAACCATTCCAACCAATATCTTGAATATTTATGATTCCTTAGAGAAATTTCTTTGAAATCTAGTAGTATAGTACTCAATAGGTTGATCCCAGGCACATGTCATAGGAATATAAATATATTTTGATCAATATAGGGGCAGTGCATCCCTCCCATATCATCTCACATTTACCTCTGATCAGGGGGAAGTGCATCCCACCCCCAAAAAAATCATAGTATACTAACAATTCAAGGGTAGGTTCTTATCTCCAAATTAATCCCATATATACATCTTATTAAGATAAGTGAATACCTCTTATCCATATAATATATCACATCAAGGGAATGTAATCCCTCCCTCCTATCTATCACGTTGTATTAGGAATTAAGGTCAGGTCCAAGAAAATTATAACAACCCTACTCTTTATAAATTAATAATAATAGGATAAAAATATATTCATTATTCTATAAAAATAATTTATGTGATCATATTAATAGGTTCTTAATAAATATCTCTATAATAAACTAGTAAACACCCTAAGGATAAGATGTGGGGTGGTTCAGAGTACATCATTTGGGTAATGATCTTGATGTGATTGAACTTATCCCATAAACAGTTCTGCTCATGCTTAAGTGGTTGGATCTCACCTTGTTCATGGTAAACAGAAAATCAAAATGATAATATCTCCCTTAAAACTTATGATAAATTCACTTCACAAGGTATGATCCTACCAAATGAGGTTATCACTTCATTGGTCTTGTACATTGGATTTTTTAAAACCCAAAATTTATACTGATCATGTGATCACTATTCAATGGAAATATTATAAATAGTAATGGATATTAACTTTCATTTTAATTCGAGAGGATATTATAATACCAAAAAAGTTCATGTGCTTTCTGTAACCATATTACATAATAATCCATTTAATTAAATCACAATGGGAATTTTATTTAAAACATTTTGGGTTGTTACAATGTTCCCCATTTAGAAATTTTGACCTCAAAATTTTCTTTTCCCACAATAAAACAAATGAGGGTAACTTTGTTTAATCACTCCATTTAGTTCCCACATTGTCTCTTCAAACTTTTGGTTTCTCTGCAGAACTATTACCAGGTTCATTATCTTATTTCGTATAACATTTTCTCTATGAATTAAACTCTCCACCAGTTGCTGCTCATATGAGATATCATTCTCCATTAGAACCTCCTATGGATTGAGTACATTTTAGGAGTCTGGTATTTTTTTCCCCAAGAGGGATGCATAGAATACATCAGGTACTTGAGATAGGTTATGTGGAAGTGATCGTTGGTAGTCGACCACTCTAATGCAATTCAAGATATCAAAGGGGATGATGTATCTTGGACTAAGGTTTCCATTATTCCCAAATATTATGACTTCCTTCCATGTAGATATGTGGAGGAATACCATGTCTCCAACATCAAACTATACTTATCATCAACAATTTTTAGTATATCTCTTTTTTTTACTCTAAACAGCCATGATGTGTTATTGAATGGTACTAACCTTTTCCACCATTTCATTGACCATTTCAGGACCTATCATTTTTTTCCCCAAATTCATCACCACATGAAGGTGTCTTGAACCTCTTCCCATAAAGTACTTCCTAGTGATCCATTTGTTTTCTTGAATGGAAATATTTATTAAATGAGAACTCAGCTAGAGGAATATGTATATCCCATCCCCCATTGAAGTCAATTGAGATGGATATAAACATGGCCACATGTTTCTAAATAGATCACTATAATCGGCCATCATTTTGAGGGTGAAAAGTCATATTAAAGTTTAACTATGTATTTAGAGCATGTTGGAAACTCTTCTAGAACATAGAGGAAAATATTAGATTTCAATCAGATGCAATCGATAGGGTGTTCCATGTATCCTCACTAATTCTGAAATATATATCCTTGCAAGTTGATCCAATGATAAGTCCTCTTGAATCATAATTAAGTGTTCAGTATTTGTAAGAAGATACACTACAACCCATATATAATTATTTTCTATTAATGTCTTTGGAAGACCAATGACCGAGTCCATGGTGATGTTGTCCCATTTCCGTGTTGTTATGGGTAATGGTTGCATCATCCCCTTGGATATTTTCCTTTCTACCTTCACTTACTGACATACAATAAATATTGATGCATATTATATAATCTTTTACTTTATATTGTCCCTATAATAGTTCTCTCAAAGATCTCAATACATATTTCTGATTTTTGTTTGGATGGAGAAGGTTGATTTATGTGTATCATCCAATATCTCATTCTTTAACTCATTATTTTACAGTGCACATAGTCTTGAAAAAAAACATAGAAATCCAACTTCATTAACATTTAACTCTAAGTATTTCCCTTTTCTTATAGTTTACACTTTCTTATTAATTCCCAAATCATCTCTTTGAGAAACCTTTAACCTCTCCAGAAAGGATTATTAATAAATAATTTGTGAAATCATTGATGATGTTCCTTCCTTTATGATTCACATGTCCATCCTTTTCAAATCTAATAAGATTGTATCCCTCTCAATTATAATAGATGATATAATTGTTTGATCCTTTACACATAGAGTTTCTTCCACATTATTTACTTTTACATGATGATACAGAATTGAGAAGTCATAGTCATTGATCATCTCTAACCATCTTCTTTTTCACATATTTTCCTCTTTCTATGTGACTATATACTTGAAGATTTTGGGATCTGTTAATATTTCACACTTATACCCAAATAGATAATGATACCATATTTTCAAATAGAATATCAATGTATCCAACTACATATCATGTGATGGGTAGTTCTATTTTTGAACTTTCAACTACTATTAAAAATAGGCTATCACTTTGTCATTCTACATTTACACACAACCTAAAACCTTCTCTGAAGCATCACTAAATACAATGAATAGTTCTCCCCTTATAGGAAGTGGGATCATAAGTGTAGTGATAAGACTCCTTTTCATCCCCTTAAAGCTATCTTCACACTAATTATTCCAAGAAAGCTTTACTCCCTTCTGATTTATCTTGGATAGAGGGCTTGAAAATCACAATAAATTTCTCAAAAATAGACGATAATACCCATCTAACCCAAAGAAACAATGGATATCTATCAAAAATGTTGGTCTCTTCCATCCTTAAATTCCTTATATTTTTTAAGGGTCAAAAAATTACCCATTTAGTTCAATTATATTCCCTAATAATGATACATCCTTCAACTAGAACTCAAATTTTTTGTACTTGGAAAAAATATTCTTCTTTTTTAAAGTCTTTAGTATAATTATCAACTTCTACTCATGTTCCTCCTTAGTTTTGGAGTATATTATAATATCATAAATAAATACTACAAAAAATGTGAAAGGAAATATTTAAATACTCTAATCATTAAGTCCATTATTATTGGTGGATAATTAGTTAGTCTTAATTGTATTACTACGAACTCCTGGTGCCCATACCTTGCACGAAATGTGGTCTTGGGGATATCCTCCTTCTTCACCATAACTTGGTAATATACCAACTAAAGATCCACCATGGAGAAGAATTTTGTTCTATGTAGCTGATCAAACAAGTCATAAATCTATGGAAGAGGATACTTTTTATTTATCATGATCTTTTTGAGCTCATAATAATAAATGAAAATGTGTATTGACCCATATTTATTCTTGATCAAGAGGACTTTTTCACCCCATTCTGAAGAAGTTGGGTGTATGAATCCTTTATCCAAGTTCACATATTGTTATTTGTTTATCTTCTCAAGTTCAACAATATCTATTCATTACATGTTCTTGGACAATGGTAACTCCCCTTGTATATGATCGATTGAAATTTTAACCTCTCAGGTAGGAGTAAGACCATGACATTCCTTATGAAGAACATAAGATCTTTCCCTTAAAATGGTAGTGTTTTTAAGGATGATATTTTACTAATACTCAATCATTTGAGCTAGATATACTTTCTCATATAACAATAATATTCATACTTGAGATGTTGGTGCTAAAAAACATTCATTCTTTTCATTTCACTTGTATAAAATCGAAGGTTGATTCACAATATAGAGAGTTATTTTTTTCTGATGAAAATTTATGTTGGCTCTATTTAGGGAAATCCGATCCATACCCATAATTGCATAAAATTCCACTAAAGGGAGTATGATAAGGTTTTATAGGAATTTTATCCTACAAATTTTGACAGAGCAGGAGTTATATATTAGGTATACAAAAATTTTCCCATTTTTCATTTTCACCGATAGCTCTACTTCCATAATTTTTTGTGGTGCTTAAATAGTTCTACCTAACATTCATGATAAGAAAGGAATGTGTAGAACCATAATAAAAATGTATTTATGATTTTTTTATAAATAATGATTGTACATTTCGCCACATCATTTTTAGGATCCACCTTAGTGGTTTTTATAGAAAAATCTCTCCCTTGTTTCCTTAGAGGTTTTGGATGTCTTTGAAAACCCTTGGATTAGTGAATTTTTTTGAAAAGTGTCTTGGTTAAATGAAATTAAAGAAATGAACAATTAATTTATGGTTAATTTAAGCATTATTTCCTCCTTCTCATTAGTGTGTTTCTTCTATCGGAAATATCTAACTAGGTTCCCCTCCTTCATATATCTAAATCATTTCCATTCCCCCCCATAGTAAATTTTTGGGTTGCTTCTTTCTACACCTTTGAGAACTGGGAAATTGAAATTTCTTGTAACTTATAGATTTCTCCATAGAACCACCATAATTAAACTCTACTTTCCAATTATTATTCCTATGATACCCTTGATATTAGTCAATCTCTATTTTGACTTTAGGGCATATCAGAAAATTTACTCATAGCTATCAAAGTCACAGATCACGAGGGTATTTTATAGACTGGGTTTTAACTTGGCAAATAAATGGTAAATCTTGATTTTAGGGGAAATAAAAAAGAAAGTGGTGTATCATGAAAGTATTATGAATTTTTACTTGTACATCCCAAGATATTCATCATCTTTTTTCTTGAGGTTAAGGAAATCCCAATCTATTTTAAGTTGGAGAGTGTGAGTAAAATATTTTTCAAATAACATTTTTCGGAATTCCTTCCACCACATCGCTTAGATATCTTAAACAGGATTCATAATCTTGAAAATTTTCCACAACTGATCAACTTATCCCTCTTTATGATAAATATTCAGTCGATCCTTTTATTTTTCATAACATTAAAGGATGGAGAAGATCCCCTCAATAGAGTTGACCCATTATTCTACGATTACGGGATCATATGATCCATTGAAATCAGTGGCCTTTTCACATAAAGGTCACAATTATAGCTTGTTCTCTCTTAGGGTTATCTAGATGATTATTCTGATCTAGGTCTCCATTCATAACCTTATTTTTATAAGATATTATCATCATAAAGTTAATTATTCTTTATCCCATCAGTTTGGGTATCTTATTTGGGTAGGCATCACATTTCCTATCGTATTGGTTGTTTACTCGAATCCACCTATATCCATCCCTTGGATTGAATAACGGTAAAATTAGGTATTATTATTTCTAAAATATTAAACACATAAATCAGAATATAAAGAAATTAAAGTGATAACATATAAAGGACATGTATTAAATTTACTTGTGAATTTTTTGTCTTGAATCTAAGTTCTCCATGATATCTTTTCTAACATATACTCTTATGAGTGTTTTTTTTCTTAATAATGGCTCATAATAAGAATAATAATTTACCCAAGCATCTCCCATGAGAGTGATAAACCAGATGTGTAGTTTGGCCCATTATTACGCACCACTTCATAGTCGATTCTAGCTCAACATGGGGTTTTCGGGTTTTACCCGTGTGTACATCTTTGTCAGAGCCACATACACTTGTAGTATCCAAACAGGGACGTATTTTCTTGATAAACAACTTACTCTACACTTAAAACAAATTCATGATATTTTCTTATACGTAGTCTTATCCTTAAGTATTTTTCAACAGTTTTCTAATCCTAATCCATAAAATAGAAACATTTTTACTTTGATACAAACTATAACAAAAATACTATTAATTACACATAAATATACAATTTATGACATAACATTACACATAATAAAACCCTAATATCGATAATTATAGTGTAATTGGGAATTATTTACATTGCATAACAACTTAAAATTAGGAATTACATCATATTTAATGAAAACATCCATAACTTTCCCATACTTAAAACTGTATGGGATAACCCGGGTACATACATAAGAAAGGGGTGATCTATAACGCTTGGTAAGAGAATAGAAATGGAGTTACAAGAATAAAATAATACATTTTAAACAATAAGAATATGAATCGGGAATGATAGGGTTAAGCATTATAATTTTGAACAATAATACATCATATAGCATGATAACATAAAGGCAGCTTAGGAAATGTGGCAATAACTTAAAACACCGCATCATAAACACAGGTCAAGGATAACTTCCAAGACATCATGAGGCATAAATTTCCATAAAGGGATCTTGCTCACTCACTTTCCTAACATGATGTCTCATGAGACTAAACATTACCCAATGCATTGTAGCGCTATATAAATATGGTCACACCCATAACTTTCATTTCATTATCATCTTTAAGTGTGCCACATAGATCGTATAACATGGATTCATTCATCATCATATTTTATTCCGTGATAAAGTAGTGTCGAATAAATACATGTTAATTTAAATTCAAATAAATATAATTATATAAAGGTTAAACCCTTTATAGTAAATGGGTATAGAATTCACTATATAATTGATTTGGAATGGAAAGTCTCTATGAAATATCAACAGCAACACGGTTTCACTTAAATTTTTTTAAAATTTCTTGATGAGAAATAAAGGGGTCTTTTATCATTTATAAAAAACACGCATAGTAATATAGAAATTTACATTTATATACCATCACTATAAATTGGAAAGAGAAGTCATAATTAAATAAAGAAACTTGAAAAGTGTAGATAATGTGAGGACCCTTACATGAGTTTGGGACTCCAGATGATTGGGAGGCGCTTCTTGAGGGATTGGAGGCACCTTATGAGGACTCTAGAGAGGGTAATTAAGATTAAGGACATGATAAAAGTATTTTTAGTGAAGTAAAATGAGGTATTGGGTTTCTTTATAATGAAAATGAGTGGGGAATTCTTTATCATTTCTCAAACTTAGGTTTCAGACTCTATATAATAAAATAGAAAAAACTAAAAACCTTAAAATGGTTTTTCCATGTTTTATACCAAATGGGAGAAATTTTCCTTATTTTATAAGGTCAAGGGCTGAACATAATAAATTAATAACCTTTCTTATTTTTAAGTGAGTTTTACTCTTATAGAAATTATTTAAAACACTTTAAATATATTAATGATTCTGGAGGATTCTTAAAGGCTTTAGAAAATTAATCAAATAAAAATAAAATAAAATTATTTTAAATGGAAAAAATATGTTTTTCCTGGATACTCTTTATAATATTTGGTACATCACTTTTGTTCATTGTGATGTCATAATACACATCGTATATTTATACGATATTTCATTTTTACCCAAAATTTCGCCTATCTTATAAAATTATGAAAAAACATCATTTGGTAATTTCATAATAATAATTACAAAAATTATCTCAATTTCATAAAAATAATTTTATAAATATATGAATTTTCACTTTGAAAAAAGTAATCTACATTTATTGAGAAAGGTTTTTTTTTACAATAACAGTTTTCGAACCCTTATCAAATTACATTTTCCTTCATAGAAATTATTTGGTCATTTATATTTTATAAAAATTATCTAATAACAATATTTTATTTAAATATTATTTATCTATTAAATCTATTAATTCATCAAAATAAATTCCTTAATTGAATTTGAATATTACCTAATAAAACTAGATTTTTTTATTATATCAAAATAAAAAAATTATAAAGTAACAATAATAGGATGGAAATATATTCATTATTCTATAAAAAACAACATAAAAACTCATATATATAGGGTCTTGATACATATCCCTTTAATACTTCATAAAACATCCTAAGTGTAATTTTTGTGGTGGTAATACTTTCAAGGGGTGGTTTGGCGTAAATGGTTTGGGTCGTGATCTCGATGAGCTTGAACTTCACCCATAAATGGTTTTACGCGTGGTTAGGTTGTTCGATATCATATTGGGAATGGTAAAGGGAAAATCCTAGTGATTCTATCTCCTTTGGAATCTCTGATAAAATGGATTCATAGGGTATGATCTTTCTCTTTGAGGTCATCACTTTCTTTGTATATTTCAATTGAATTTGATAAAACCCTATATTTATACTAATCATGTGATCATTATTCAATGGATATATAATCAATGATAATGGCGCAAAATAGTATTTTAAACTCAATGGGATATAAGAAAATAGAAGAATTTCATGTGTTTTCTATAACCATATTACATAATAAGATATTTAAATAAATCACAAGGGGAATTTTCTTTATGACTGTTTGGGTTGTTATAGAAATCATCAAAGGCATCCTATATATATCATACATAAAAGTGGATGGTTTATCCCACTTGATTCATCTCTTCAGTATCAGGAATGAAGTACAAATACAAGGATAACATCAAAGGTATCTTGTGTATCTCAATACATCTCAATGGGGAGTGTGTCCAACCCAAATCATCTCATCAGTAGCAACATATTATAAGGATAGGCCCCCCGTCCAAACCCATCTCACATAATCAGGGTCTTCATATAAATATATTGATATATCCTCATCACTATTTCCATACAAGGATCACAATATCGGTTTAGGTTCTATATAAAAACCCAAAATAAACTCTACCCATTCTTTTACACACCCACTTTCGGGTAAACCTATCTCTCGGGTACTCATCGAAGTCCCTTCAGCTACAACATTTCCTGGAAACCCGATTTGGGTTCCATTATCGCAAACACATCTCTTGATCTACTTCCATCACTTAGATGGAATATCGTCCCTCAGTATCATTATTTACATAGTTCAAAATCATTTTCCTCATAGGAACAGTCACACACTCGTGGTGGACTTAAGAACACACCTTCTCAAGTTGACTGTGGTTTCTCTTCACACCCAACTTTTCCATCAACCTCTACAGTGTTTACCACATGGTAATCACATATTAGTGGGGGAGAAACACTTACCCCATGGTAGTCTCAACTATCCATATGTTATAACAGTATCTTTTTGGTCCTTAAAGGATTATTAGGGCCAGTCATCCCAACCCATCACATTCTTATACACAAAGGTCTCCAATACACCTATAATAAGGGAAAATATATTCAATAAAATAATTTCAATATCATCACTTATATTCCATGCATAATAATGAAAATATTAATAATTAATTCTTTATACATTCTATACCTTGTCAACTAATCCAATGCATAAGGGTCTATCATGGATCTTGGCACTTTATTCATTCCATTCATTACATTTAAATTAAAAAATTAATTTAATGAAAATGGTTTACCTACCATAGTGATGATACCAAAAAAATAACATGTCATATATATAAAAAAAATCAAACACCATGGGGGATTCTCAAAGAATACCTATATTAAATATGGAGTTATTCCATTTAATAACATCCTAACAACTTTAAATCAATTTTTCCCAAGCATCGCATCAAATTTTGATCACTTATCTCAAAGGACACCACCCAATAGTTAAATATAAAAAATTTATAATTAATTGTTAAATTAATTTTATAAAAATTCATAATTTAATTAAATTTAACTCGATAATGTATAATCTCCTAAAACTCACTCATAGACCTCATCAAACCAAAAATACAAACAATTATCCATGGATGGTTCATTAAATCTTAATGAATCCATCCCATACTAAATCCCTAACATGTGACATCAATTCAATAGACAAATAAATTTAATTTAACAAAAATCATCAAATAAAACCATTTTGTGATGTGCCTTCAATGGAATTGAGTGAAATGGTGTGCAATCGTCATTTTGGGTCATCCTCTTCCCTTTGTACATAAAATATCCATCATATAGAATGATTTACACCATAATTTGGTGAAATTAATCTCAAAAAAATAAGTTGAATTTCTCAAAATTTGTGGCCGAAATAATATAAAAAGAATGAAGAGAAAGGAGTAGATGTTCATCTTGATTTTCAAAATAAATCTTCACAAATGGAGACCTATATTCAAGGGGAAATAGAAGGAGGAAAAGAGGAAAAACTCTAATGGTTTTGACATGTGTGAGGTATAATAAATGAGGTTCCCATGCCCTAAATAATTGAATAGGTGAAAATGTAATCTTAAAAAAATTAAAACACATAGGGGGAAAACAAATTTCCCCATGGATTTTGATATGTTATGGTGTTCTCTAGCCATCCCACTTGTCCCCAAACACACCATCACCAAGAAAAATGCACCTTATCACTTGATGTTTCCCACCATAATTTCTATCGTCTGAAATACCTCGTGAGTGGGTACCATTTCATAGTGGGTCTCAATTTCACTTCCTAATACCTCAATCCACAATCATGGTCATCAAAACAATAATCCATGAATATCTTGTTAACTAATTCCACCCTAATTCCACATCCAAGCACCATAGGTATCTCTACTACATAGGTAACCCCATGGTCAGCTTAAATACATAGACCAAGGACATCATGGAAGAGCCTAGCTCATAGTCAGCCTACAAGTGTCTACCAAGCCTTTCGATCTACCCCTTTGGACCACATAAAAACCTAGAAAAACACTATATCTTATTTACACATTAAAAAATAAACCTAGAGATATTAAATCACTTAGATTCATGATCTGAATTCTAGTTTTCAAAATGAACCCCTCTCGATCATTTAAAATTCATATTTATTCTAAATCTCAAAACCTAAATGGATGCATGAATATTCATAAATTCCAAGTAGTATTCTCTAATAATTTAATGATATCCATGCAACCACTACCATTGAAAATATGTTAACATATTTAAACAAAATAGTTTATCATCCTTAAAAACAAAGGAAAATGAATAGTTTGAAATAATAAAAATTTTAATTTCCCAAAGTATTGGAAACCTTATTAGTTCCAAACAGACAAAAATTTATTATAAAACTAATATAAACCATGGATACATGAGTAATAAATATAACACTAAAAATAATTTCTTACCTATGATCAAAGTATATATCATTTTTGGATCGTCACACACTTGAATGTTCCCTGAATACAATGGCCACCATATTATTGTTACACATGATATGAAAATTATTATCTTTAAAGATTTCAAGGCCCTTCCATCTATACTCAACACTTATTTATAATTTCTCATACCCAAACTATTCAATTATCAAAACTTGTTATACTTCTTAAAAATATTATACTTAAACATACTATTAATACTAACTCCCAAAATCAATAAATTTATAATGCCCATAGAACTCAATTTTTTTTCAAAAACATAATTTTAGAAACTAAATATTGTTGTTTAAGATAAAACCACATGAATATAGAATATTTTTTAAATCCAAAAAATATTATTTTGTCAAATAAATTAGAAATAATTATTATATATACATTCAACATAGATAAATGGACTAAATGTACATCAATCAAATTAAACAGAATTCATATACATTGAGGATTGAATAAGATCTACCTAACATAGATGATGAATTTGAACTAGATACCCAAGGTTCGGGGTTAACAACTACGATCTGATCCATCAATCTCCATCTACAATAATAAGAGGTCATGATTCATCCATTCATAATATGAAATCTATAATTACCATGACTTAGATCTAATATAATATAATAATATATCCAAGTATAAATAATTAGAGGGATATAAATAGACATATCAAAGGCTATATGAGATTACCTCTATAAAACCTCAGATATGATATTCAACAAACCAACTTTACCGAGGAAGGAATCATTAATTGATGAGAAATTCCCAATTTTTCACTTAAGAATCCTTGGGATTTTCCAAGGATAATTTAATGAATCTATTGGGGTTTAAAGTATTATAATAAATAACATAAAAAATAAAATCTCAAAACCCAAACCTAACTACATGGTCTTGTTAAAAAATCCATAGGACCTTGAACAGACTACATTGTCCTCCCATCACACCATAAGAATAATGAAAGGTTCTATTACATGATCCCCAAGATGATACCCCCACTATAATTCCCTCACTATCTCTTTTGGAAGACTCGTATAGTCATTATACATGGTCATTGGTATTTTCAACACAGTTTTACATCCCTCATTAAGCCTTCAAATATTCCAAGTTCATACTAAAAGTCGATATAAATTAAAAGGGTGACTTACTTATCAAACCTAGGATCTAAAAAATTCCATATTGGAGCATGGATAATTTCATATTCATATGATAAAATATTACTTATTAATTTTTTATAATATATAAGATACCTTTAGTAAGATAATCATGGATTTTAAAATAAAATCATGTATAATATAAAATGAATCTTATATTATACACTAACAATGGCTACGAATCATATCTTCAATAACATGCTTGTATGAGATCACATAGAAAAAACTAGAAAAATCCTTCCACCATAGTTATCCATGGTTAAGTGAATAACCCATTCATGGGATGAATTATAATTTATAACATGGAATGATATTTTTTCTCCATAGTAAAGGAAGAAGTATAATTTATCATTTCAAGATGGAGAATTAGTCCTGCACACAAAATCAATAGATTCAATTTTCATGGACTCTAACTCCTTATATATGCCTTAGGGATTATATATTATCCATCGTGGAATTTACTCAAAAATTACAAAAATATTCATAAAATTTACAACTACAAATACTTTTTAATAATTTAGGTGATTTGTGCATTTAACATTTAAATGAACCTTAACAGAAAACTAGGGTTTGCGATGGCGTCTTTAGTGGCTGACTTTCTCCTCTATAGCTGATTCGATACCCATCATTTTGGAAATTATCAGGTTTTCGGACCAAGTTGTAGAACTATGTAGAAGACCCTCATTTTCATATTTTTTCTGAATGACATGACACACGAGGGAAATGTGGTAAAGACTGATGTTGTAATTTAGACTAAATTTGAAATTACGCTAAGAGGTCTGACAGTGAATGATTTGGTCAGTGCGGGAAGACCTAGTGTGGTGTTTAATCTCCAAGCATCTGAATTCTTCCAGCCAATGGTTATTTTGGTTGAAGTGTCCGGCGGGAAATATGGTCATGTTGCCGTGTTAGAG
This sequence comes from Viscum album, assembly GCA_963277665.1. NCBI lineage: Eukaryota > Viridiplantae > Streptophyta > Magnoliopsida > Santalales > Viscaceae > Viscum > Viscum album. Next base: position 1,160,570,463 of record OY728143.1, on the reverse strand, counting down.
CATCGATTCTAGGTATGACATGGTTCTCTTGAATATGAAAACTCTATAAACTGATCCTTTTACAAAATTAAAGGTGTAATAAATTATTCTATTCGAATAAAATGGAATATTGAGAAAATTAGTTCTGACCCTGAATCTATTGCAGAGAAGCAAAAAATGGGTGAATTCTAAATCATAGAACCTTTATTTCTTCCCAAAGTCTATCATCCTCAAAAAATTTATGAACTCAAGGAGCAAATTTCATTAATTTGGGATTTATCATCCAAGAAATGGGTCGTGTTCAGATGAGGATACTTTCATATGATCTTCCCCACATATGATCAAAAAACTCGATCCTGGGATTCTTGTTCCATTTCACTCAAACCTGTAATTATTCACCTATGAGAATGTTATAAAAAATTAAACCCACTTGAGGTTGGTAACACCACAACCCAACTGTGGGTAAGAGTCTATGGGCTAAATTAGAAACTATGGCATACCAAAATTTTGTATGATATTGCAATGTATATTGGTATCCCAATTAAAATTGACAAGTAAATGAAAGTGTATTGATTTGGGAGTTTCTCTAGGTTCTTGGTGGAGGTTGAATTGGGTTCGAATATAGTTTCAAAAATCATTATTAAAACTGATGACGATATCATTGAGTTGAAGATCACTTATTAAAAAATGAAAAAAAAAATCAAGGACTATAATATTATAGTTCATGATTCATCTACCTATAGATGCTCCAAAGTTTGGAACTTATGTTCCTTGTGTGGGAATGAGATAAGAAATTTTATTAGGAAGAGAAAAAAGAATCCATTCAGACGACTGAGGTTGTTCCTCAATTGTATCCTGAGGACAATAATGATCCTTGAAATAATTATGAAATAATTAGAAGTGTTATTGTTAATGATTAATGGAAGTAAGAAATGTAGAAAATTATTCCTAAGAAGGTTACCAAGTCATCAGTTTATGGGAAGGTTGATCGGCCATGTGACTCTCTCATCACATCTAAAACAAAGATGAAATCTTGGGCTGCAAGAGTTTCTGAAGAGCTAGTTTTCCGACAGCAATATCAAAAAATCTTGAGTCCAAGTAGTGATGATAACTTTATGGTTGACCAAGTGAATGAGGAATACATAAAAAAATATGTTGATCATATGCTCATATATGAAAAGATAGCTTCCTCAGGTAATCAAAATAGTAATAAAATTTTAGAATATGACTCCCCAGTCATTTCTAGAACTTTTCATGAACCTTTAAAATATGTGGTGGATAATGAGGTATTTTGGCTTGTCTAATACATAAAGATAAATACATCGGTTATGACATCAGTGGTGTTAGAGAAACTGACTACAGGTTTCCCTACACCTCTATCTGATAAAAATATTGATAGCTCCATTGAGATATAGGATCATGAGACAAAGCATAGAGAAATTATTTCTCTGGTTGAAGTAATGGAGGTTGAGGGGATTGTGACTCAAATAACCAGAGAAGCCTCTCTAGAAAAATTCTAGGGGATGAAGGATGATAGATCTGACTCTGATACCATATATGTTAAGAATTTACTTCATGGGATACAATCACTTCCTCCAAGTAGGGGTGAGTGAGAGGTCGCGGGCACAGTCACGAAAGGACTGGATGGCATGTAATTTTAGAAGAGGAAATGATACTAACAAAATGATTGAAGAGAAAGATAGGAAACTAGTTTGTTGCTTGTGGATTCTTTCTTTGTCTTCCCGTACTCTCTTGAACTAATATATTTTTCTTTCTTTTAATAAAAGAGGAATAACCACCATCTTTTGAAAAAAAAAATTAAATGCACCTTAAATTCTAAAAAATAGTTCATCATATGAAACATAGATAATCAATGATAACCTGTAAGGAAGATGAACAGAATGTTAACACTTAATATTCATTTTCCTTTATTATAAAACATATAATATGATTGATGTATCACAAAAATTATGTTGTACCCATATCATAAAATGTGATGTGGTTAAGGTAATGATATGATACCAATGTATCTCACTAGATGATGTCCCACATCAAGGAATGTCATATGGCTTGGTTCTTTATTTATCATGACATATAACGTACTTATATCATACCATAAAATATATATCATATATATCATATATATATATATATATATATTAGTCTTTATGTTCTATTTTATCAATCTACCACTTGCATTGAATCCTCAAGGAATTTCTGTCAACTCCACATATATTTTACCGTACACAATATATTGTGAAAACATATCCAAATATAATTTTGGATATTTCTAAAAAATATAATGTTTTCATTAATTTCACTATGTATTGCATAAAATATATTACCTTTTGAAGGACCAAATAAAATTAATTTTTATAAAAACATTAAACATTTTTAAAGAAGCTCTCTAAGTTTTGTAAAATTTAGTCCCCATTGATTAAAGCACAAATTGATCCACTATTGTTTTTTTAAGGTCAAAAAAAATTATGAACTCTCTAATCCATATATTTAAGAAAAGAGAGGCATATATAAAAAAATGAATTGCTAATCAATATAGAAATGGACCTATAATGATCTACATTAAACACATGTATCTTTATACATGTTCCCACTAACTATATCAAATATAAATATGGAAAATATTATAATCCCTTTGTCCAACAAATTAAGTAACCTTATAAAATAGAGTATTTCAATCTCATAAAATTACTCATACATCCTCAATTCTCCATGTATATACTAACTAGGAATATGAACACATCACCTGTAATTTACCATGATTTATGAGAAAATAATATACCCTACACCAAATAGATAAGAATGTCACTAGTCACTTATCTAGGTATAGTCATCAACTACTTCATCCTATCTTAATCTAGAGATAATATTTCATTATCATCATATAAGAAGATATGTCCCATATTGGTTAAACCTCAATATATAGCATGATCAACAACATACGTAACTACCCCCAGATTAGCTTAGCCTCAAGGATGGATTATGAAATTTAACACCCCTATATTTTAAAATATTATTACTTTAAAAATTCAATGTGTTTGATTTCTTACTCCATAAGAAACATTTATCAAAAAAGAAACCATAATATTTTCAAAAAATATATAAAAATTATGTATGTAAATTAAAACCAAGAAATTAAATTAGAGGTAATAAATAAGAGGATATGATGTATAAAATATTTTTACAAATTAACATAACAATTACTTTTATAATCTTTGAAATTGAATTTGTATATCTAGAAAACTAATATATCTATTTTAGGCTTAGAAATATACTTTTTAAAATATTTCGTTTATATGAGATATAGATTACTATTTCAAGAAACATTTTATTAATTATGATATAATATATTAGATATTAATAATTGGTTAATATTAATTTAAAAAGTAAATGAAAGTAAATGTGAATGTGAAAGGTTAATAGTCTAAAAAAAGTTATTTTCCTATAAAAATAGTTTTTCATTATATTTTATTATTTTAATTTAAAGTTAAATTTAAAATTTTAATAATTTGAAACTGAAAAACCGAAAATAGTTTTTTATTTTTCATATTAATATTTTCTTAAGATTTTTTTTGGTATTTCTCCAAAAAATTGATTTTTTGGTGAATAGTGAAAAAAAATTACAAATAACATGAATTTATAACTTTATTAGTATATAAGTTTGAATTGGAAAGTCATGACACCTATTTTTTAAGAATATATATATTATAAGTGAATTTATAATTTTAAAAATTTTGTTTTTAATTTAAAAATTCCAAATTAACATTTTAGAACTTAAGTTATATTTTTCAAATCATTGTCTTTAACACATTATACATTTAGAATTTTAAAATTGATTTTTATCACTTTTATATAATTAAAATTAAAAAATGATTTTAAAATTTGGAATCAATAGGTATAAATAATGAAATAAGGTACATTTTATTTTCCATAGTAAATGATAAATTACTTTGGTAAAAACTAGTTACCTCAGTAAAAATAAAAAAGGATTAAAATGGTTTAAGAGGGAAAAAATATATGTTTAAAAAACGTGTATGAATTGGTGTTTTAGGAGTTGATAAAACTTATCTCTTAACTTATCCATTTTTTCTCATTTTTAGAGACACTATCTTTGTGATAGAGTTACCATTATTGAAATTTTTGGGTATTTACAAAAAAATGTCATTCATTTTAAATTATAAAAGTTCCCCTCTTCTTATCACTACCCCCTCAAACAAATAACCACTAATTTATTCAATAATTATGGAAAACACTCAACTAAACACTCGTATACACCTTAATGAGGTTCTTTTATTCTCAATATACAATCTCTAAAATGTTTAACCCCCTTCACAATGGAGATAATCAAAGTGGTGAGGTATAAATTTGTAATTATTCATTTCTCTTTTATATTTATTTATATACACTAATTCTTATTATAAATAAATTAAAACATATTAAAATGATATAATTAGTATTATTAATATACCATTATTTCAATATAATGATGGTAAAATCATTAACCACCTTTCTCATTTTCCTTTATAAAAATGAAATTGTTATACCAACGTTGTGTGGACTACCGCCTCCACGATCCAACATGCTTCATTTTCCTTCACCAAATAACAAGTATTGTAATAGTATGTAATTTATTATATAATTATGATATTTATTAAATATATATTATATTCTAAAATGGTAAACCATACTAATCATGTTCCATGTTCAATGGAAAATGAAATCATCATCCATGCATATGTGTGGACTACCGCCTCTATGGAACGATTGATCCCCTTTTTCTTTTCATAATCACTATAAATGGATATTTATGATAATGGGTTTACTAAAATATATAATTTTTATAACCTTACTATGGTTATTTATAGAAAAATTATAAATCCTACTAAAAATACGAGAATAAAACAATCATGGTAAATTCAACCTTCCAAAATAGTGTTCTAATAGAAAAAAAAATGATTTCTTAGTGATATCAAATTACTTCATATATGTTATGTTATTCTTATAATTATTTATATATTTGATATATCACACAAATAAACACTAAATAATATTGTTATTCTTTTTTAAAAATGATATTTCACCAAAATCACTTCATAATCATCAATTATTTATAGTGTATTCTTGTTTTGGTTTTTTAACCACACGCTTGAACAATGATATAAATTTATATATCGTATGAGCATGGGTATTTAATTTCTAATAATATATGATATAAAAATTTTAAATAATTATTTTGTTGGTTCTACAATTATAATATAAAAATTTAACTCACTATTTAATAAAACACACTTTATTCGCTAAGAATCGTCGAAACATGCTCATCGCTAAATTCATCTTTAACGATTGTAACCAAAAATATCATATAATTAAGTTGTAAAAATATAAAAAAATATAAAATTTTAATTTAAAAAACCATATTACTTATAAATTATTAAATTTTAGATAAGAATGTAGAAAAAACACTGTTATTGCGAAACTAGTTCAAAATGATCAATATTACTCACACCTGATATTAAAAATAGATAATAAATAACTAATATAGATGTAGGGAATAATATTAAATAATTCCATAAAATGTTACATAATGTAATAAGGTTGTTAAATATCTGATAAATATGTATATATTTGTTATATAGAATATTAGTCTGAGATTAACTTAGTAGAAATTCAAGGTAAGGCTTCTTTTTCTCAAATTTAAATTCATTTATACATTTTTATGTTATAAACCATACTTTCTTTTATTTAGTAAAAATACTTTCCCATTACAATTTTGGAAAATTGTTGTCTCATATTTTATGATGTTCAGTTTTATATTCCAATTTCATAATCTCATTCTGTATTTAATAAAACATTAAAAAGTTATAAATGTTTTCTTGGTCTAAATTCTGATTCTTTGAGACACAATACATTTGTTGTTCCATGTTTTCCTTGAATAGTTTATTTAATAACTATGAATTTATATGTATCATAACATTTTTTTATTTAAATATAAATTATATTACATTTTTTAAATGCCTATTAATTCAATTGTTACCCCAATAGTATGTATTTTTGATAACTCAACTTTCGTTCACTGAGTTATGATAATTCTCTCAAAATTACTTCATATAAATTTTGTAGCTTCTACCCTTGATTGTATTATATTTATAACACATAAATTCTATTAAAATATCTCTTAAATTATGGAGTATGTTGCATGTAATGGATATTGGTAGCTCAAATCTATTTTATTTGTGTTTTAAAGTTTTATTTTGAACATTTTTTCTCCATGGTTGGGTTCTCCCACACTAATATTTACAATATTATATTTTATAATCATATTTAAGAAAATTATGTTTTAATAGAAATAATATTTTAAGGCGCTTTTTAAAAAGGGGGTTTTTAAATATGGTAATTTCAAACCATTAAAAGGTTCATTTCTTAATAAAATGTTTTATCATTGGTAAAAATTTAATATAGAACATGGTTTATTATTTTATCAATGTTAAAAATATTTTCTAAAAGCTATTTAAAGTTTTCACCTTCATTTTACTTTTTATTTTCAAAAATATTTAAACTCATGGAATTTATGTTACAATATTTATTCTCTAATATATATATATATATATATATATATATAATTTTGGTGATTTAACCCATAGTACCAATTAATTTAATTATTTATCCCTTATTGTGTGATACCATTTAAAACATTCTTTTGCAAGGTTTTCTTTCATATATGTCAACATAATATTTGAATTTACTTGGTTACACTGGGAATATTTTTTTTCCAACCATAAAAATATTTATCTATATATATTATATAATTTTATGTTTTATCAGAAATATTATCCATAACATCCTTTATCATATATATCCAACCACCATCAATTGGCATAACTTTTATTCTAATTACATTTCTCTGTTAATACCAAGTTTTCCATACCATTGATTGAAGGTTATTCACTAAGATTTCATATATTGATTAATTTTGCAAATTATTAACATAACTATATAACATTAATTCTTATGGTTTTATCTTGAGGGATGCTTACATAGAAAAAATACCATTTATTGATTATGGAATTATAAAAATTTATATAATTGTTATCCTAGTATGTATTTTTATTGATTATTAATTAATGTTTTCAATGTATTTATTTACATGGTGAAAGTATTTGCAATCTATATGTTTTTCTTTCAAATATGGATGATTATTGGAAATATTAATTGTGTATTGTGTACTCACTATATCATTTAATGAATGAATAGAGGTTAAGCAAGTGATAGGTGGAGCTCAGAATTATATTACCCCTTGATGCATTAGTATGTCTCATAAGAAAAATATGTTTGGGTATTTGGTGTATTCCTTTCCAATTCATAAATATTTCTTGATTGCAGTTTTGATGGAATGAATGATGTCTTGGATGATGCATTGATGGTAATATCAATATTTTTACAATTATTCATTCCATCGCTAAAAAAACATTTATTTTTATCCATGTGGTCTATGTATTTTAATTACAATACTTGGATATATTATTCTATTAGTTTTAGTTTATTCTAGCATTACGATTTTTACAAATTAAAACCATAATATTTTTTCATGTTTATTCCATGATTTCTTCTCTTGTGTATTTTCCCTTATTGGATGTTTTAGGGCATCCCTTCTTATGTTTCCATATCACTAGGTTGTGAATAAAATTATTAGACATTATATAACTAGAATAATATCATATGTGTGGGTTTTTTGGGGGACGTTCAAGACTTATTATAGATTCATCTTATTTTTATAATGGGGAAAATGCACTATTGTAGGGAAAGACAATTCCTTTATTAGTTTATTATTTTCCCTAATTCCCTAAAGTTATAAATATAAAAGTTCTTCAGAATGTATGAAATTAAATATTTTATTTAATTCGTGTAATTAGGGTATAGTTATGTATTGAAATCTATAGTGGGTAGTAAATCTAGTATATAAAGTATATGTCTATGGAAATGAATATGATAATGTGGGTTCAGGGTTTCATAGTTGGTACCGGAACTGGGATTATATAACTTTAAATATTTGGTTGTTTTCAGTTATGGATGAAAATTTAATTAAGGAGTTTATTTTTAAGTTTATTATAATTTCAATGTTATATATAACCCTTTAGGTTATTTGATTTAATATAGAATATTTTAGAAATTATGATAATTGAATATTAGTGAGAACCCTATGGATAAGTGAATATATAAATTCTAAGAATATGATAACATCGGGATATTATGTTAATGTATACATTTTGTAGTTCTCCTAAAAATGAAATCCCAATATCGATACTAAAAGTGGATCCAGACACTGGCATAGAAATACCTAGGGGTAATAACCCTAAAAATGGTGTATTTATTATCAACTCAATCATCACCAGTTGTATGAAAATTATACTTAATTGCACACCTATTTTGATACTCTCTGGGAATATGATATTTTTAATCATATTCTATTGAAAATTTGTTATAAATTATTTATTGTGTCTATTAATTTGCATAATAGGTTGGATATAAACCAAGCTAAAATAAATCATAATTAACCAAGTGTGATTTAAGTTTAAGAAAAAGTATCATATGTTAAAAATTAAGGTTCCATTGAGGAATTTATGTTTTTATTTTTGGTTTCATATTCATTTGTTTTTATGTTATCATAACCATTTGATTAGTATTTTTCTGAAATGGGATCCAGAAAATTATGTTGATAACAGTATGTATCTAGAAACCACTATTTCTTGTAATTGAATAAGAGAGCATACTTAAATGGTTGAGAATTTTAGTAAATTATTCTTATGATACAACGATTGAGTTTACTTATATTACCTTAGGTAGTGAGGTTGATATATAAATAGAAAAAAAAATCTTCACACTCTTAGATATTTTCATTAGTGATTGATATTTATCCATGATATTTAGGTATATTATAAAAGTTATGAGGATAATGTGAGACATATAAGGTATTTTCTTTATTAGTTATCCTTTAATGCTTTGTAATAATATGTTAAATGTTTTTTAAAAACCTTGAAATGTGATTTTATTACAATGTTATACTTTTTTAGGAAAACTGTTTTTGAATAAATTATTGAGAGATAGATAACTCTTAGGTTTAATATACACTTGATTTTTTTGATAATACGGGGTTTATTGTTTTTGAAAAAGTAAGGTAGATAGTTTTTGAAACCACAGTTTTGATAATTGATTCATGATATTTTTGGTAAATTTCATCACATTTTTTTGTCATGGTATATTTTTCTAGTGTGTGATTTTATTCCAATTTAGTATTAAAAATAGGGTTAATTTCTAGAAGGATACATGGTTTCACTATGGTTTAAAGTCTTAGAGATTAAAATATTTTTAGGAAACATATGATATGAAGAATATATAATTAGCATATATACATACTTAGAAATATGATTCTGTGAATGGATAATGTTTTTTGATGAAATATAAGTGACTTGATATAGCCAATGATAGTAATGTATATTTAATGTTGGAGGTTATATCCAAAATGATAAATATGTTAAGAACACCCATCCATAATTTATTCAAGGATAAATAATTAAAATAATGTGGATAAAATTTATTTAATGGGGGGAGAGTGTAACACCATGAGATTTTAATATAATGTTACTGGTCTTGTCCAAATGTACCCAAGTTTTAGGGTTAATCGGTCGCTTGTAGTGTATCTTGGTTTGTGGAATCCTCAGAGACCTAAGAACAAACCTATAGACATGTACATTCTATGGACTGTATTTTGGCTATGAAGTGGGAAACTTTGGGTTGATTTTATATAGGTTTAAGTGAAAACTAGTATTATTAATTGAATTCAATTTAAAATATTGAGTTAATCCTATGTTATCACTTAGTGTGGATTGGATGCATTCTTTTATCAATTATTTCAATTTCTTATATTTGAGATGGGTTCATTTAGGAAGATCAAACAACATCATCACTTACTAGTTCAATGCATAAACACATTAATTCTAATCACCTGTACACTTGGAGGATCAAATACATGAGCACTCCAAGGTATAGGTTCATATTAGTACTTGAAGTATGTGGCCTTAAAATTCAACAAGGACGAAGAAGTTTTAAATTCCAAAAAATAAAAATCTCAATTAAAAGAAGACATTAGAAAATAATGGGGTGATAAATAAAATAAAATCCATCCCCTTACAACTCCCTTGGATTAAAACATGAGAGGGTTATCCCTCTATTGATTTTATGGTTTCAATGGAGGTGAGAAGTAGACTCATGAGGGAGGAAATTGAGAAGTAAAAAAAGAAAATAATGAAATAACAATCACTCCATCATTGTGTGAAATATTTCTCAAGGTATGGTGTGAATAAATTCACACCTTGAGGTAACGCTATCAAAGTGATCTGGATAATAACAAAATAAGAGTAAATAAAAAACTTTTATTAATAAACTAAGGTTAATTGAATAATTAACGTGAGAAAGAAATGTGATTACAAACACAAAGCGGCGACATAACACTACAGTGAAACCAAGCACAATAGATAATTAAATACTCCAACAGCACTACCTTAAATATAAATTTAGGATCCTTGGGTAGAGAAACCAACTTTTAAAGTCTCCTCAATTAATGGTGGTAGGCCTAGGGTGGTGGAAAGTAAGGGAGAGGAGACTTTTCCACCATTGACCCGAAATTGCATCCAGTTTGCATCCAATGAACTGCAGAGCCTATAATACCTTATATATGGAAGAATTATAGTGGTCCATATATGGCACAAATTTATAACCATATGTTCCCTATCCATATGTAATGTTTCAGACCAATGTAGTTTATGGTATACGAGATATTGGTAAAATGGTGGGCTGTTTTTCTGGGCCCCAAAATGAAGCCCAAAAAATTATCTCCAAATTGGGCCACCTGGAACTACATTAAAGAATCATAATTATCTATTATCATTGTTGGATTAAATATTCTCCATGATGACATATATCTTAAGTTAAATTATGATAATCATTGGGCCTTTATCTTGGCCGATATAGTCTCTATATTAAGATGTTGTCCAGTTTACATTGCCCAGAATGTGTTGGAATGAAATCCAATTTTGGTGGTCTTCCAATGTGAATCTTCAAGTGCTAAAAAATCAATAATTGTTCCTTATATAATGGGATACCTTAGAATAAAATATTAAAATAAAATAAATACCATTTTTTATTTTAGGAGGTGTTCAAAAATGTACCATGTAATCGTTTATTTTAAGAGGGAATTACAATCATAATGTAAATTAATGTTTAAAGTGTAAAATGCCCAAAAATTGTGTATATGAATAATAAATCACATGAATAATATATATATTAAAAATTAATATTGTCATCATTAATTGGGTAATCACACCCCCAACATGATTTTTTCTAGTCCCAAGAAAAATATATCTCAAATATGTGAAATTCAAATTCCCATTTGCAAAAACAATTTAATAAACAATGATCACAAAAAACCCTTATATCAAACAACTATTAGACAAATCAAAATATTGTAATACAAGATATTTTCATAAGCATATCCCAATCCCAATCTTATTCCTTTGTTCAAATTCATCTTCATATTTCATCCAATATTAATTAAGTATGAGGATGTGTTGTGTATCACAATAGACATGGGGGTTCATGTTTATTCCAAGGGGGAATTATGGAAGCTCTAGGTGGAATCAAATTTCAAAATTAAGATGAGTATCAAATTTTTTCAATATTTGCATGGTAATTTAAATTAAACTCCAAATATTCAACCCATGTAGTGAGACTTTTTCGATGACTCCCATGCTCAAAGACCTTAGGGAACCAAATGAAGACCACATACTCGGGCATCATCTTGAGCTAACTCAGTCAAAAACAATGTCAAATTACCACAAATAGATATAAAATTACTAAATCTGGGTGAGACAACTATGGAGTCATGATCCCTAAGTGCTTAAATCCACACATTAGGTCATTTCATTGCTCTACGTGCAAATTTATTGTTTTTTTTTGAATTTTTTTATTGAATATTCATATTAAAACTAAAATGATCACCAAACCTATGATATTTATTTGGGGGACCCAATGAACTAAAACAAATACCCCACTATACAAAGGATGTGCATTGTGATCTCTTTTTTTCTATTTGGATGAAAATATAAATGATAAAATTTCACATTAGACAGTCACACTTTCCAAAATATATGCTCATGAAATTATACATGGATTAAAATTAGAATCAGGGCATGCTAAATTATTTGATATTCTGTTTCAAAGTGTGCAATGTGTATTATCATGTTCAAAGTTAAAGGAATTCTTCATAATATTTACACACATTTTTTCAAATCATTTGTTTTCCCACAAAACCAAAACAAATTATACAAAATCAAATTTTTTATTTCATCTCCCCCCTATGTTAAAATAACATTGTCTCTAGTGTTTGAAGAAAAGAGAATTTAGACGGGGGTAGAGTAAGAGAAATGGAGTTCAAAAGGAAAATTGAAAATGAGGATCATGGAATGAAGTCACCTGGTGGTGGAAGTTGAAGTTCGTACTACTCTAATTTAGTCCTTTGATATCCATGCCAATCCATAGTTCCCTAGTAGAAAAGGGGAAAACAAAAAAAAAGAAAAAAACAATATATATATATATTCATTAAATAAAAAAATTATAATTATATAAATTAATTATGGAATAAGGAATCACTAAAAGTAGTAGGTCATTGTTAAGTGTGTGCCCCTGTCTCCCTTCGGTCTCGGGTTTGAGTATCAACGGCTTCGCCAGCTGTGATTGGGTTTTCCACGCATCCCATGATGTGTCCTTTTAATTTTATTATTATTATTTTTTTATATTTTTATTTTAACCTAAAAACACAAAAAAAATTAACTGATGATAAATTTCCTTCTTTTTAAATTTTTGGGTAAGGTATTACTCAAAGATCACACCATGAAACACAGATGAATATGGTGTTCCCCTATCATACCCATCCATACTCATAATAGAATAACATGTCAACGGTCTATGGTACTATCATATTCAGAGTTAAATATATTTTTTAAAACATAAAATTGATTTATTAATCTTATTTAAAAAATAAAGATGATTCTAAAAGATTTGAAACATGAAAACCATAGGTTGCCTCCCATGCAGCGCTTTTGTTTAACGTCACTATCTCTACTTGAACCTCTTAACTTTCCCAATACCAAAATTAAATATTTTAAGGACCACATGTTTATCCACTTCTATGAGGTTGAGAGTCATTATATGTTTATAATTTGTTTCATTCACAAACCTATGTTCTATAATGAGTGGGAAAATACAAGGAATATCAGAAATGGTTGAACCTCTTAATGAATTTTAGTTCTAATCTCAAAGATGAAACCTCTGAATTCATTATCTATATTTGATTACAAAATTGTTTAATCAATGTTTTCGGAGAATAATTTTTATGTAGTTTAACATCATGTAATTCCCTAGGATTGATCTCTTTAACCATCCTGGAGAGGGCTGGAAATTTATCATTTAAATAATCATAATTTAAATGATTATGAATCTCACTGAGTGTGGGGTTATCATTCAAGGATTGATCAATAAAATTCACTAAGTTAGGGGATTCCCAATAATTATTTCCAATTTGATTCCAATATGGGTTTATAGTAGGGTAATTTGGAAGAGACTCCATAAGAGTATACTGAAATGAGGATTTTTTATTCTTAGGACACACAAAAACAGAAAGGTTCAAATGGTAAGAGGAATGAAGGTGAGAATAAAGAACATGGGGTGAGAAAAGGATGATAGTGTGTGATATAACTTAATTAGGTCCCCAAAAATGGTCCCAAAATTTGGTCTTTCCCAAATTTACCAAAGTTTTAGGGTTAATCGGTTGCTGGTAGTTTAGCTTGGGTTGTCGAATCCTCAGAGACCAAAGAAAAAACATATAGCAACGTACATTATATGGACTGTTTTTTGCTATGAATTGGCCAAATTTGGGTTTATTTTATAGATTTTTAAGTGAAAACTAATATTATTAATTTAATTAAATTTAAAATAATGATTTGATCCTAGGTTATCACTTTGGGTGGATTGGATGCATTCCTTTTTCAATTATTTCAATTTCTTATATTTGAGATCTGTTCATTTAAGGAGATCAAACAACATCATCCCTTACAGGTTTAATGACTATAAACATTAATACTAATCACTTATACACTTAGAAGAAAAAATTCATAGGCACTCCAAGGTAAAGGTTTGTATTAAAACTTGAAGTATGTGGCCCTAAAATTCAACAAAGACAAAGAAGTTTTAAAATCATCAAATAAAAATCTCAATTAAAAGAAGTGATTAGAAATCAATGGGGGGATAAATAACATCCAATCCATCCCCTTGATACTCCCTTGGATCAAAAAATGAGAGTTTTATCCCTAAATTTATTTTATGGTTTCAATGGATGCGGGAAGTAGACTCATGATGGAGGAAATGGAGAAGTAAAAACAGAAAACAATGAAATAATAATCACTTCAACATTGTGTGATAAATTTCACAAGGTATAGTGTGAATAAATTCTCAAATTGAGGAAAAGGTATCAACATGATATGGATAATAACATAACAAGAGGAAAGAAGGAACTATTTTTAAGAAACTAAGGTGAATTGAACAACATATATGAGAAAGAAATGTGATTACAAACACAAAGCGGTAGCATAACACTACAATGAAACCAAGCATAAAATATGATCAAATACTCCAACACCTCTACCTTAAATATGAATTTTTGGAGACTTCAGTTGACCACCCATATTTCCAAATCACCTCAATTAATGGTGGTAGTCCTAGGATGGTGGAAAGTAAGGGAGAGGAGACTTTTCCACCCTTGACCCGAAGTTGCAGCCACCTTGCATCCACTTAACAGTGGAACCTATATGACCTTCTTGATGGCCGAATTGGTTTGGTCCATATAAGACAAAAATGGATATCCATATGTACACTAATATTTTTTAACGTTTCATCCCAAAATAGTTTATGGTTTATGTTGACCTCGCCTGTTTTGATAATCCCAATTATGCATTCATATACTTTGGTAATCCCAATCAATGTTTATCTATATATTAATTATTTCAATCTATGATACTCTTTTATCAAGATGATAATAATATTAAAATAATCCTTGAGATAGTTTAATCAATGTTTATCTATGTTTATATGAGTTCTGAAGTAATTCTAACCAATCTGATATGTTGTTCATAAAAAAGATACCTGTTAAGTCACTAATCTGCGTATAGCTACTAATAAAGAGCTACAGGTACTCAGTCTACCGATAGAATTAGTCTAATGATAGACAGAGTCACCGATAATCTAAGGTTACCAATATGTACAGAGATACATTTAAGCATAGAACAAGTCTTTCGATAGAACAGAATGGAGCTACCGATGTGCATAATTCTACCAGTACACATAACCACTGGAACAAAGGAGCTACTGATAGAACCAGTATACCGGAAGTTACCGATAGAGTAAGTCAACTGATACAAGTATAGATAGTAACAAATAACAAGAGCTACTGATAGATAGAGCTACCAATAGAGCAAGTCTATACAGCTACCGATAGAACAAGTCTACAGAGCTACTGAAAGAACAAGTCTACCGAGCTACTGATAGAGTAAGTATACCGATAGAAGGAGCTACCGATATGTTAAGATCTACGGATATCAAGAGCTACCAATACAAGTGAAAATAGCTACCGATTCAAGTTCAAAGAGCTACCAATGGAAGGTCACTGTTACACAAAGTCCACCGTACACATCTACCAGCAGAAGGCTACTAATGATTAACCAACTAGTAAAACTCTATAGTCTGAATAATATTTATTTATTAAGATAATGGTTACATTTGATGGTTTTAATGTATTTAATGTTATTTAATGAATTATGTTTCCATGTCAGGGAACCGTACCTAGTACCCATGAAAAAGGTGATCATTCCTTTTTTCAGAGCTAAAATATATAAAGGAAAAGAACATGAACACTGTACGGATATACGAAAAGATAGAACAAGAAGAGTTGATACGGGTGTGACAAAGATGATCATTACAAAGTAACCAAGAAGGCACTTGAAGTGTGAAGTAAGAACTAGAACGTGGTTCATACAGAAAGACTACATCCATACTCTAAGAACACTGAACATACACGAAGAAATTATTTGCTATATGATAACAAAAGCTACATCTTGAGTGAAGAACTACAACAAACACTTCATGCACTCAGGCTGACAAGCAGAACCTGGAACCAAGGAATAAAATGATACTCTATTTTTCAGAACAAAACCCATAGAAGGACTCAGAAGATTTTCTGACCAACCAAATGAGTCTAGAGCTGCTCTGCCAATCACTAAAGAACTTCTAAACTCATTCTCACTTACTTTAGTGATTCTTTCATTTACACTTCGAGCAGTGTTTGTACCCTATTTATTTTACGCACACACTATCTCCTGTACTAAGCTGTAGGATTCTAAAATCATCATTAAAACTCTATAACTCTCTTGTTTCCCACTTTGGATAGTGGTAGAGGTCGAGTAAGACCTGGACAGCTGTGATCTATTGTTTTTTTTTCACGTAGAACTGTGGTAGAGGTATTTGGACCAGGACAGTATTATACTATTGTTACCCCCGATCCCAGGTGAGGATCAATTTATATAAATTATTTGAGAGTACTAAGTTTCAGCTTGAGACTGAACCTCTTGGTTACATATGTTGTGCTTTTTAGTTTAAGTCTTGAGTATACTATATATTTCATATTCCGCAGCAAACTACTTTGAAATATAATTTGTTTTAAAGTTAATTTGATAGTTAAATTAGAAAAGTGTTTATACTTATTGTATACCATTAAGTTAGTTTCAAAAGTCAATATATTATTTAGATTAAATTAACTAAGACCTAATTATTCTTTGAGAAACTAATTTAACGTTTACACTCTATATATTCACTACAGTTTAACTTTGTTTTTAAATTTGTGGATTTTATGAGAAATATTTTTAACAAAAATTTTAATTGGAACTCAATTCACCCCCCCTCTTGAGTATCCACTCCGACCAACATTTGGTATCAGAGGTTTTTTTTTGTTAAAGGATTTTTGAAAAACTCTGTTTTTCAAATGTGATTTTAGTTGCATTTTTAAAGATATTAAATTTCTGTTAGTTCTAAATTTTATCTCTTTAAATTCATTTTCTAAAATCTAGTTATGGATAATAGACTAGAGGGTGATGATACTAACCGGACACCTTTCTTCAATGGCACCAACTATGCCTAGTGGAAACTTAAGATGAAAATTCATTTAGAAAGTATGGGTTTTGATATTTGGACTGCTATAGAGTCTCAATATAAAATTCCAAAAACTGAAAGAACTACTTGGGATGAACCTACAAGGACTTCTTACAATAATAATTGTAAAGATATGAATGAAATGTATTGTGCTTTAGGAGATGAAGAATTTAACAGAATATCTGCTTGCAAAACTGCTTATGAAATTTGGGACACTTTGGGTGTTTATCATGAAGGAACAAAAAATGTTAAAGAAATGATATTGAATACATATACTATTAAATATGATAATTTTAAAATGAAAACTGATGAACCAATTTCTGATATGTATCTCAGGTTCAATGAGATAGTCAATACAATGAGCTCTCTCGGAAAGTCTATTCCAGCAAAGGAACAAATCATGAGAATCTTGAGATCTCTACCGGACTGATGTAGGGGCACTTATGTTTCAATAAGAGAATCATGTGACATTGGAGCTCTCCCTGTAAAAGAGATTATTTGTAAACTAATGATGTATGAGGAATAACTCAAGGTGAATAAGGAGGAAGATTATGAACCCAAAAGAAAATCTGTAGCTTTTAAGTCTACTTCTTCTAAGAGAAAAGACAAGGAGAAAATGCAAATACAATCTGAATGTTCAACCAGTGAAGATTAGGACTCCGAAAGTGATGCTGAGATGGCTCAAATAGCCAAGAGATTCAAGAGGTTCTATAGGAAAAAGAAATTCTTCAGAAAATAAAACTACAAAGGAATGTATGACAATAAGGGATATTGGAAAAAGGATTGAAAAATCCTAACAAGGAGGATGATATAGTCTGTTATGAATGCAAAAGGAAGGGAACATCAAGACTGACTGTCCAAAATTAAAATTCAAAAAGAAACATGATTATAAGGACAAGAAGTACAAGAAATCCATGAAAGATACCTAGAGTGCTTTAGAAGACAGAACAAGTGAATCTGAAGTTTCTAATTCGGAAAAGAATCATGACAACATGTGCTTCATGACCAATACCCCTACGGTACCTATTTCCCCTATGCTAAATGATTATTATTCTGGAACTCATTCTGAATCTGAAAACATGTCTAGTGAAGAACTGTTTGAATACTGTAATATGCTGGAAGAAACATGTAATGAACTAAAGGAAAAATATAAGTCATTAAAGAAACAACATTCTCTCACTTCTAATGTTAAATCTGCTTTTGATATAGAAAAAGAAAAGAATGCTCAACTGTTAAAGGAAAATATAGAACTGAAAATTTATAATGAAAAACTTAGAAAGGACTTATAAAAATTCAAAAATGGAAAGGAAACTCTTACTCAAATGTTAGGAAAACAAGTTGCACCAAAATACACTACTGGTTTGGGATACCAACCTGGATAGAGACAGTTCACTAAAACTCGATTTATCTATAAATATGGACAAAATTATGCTTATTCAAGTTCTGTAGATTTTTATGGTTCAACTATCTATTCATATGGTTATAGATCAAATAAAGTTTATCTTTCAAAATATATTAATTCTGTAAATTATATGAGACCCATAAGACAAATATGGGTACCTAAATCCATGATTGCTAACCTTTCTGGATCCAAGAAGATCTGGGTACCAAATTCATTTTTCATATAAACCTGTTTTGTAGGAAACATGCTTGAAGAGTTCTCACAAGAAGGTATGGTACATGGATAGTGGATGTTCAAGACATATGTCTGGTTATTACTCTTGTTTCAAGATCTTAATAAAGTTTTATGGAGGTCATTTCACCTTTGGTGATAAATCTAAAGGAAAAATCATCAGCCTAGGCCAGATTGGTAACACTGATTCAATTTTAATTTCTAATGTTTTATTTTTTGATGGACTTAAGTATAATTGGTTAAGTATTTCTCAATTATGTGATGAATGCTTTGTTGTTAAGTTTGAATATGATTCTTTTAATTTTTTTAACTCTAAAAATGTTTTAGTATTTTATGCCTTGAGAAAT
The DNA here is from genome assembly GCA_963277665.1 of Viscum album. Taxonomy (NCBI): domain Eukaryota; kingdom Viridiplantae; phylum Streptophyta; class Magnoliopsida; order Santalales; family Viscaceae; genus Viscum; species Viscum album. Next base: position 1,160,551,179 of record OY728143.1, on the reverse strand, counting down.
TAAAATGTTAATGTTGTTGATCTGAATTCCTTAGCTAAAGAAAATGTTACTTGTTTAAATTCTTTCCCAAAAGAATATTGGCTTTGGTACAGAGGATTGGGACACTGCAACATCTTTTCACTTGAGAAATTAACTAGTAAGAACTTAGTTAGAGACCTACCTAAACTTGAATTCCCAAATGACAAAGTTTGTAATCTCTGTCAAAAGGGAAAGCAACATAAAGTTTCTTTTAAATCCAAGAAAGAATTCTCAACTTCTCAACCTCTCGTGTTGGTTCACATGCACTTTTTTGGACCTTAAAGAGTTTCTAGTTTAAATGGGAAGAACTGTGTCTATGTCCTAGTAGATGACTTTTCTAGATATACTTGGGTATACTTCTTAGCTCACAAAAGTGAAGCTTGTTCTTACTTTGTTAAATACTCCAAATCTATATAAAATATTAGTGGACTAAAGATTAAAACTCTAAGAAGTGATCATGGTCATGAGTTTGAAAATAATCAGTTGGAATCTTATTGCTCACACAATGGATATAGTTATAACTTTTCTGCTCCTAGGACACCTTAGAATAATGGTGTAGTAGAAAGAAGGAATAGAACCCTTCAAGAAATTACAAGAACCATGCTTAATGAATATGACCTGTCTTTTTAATTTTAGTCTGAAGCTGTAAATACAGCTTGTTATATTATTAATAGAGTCTTAATAAGACTAGTTCTTAAGAAGATCCCATATGAGTTATGGAACAATAGAAAACCCAAAGTTAGTTACTTCAGAGTCTTTGGCTACAAAGTTTTTATTCTTAATACAAAGGATAATCTGGACAATTTTTCTTCTAAGAGTGATAAAGGAATTTTTCTTGGTTATTATTTAACTATCAAAGCCTATAGAGTCTTTAACAAAAGAACCAAATATGTGGAAGAATTTTTTCACATCAAGTTTGATGAAACTGATCCACATAAGCCTAAAACCTCTCTTGAAAATCTTGAATAAGATTTGAGTTTTCTAGACCTTAATGAAAAATCTAAATAACCTGCTATAAAAACATCCAGTTCTGGACATATTCTATAATCTGCTTCTATTGAACCCAAACCTATAGATGAACCTGAAATTTCTAGTCCTAACTTTACTAGATCAATTAGGATTCTAAAGAATCATCCTTTATAAGCTATTGTTGGTAATCTTGATAGAAGGACATAGACTAGAGCTTTTCTAAGAAACCAGGTTGAACATCAAGACATTATTTCATAGCTAGAACCTAAAAATTTCAATTATGTTATCAATGATAAATTTTGGGTAATGGCTATGAAAGAAGAGTTAAATCAATTTGAAAGAAACAAAGTCTGGGAATTAGTTGACAAATCCAAGGACACTTTGACAATAGGCACTAAATGGGTTTTTAGAAACAAAGTTGATGAATCTGGAAACATAGTTAGAAACAAAGCTAGACTAGTTGCACAAGGATATAGTTAAGAGTAAGGTATAGACTATGAGAAAACCTTTTCACCTGTAGCCAAATTAGAATCCATTAGGATCTTACTTGCCTATGCTGCTCATCTGAATTTGAAGCTATATCAAATGGATGTCAAAAGTTCTTTTCTAAATGGTTTTATAATTGAAGATGTTTTTATTGAACAACCACCTGGATTTACTAATCCTCATTTTACAAATCAATTTTTTAAACGTTCTAAAGCTTTATATGGTTTAAAACAAGCTCCAAGAGCTTGGTATGATAGACTTAGTAATTTTCTTATTTCAAAAAGTTTTACTAAAGGTATTGGTGATCCAAAACATTTTATTAAAATAATTTTTAAAGATGTTTTAACAGTAAAAATCTATATTGATGATATTATTTTTGGATCTTCTAAAAACTCCTTATGTACTGATTTTTCAAAGAGTATGCAAAATGAATTTGAAATGAGTTTAATGGGAGAATATAAATATTTTCTTGGATTTCAAGTTTTCCAAAATGAAAATGGTATTATTTTGAATCAAAATAAATATACAAAGGATATTTTAAAACGTTTTGGTTTGGATAGTATTAAGGAAAGTGATACTCCTATGAGTACTGTTTGTAAATTGGATGCAGATGAAACTGGGAAACCATTGGATCAAACCAATTACAAAGGTATGATTGGAAGCTTACTTTACCTTACTGCTAGTCATCCAGATATTATATTTAGTGTGTATATGTGTGCATGATTTCAAGCTAATCCTAAGGAATCTCATTTACTTGATGTTAAATTAATTTTTAAGTATCTTAAACACACTATAAACTTAGGTTTGTTTTACCCAAAAGGACAATCCTTTGAGTTAATGAGTTATTCAGATGCCGACTTTTCTGGTTGTAAGTTGGATAGAAAAAGCACATTTGGAACATGTCATTTATTGAGAAAATAATTAGTATCTTGGTGTAGTAAAAAACAGTATTTTGTATCTTTTTCCACTGTCGAAGAAGAGTATATAGCTTCTAGTAGTTGTTGTGCACAAATTCTGTGGATGAAACACACTCTTCTGGACTGTGGATATGACTTTATGTGCGTTTCAATTAACTATGACAATAGTGGTGAAATTAACATCTCTAAGAACCATTTATCTCACTCTAGGACCAAACAAATTGATGTAAGGCACCACTTCTTGAGATATCATTATCAAAAGGGTGATATTACTCTTGAATTAATTGGTACTGAACATCAATTAGCGGAAATTTTCACCAAACATTTAAGTTTGAATAGGTTAAGTTACATTAGACATGAGTAAGGAATGATTATCCTTGATTGGTAGCCACCTCGCCGATGTAACCTCACTGATATAACCTCACCGATGTGAATCCTCACTGATGTGGATACTTCATTGATGTAATACCTCACCGATTGACCTCACTGATAGGAACTCTCACCAATAAACTCTACTGATGAGTGCACTATTTTAAAATTTCATTCTCCCACCAGAATCTGAATCATTTTTACTTTATTTCATTTTATTCATTTATTTTATGATTCCTAAATGATAAAAACTAAGTCCTAGATACTTCTCAATCCACTGATCCTCAAACCCTTTACCCTCAAACCTTATCTCCTGAATCTCTCAATAACCCTAAATCCCTCGAACCAGTGATGGAAAAAACCAAACTTCCTACCATCTGATATGAAACTGATGAGCTGAATGCAAAGAAGCAGAAGTCCGAGCCAGGAGAAAGTGGTAGTGTTGGTATAACTAGGTCGTGGAGGCAACCAGTGAATCCTTATTTGCAGAATATAGTTATTTTGATTGAAAAAGAGCTTTGCGTGGAATGGCTGCTACCTAGCAAGTAGTTAGTTCTCGAAGTTCTTGAAGATCAAAAATGGGTAGATTTTTTTTTTGAACAACAATGGTCCCTACTATCTGAAGCTAGTGGAGCAATTTTATGAGTTTGTAAGCTTTGAGAAATCTGAAAATGAGAACCGAGTGACTTCTTATGTGAATGGAAAGGAGATATCTTTCTCATCCGTTGAATGGGCTGAATGCTTGAAAGTTCCATATGAAGGTGTATCTGGATATTTCTTGAAAGCTATGCCACCTACAAGTGATATATTCGATTATGAGACTGCGTTGGAATAGCTTACTTGTGATGGAAATCAAAGACAAGTAGTAGCTGCAGAAATGGATGGCGAGAACAGATTGTTGTTAAAATTTGTTTAGCATGTCTTAATACCGAGGAGAGGAGACTTTTCAAATTTAAAGTATCAAGATATCTATCTCCTGCATCTCCTGAGACATTGTGTGAAAGTGAATCTATGCAGATTGCTGATGATCCAAATGGAAGACATTACAAGGCCAAAATCTAAGACTAATGCCCAATTATTTGCCAAGTTGATCTCTGTGATGATCAAAGTGAAAGGGGTAGCTGAGTCTCAATATGATACAGTGGTAGTAAGGAACAACTTCTGTATCACAATCACAGTGTGAAAATACATGAAGATAAATTGGAACCCATGGAGAGGAGAGTGGGTTAATGATGACCAGAAGGTATATGATAAATTTAATCCTGTGGATCATCCTTCAAGACCTAAGGATGTGAGGGATCTAGGTCTAGGACCTGAAGAAGATGAACCTGAATACAGTGATGAGACTGAAGAAGAAGAAACTCTTATGGATGATGGGAGAGATCCAGACTTGCCTCCAAGTCTTGCTGCTGAAATTGTATCTTCTAGAAAGGAATCCTTAATAGAAGAAGAAACACCTGCTGATAAGGAAGACCAACTAGCCCCTGAGCATAAAGAAGAAAAGGAGAATGAATCTGAAGCCTTTGATTCTGTGTGTTTAATTCTGAGTCCATTAATTGGAAACTCAGTTGTGCATACTGAGGATGTAGTAGGATAAAGGGAAGAAGTTGTACCTAATCTAGAGGACCCTCCTACTGTTGCAGAGATGGAAATGATAGTATAAGATTCTCCTCATAATGAAAGACCCGCTGAGAATGCCCTTGCTGTACAAGAGAATGCACTCATTGAGGGGGAGCGTCAAACCACGTTTGGAAGAGTGTTAGTGGATGTTGATATTGGGGATTGGGCAGAAGACCCTGGTTTTGTGGTATGTGGTTTAGAATATCCTGATTTTGATAATGAGGCATATCTAAATAGACCAAAAATCATTTATGATGTTGAGTCTGAGTTTCTACCTGAAGATGTGGTCAGAATGCATGACCTGGATAAGTTAAAGAAAAATCTTAAGGACAGTTTTGTGGAAGAGACAAGGAATATGGAAGCTTCACTAATGTCATCAATCCAATCGATTATGACTGACTTAGTATCCACTATAGCCTCTGAAAGAGTATATGTTGCAGTTTCACCTGCTGATTTAATCACCAAGGATGACCTTGTATCCTTAAAAGATGATCTGAAAGAATCCTTTAGTGTTTCTATTGCTGAGTTGAAGCACTGTTTTGTTGAAGAGATGAGTATGTTGGAAAGATATTTTGAACTCTCTCTCGGTTGTAATTAATCAACCTTTATGGCAGAATTAGTAGAAGAAGTTAAATATTTCCATACTCAATTTTCTATACTGGAAGCATATCTTGAATCTCTAAAGAAATTGGTTCTCTCTTTGGAATCTTACATGAGCTCAAAATCCCAAGAAGACAAGGACTTAGCCTATGTCAAAAGTGTTGTGAGCCAGGTGGTTTCAGTGTTTGAAGGTTCTAAAACTTCCATGAAATATCATGTTAAAACCCAGGATTCCCATGTTCAAAATCTTATTAGTGGGTTGACCAAAAACTTCAAGGAAACAATAACCTTCTCTATTGGTTCTGTTGCATCTAAACCCTCTGTGGATTTGAATCAGATTTGAGATTTGATGAAGGAGGAGCTTGGTTCAGCATCAACCAGTGGCTCTCTTGACTCATCTGATCTGAGAAAAGTTGTGCTTTCTACTAGAGATTCAGCTAGAGAAATAATGAAGATAGTCCAAGACTAAATGAGACAAGCCTCTGCCTCTTAGAAATAAGTGAAAGATAAGGTGGACTCCTATTTCCAAAAGATTTACACCAAGCATCAACTCAACAATCACTTCAAACTTCTGTTGGAAAACCTGAAATTACCTCCTTTCAATCAAGCCTTCAGAGAGAAAGTCAAAAAGATAAGGGAATTAACTCCCGCCTTGAAAAAATTCATAGAAAAGAATGATGAATTCATATCTGTTATGGAGAGAGGAGGAGGAATAATTATGGATTTCAGAAATCTTTTGCTTCCTTTTCTGCATGTTGACGCAAGGCTAGTGATGGTACCTCCTACCTTACCAGCCTCTGCCTCTACTGGTTCTCCAATTCAGATGAATCCAACCCAAGCCATTTGAAGCCTCACACCTATGATCACTCAAAAAACTCCTCAGTATAGGCCAGGCATAGGTTATGTGGCTCAGCCTCCTGTGATCATTTCCAGAATTTCCAATCCTTCACCAGCATCCGCATCACCTGAATCCGCTACTGATCCCAAGGTAAAATCTCACATTGAGGATGTGGATTGAACAAGTTCCTAAGATGTTTGATAGGAATCCCTTGTATTTTTTTCTGTCTATGTACCTTTTTGTAACATTTAAAACAAGTGGATTTCTTTTATTTCTCATTTTTTTCCTCTTCTATTTTTTGTTTCCCACTTTTTGATTATCACAAAGGGGGAGAAATATTCTAAAAATATTCTATAAAGGGGGACAGATATTAAAAGTACCAAAGAGGGGGAAATAATCACCTAGGGGGAGAAGTTTTAAAGGGATAACTATTAAAGGGATATATTAAAAGGGGGAGAAGAAATATTGGGGAGAAAGTATCAAAGGGGGAGAAATTTTATCTATGTAAGAGCTATCATGCTTTGCCCCTCTGATACCATTGCATTTAATTCTCTGATACCATTGAATTTAATTCTATATCTAATACTTTATAAACTGTAATATACTTCTTTCTCTCATACAATTGAATTTAGTTATATATCCTCATATACAATTACTCACTATTTTTAAATGATAATATCATAAGGTGTGTTTATCAAAAAGGGGGAGATTGTTGACCTCACCTATTTTGATAATCGCAATTATCCTTTCATATACTTTGATAATCTCAATCAATTTTTATATATATATTAATTTCTTCAATCTATGATACTCTATTATCAAGATTATAATAATATTAAAATAATCCTTGAGATATGTTAATAAATGTTTATCAATGTTTATATGAGTTCTTAAGTAATTCTAACCAATCAGATATGTTGTCCATAAAACAGAAAAGTGTTAAGTCACTGGTCTGCATATAGATACTGATAAAGAGCTACCGGTACTTAGTCTACAGATAGACTTAGTCTACCGATAGACAGAGTCACCGATAAGATAATGTTACTGATATGTACAGAGCTACCAGTAATCATAGAACAAGTCTTTCGATAGAACAGAATGGAGCTACCGATGTGCATAATTCTATCGATACAAATAATCACTGGAACAAAGGAGATACCGATAGAACCAGTCTTCTGGAAGTTACTGATAGAGTAAGTCTACTGATACAAGTACAGACAGTCACCAATAACAAGATCTACTGATAGACAGATCTACCGACAGAACAAGTCTACAGAGCGACCGATAGAACAAGTCTATAGAGCTACCGATAGAACAATTCTATTGAGCTACCTATAGATTAATTCTACCGATAGAATGAGATACTGATATGTTAAGAGCTACCGATATCAAGAGCTACCGATACAAGTGCAAAGATCTACTGGTGCAAGTTCAAAGAGTTACCGATGGAAGGTCACTTTTACACAAAGTCCACCATACACATCTACCAGCAGAAGGCTACTAATGACTGACCAACTAGTCAAACTCTATACTGTCAATACTATTTATTTATTAATCTAACGGTTACATTTGATGGTTTTAATGTAGTTAATGTTATTTAATGAATTTTGTTGTCATGTTAGGGAACCGTATCTAGCACCCATGAAAAAGGTGATCATTCCATTTTCCATAGCAAAAAGCTATAAAGGGAAGGAAAGTTAACACTGGACGGATATACGAAAAGATAGAACAAGAAGAGTTGATACGAGCGTGAAAGAGAGGATCATTACAAATTAACCAAGAAAGCGCTTTAAGTGTGAAGCAAGAACTGGAAAGTGGTGCATACAGAAAGACTACATCCATACTCCAAGAACACTGAACATACATGAAGCAATTCTTTTCTAGAGGAGAACCCAAGCTACATCTTGAGTGAAGAAATACAACAAACACTTCATTCACTCAGGCTGACAAGATTACCCTGGAACCAAGGAAGAAAACGATACCCTGTTTTTCAGAACAAAAACCAGAGAAGGACTCAGAAGCTTTTATAACCAACCAAACGAGTCCAGAGCTGCACTTCCAATCACTAAAGCTCTTCTAAACTCATTCTCAATTACTTTAGTGATTATTTAATTTACATTTCGAGCAGTGTTTGTACCCTGTTTATTTTACACACACACTTTCTCTTGTGCTAAGCTGGAGGATTCTCAAATCCTCATTCAAACTCTATAACTCTCTTGTTTCCCACTATGGATAGTGGTAGAGGTCGAGTAAGACCTGGACAGTTGTGAGCTGTTGTTTGTTTTCCCATGTAGAACTATGGTAGAGGTCTTTGGACCTGGACAGTATTATATTGTTGTTAACCCCGATCTAGGGTGTGGATCAATTTATATAAATTTTTTGAGAGGACTAAGTCTCGGATTGAGACTGAACCTCTTGGTTACATCTGCTATGCTTTTTATTTTAAGTGTTGAGTATACTATATATTTCATAGTCTGCTACTATCAACATTGAAATATAATTTGTTTTAAAGTTACTTTGAGAGTTAAATTAGCAAGTGTTTATACTTATTGTAAACCATTAAGTTAGTTTCAAAAGTCAATTTAATCTTTAGATTAAATTAACTGAGACCTAATCAGTCTTTGACAAACTAATTGAACATTTACACTCTGTATAGATTCACTACAGTTTAACTTTGTTTTTAAATTGGGGGATTTTAAGAGAAATATTTTTAACAAAAATTTTAATTGGAACTAAATTCACCCCCTCTTGAGTATCCACTCCGACCCACATTTTACTAGATATGGGTAAAATGGTGGGCTGTTTTTCTGGGCCTTAGAATCAGGCCCAAAAATTTATCCCCAAATTGGGCCACCTGGAATGCCATTAAAATATCTTAATTAAATCTTTTCACTATTGGATGAAATTTTATAAATGATTTCATATATCTTTAGTTAATTGTTGAAAATCATTGGTCTTGTATCTTGGCCGATACAATCTCTTTATTGCGGTGTTTTCTAGTTTACTTTTCCCAGAATGTGTTGGCATGAAAGCCCATTTTTGTGGTCTTCCATTGTGAATCTTCAAGTGCTCCAAAATAATTAATTATTACTTATAAAATGATATAATTGAAAACAAAATATGAAAATAAAATAAACACCATTTTTTATTTTATGAGGTGTTAAAAAATGTACCATGTAATAGTGAATTTTAAGATGGAATTACAATCATAATGTGAATTACTGTCCAAAGTGTAAAATGCATTAAGATGGTGTATATGAATAATAAAGCACCTGAATATTATATATATTAACAATTAATATGAGTCTAATTAAGTGGTTAATCAATTACCTTTAAGTAAGTCAATGTTTTTGATAGCTTGGTCCACATGCAACACTAAATATAAACGAAACTGCAATATATTGTGATAAAAATATAAATATTAATTATGGCCATTAAAACATAGCCATTAAATTAAAAGGAATAAATAGGAGTGTCTAATATATAAAATATTTATATAAATTAATATAATGGTTAATTTTAATACCCATTAAATTCAATCGATATTGCTAAAACAACTAATTTTATAATTTCTTGCTCAAAAATGTAATTTTCTTAATATTGCCTTTTTATGTGAAATAAATTTCTATTTAAAGGGACTTAGGATTACTAAAAAAATTCCCAATGAATAATTTTATAATTCTATTTTAATTATAAAATGATAATAAATAAGAATGATAATGGTTAATATTCTAAAAAAAAATTTCCATTCAAAATAGTTTTCATTATATTTTATAATTTTATTTAAAGATGAAATGCCCAAATTTTATAATTTTAGTTTGAAAAAATTAACATCATATTTTCATTTAAAATTTAATATTTTATTAACATAATTGTATTATTTTTTCAAAAAAGATTTATTTTCACGTGAATAGTTAAAAATATTATTTTTACAAATAGTATGACTTTTATGAATTTATTAATATATAAGTATGAATTTAAATTCATGAAACCTTTATTATAGTAAAAATATATGTAATTTATATGTTAATTTATAATTTTTTAAATATTTCTTATTTTTTAAACCCCTCATTTGACATTTTAGAACTTAAGTTATATTTTTCAAAATATTATTTTTAATACATTATACATTTAGTATTTTAAAATTGATTCTTATAATTATTTCAAAGTTAATATAATAAAATGGATTTAAAATATAGAATAATTAGGTCCAAATTATTTAATAAGGACTAGTTGTTTTCAAAAAAAGGATAAATTACTTTGGTAAAAAATAGTTACCTCATAAAAAATCAAAATGGGTAAAGGGTTTAACCAAGAGAAAAGAACCAAAATCATGTTTAAAAACTATGTGGGAAATCGTTTTTTAGGACTTTATAGACCTTTTACCTTTCCCTGTCCATTATTTACCAATTTTTGAGTCACTTTCCTTGTTGGTGACTTCCCATTGTTGAAATGTTTTGGGTATTTAGAAAAATACTATCTATTTTCACTTACAAAAGTAGCACTCATATCCTCACTTCCTCCGACACAAAATCCCACTTAGTTCGGACAAAAATCTTCTAGAAACAATAATCAACACTCCAATACACTTTAATGTTTTTTTACTCTCAAAATAACATCCCTCAAATGTTTAAACCCCTTCACAAATAATATAATCCAAGTATTGTAGGTTAAATTTAAAACGGCACCTTCCTATTTTCTAATTATTTTTGTGCATTTATTCTTCTTCAAAAAAAATTAAACCATATTATAATGATAAAATAATTATAATTAGTGTATTTTATATTATTATAATTAATTTATAATCATTAATGACATTTCCTATTTACTTTAAGAAAAACAAAAAATGTCATTCATGCATTGTGCAAACTACCATCTCCACCACGCAACGTATTTCATTTTCCTTTACCATCTTAAAATAATTTTCATAATATGTAATTTAATATATAAGTATTATATTTATGAAATATTTTATAATATTAAATGATAAACGATATGACACCTTTTCCTCATTCTATGAAAAAAGAAATCATTACCCATGCGTATGTGGGGACTACCAACTCCATGAAATGATTGACCTACTTTTTCTTTAAACCATTTCTTTACATAGCTGGCCATTATAATATATTTACTCAATAAATATGATTTTTATTAAATTATTATGTTTCTATAAACAAAAAACTTTTTTCCTATCTGTTATATGATCAATAAAAAATCCTTGTGAATTCAACTATCCAAAAAGGAATTCTATGGGAAAAACAATTTCTTTATATATTAAAATAACTTCATATAACTTGTGTTATTCTTATATATATCTCAGTTTGTGATATATCACACTAATAAATTCTAAATAATATCATTATTCTTCAAGTTTAATTATATTAATACTAAATTAATTTATAATGTTTTTTTAATTATGGTATACTCTTATTTGGGTTAGTTTGACCACCTACTTGAACAATTATATAAATTTATATCTTGAATGAATAGAGGATTTTGATTTATTATAATATATGGTTTAAATAAATAAATAATTTTTTCGTTGAATGGAAATATAAAAATTTAACCCACTAGATAAGAAAACAACATTCATTCACTTAGAAACATCGATACATGCTAATCACCAAATTCATATTTAAGGATCGTAACCAAAACCCCTCAATGATGAAATTATAAAAATATAAATAATTATAAAACAAAATTATAGTACTAGTTATGATTTTGGAATGATTATATTTATTATAATGAATAATTACAACATAGTTGTTATGAACCTACTTCAAAATGATAAAGATAACTCATACCTGATATAAAAAATAGATTATAAATAACTAGTACATATATATATAATTAATAATGGAAAATGAATATTATAAAATGGTTTATAATTTAAAAAGGTTATTAATTATATAATTAATATGGTTATTTTTTTTATATATAAGGTTAGAGTGTTATCAATTAATCAAGAATTCATGGTTAGGTTTCTTTGTCCCAAAATAGAATTCCTTGAGACTTGTTTATGTTATACACAATATTTTCTTTTGTGTGGTGAAAATAAATCCCCATTATAGTTTTTTATCATTATTACCTAATGTTTTATGATATTAATATTCAACTATATGATCATTATCTAATGGGTTTTTGAATTAAAACTTTCAAAATCTATAATGTTTTTTTGGTCTAAATTATTATTCATTCATACATAATACATTTTATTCACCATGACTTCCTTGTATCATGTATATACTAAAAATATATGTATTTTTATCATAAATATTTTATATTTCAATAAAAATAATGTTTTAATACATAAGTAGCTTTTGATTCAATTTTCACCTCAATAGTATCTATTTTTTTGTAAAAAAACTTTAGTTCATTCGGTTATGATCATTCTCTTGAACCAATTTCATATAAGTTTGGAACATTATATCCTTGATGGTATTATATTGTATTGTATAATTTTTTATATGTATTTACAATCATAGCACTTAAATAAATATTTAATACCTATTACCTTATGGATTATATATCCTATAAGGGACATTGATAGCTCAAATCTCTTTTCTTTGAGTTATAATGTATTATCTTGAATTTTATTCTTCCATGCTTAGTTTCTCCCACCCTAATTTTTTTATATGAATGTTTACAATCATATTTGGTAAATTAAGTTCTGATATAAATAATTGTATATTTCTCTTTCAAAAATGTATGTTTTCAACAAAGATAATTTCAAATTATTGAAAATGTTCCTTTTCTAATGAAATGGTTTATCTTTGGGTACACATTTCATATTTTCAAATTTATATCATTTTTATTGGCCTTTTTTTGGAGATTAATTTTAAAGTGTATATTTTCAAAATATTTAACTTAAACTTTTTAAATATTATTTTTGAGATTAAAATGTTTATTTCTATTTTATTCCACTTTTAAAAAATTATAAAAGATCTATTAATTTTTCACATCCATTTTCCTTTTTACATTCAAAAACATTTACACTCAAGGGATTTAGGTTACATGATTTATTATCTAATGAATTTATATATTTATAATTTGGGTTATTAAACTCAATGTATCAAATAATTTTATTCTTTCTCCCTTCCGGAGTGATACCATTTAAAGAATTCTTTTACAAAAATGTTTTTCATCTATGTCGACATCCTTCTGAGTTTCCTTTGTTATGCTATGGATATGTTATTTTAAAAAAATTCACCTTCTTTATATGGAATTATTATATAATATTATTTTATGTTAGATATATTATTTATCAATGCCTTTATATTTCTTGACCATCCATCATTAAAAGGAAAAACTATTCTTCAAATTCCTTTTCTTTATGAATACCTAGTTTTCCATTCTTTTGCTTGGTGGGTGTCCACCTAGATGTCATATTTGATTTCTTAGGGAAATTATTTACATAAAAATATACCAATACTCCACATGATTTTATGTGAACGTATTCTCACCTAGAAATCTATTTCATTTATTGATTAAGTAACTAATAAAAATTCATAGATTTTTTATCTCGATATAGATGTGTATTGGTCACTCGGTAAAGTTTAAATGTATTGTTTAACCATCATCCTTATTTATATAAATGTATTATGAACATTTTATCCCTTTTATTGGAATAGATAAAATTATTAGGATTCTATATGTTCTTATTCCATTGTGGATGAATATTGTAAAATTTTATTATTTATTATTTAATCATATATGTTATGATGAACTCATTAGACTTAGACAAATGATTGGTGGGGCCCAACATTATATAGACCCTCGATGCATCGATAGGACTCATGAGAAAAACATGTTTTGAAATTTTGTGTATAGCTTCCAAATTTAGCAATATATATAAACAATGGTCATGAAGGAAATAATAATGTCTTGGATGAGGCCTTAAGAGTAAGATCATGTTGTCCAACATTATGCATTCCATCACTATAAATTTGGTTATTTTTATCCATCTGATCTATTTATTTTCATTTTTGGACATGAATATATTATTCTATAATTTTATGTTGATTATAGAATTATCAGTATTGAATATTATAATGAACCAAACTCAGTTAACCTGACACATCACCTGAGCTATCTTGCTACATGACTGAAATCACATTCTAGATCACCATGAGTATGAGAAAAGAACCTGAGTATCAATATTTAAAAAAATGGAAATGATTTTTACCCTAAAATATAACACAAAATTTCACATGTATACCAAATATAAGATAAATAATCATACTAAAATTTGAAATAAAGGAACACATCCATTACATTTAGAAATACAATCCAAAGAGGCTGAACCTAATATAAAAACCAAGTAATGAACAAAACATTCACCTTGTGACTAACCATCACCATCATCCCAGTCAACTATGAAGATTATATTAATCAAGATAATATTCCATGTAACGTAAAATGATTTACTTTACCTAAGTCCCAAAAAACATGATCTAAAATCTCCCAAATGAAAAAAGTAGGGTTTGAACACAGAGCCTGGTAAGATACCACTAAAGAATCTATATAAATTCAAACATAATGTAATCATTCATTCAATATTTAAAATGAAACTAGTTTAAAAATTCACTTCATTTGAAGACACAATGAATTAAATAATCTATATTCAAATCCATGAGATTGTGATTATAAAAAATAATGATAAATAGAGGGTAGTAATTTAGTCAACCATATCCCAAAATATTACATGGTGGGCATGTAAATCATAGTACACAAAATAAACCAAGATAATATTTTCCAATATGGGAAAACCATGTCGATAGAAAAAAATCATATTATCAATATGTGATCAATTTAACATGGAACAATACCATCATGTAATTAAAAAAATTACAAATTGGTATTTAGACTATGGGAGTGAATTATAGGACCCACAAGGAACATAATGTCGGTATAATGTGAATTCTATGATACCAATTCCTACCACAGTCTTCCAATATTAGGCTAACCATTAGTTTCTATAAAAAATGAGAGCCTATTAATAATCCCTAGTGGTTTCACACTAACTAAAAATGCAGATATTTCCTTAATAGAAACACCCAACGTTCCCAATGTGCTATATTTTCAAAAACACTTAAATAACCCATGTTGAAAATTTATAAAACGTTTTTATAGAAAATAATTACAACTATGATGATTGAAAATCAATTTTAGAATAAAAACACCTATTATTAATTCTATTAAACACAAAAATTGAATAAATTGTTTTAAATAAAACCCCTTAAAATATAATTTTATGAAAAGGTGAAATCAAGAAATTAATTTTTGTACTGAAAAAAAAATTCAACAACATCCAATTTTTTATGAATTAGATCCAATGTACAAAGATACAAACATGATACAAGTTTGATGGTTTCTTTTCACGTAAACCTTCGATGCAAAGTTGAGGCAGAAACTTTCATGAAAAAATAACATATATCCCCAACCATTGATTCCATTATGGAGAAGAATGAAAAATGAACTAAAGGAACCATACTTTATTGTCTATTATCTAAATTCCAATAAATCTACTCAAGAAGATACCAAAAATCATTTTTAGAAAATTCTTGGTTATTTTTAAACAAATAAACCTTGTTTAGTAGTTTTAGAACCCTAAAATTAAAAACACTAATTATCTTCCTTTTCAATTATATCTTGAATGTGGAATGTTTAAATTCTATTCAATTGGATTTACAACAATTAAAGGGTGAAAATGATTACATTACCATGGTATTAGTCTTTTAATATGTATAAAAGGTGTTATGTGTTTGTTCTAGAGAAGAAGAAATTAAAATAAAACCTTTATTTATTTTTCTCCCTAAAAGATTTTTGCGTATGGGTGACATGGTTTTACCCTTATGCATCTCATAGGTTTCACATATGGGTATTGGGTTACCGTTATACATTATTTGATACAATGTAAATACCATTAAATATCTCATTAAACATTTACACTAAATCCATGTTACCCTTATATAACCTTTTGAAAATCATGGTTACCCTTAAAAACTCACCCTACCATTAACTTGGACCTTATGTACACTTATGTAGCCTATAAAAATGGGATATTACCCTTATGTGGTGTATTGAAGTTAACATTATGGAACCTCTGGAAACTCTATCTTACCTTTATAAAATACTTGAGGCACCCATACACAACCTAGTGAAATACAAGGTCACTTTTATGCAATGTATAGAACGAAGGACTTATCTTTATGAAACTAAGGTTAAATGCCACTTAACTTTATATAACCCTTATAAAAAGGGAATTACCCTTATGTATTCCATAGAATATACATCCTAACCAAACACAACTCAAGAAAAGAAAATTTTTCCATTATAAAAATCCTAAAAACATCCTACATAATGGTAGTAGGAACTTACCCTTCCATACACTAAATACCAATAATAAGGGTAAAAACTAAGTTGAAATTATTTAATTTCCATGAAATGGATATATAAATTAAAAAAGGATTTATAAAGATTACTAAAATACTATGGAAGATAAAAATCACCTCCAATGCTTCTAAAACCAAAATAAAACATAACAATAAAAAGAACATACATAAAATAAAATGTCTGTGTCTAACACTTATCCAAACTATAATTCTTTCTACTCCAAGAAATCTATCAAGATTTTAAACACATAAAGATAGAATCGCACTTCAACAAAAACAACAATTTCCATTCCCAAATCACATGTCTATATCGTCCACACTACCATGTTTCATAGACTAATGATATTTTTTTACCACATAATACTTAATCCTGGAGATCCATAAACTAAAATGGAAATAAAAACATTAATGTGTTAGGTTTAAGGTAAACATACACACATTTAAACACAAGGATAGAGTCTATTTGATACCTCCTAAGATAGGAAATGTGTAGAACATAATTAATAGATGTTAAGTGAGACAGAATGTCCAACTGATTACCAACCATTCCAAGATGTTAAAAATATCAAAAGTTGAAAATAAATCCCTATGTTGACTTACCCGACTCACTCAATGATTATATCCCAAATTAAAATATATTTGGTGAGAGAGACCTGATCACTCACCTCAGACACAAATAGATAATAATGGTAGTTTTCATAATATCATAGATGGATTAGAACTATATCCAACCATTATTGAGATAAACACACCATCATTGCCTCCTATTACCAATAATCAATCCTATTAGAGACCATTCACTTACCCTTTATCGACATCAATAAGATTCAAAAAGGATCTAATATGAAAATTAAAAAAGAATATATTTGATCATATAGTGGGAAGGATAAAAAATAAAAAAACCAATGAAAAAAAGTTTGGACACCTGATACATATCCTCCAGAATTAGTTGATTCATCTAATCTGATCATCAGAAGAAATTACTACATGGTCTCCTTAGTTGATATCCCATTAAATTTAGAAATTAATTTTAAAACTAAGAATCAAATCATATGTATCTATTTGAAATTTTATTCATGATCACATCATATAGATTCAAAATCCATAAAACCGAACATTTAATCTTTTCTATCATAACAATATCCTTGGTAAGAAAGACATGAACTAATTTCACCAATCAATTCATGATTTTCCAAAATGTATCTCCTCCCCCATTAGGAGTCTGTGGTGGTCAAATTTTTAATTACATGGATTCTTAATCCATCCTCCATAGTGGAATGGATAACTTTGTATCAAAATGCTTGCTCATTGGTTTTTCTCTTTACATTTTAAATAGGAATTTCATCGTAATATAAAGTCTGAAGTTGACCACCTCACTCCTACTACTATCATTAATGTCTCAAGTCATGATACATCTTGATAACCCCATAGTCCATAGAACAACTTGACCTATGTTTAAAATCTATAAAATACTATTTCAAAGTAATGATAACAAACAACTACCTCTAAATACACAAGGCTCCATATTCAAACTGAAACCAAATATTTGAGGTCTCCCCACCATAAAAGGTTAAATTACAACACATTAAACTCATGTCTGATAATTTATTGAGATTAACATATTTTCACAAGGAATAGTTCTATTTCTCATGAGATAATTGAGAAATAAAATTATATCCACAAATACAACCATTTTCATTTATGAAAAAATGGACCCAAAGGATCCCTCCTCCTTTGATTCGTCACAACACACATTGGTAAAACACTGCTCAAATTTCTATCACCCCACCTCCAACTACAAGAATTTACCCAATATCAACATAAAAGTTCTGTAATTACATAACCAATCATTTCCATCATAGGAAATGATTCCTCTATTTAAAATTAAACTTCAATAACTTATGATCCAAATATATCATAAACTTCTCTATGAGGTGGTAGTCTCACCATGTTATGAGGGAATGTACAGCTTCAATTAACTTAATATCATAATGAGAGAGATTCTATACATGAGGGAATAATTAGTTAAATCATTAATTCCTCAATTTGTTTACATTAAGATATATCCAAACTCTAGGACTATATCTTCGTAGTGATATAGTCAATATCCAAATAATTTTAGAATGAAAAAACACTTGAGAAGAAACTGGCCTCACTTATATCATTTCAATGGAGTTATCGATTCTAGATAATCCCAACCCGATTCTCTTAGGAAAAAAGAGACCTAAAATAGGTCTCCCCACCATTTATATTCAACCTAAAATGGTGAAACAACAAATGAATGAATTGAAAAATGAAAGGAACAACAAGAAAAAATAAGGTGACACATTTCATTCAAGGTAAGCCCCCTTGATATCTTTATCCCTAACCAAAGGAAACCAATTTTCTTTAAATATATTTATCTAACCAATATGTAACTAGATTAAGTTTTTGAAATTGTACCATCTATAAGAAACATCTAAAAGATCAAACTCAAAGATCATTAGTAAGGAATATTCCAGAACACCGGATCTACCACCTTTTTAATAACCATGAAATTATTTCAACAAATACATTACTCAATAATAAATGACATGGCTCTAGTATTTGGTTATAAAAATAAAACTATGGAATCTTAGGTTTAAAAATCAACCTAGAGATCCCCACTATCGAACTGATAATATCATATCACCAATGGATCTCTCAGCCTAACTGATCATGAAACTAAATCCACTCACCCATTGAAATACCCAAGGTTCACCAAGTATAGTGAATCAATCCCAAAACCAAGGCAAATATTTCACCACAAATTTATCGAATGAAACAAACTTCATAGAGTAAAATCAAACAATGGGTAATGAATAAATACAATATTTCTAGTGCTCTCAATAGAGAAAACCAATGAATACATCAACGATCAAACCTAAATTTGTAATCACTCAGAATCTAGGGAGTAAAAACCTGAATAGATAAATTCACAAATAAAAGGGTTTAAGAAAGATTACACTACCCTAGATTTAAATATACCCAAGTAACATAAGAAAACTAGTAAAAAAAATCCAAAAAGATTTATCTACCAAACCGAACTAATAAGGTCCTATTATCTATCCATAAAAGGAAATTAACTAAATTCACCTCAAGACAATCCATCACTGTAAAATAAAGAGGGTTGAAATCACCCACCACCCCATTAGGATTCTCGGTATGTCTAAAGAGATTAAGAAAAAAGTAATGCTATCAAAGAAATCATCACACACCAAATAGATACATATCTGGAAGACTCACTCAAACATCACAATTGGGGATCTCCATCTGGTCATTTCCTTTAGATAATCTTAGATAACCCCTATAAAAAACAAAGGGTAAGTCCAAACATAAAATTATACAAATAAAGAATAAACATTAAGAGAGGTTTTAAAAAAAATCCCACTCAAGGAGTGGAAAATTATTTATAATCTATTTATTTCAAAAACTCTATTTGAAAAGGAGTTTTAAGAAAAATAAATTTCATAAGTAAATATCTTTCATTACTTTAGAAAAGGATTAAAAAAGGGAAAAAATTTACAAATCCATAATTAAAATATAGATCTATACACTGTTTAAATCTAAAACATAAAATGGAATTCATTTATTTCTTAAATTACATTATCCAAGTGTGAAGTTTTTTTAAATAACCAATGCTCAAATGAAAATTGGTTTTTCTCAAAAATAAAAAAATTATCATTCTAATTTGAAAACCATTTTTATTTTAGATTATAAGATGAAAACAACCATATATTATTCCATAAAAACAAAAACCCACCATTTTCAAATTCATGGTAAAAAATAATTCCATTTAAAATTTTTAAAATTATTGAAAATATTCTTCATGGGTGTGAAATTATTTCAGGAAAAATAATTAATTATATTGAAAATTAAAACATATCCAGGATTTCATGAATAAATAAAATTCCCAAAATATGATCTAGAAAAAAAATAATCATTTCATAAGAAAGAAATAGAGATTTAATTTTCAAACATAAATTATTTTTAATGAAAACTATTTTCACACAATAAATTGGTTATACCATTATTTAACAAAAAAAATATTTCATAACTATTAATAAAATTAATTCCTAATATTAATATATCCTAATAACCAAATTTATTCCTTTCATGTCAATGAGATGCACTGAAAGAATCCAAGAATCGGGGGTTTTGAATAACTAGAGAAAAGCTATGTAGATTTTTACTCGGCCTAGACATGTGGTTGATGTATATGTTTTGAGAATTCTGAAACGCCTTCAACACTATCAAAACTATTTTCTTAGTCACAAAATGGTTTTTATATCCATCCAAGTCTACTTCACAACTTGATTCCTCTTTTATTTTACAACCCAAATCAAGATTCACCCCCATGGAAACGAATTCCTTCCAATGATAATCATAAATCATCAAATCAAACCATAACTCATAAAAACATAAAATAGAAAATTAATCACCACTTCCCATGGAAACTAAAGTGTCATCACAAAATTTTGTGATATATCACCTACTCTCAATGTTCACTTTGAGACCATATGATTCATAGTTTTAATCAACCTGGGTAGTGTTATCACACTTCTATTGGGGTAGTCCTATGACACCATTTTGTAACTAACAATCCTTGTTTAAACTAACACATCACCTAATTTGGCTCAACATAAGACCGAAATTAGATTCCCAATCACCACGGGCTAATGAGAAGAACCAATGTATCAACATGTAAAAAAAATGGGAATTATTTCCCCCTTAAAGATAAAACAACATGTATCATGTATACTAAAAATAAAATAAACAATGAGAGTATAATGTGAAAGAAAATTATACATCCATGAGACATATAAGGACAAAAAAAGGGGTTGAACCTAAAATAAATACCAAAAAGGAACAAAACTAAGCCTCTTTGTGAAAATTTTTTATCAAAATCCCAATCCAATATGAAGGATATATCAACCCAGAGAATATACCATTCCATATGATTCCCTTACCTTTTCATAATTACTAAAATACAATATCTATAAACTTACAAAGAAAAAACTTGGGAGTGATCATGAATCCTAGTGGGATAACACCATTGAATCTATGAAAAGGATAACATCATGTAACCGTTAGTTCAAACCTTAAAACAAAACGAAATTATAAATCCAATTCCTTTAAAAAAACTTAGCATAAAATAATCAATATTCAATGTATCAAGAATATGAGTACAAATAATCATGATAAATAGAAGGAATTAATTAAGTAATTCATATCTCAAAAGAGTACATGGTGGGTATATAAAGGATAACTCATAAATGAAAAATAATAATACATTTTGGTCTAAGAGTTCCATGTATATAGTCCATAAAACATAAGATAAAACTATAATAAATTTAACCTAAAAGAGTAACATCATGTAGTAAAATGAATCAAAAAGTGTTCTCTAGACTATATAAGTATGTTCTAGTACATACAAGGAACACTAAGTTGGAATAACATGAATCCTTTGATTATGAATACTACCATAATCTATCAGTATTTAGTTACCCATTAGATTCCATAACATCATGATAACCTATTCATAGTCTAAAGTGTTGTTACACCAACTAGAAATAAGTATATGTCAACTCCCAATGCACCCAAGGTTCCCAATTTTCTATGTTCTCAAAAATAATTAAATAAAGAATGCTGAAAATTTTATAAAAAAATTCATAGCAAATCATTACTACCCCCATGCTTGAAAATCTATTTTTGAATCAAAATAAACTTTTAATAATACCCTCAAACCCAAAAAAGTTCACCACCTATTTTTTTAGAATACCCCCATTTAAAAATCATTTTTATGAAAATGTGAATCAAAAAAATAATTTCTTAAACTAAACCAAATAAATTATCAAGGACACCAATATTTTCATGGATTAACACAAGTCCACAAATAGACCTACCATAGAAAACATCAACTTTTTATTATCATGAAAACCTCTAATGTATATTTTAGGAATAAATGTTAATGGAAAAATGACCTTCGTCCACCATCATAGATTCCCCAGTGGATAAGAATGAAAAAAGAGCAAAAAGTACCAGACTTTATTATAAGGTAGTTGAACACCTAGAATTTTTCTCAGGTGGACACCATATATCATAGGTAGTATGGATTTGGTTATTTTTAAAAAATATATCAATAATGATAGAAATAAAACCCCAAAATTAAGAACACTAATTAATTTTCTTTTTTACATGAATCTTGAATGTATAAGTTTTAAATAATTTTAAAATAGAAGTTACCACATTTATTGAGCTAAAAGGGTTAAATTCCCATATTTAAAATGGATAAAATTGATTATAGGGTTGTTTGATAGTAAATTAACTAAGAAACATGTTTGATTTATTTTTATCCAAAAAATAGAATAATTTAAGGGTAACATGGTTTTACCCTTACACAACTCTTAGGTGTCATGTAAGGAAACTGGGTTACCCTTATGAATCCTTTGAAACCAATGAACTTCCATTACATAGCTCATTCTAAGTTTATGTGGCATCTAGGATACCCTTATATAACCTTTAGAAAAGCAAGGTTACCTTTACATAACTCACTCCACCTTCATCCTTCCCCTTATGTACCCTTATGTAGACTTTGAAAACAAAATTGTACCCTTATAAAGTGTAAAAAAGTTACCCTAACATAGTATTTAGATACTTCATATTATAATTACACATCACCTAAGGTACCCTTACACATACTATTTAAATACGGGTTTACCTTTACCTAGTGTATGGAATAAATAACTTACCTTTACACAACTAAGGGAAAAATCCACTGACCTTTATGAAATTCATATAGATAGGTCCTTACCCATATGTAGCACATAGAATATCCATTCTACTCTTAAAAAACTCATGAAAATAAGTAGTTATTGTAACACCCCAGTACATTACCATATTTAAATTTTAGAATAAAATTAATTTTATTTCTATCTATCTTTATACGGAATATCATGTGATGATTATGCTATATAAAACATGGGATTAGTTATTACCAAAGACTAAGTTTAACCACCCTTTAATGGTAAACCTATTTTAAAACTAAATTTTCACACTTTAATGAATTTTATTTCTAAAAATAAATATCATTTCAGAATTTATAATGTTGAAATTATATTAGGGTGAATGTTTTGAATTTTTTGGGGAAACATCATTTTTTAATGAATAGTGAAAATTACTCCAATTTAGTTAAAAACAACCTTTTTTGTTTGAATCGTGATTATTTTTAAATTCTACATTAAATTTTAATTTAAATTCACAATAGATAAATTATTATTATATTAATTTAATTTATTTCATTAGAATAGTTTTTATATTGAAATTTGATAAAAAAAACTTATTGAACTTTTGAAAGTTTTTACTTTAATACCTTCCTTTCTCGCCACGTGTGCAGGATTAGCGTTAATATTAATTTTCCCACTTATGTGATTTGTTTTTTAGAAAATGTACATAAATTTTGGTAATCAATACAAAATTAAGGGTATAATAAGATCAAATTAATTATTGACTAAAAATATTAGTGAATTTGATTAAAATTTTTTATAGTGATCACAGTAAGATTAAACTTAATAAGGGACTAAAACTTAATCTTAATAAAAAAATGACCTGGAAACTTATCCAAAATCCATTTGATTCCAATAATTTGACCATATATCCATTTGGTTCTAATTTTATGGGTTATTGGGATATTATTAAATGGAAGTGTCCAATATAAAATGTTAAGTGAGGAAAGAAGACAAAAAGGGGACTTTCCTTACCTTGAAATTTTATAAAACTATGAGATCTATAAAAAAACATCATATTTTTTGTTTTAAATTTCTTTTTAAAATATAAATTTTTATTTTTATCATAATAATTTATTGATAATTTTTAGAGATGGTTTATTTACTTAAAATGCTTAAGAAAATCCAGCATAGTGATTATTTAGTTAATAAACAAATAAAATAAATGATACTATGAATATTAAAAGTGATGTGAATTGATTGATTATATTTATTTATTTATTTATTTATTTATATGAATATATCATTTTAAAAATCATTAAAATTAATAACTTTTAATTCCAATATTCTTTTAATATTTTAAAATTACAATTAAATAAATAATATCAAAATTGACATTATTGTTATTTTATTATAAATGATATTTTATTAAATGATTTAAAACTAATAAAACTCCAATTTACTACCAATTTATTTTTAAGTGTTAATAAATTTTAAATATAATCAATTAATTGGTCGATTGATCTTTTATAATTAACATATTGACTTATATACTGTAAAAACATTATTAATGTGATACGGGTTTAAGTAGTGTTTTAGCGTGTCTAATCTGCTTCTTTTGAAAAAAAATTCAAAAATTCATGTTTCTTAATTTTGTAAATTTTATATAATATTAATAATTTTTTTTTCTATATTATCTAATAAATCTCACTTTCTTTTATTCTTAATGTTTAAATAAATTATATTAGAATCCTAGATTCTTTAATAGAAACCAAAATAATAAAATTGGCTTATCTTAAAAGATAAGGAACAAAATTTTTAAAATGAACATATTTTTTGTTTCATGGAGGTTTTAATTGACCATTATTCCCCTTTAATCCATTATTTTTACATTTTTTAGGCACTTTAGTAAAGTTATACCCCCCATTAATGAATACCTTTTGGTATTTAAAGAGTGTTGGTCCCCCACTACTACAAAAGGCAATCACTCTACCCCTTCCTCCCACCACTCAAGACACATTGGATCATCCAAACTCCCCACAAATAGTCTCCAAACATAACTCCCCTATACCTAGAATCCTTAATTTGGTAACAAAGTCATGAAAAGAATCCTTTTGGTAGAATCCAAAATGAGTTACCCGATTTATAGGCAACAAACTTCCTTAATATTTTTTGTTTTATTTATATTCTCCACCCCCACCCCAATATCGTTATTCTACGATTATATAATAGAAATGGTATCCTAAATATACTAGGATGTTTTTTTGTTAATATTTATTTATAAACATACGCACACCTCCATCAAATGGGTAACCAACATACTATTTCTATGTACGGCGATCTACTGCCTCACGAAATGATGATTTTTCATTTTTCCATTACCACCTATCATGGTGGAAATTATGATGGAAACAATATTTATATATGATATACATGATATTTATTATGTATTTATACATATTAAATCCTTTTATAACATATTCCTCCAATACATTCCATTTTATGTTAATACGATAACATTGTTTGAGGGTGTGTGGAGTACTGCCCCCTCGAAGGGATGTGATTTGTTCACACCATACATGGAACATATAACAAATGGTTTTAATAAACCTATGAAACATATATAACATATATATTATACTATAATTATAATATAAATATTTATTTTACATTTTTCATTATTTTAATACAACAATGAAATGAAAGTAGCGTTCATGCGTACGTATGGCCTACCGTCTCCAGGAACGGTGAACTTAATTTCTAATATCCAAATATAATGGACTAATATAAATACATGTATAATGATTATATATGATAATTAAGTCATTTTTTTTATTCTGGAGATGATCAAACCACGATCTAATTAATTATAACAAACTAATAACAAGTTAAAACTTACTTGAGAAAACTAGGTATTTAACACCTGAAATAGTGAAAATATAGAATGTTGTTAACAAATGGGTAATGAGATATTATAATAAGATAACATATGGTGTTATAAAAATTATTTTGGTTTTGGTATAAGTTACTAACATATTTTAAACCACTATATATGAGGATAAAGGCTAAACAACAAAATGTTGGTTAAGGTAATGGAATTTTGTCTCAATTTACATTCCATTGAGACTTATTTGTTATTATGTGACAATACAATTTTATGTGGTTTATATGCTACATTTTTTATGTTATATAATGAATATTATTATTCTCATGATATTATAATTTTAATTTTATATCATACCTTTCTATAGATTATGATTCAAATTTTTAAAGTGGTATGAGACACTTTGGAATGTTTAAAGGATTTCCCCCCCAAGAATGTTCTTAATGGTTATCTTTGAGATCTCACTTACTTTTGTTATTGTTAAAATTATATTGAAACAAACACTTTAATTTAATCATTTTTAATGGATATGATTATTTCTTAACTCGTATACAATTTTTCATAAGATAATCACTTTAAAAGTATTAGATTCTGAGCATATATCCTTGAATATATTAGATTCTTGTCATGAAGGCTTGATAGTATTATATTCTTATCCTAAATCCTTGATAGTGTTATACTATTTCCATCACTCTAAGAAAGTATTAGATTCTTTTCATGAATCCATGAATGTATTAGATTCTTGGCATGCACCCTTGAAATTAATAGATCCTTGGCACGAACCCTCATCGATATATTATAGATATCCATAGTTATGAATTTACATCATAGATATTTTAGTTATTATTTATCCATGAGATTTCCTGTCGAAATATCTATGGATGTATTTTATTATGAGTTTATTAATTAAGTGTAATATGTTTCATATTCTTACTTTTCTATATTCATTTTTCCTTATTTGGTTATTTGAATGGCATGTGTTATCATTTATTTACCTTTCTATGTTGATTTATTATTTTTATTTCATTATTCCTTCTTCTTTACTTACCCCTACAAAGCATTTATTCTCACCCTTATTTTTTTTATTTCCCCAGATTATGAAGAGTAATCCTTTGAATAGGTTTCAAGGATTCTATTTATTCCATTTTATTATGTATTATGTTTTTATTTCTAATTAACCAACTTATTATGGGTATCATACTTGTAATATGGATTTCCAAGACTAATAAACTGACCATTACTTCAGGATTTTATTCCTTATAATCATTCCAATTTAATAAAATAATGCACCGACTCCGGTCTTCTATGGTCGAGGCATTACAGTTTCTATCAAAGGTATGTCTAGCAGCAACCCTAAAAACTAGATTTAGAAAAACATAGATTAGAGAACATAACACTAAGATACGGTTTGAGGATAATTATATAAGATCATCCTATAATTTTGGTAAGGTAGATATTAAGTTGGTATTCCTAGAAATACATATCTCTCTAGATACTATAAGTGGGCATCATTCTGGTATAGATGTACCTAGGAGTAATAACTCAAAAACGGTTTTGGGGCTCGACTTTGGGTAACTTGGTACACAAAAACAGGACTTACTATGAAAATGGTTTGTCACTTCTAGGAGATATGCATAGGATAACTCAAATTTAATAATCAAACCATTATAAAGGATTTAGATGTTAATATTTCCACAAAGTATCTAAAGCTTATGATTATTGGATTAACTATGCATAAATTTATGTGTTATACCATGTTTGGAATTATAAATTATGTTATGATTTAATGTAGTAAATTCCATTTTTTATAAATGGAACCTAGTAAAAGGAATGTGAACCTCACTGATACACATGATCCAAAGAGTAAGAAGGATAATATATTTCATGGTATTAAGCCAATATTTCCATGGGAAATAGTTTCAGAATAATTCTCATCTTGTGAGGACATTGTATGATGTGATAATGATATGGGTAAATAATTATTCAAGTCCTATATCTTTGGCGTAAACCATAAAAAGAAGATGTTATCAAATCACCATGAAAAGGGGAATGATGCAAAGAATACAAAAGGAAATAATTATTTTCCGACATGTGATAATTTTGGTAAGAAACGCTCTGGTACTTGCTTGAAAGAAATGGGAGTTTTTTCATGAGTTTAGAGAAAAAGGAAACTAAGTTTATGATTTCAAGGGTAATAAAAATGTTTCCAATGTAGAATGCTTCAACATCAAGGATATGGGACACTACGTGAATCAATTTTCCAAGAATCAAGGGAATATAACTCAAATGATGATATTGGAAAATGATCAAGTTATGATACTAACACAAATAAAGATAGATGATTAATATTTCTATTCAATAATTATTTCATTTGAATATTTTATTAATAATGTATAGGTCAAGAGAATTGTGGAATAAATGAGGATTTTACTGTAGTACTTTTTCATTAAGGATTTGAGACCATATATTGAATGGTACCAAGGAAATATATTCATAAGAAAGTTAAAATCTTTGGAAAAAACATGATTAAGGGAGATATAACCATTGATATTTTCATGATGTTGAGATAATTATGAAGAAATTATTGATTTGGGAAATTATTGACTATCATAGAATTGATTAATGACTTTTCAACAAGTGTTCTATGATATCATTGATAGAGTTTACAACCCTTTTATATTTAAGTAATATATCCAATAACATGTGTTTTACATAAGTAATAATGAATAACTCTTATTTTCAATAAGGTTTATGGTAATTTGAGTTATTACCATGTTTTAAGAGGATACATTATGAAGTTACTCACATGTTTGGAATATGAAGATTTAGAGCTTCTTCAAGTTGATTAAAGGATAATTATAAGTTCATTTTGTAAATTCAGTGACTTTTCTTCAAAATAGATTGAATCATAATCTCATGGAAAAGTTAACCATTTATAAAATGGTTTCGGTTGATAATTTGATGTGATTTTAGATTTTAATGTATTACTTCCCCATATGAGGCATCATGTGCTAGGAAATGAAGTTGAAATAGTTCGAAGTGTAATCAATGGAAAATGGTATTCTTATAGAAACATATATTTACCTATATTCTAATACATTAAAATAATTCCTTAACCATAGAAAAAAATTGTTTTAAAACAAATTTTTTCCCTATTATCATCATTTTTGACGATATTAATGACCATTATTTACACCTATTGTTTATGGTTTTGTGGTCAAAAGTATTAATCAGAACATGTGAAAGTGCCCAATCAGAGTATTGTATCACTGAGTGCTAGAGGGGTGAATCAGTGATACCTTTTTATTTTATGTTTCTTTTCAATTGAAACAACCTTATCCTCATGTTAAATATTTCAATTCCCTGTTGAGAAAAAAAATCAATACAGAACCAAAGGAACACAATGTTTTACAAAGATCATTATTCAATAAGAATAATAATGTCCTTGTTATGGTTTGGAAATGATCAAATACCATAAATTCAACTAAGAAAAAAATACTTGGATTAAAATGAGTATATATAACCTTACACTCGTGTATCACTATGAAACAATCCCAATAGTGTGTGTGGACCCTCTTAGCATAATGAGGGAATAAAATTGTTTTGTAACAACTCATATTACCTATGATTCTTTTCAATTCAACAAATTTATTCAATTTAAATAAAATTCATCAATTCCCTACCCAGAATAAAGGTAAGAACCACCTAGACTTTGTTATGAAACACAGAGTCTTATCTTTCTAAGTCTGATTCCTTCAAGTTTGATTCTTGAAAAACTATACTCCCATTCAGATTTTATGATCGAATATAATGGATATGAATTGGAACCACTTCAATCCCTAAGTATGATGAAACTCAATATGATACTTCCTATGTCTGGAAATCGTTAATATGGTGATACCCAATATAGAAAAACCCATTTCGATAAATTATTTATAATAAAAAACACAACCGATAACAATCCTCGTGCAAATTTATTCTATACAAAACAAAACAGTATAACTTTATCTCACAGAAAACTCAGAGCTTCTCTCTCTTCTATGGTGAATAGTACTCCTCTCACCCAAAGTACAATTTACTTGTTGCACTTTAATTGGTGACCCAAAAAGATATTAGGATGGAATCCCAAACTGTTTCCAGCTCACAAAAATTCACCCATATTTGAATTTCACCTGAAATCTCACATCAATTCTAACATCATCAATGCTTTTCGATTCTTCTCAAAATTTCCACAATTTGCACCTATTCCTATTCAGACTTCTATTTAAATTGATGAGACTGATTTCAATTGTTGGGAATACATGGGTCTGATCAACTGAGTCCAAATCCTCATTTCATTTTCTGAATATAATTCTTAGAACCGATTTGAGTCGGAATCTTGTATATGAAAGTTCAGATCCCCCTTGAAAAAACATTACGTAATATTCTTCTCTTTCATTTTCTCCTGAACGACTTGAGAAAAAATTCTTCATTAAAAACAAGTGCTTGAATCCTGACTACCTTCATGTCTTCTAATTCATTGAGGATCAGTTTTAGCATCATCTCACTTAAATTGGAATGAATTTTAACTTTTCATTCATTCCTGCTTCTTTCTTTTCATCTCAACCCAAGCATAATATTTTATGAATACAAATGGTCTGGATAAGATCATCTTGAATACGGTAATTATAGATATGATCATTTAGGATACATTCATTTCTAGTTAAGATCATTGGGTATGCTCAAATACAATCTGAAAACAATGATCTTCTTAGATACGAAACAATACAATCTGAAAACGATGATCTGCCTAGATACGATACAATACAATCTGAAAACGATGTTCTACCCATATACGATACAACACAATCTGAAAAAAAATGATCTTCCCAGATTGGATACAATACAATATGATAAGTATGATCTTTCCAGATGTGATACAAAACAATCTAAATATGATTCATTCTCAATCGACACCAACGCTTTTCTTTTATTCTACCCAAATATGATTGTCTTGAAAAAAATTTGGTGTCTCGTCTTCCATATGCATCACCTCTTCTATCGGCACCACTTTAATCAGCACCACTTTCCATCGACATCACCTTTCCCATCGACATCACCCTTTTCATCGGCACCTCCTTTTCCATCAATGCCACCTTCATTGGCACCACTTTCTATCAGAAAAACATTTCCATCAGCACCACCTTTCATTTCCACCCAGAGTCCAATTCTTTTGAAAAACCATCAATATGGTCACCTTCTCTTCTTATTAGTATGGCCTATTCAATTGAAACCACCTCTTCAATCTAGATAATATTTTTTGAAAAACAATCAACATCACCTCTTCTATCTGGATATAATCGTTTAGAAAAAAAAATTAGCACCACCTTTTCAATCTGGATACGATTGTTTTGAAAAACAATCGGCACTGCCTCTTCAATATGGATACAATTGTTTTGAAAAAAATCAGCACTACATCTTCAATCTAAATATGATTGTTTTGAAAAACAATCAGCACTGCATCTTCAATCTGGGTATGATTGTTTTGAAAAACAATCAGTACCACTTCTTTCCCTCTGTCATCCAAATAGGATAAATCTGAATACAATTATTTTCTTATTGTTTTGAAAAACAATCAGTACTACTACTCTCTCTCTGCTATATAGACATGATAAATCTGAATATTATTCTTTTATTATTTTTTTTAAAAATAATTTGTACCACTTCTTTCTCTCTTCCATCTGGATGCGATAAATCTGAATACGATTCTTTTTTGATTGTTTTGAAAAGCAATCGGTACCAGTTCTTTCTATCAAGATTGCATCACAGGTTCTCAATAGAACTCATGGTTTATATGAAATTCAAATCATAAAATCATCATCCTAATTAATTCAATCATATTCCTAGTGACTTTGATTCCACAGAAAAATAAACACCTCTTTCTCATCGTATTCAGAGTGAATCTGATGACCGTCTACTTCTAGCAATATGTTTTCACTTTCAAATCCACTTCTTATCATTATAATTAACTTTCACAATGATTCATGTTTATATCAATACAACCAATAGAAAAATTGTTTCTAGAAGCAAAGTTAATCTAAATACATTTCTTCTTTCCAAAAATATTTATCACCCCCAAAACAAACACTACTTTCAATCCCTTTCATTTTGAATTCTCATTCATCAACATCATTTCTTTCTTCAACATACCTATCAATTGAAAAAAAATAAAACTAAAACACAAATTGGGCCTAAAAATCTCCCACATTTTATTTTTGGTCAATACCCACTTCAAACACTTTAATAAAAACAATTAGTGGTACTGTTTCCTTTCTTTCTCCCCCTATTTCTTTTTTCTCTCCCCCTTTATCTTATTTATCCCCCTTATTGAAAACCAAATTCAAAGGGGACATAATAATAAATTTATCCCTTATTCATAAATGATATCCATTTCCAAAGGTTGGTACCTCTCTTTAAAAAGGGTATCGCATGATTTTCTAAACAAAGAACCTTTATCTAAAGTACTGTAAGTCTATGTGGGATAACTCGGTGTAGAAAGCAATAGTGTATAATAAAGGTGATCAATGTTGTCCGTAACACAACTTTCATGTAATACAATTCCATACTTATTTACAAATTCTCATGATTCGGGGAAAACCCTGAAGGAATTTTCCCAAGACAAAATTAACCTGCACCCATCTCAATAGACACATCAGAAAGTTCATATGTATAAAAACACAACTTATCAAAACATACTTTTCACATCCTCATTACTTCATTTTCCAAGAAAACTAAAAGAGACTCATCAATTCCATCGTCCTTATTTACACTCCTTCAATACCCTACATGTTAGCATAATTATACAAAGATATTGGGAATAAGGAGGAACATCGATTATTTTTTAGAAACAACAATAGGACTGAGAATCCTCTCTCAATCTTTCTGTTTTCTTCTTATTCTTGGATTTTTCATTGGATGTGATTTCTTCATTCTACTTATCCTTATAGAGTTTTCTAAAAAAATTATTCATATATGTTGAATCTTTTAATGGGGATGAAAACTTTTCTTTATCTTTAGGAACATCATTGTTACAATTAGTTTGTTCAATGTTGTCCATTCCTATATTTTTCTATGGAAAGATAATTGAACAAGTTTTGATATCATTCCCTTCGTTCTCATATTCACCATATGTTGATACCTTTTTGTCAATATCTCTCATGTCTTCAAAAGTATTCTTCTTCCTCTTTTCTTTCACTTTATTTTGTGATTCCTTCAATTTCCTAGCTAGGTCAATGTGTTCTGGCCAAACAACTAAGCACTCTGTCAT
Source organism: Viscum album (assembly GCA_963277665.1). NCBI lineage: Eukaryota > Viridiplantae > Streptophyta > Magnoliopsida > Santalales > Viscaceae > Viscum > Viscum album. The sequence goes on along the minus strand of OY728143.1, from coordinate 1,160,518,035 downwards.
TTGAAATTTAGTAGGTCTATCTTTCTTGACATCCAAAACATCTGGCTTCTAAGAATTTTCAAGAATCTTTTGTTGTGACGGTAACCAAACAAGACATCCTTTTTTAAGGTGTCTAGTTTTCTCACACTTTTCGCAAATATTATCTATTGGATAGAGCCTATTTTCAATCTTTACTTAATTCCTCTCATATTTCTTCAACATAACCTTCTCAAGATTCTTCTTTTGAGAGAATTGACTCCCCCTCAATCCATACCTTATATAACTTATTGAACAATAGTAGTGTTGTTGGTTGAACCCACACATAATATTGGGATTTCCAAATCCACCACAATACCAGTAATATCCATAAAAGAAGTATTTGCCTATGAAACTTCGATACCATCCAGAATTGTGAAAGTGTTTCTCAGCCACCTTCTAATCTTTCTTTTCCAATATATCAAACTTTCTATTATAAATTTTATTCTTCCTTTTATTTTCTAAAATATATTAATTATAAGTATTGGAAACATTTACAGATTTAGAATATTTCAAAACATTTTCGGACTTAGGGTTCTTTGAGACTTCTGAATTCACATCCTTGTTGGTCTTGGAAACATACATAACAGTTCCCATCTTTATTATTTTCAAAAGAAATTTCATTCTTCTTCTTAGCCTTTGTAGCTAACTTTTTTTAACCTTCTCAGGATTCTCATTCTAAGAATATTGAATACTTTTATTGATATATTTTTGGAAACTTGTATTTCTCAATTCATTTTCAAATAACTTTTGTTGGACATGTCCGAACTCTTCTTTATTTTCCTTCAACTTCACTTCCATATGCTCATTAAGATACTTTTCTTCTTCAATATATTTCTTTGAAATCATCAATATATTCTCCATATTATCTTTATCTTCACCAAAATATCCTTTATTTCTTATTGAGGATGATTTATCTTCTAACTTTTTGTTTTTCTTTTCAAGCCTTTTGATCTTTCTCAAAAATTATTTCAACTATTCTTTCAAATGCATCTCAAGTTGAGTATCTTCTTCATCAGAACTGCTAATTCTGAATTCATCATCATTTATTGTTGTAATTATTGAATTTTCCCTAGTATACTCAATGGAATTTTTAAATTTATCTTAACCTTATTCATATTCTTCTTCAGCACAACTACTTTCATTATTGGAAGAACTTTATTCATTAAATATTGAAATGATCGTGTTGTCTTCACTATCATCTATGAAATCCGCGCTATCATCTTCCTTAGAAAAAAATATTCTTCTTTTCGATTTGGGGAACCTATTATCTTCCCTCTTAGAATAGAATTTTTCTTTATCTCCCTTTTTCATCCCAGATCTTATTGGCCTTCTTTCTTCATATTCACTTTATTTTTTATCACTTTCTTCTTTATTTACTCTTTGAGAAAAATTGGAAAAAAAAAACCCAATGGCTCCACATCTAAAACACTTTATGGGAAGTTTCACTTTATCCCTTTCTATACCTCTTTTCACATTTATATAAAACAAATAAGAAATTGAATCAATATTTTTACATATCTCATTTTTGAATTCAGAATATCCATCTTCTTCTTCTTCAAGTATCTTCTTTTATTTCTTAGAAGACTTGAAATAAATTTCTCTATCAAATTTATTTTTTTATTTCATTGAATTATCCCTTCTCATTTAATAAGTAATGAGAGTACTATTCCAATTATCAAGAGATAATGTTTCAGTATCTCTGTCTTCCAATGAATAAAATATTGCATCAAATTTGTTGGGTAGGATTATCAAGATATTTTAAAGAACAGTAGAATCATCCCAATTTTCACCAAGACATATGATAGTACCTACTATGTCATTTACCCTGGTAAAAAAGTCCCCAATATATTTATCCTCATCTGTCTTGAGATCTTAATAATTTAAACTCCATATTTGTAACTTTTCCTTCTTCACTTTTGTATTGCCTTCATATATATTTTTCAATTTATCCCATATACCTTTGGCTGTGTCAACACCTTTTACTCTCAGGAATTCACTTTCATAAAGTGATGAAAATTTATCATTCTTGGCCTTTCCATCATTCTCAAAAAACTTCTCATCAACAAGTGTAAGTGGAGCACTATCATCAATGGGAGGAAACCCAACTGTTTCATCTTCAAGAACATCATAACTGGTTGATTTAAGATATGGATTCATTCTATATTTCCAGATATGATATTTCTTTCCATCAAAGACTAGAATACCTTTACTTTTCACATAGTTCACATTCTATATCAGTAATGAATAGTGAAGGGAACCTCACCTATGATACCAATTGAAAATTCCCAGTCATAGTAATTTATTGAGAGGGGGTGAATTAGTGATACTGTTTTCTTTTATGTATCTTTTCAATTGAAATAACCTTTTCCTCCTATTAAATATTTCAATTCCCTGGTGAGAAACAAATCAACACACATCCAAAGGAATATAATGATTTACAAGGTTCACAATTCAATAATAATAGCTACGTCCATGGTATGGTTTGAAAATGATCCAATACCATAAAATACACAAATAAAACAATCCATGGATTATAACGAGTAGGATATATCCTTACACTCAAGTAGCACTATGAAAAAATCTCACTAGTGTGTGTGCATCCTCTTAGCACAATAGGTTAATACAATTTTTTTGTAATAACTCATGTTACCTACACATATTTTCAATTTAACAAATGTATTCAATTGAAATACAATTCCTTAATTCCTTACCCAGAAGAAAGGTAAGAACCACCTGGACTTTGTTATGAAACACTAAGTCTGATCTTTCTGAGTATGATTCCTCTGAGTTCGATTCCTACAAAACAATACTCCCAGACCAATTTTCTGATATAATACAACAAAAATGAATCAAAACAACTTAAATCTTAGAGTATGATGAAACTCTATATGATACTTACATAGTCTGGAAATCATAAATACGGTGATACCCAGTATAGAAAATTCTATTCTGATAAATTCAGCCTAATACCAAACCCAGTCGAATACAATCCCCATTGAAATGTATTCAATGCAAAACAAAACGGTATCACTTTATCTCACTGAAAACTTAGAGCTTCTCTCTCTTCTATAGTGAACAGTACACCTCTCACCCAATGTACAATGTACTTTTTTCCCATTTAGAGGTGATACAAAACAAGTTTTAAGTGGGAATTATAAAATTTTTCCCGCTCACACCAATTCACCCATATTTGAATTTCACTTGAAATATCATAGTAATTATTACTTCATAAATGCATCTGGATTCTTCTCAAAACTTCCACAATCTTCACCTATTATTCTTCATACTTATGTTTCAATTTTTCAAACCGATTTAAATTGCTAGGAATACATGGGTCTGATCAACTGACTCCAATTCCACATACTAATTACTAAATAAGATTCTTAGAACTGATTTGATTCAGAATCTTGTATATAAATGTTAATCTCCCTCTTGACAAATAATTCAACAATATTTTCCTCTTTTATTTTCTCTTGAACCACTTGGGAAACAATAATTCATTCAAAAACTAGTTCTTGAATCATTACTAACTTCATGACTTTTAATTCATTGAGGATCATCTTTAGCATCATCTTACATCAATTTGAAAGTATTGTAACTTTCCATTCATTCCTACTTATTTCTTTTCATCTCAACCAAAGCATGATATTTTCTAAATAAAAAATGGTTTGTATATGTTCATATTGAATAAAATCATTCTAGATATGATCATTCTAGATACGATCATTTTTTGTTAAGACCATTGGGTATGATCAAATACAATCTGAAAACAATGATCTGCCTAGATACAATACAATATAGTCTGAAAATGATGATATTCCCGGATACGATACAATACAATCTGAAAACGATGATCTTCTCAGATACGATATAATAAAATCTGAAAACAAAGATATTCCCAGATACGATACAATACAATCTGATACGGATGATCTACCCAGATACAATAAAAAACAATCTGAATATGATTAATTCTCAATCAACACCTTCTCTTTCCTTTTATTCTACCCAAATATAATTTTTTTGAAAAATAATTGGTGTCTCATCTTCCATCGATATCACCTCTTCCATAGGCACCACTTTGATTGGCACCAGTTTTCATCAGTATCACCTTTCCCATCGACATCACCCTTTTCATCAAAACCTACTTTCCCATCGACACCACCTTCATCAGCACCACTTTCCATCGATACAAATTTTCCATCATCACCACCTTTAATTTCCACCTGGAATCCAATTGTTTTGAAAATAATCGATACTGTAACTTTTTCTTCTTATCAGTACCGCCTCTTCAATCGGAACCACCTCTTCAATCTGGATACAATTGTTTTGAAAAACAATCAACATCACTTCTTCAATCTGGATATTATTTTTTTCAAAAACAATTAGTGATGCCTCTTCAATCTAGATAATATTGTTTTAAACAACAATTGGCATTACCTCTTCACTTTGGATACAATTTTTTTTAAAAACAATTGGCACCATCTCTTCAATCTGGATACAATTGTTTTTGAAAAACAATCAGCATCACCTCTTCAATCTTAATATGATTGTTTTGAAAAAAAATCAGTACCACTTATTTCTTAATGCCATCCAAATATGATAAATTTGAATAAGATTGTTTTTATATTGTTTTGAAAAACAATATATACCACTTATTTCTCTCTGCCATCTGGATACGATAAATCTAAATACAATTCTTTTCGGATGTTTTTTAAAAACAATCGGTACCACTTCTTTCTCTCTGCCATCCATATTTGATAAATCTGAATATGATTCTTTTCTTATTGTTTTGTAATGTAATTGGTACCACTTATTTATGTAAATATTTCATCACAAGTTCTCAATACAACTCATGATTTATATGAAATACAAATCATAAAATCATCGTTACAATTAATTCCATCGTAGTCATAGTGACTCTAGTTCTCCAGAAAAACAAACACATCTTTCTCATCATACTTAGAGTGAATATAATGACCATCTACTTCTCGCAAGATGTTTTCAATTTCAAACCCACATCTTATAATTACAATTGACTTTAATTGTGATTACTATTTTTATCAATACTACCAATATTACAATTTTTTCCAGAAACTAAGTGAATCAGAATACATTTCTTCTTTCCAAGAAAAAAACAATCAACCACAAAACAAACACTTCTTTCAATCCCTTTCATTTCGAATTCTCATTCATAATCATCCTTTATTTATTCATAATACCTATCGATTGACAACAAATACAACCAAAACAAAACTTGGTACTAACAAAATGTTCTCTATCACACTCCATCAGAACATGATTGTTGGATTTTTTCTTTCATATCCATATTTCTATATCCCACCAATGTTATCCTACTGGGGAACCTACTTACACGACTATTGTACTTTCCTTTATCTCTTATCAAGAATATGTGATATTAACCATTTTTACAATGTGGGTCTTTCAAGAATTGTTTATTTTCAAATATAAATCCATTGATTACTGAGATAAAGCTTAAATTATGAGGATGAAACTTAAATAATGCAGGGATAATGTAACACCCGAATACATTAGAATATTTTAATTTTAGAATAAAATTATTATTTCTTCTATCTATATTTATATGTAACGCCATGTTATTATTATTCTATATAAAAAAAAGATTAGCTTGTACACAAGACTGAGTTTAACAACCTTTTAATGGAAAACATATTTTAAAACTAAATTTTCACAAATTAACTAAATTTATTTTTAAAAATAAATATCATTTTTTAAATTTCTAATGTCCAAATTATCTTAGTATGATTTTTTGGTAATTTTTATAAAAAACTTTATTTTATTAGGAATAGTGAAAATTACTACAATTTAGTTAAAATAGCCTTTTGATTTAAATAGTGATTAGTATTAAATTATACTTTACGTTGGTTTTTAATGATACAATATAAAAATTATTCATATATTAAACTAATTTAAGTCATTGGAATCATTTTAATATTGAAATTATATATAAAAATGTATTGAACTTTTCAAAGTTTCTACATTAAAAAACCCACTTTCTTGCCACATGTGCGGGATTAGCATTAATCTTAATTTTCTAACTTATATTATAAGAATTTTTAAAAGTGAACATACACTGTTATATTAAGTACAATATTTTTTGTCTTAAAAGATCAACTTAAGTTTTGACCGAAAAACATTAGTGAATGTGACTGAAATTAATTACGGTGATTGAAGTAATTTTAAATTTAATAAGGGACTAAACATTAATATTAAGGAAGAAAATGACCAGGAAACATTTACAAGATCTAATGGATTCTAATAATTCGACCATATCTCCACTTGGTAAATATTTTATCGTTTATTTGAATATTATGAAATTGAAGTGCCCTATATAAAAGGTTAAGGAAAAACACAAAAAGGGAACTTTCCTTAACTTTAAAATTTATAAAAAAAATTGGTATATGTAAAAAACGTCATATTTTTTGTTATACATATCCTTTTTAAAATGTAAATGGGTTATTTTATAATAATAATTCGTCAATTAGTTATAGATATAGTTTAGTTACATAAATTGATTATGTAACGCCAACATAGTGATTACTAAGTTAATAACCAACTAAAATAAATAATACTATAAATATTAAAATTGAAGTGAATTGATTGTATTATTATATTTAATTATTTATTTATATGAATATATCATTTTAAATTGATTTAAAATTAATATATTTGAATTCTAATATTTTTTGATTTTTTAAAATTAAAATTAAATAAATGATTTCAATTTTGACATTATTTTTATTTTACAATAAAGGATATTTTGTTAAATGATTTAAAATTAATAAAAATACTATATTCTGAAAAGTGATTTATGAGTTTTAATATTTATTAAATATTGTCTATTTATGGACCAATTTATATTTTATAATTAAAATTTTGACCCACATACTGTAAAATCATTATTAACACGGTTTGAGTTTAAGCAATGTTTTAGCATGTCACATGCCCTTGTTTTGAAATTAATTTCCAAAACACATGTTTTTTATAAATTATATATAATATTAATAATTCATTGGATCTATAGTTTCTAATAAATCTCTCATTATTTTAGTCCTAATGGTTAAATTAATTAGATTATAAAATTAGACGCTTTAATAAAAACCAAAATGATAAAACAATGGAATCTTAGAAGTTAATAAACTAAATTATTAAAATGCACAAATTTTTGTGTTGTGGATGTTTTCATCAACCATGATTCCACATTAATCCATTATTTCTACATTTCTATGCACTTTATGTAATTTAGAATATCCATTAATGAATACCTTTTGGTATTTACAAGAGTGTCACTCCCCCTCCACTATAAAAAGGATAGAACTCTACCCCTTCCTCACACCTCTCAAGCTACATTGGATCATCAAACCTCTACCCAAATAGTCTCAAAACAAACCTATACTTTACCTATAATCTAACTTTTGGTCAAAAATCAATCCAACAAAGTCTTTTTGTACAAACTAAAAGGAGTTACCTGCTCAAGTGGTAACAAAATTCCTTAATATTTTTAACTTTGTTTTGATTCCCCACCCCCTAAAATATTCTTATGTTATTATTATATAACAAAACCATTATAATAATTATAATTGGATATTTTTTTTTAATATTTCTATCTAAAAATACACACACCTCCATCTAATAGGTAATGAATTTACTGTTTCTGTGTATGGTGACCAACTTCCTAACAAAACAATGATTGTTCATTTTTTCATTAGCACATCTCATGGTGGTAATTATGATGGAAAATATGATTATATATGATATTAAAGATATTTATTATGTATTTATACTTATTTAATCCTTTTATAAAATATACCTTTAATAATTTCCATTTTGTGTAAATACGATAACATTGTTTGAGGAAGTGTGGACTAGCGCCCCCTCAAAACGATGTGATTCATTTACACCATACATAGAATGTATATAGTATGGTTTTAATAAACCTATATAACATATATACCATAGATATGATACTATAATTATAATATATATATATATTATTAATTTTTCATTCTTTTAATATAGAAACGAAATCAAAGTAGCATTAATGCTTATGTACGGCATACCGTATCCATGAACGGTGAACTTCTTTTCTAATCTCAAAATAAAATAGGCTGCTATAAATACATGTATACTGATTATATATGATAATTAAGTCATTCTTGACATTCTAGAGATTATGAAACCATGATATAATTAATTATAACAAACAAATAACAAGTTAAAATTTACTCAAGCAAACTAGGAAATTAACACCTGAAATAGTGCAATTAATGAAAATTGTTATCAAACGGGTAATGAGATATTATAAGAAGTTAATATGTGGTATTATAGACATTATTATGGTTCTAGTATAAGTTGGTAACATATTGTAAACCACTATATAGGATTATAAATACCACACGACAAAAGGAAGGTTAGTCTAAGGGAATTTCATCTCAATTTGCATCCCATTAAGACTTGTTTGTTATTATGTGAAAATTCAATTTTATGTGGTGTATATACTACCTTTTTCATGTTATATCATGAATCCTTTTATTCTCGTGATATTATAAGTTTCTTTTAATGTCATAGCTTTCTGGATAATATGATTCAAATTTTTTAAAGTGGTATGGGACACTTTGGAATGTTTAAAGATTATTCTCCTCAAGAATGTTATTAATGTTTATATTTTCAATATCTCTTCCTTTTGTGATTTTTAACGTTGTATTTAAAAAATAAATTTATTTTAATAAATTTTTATTGTAAATTTACATAAATATCCATATCATTTTTCATGGATATGATTATTTCCTAAACCGTATACCGTTTTTTATACAGTATTCACTTTAAAAGTATTAGATTCATGGAATGTAGCCTTGAAAGGATTAGATTCTTGGAATAAAGCCTTGAAAGTATTAGATTATTATCATAAAGCCTTGAAAGTATTAAATTTTTGGCATAAGGGCTTAAAAGAATTATATTATTTACATTAATCCTAAAAAGTATTAGATTCTTGTAACGTGTCCTTGAAAGTAAAATATCATTGGCATGATTCCTCAGAGGTATGTTATAGATATCCATAATTATGAATTTCCTTCATATATATTTCAATTATTATTTATACATGATATTTTTAATCGACATATCTATAGATTTATTCTATTCTCATTTTGTTTATTAAGTGGAATGTTTTTCATATTCTTACCTTGCTATATTCATTTTTCCTTATCTAGTTATTTGAATAGCATGTGTTATCATTTATTTAAACTTACATGTTTATTTATTCTCATTGTTTCTTTATTTATTCTAATTTACATACCAATTATAAGAATTTGAGATCACCCTTATTGAGTTTTATTTCCCCAGGTTATGAAAGAGAATCCTTTGAATTAGTTTCAAGGATATTGTATATTTCAGTTTATTATGTATCATGTTTGTATTTCATATTTTCCAATGTATAATGGATTTCATGTATATAATATAGCTTTCCAATACATCTAAATTGATCGATCCTTTAGGATTTTATTTCTTTTAATCATTACAATATAATAAAATCATGCACCAACTATGGGATTCTAGGGTCGGGGCATTATAGTTTCCTTATAAAACTCTTACAAACATACTACATAAAGGTAGGAGTAACTTAACCATAATTATACCATATACAATGTGTAAGGGTAAAAATTAATTTAAAAACTGTTTAATTTCTATTAAAATTACTTATAAATTAAACAAATTGGGGTTATATAGATCATTTAAATACTATGGAAGTAATAAATCACCTCTAACAAGTCTAAACCCAAAATAAAAAAATTAATCCAAAGAAAATAATAGAAAAAAAATTTCAGGTTGTTATACTTATTCCTACCATAATATTTATGCCATCTTTATGTCATGATTTATTTTGTTGAATGTTTTACCTCACTGAGAATTCTATCTTACCCCTTCTTTTTTCCATTTCCCTAGATTATGATGAAAAGTATTACACATGATATGAATAAAAAATAAAATGTTTTTGGTGTTTTGGGGAGATATTTAATTCTTATTATTGATAAAGTGGTTTCATATAGTGTAAAAAATTAATATAGTTGAGAAATACATGGGCTTTATTACAATATGATTATCCTTAATTTACTAAATCTCTAAACCTAAAAGGTACTGGGGATGTTTATAATGAAATATTTCATTTTAGTCATGTAAATATGATATATTTATTTCTAGGAATCGATAATTTTTATTGATGCCAGTGTGTAATGTATGTGTTTATGGAACCGAATCTAGGAGTGTGAGTCTGGAGAATCATAGTTGGTATTAAAGTAGGTTTTAGAAAACTTTATATATTATGATGTTATCGATTAAGGATGTGAATTTCATTAAGGATTGATAAGTTAAGTTTTATCATAATTTCAAATTTATAGATAAATATTTTGCTTAGTTAAAATAATAATGAATATTTAAAGGATTAAGATAAGAGAACATTAATGAAAACCTTAGGTATAAGTCTAAGAGATAATTCTAAGTATAGGATAACATCATGAAGTTCTGATGATATAGTGATTTTGTGGTTATCCTAGAAACTTTATCCAAATATGGATACTATAATTGGATATAGGCACTTTCATAGATGTACCTAATAGTAATATCTTGAAAAATGGTGTATTGGGTATTAACTAGATTTTCACCTGATGTGAGAAAAAGAGGCCAAAATGAACAGCAGGTTTCAAACTCTTAGGGGATATGATTTTTCTAATTAAAATATATTTACAATCCATTACGAAGGATTTATTATGTTAGGGAATTAGGATAATAAGTTATATATAAATCAATCTAAAGAAACTTGGATTGAATTGAGAGTGATTTAAGTTGAACTAAAAGTGACTTATGTTAAAAATAGAGATGTCATAAGGGAAGAGAAAATTGGTTTGATGTTTTTATATTAATATTTTTATATTATAAAAACCATTGTGGTTTTAGAATTTGGTTAAAATGTGATCACAAAAATGAAGTTGAGAAAGGTATGTATCCAGAAACCACTATGTCTTACAATTGAATAAGGGGTAATACTTAAATTGTTAAGAAATTTAATATATTCTTGTGATGATGAAAAATTGTGAATTTTCTTTATCTAAACTAAGTTAGTGAAGATAATATATAACTAGAAATTAAATCTTAATACTCTTAGATATTTTCATTAGTGATTGATATTTATAAATGATATTTTTGGTATATTCTAATAGTTATAAGGATTACACGAGACATATAACAATTTTTATTTAATATTTATTCTTTCAAGCATTATAGAAACAATTATACGTTTCTAATAGATTTGAAAAGTGATTTTATGACATGGTTATATTTTTGGGTATAAATGTAACACCATAGTTTTATATGGTTATATTAATGTAAGTTATGGTATGCCTTAAGTGTTTTTTAATCCTTATAATGGATAAACATTGAGTCTTAATTTTTTCGAGGTTATTATAGTATTTAAAAATTACTTTGGGGACTTTTTGTTCAAAATATCCAACACTACAACTATGGTGCAAGATGTTTTGGAAATGGGTGTGATATGGTGTAAAACATCCAAGAAAATGGGATGGTTAGGACATGGCCTCGGTAAGGAGAACTGGGGGGATTCTTTAGACCATGAACACCTCACCATGATATTGGTATAGGTTTCAATGAGGTGAACTTTTCCTAGAATTATATAACACACCATATAGATAGTTATGTTGGGATAGAATCATTGAGGACACCTAGTCTATGGTAAAGGCCATGGTAGTGTCATGATGGATTTTCTAATGGATCAAATAGTTTCCATTCTTCATGGATATCATCTGTTTCAAAGGGAAAACACCTGAATATTTAATTAGGGGTCATGAATTTCATTTTAATTCATTTTATTCCCACTATTTATTGATCTATTCTTCTCTCTTGATGATTCCTTCTAACGAGATGAATTCCAAATGATCTTCCCATCATTTTAGGGACAGGCTTCAGACAAACGTCCTTATTGAATCTACGACCTTAGAAGATTCAGTCTCCTTAACTCTATTTACATGACCTTATTTAAAATTAAACTCTGTTTAGTGTAGGATACTCTTGTTGAACCATATTCATTATATCCTTCCATTTATTCTCTTATAATTATCCAAGAGTGATGAAATTTCTGATTTTTCAACCAAATTTGAAGACTATCGTTATTGGTATTTGAAATTAGTTTTTTGATTGTTATACCCCTTTAATTTTTCTTATTTCTAAATATTTCTTTAGAACCCTTTTCATGTTTTAATTGGTTATATGGACTCTTGTTATAAAATCTTGTTCAGGATGGTGAAAATGTGGTTTGTGTAATGAAACTCTAGAAAAATCATAACATTGATGTTGAAAACCTTGAGGTCGAAAGTTAATTAACATATAGAGTCTATGTATATTACTAGTAGGAATATTTTACATCATTTTCTTATATAATTTAAACCATGATTTATTTTGATCACATGTTTGTGCATGTGTATCTAGTGAAACCATGTTTGACATTTAATCACTTCTGTGTGCGTGTGTTTCCCATGAGAACCATCTTTCAGTTTGATCATATGTGTTTGTTTTGATATTGTTTCTCACTATTGGTATGTTATGATGTTTCTTTGTATTTTATTCCATTTTTTCATTTAATTTACATATTATATTCAATATTTTTGTTTTACTTCTTCGTACCAAAGTTTTAATCGGACTTGTTGTGGCTTGAAAACCCAAGAAGGTGAGAACTTCCAAACACTACATGTGACATAATTATAGGACCAATTTATATGAATGGGAATGATCTTATTTTGGAGTATTGACATAGGGGTAGGATATTATTAATTTCTTTTACCAATAAGTTATATTTTAGGTGTGATAGTCTTTAGAGACTTGACCTAGTATATATTGTCATGATACAATAGCATTGTTTCATAATGCATGGTAATGTCAAAATGTGATGGCCTTGTGGAATGACCATGAGAAAGATGGAGCATGATATCCTTGTTTCCTATATAGGACTATTTATCGTTTTGTTAGTTATATAATATATTTATTTACCATGTTTTTTACTCTAGTTCATGACTTCTGTTAGGAATATATATCCAACATGGAGATAAAGTAGGTGCAGTCAGGATTGTGGTTTCTTGGTTGGAATGAAATAACTTGATACATTATTTTATATATATTTTTTATATTTTTATATATTATCATTACATAAACTCTTATTCATATTCAATCATATTAAGGATTCATTTATGGAGTCTTAATGGGTTTATATTCACACCCTACGCAAGTATGTAGATGTTCATGTAGACTTCATGATCTTAGATATAGGTAAGGGAAAGGACTCAATAAAAAGAGATAGTATATGGATTATGGTTATTTTTGGAGTAATTTTTACAGAATCCATATTTATGTTGTATTATTTTATTTACTTACCATTCTTTCTCACGCTATTGTTTAACCTTCCAACTTAGGGGGGCCATGGTTTATTTTACTGTATAACATGAGATATTTACCATGCCATTGTTATATAATTATATATTTATTCCATTTTATTTTATTTTATAATTATTTTCCTTACTAATACTAAGGTTATAGTTTCCCTATTGATGGCACTTGGTCCCTCACTACTAGTTGGTAACCTCTTGTGTATGGAGAGATACACACGAGGCTATGTCCCATTTTAGATTAGATTCTATGATTTAGTTTGAGACATTAAAAAGTGATATCAAAGGATTGTTTTTCCTCTTTATTTCTTCTTATCTATGTTTTGGGGAAAGTTATAATGTATTTAGTCTTTGTGGGACTCGAGTGGGGGAGTTGCATCTTTGGATGACCAGTACATGTATAACGGACCTCTAAGTAATCACTGTTGGTAGTGTTGTTACGATTATGTTATTATAATTTGATATTGATCCTAAGAATATTTTTATGTTACTATTTTATAGGATTTTGGTGTGTTCATGCATCATGAATAGGCACTTAGAATCAGATTTCATATATGCAAGCATGTTGAGTTCTACATATTATATCTCTAATTAAATTTTATGATATGTGTTAGTTTTTTACTAATATATTAGTTTTTCATGCTGCTATGATATATCTATTAAATAATTATTTATTTGAACTTGAGCATGATTATTTGTATACATATTATTGTGACTAACATGCTTGTACAAATAACTAGTCTTGAGCCTAGAGCGGTACAGATAGGGTTATACCTTCTTATTGTGAGTAGACTCCTATGATGATTTTCCCCAATAAATTTCATATGCATGCCTATAAACTACATAGGTTGTTATCTAACAAAGTTGATGTGGGTGTTCAAAATGTATATTTTCATTTTAGATAACTCTACCACAATTTAATGTTATAGGACCACCAAGAGAAGTGGGATTGAATGCTCTTATAAGTTAGGATCTCCTTGTTCTACTTTCATACTTACAACATAAGGAAGCTGAGAAAGATCACACAAAAACTCTATTGGTTTAGGTAAAAGGGGCTCTTTATGAAGGTTTCTTCTTTATAGTGCATGTTCAAGGTGGAGTAGTTTCCAAAAATATAGTCAATTATGATTAGTAAATTCGGTTCCATCAACTACTATGATTCTAGGGAACTGAAGGCCCTCATAGTCTTGAGGGCTATATTAATGTCCTTAAGGGGATCTTTGATATAGTAATGAAATTAGAGGATCCATGGGTAAGGTTGGATTCTTTTGTGCTTCAAGTACACTCTAGGAGGTGGTGTGGAATTGTGAATTATGCTGAGATATGTGAAGGTACGACTTGGATATCCTTTAAATAACTTTTCTTCTATGAGTCCTTTTTGGTATGCTGAAGATGGACTGTACTCAATAGTTCATTGAGCTTTATTAGGGCTCTCTAAAAGTGTTCTATAACTTAGCACGTTTCATGGATTAAATTCTTTTTGCAGCTCTATTGTCTATGAACCAAGATCATAAGGCTAGGAATTTTAGGATCGTCCTTCGACTATAGTTTTGATGCTATGTAAATAACTTTTACCTAAAGATATATCTAGATGTTCTTTTTAAGGCCCTAAAAATAAATAATTTCATAGTGGAGGACATTACACTTCCTAGTGACACTTTTGGTTATGGGATGTGGAAGGTTGAGGATTCATTCCAAATAAGTTGAAGACAGACAAAGAAGAGCATGGGTTCTCCAAAACTTTATGAGGGGAGAAGGAGTTTATTAGTGTTTCAACTATGGATAGTGATAGAATTACTATAAATATTTTCCAAATACTTAGATCAAGTGTCATTGGTGTAGAAAGATAATGAATCTATAGTGTTTCTACATGAAGTCATCATAGACGATGTCTCATAGGGGTTTAAGTTAAATGAATTCATTGATCATTGGGACTAGTCAGGGTACCCAATAGTAGGTTCAAACCCCTCAGATGATTATTGTGATGTCCCTATATTGATATCCACTATATTCAGTTCCCTGATTTGGGTTTCAACATGACCTCAGTCACACCTCCCCATATTCTATAGCTTTCCAACTAGAAACTAGGTTTTAATAGAATAAGTGGGGATAATATAACCTCTTTATCATAGTAATCCATATAAGATAACATACCAAATAAAGGAACAAGTAAATAATAAACATGAATTATAAATCAATTTCCCAAAACTTAGTATATGCCCATAACCAAATAGTAAATATGATATGTCATGTCATACAATGCTAAGTGTAAGGAAACCCAAAATAAAAAAAATAAAAAAATCCCTATAACATTTCCAAACTCCAAGATTAGATCCCTCATTTATTTATATCCAACACCCAAATAAATCATCTGGCATAGGGACATTGTTCTTGTCCTGACCTGCACCCATTAATTCTTCTCGAGTGCCCAGTGGAGGCCTGATCTGGGTTTGGGTACAACACAGTAGGCCACCACTAATTGTGTCAAAAAAATAACCAGCCTAAATAGATAGTATTTTTAGGTCTCTGAGGAATAAAAAGATAAACAAGAAGTATACTAGGTTCCATTAGTTATCAAGGTTCACTTTAACTAATTTCATCATATATTCTATGGGTTTTCCATTTTTATCAAAAACACTCTAGCCCATGTTGGTAATATAAACTATTCATAAGGTGAAAGATTCAAGTTTCCCTACATCAAAATAGAAAACATTGCAATAAAATTAATAACACTTACCTCGGAGCCTCAATCTAGGCATTCACAACACATACATTTGTTAGGGGCATAGATCCTCTGTCTAACTCCCTAACCCATAAATCATATGTTGAGGCTTAGATCATCATTCTAACATGGCCCATGGGTGTAGATACTAAATTCCAATACCCAACACAAACCACTAATCCATGTGCACTTTCATCTTTATCCACTTAATAGATAAACTAATTATAAACCATATCTCATTGAACACATTTAACACTTACCAACCATAGTTCATTCAATGAAAATACTATCTTCATGCCTTGTCTGATTAACACATTTACTATTTACATACCTTAACCCATTTAGCACAATTACCATTTAAAATTCATAACTCATTAACACATATCAAATTTTTGTTCCTTAACCCATTATCACACATGCCATTTACACACATAGCTTATTTAACCCATTTACAATATTCCAAAATCCACCTTATTCCATGTTTTCAACTATGAACAACTCAGCATAGTTTTTCATTTTACAATACATTTTAGAAATATAAACACAATTCTCATAGGTTTCCTTTTATAACCCCATGTTAACATGATAAAAATTACTATCATAGGTTCTATCTCATAAACCATTTTATTTCATATTTTAAAACCCACTCCCATGTTCAAGAATGTGTCACACCCAATCGGTGGCCTCTTTCTGGGCATAATCAATCTCAATTCATCTAACAAGGATCATGAGGGGTTAAATTCCTTATTTAACCTAAAAATTTATCATTTATACCATGGAAACAAAAACTCAAAGCACAATGATAAAAGTGCACAATCAAATACACTTGAATTTGACCACAATACTATAGGATATAACTTGTACACCATCTACCTTGATTCTGAAGATGAGAGCTCTCTTAACCTCAGCCTATGATTTGATCTCAGACTAACTTCAAGGCTCCAACATATAATCCACTAGAAAAAGATGTTTTTGGGGATTCTAAAAAATAATAATGACTTGACAAGCCTTATTATAGAAAATAAGGAAGGAAGAGGAGTGTTAGACTCCCACCGAGCCTCAATCCACACCCAACGGCACTCCAAATAGCTTAGAAACAAGGGAGATTGGTCATTGGGAAGTTTGGGATGAATGGAGCATCACCCTTCGATGTTATAGGAATAATGGGATGGAAATTTGAATAAAAAAGATTAAATCCTGTTAGGGGGAAATAGTAAATATCCCATCCTTAATAGTGAACATGGTTTGGCCCCATGTTGGATAAACCATGCACCAACTGTGTGTCACCCTTGCTCAAAAGGGGAGCTGGGTCACATTGTTTCTTGGGAGTCTCAAGAGGTTTGGAAAACCGTGTGGTGGCCATGGGGGATGGATCTATCCAAGCCTACCTGTTTTTACCTCCCTCATGCATATTTTCTTCAACAGTGCACCACCTCCCTAGGAAATCATGGTTAAGGCACACAGTTTCTATTAACCATGTGCTAACAAGGAAACATGCACTAGATCTACACTTTTTCCCATATTTCATATCCATGACCCCCGGGATACCCCCAAGAATCCTTCTAACATATAGAAACATCTCACTATCCAAATTAAAGGGATTTAAACCAAAATTTACACAAGAACATATCTAATTAGAATTTCATGATCATACAACCTCCCCACCTTATAATGGCTTGTCTTTGATCCATACTTCCCAAGCATCACTGATATTCTAGGTTAAAGAGATTGGGATATTAGGACCGCATATATGTATCCATATACCATGTATATTCCTGGACATTTCCATGTTTCCATGACACTCAAACCAATGGCACAGTCTTACCTCATAAAACTTTCTCACTATGATCCATGATACGAAATAGATGCTTCATAAAGGATGAATCAACCTCAAGATCAACATCTTTAATGTCTATCACATGGGAAGGTTCGGAGTGATACGGTTAAAACCATGGTCTATGAAAAACATCATGAATTACACTATACTGTTAGGGAAGATCCAATTAGTATTCCATTGGTCATATCCTCTCCACAATCTAAAATGTCTCCACCTACCTGGGTGCCAACTTACCCTATTTCTGAATCTGACGATGTCCCAATTTTGTAAAAACTCAATGGAACACAAAATCATCCACCATAAACATAATAGATCAATAAAATCGATCAGTATATGAATTTCTCCTACTCTGAGTCCTAAAAATACATTTTTGAATCAACTGGACCTGTTTTGATGTCACCTACATGAGACTCGGTCCCAAAAACTCATATTCCCTAGCCTTCATCCAACATAATGGAGATCTACACTACCTACTATACAATTACTCAAATGGTTCCATCCAAATATTCACCTATTAACTATTATTATAGGCTAACTCAATAAGTGGTAATTTCTTATCACAAGATCCACCAAAGTCTATGACGCATTCCCTTAGTATGTCCCCTAGTACCAGAATATTATGCTCTGACTAATCATCTATTTTCGGGGGGAAATCCATACTAAAAAACACCTAGGTATAAATAGAATTCTCTAACCACTTGCAGAAGCATGAAGTCAAGTTCTGATCATGATCCATAACTATATTCCAAGGCACCCCGTGCAACTGGACTATCTCTCGAACATATAGATCACCTAACCAGTCCATGGTGAAGGTCTATCGAATTGGTAATAAACATTCCACCATGTTCAATTGGTCCATAACTACCCATATTGAATCATTATTTCAAGGATTCCTCAGAATAAGTAACAAAAAATAAATCATGAAGTAATCCCACTTCAATTACGGAATGGTAAATGGTTGAAACAAACCACCTGGTCTTGGATGCTCGACCTTCACCTGCTGACAGGTGTAGCATCATGTTATGAAATCACAAACCTCCTTATTCATCCCTAACCACTAATACTGTCTATGAATATCAAGATACATTTTGGTCAAACTAGGATTCACCACCCACTTAGAATCATGAAACTCATGAATCAACTCTTCCAACATAAAATTAGGTAAAACAACATGGACGCAAACATAAATGATCTCATTATCATTAATTTTTCAAATAGAAGGTGACTCCCCAATATCAAGACTTTATCTCAAGGAAAAAAACTATAGATCCTCATACTGCATCTCCTTGATCTGGCTCATAAGTGAGGACTCAAATTCCAAGAACGCAAGTCTCATCTACCATTTTCTATCTTGAACCTATAGGTGCAACTTAGTAAACAATACCATCATCCTCTACTCAGAACTGGATTCTTGAACCGCCTGATTTTGATTTTTCTAACTCAAATAATCCACAACACTATTTCCATTTCCCATCATATAGACTAGCTCAAGATTGTAGTAATGCATGAAATAAACCCATATTCATTGTTGAAGATTGAAATCATGATTGGATAAGATTAACTTATGGATTTTATAATCATTATATGCATTAAACATTTCTCCCAACAAGAATTATTTCCAACACATTAAATAATAAACCACCATGGATAACTCAAGATCATGCATATGGTAATTTCATTTACGAGGCCTTAAATTCCATGACCCATACACCAAAACCTGATCATCCTTAACCAACACTGACCTAATCCCAAAACCTAATATATCATGAAACAAGTTATACTCCTTTCCCAGATCAGATCGGATCAGGATCGGTGCAGTAGTCATCCACTTCTTTAAGTCCTGGAATACATTCTCAAATACCCCACATCACTCAAACTAGGTTCCATTTTTTCAATCCTGAACGTGGTGCTTCAAAATGGGAAAATTATTTGATGAAACTCCAATAATATCCCACCAAACCCAAAATTATTTAGATATCAAAAACATTCTTGGGACAATCCCAAGATACAACTTCTTTCACCTTCCCTAGTTCCACTGATACAACTTCCTCCTAGATGATGTGGTTTAAGAAATGTACCCTATTAGTCTAGAAATGAAATATAGATATCTTGTTGTATATCCTATTACCTCATAGTGTACTCAAGAAAATTTATAGTTGTTTGGAATGATCTTCATGAGTCTTAGAGTACTCTGATATTTCATCCACAAAAAAACTAAAAACTGATCCAGGTATGAGTGAAATATTCAGTTCATTAGGTCCATAAACACAACGGGCATGTTAGTAAACCCAAAAGACATCACAACAAACTAAAATAAACTATACCTCCTCCTAAAAGCAGTCTGTAGTATATCATAAAGTCTCACCCTCAGCTAATGATACCCAAATCTTAAGTCATTTTCAGAGAGAATTAAATCACCTTTCAGTTGGTCAAAAATATCATTGATTCATAGAAGATGGTATTGGTTATTAACTATCATCTTATTCATACTCCAATAGATGACACACAACCACAAGGTCACGTCATCCTTCTTCAAAAAAACGGTGGATCTCCAAGGTGACACACTTAGATGAATAAACCATTTATTATCCAATTCCTCCAAATTAGTTTCAAGTTCCTAAAGTTTTTTCATTTATATCATATATGGTGGAAAATAAAAAGGTTCTACTTTAGGTAGATACTAAATTGTGAAATAAACTTATATCTTGGTTGGAAGCCTTTACAAGTCCTCAGGAAACACATCCTGAAACTGATCCACCACAAGAAGGAGGACACCCTATGCTACTCCTCCATCATCAAGTAAAATGCATGACACTTGGTCTATAAACCCAACCAATTGCTACCAAATTGGATCTGAACAACCTTCCAAGATATCCCATTCCACTAGGAAAACATATGCATTTCCCTTAAGGGATGTGAATTTTACCCTATGGTGGTAATAGTAAATATGGTTCTGATATAATAGTAGCCATTCCATACCCAATTTTAGATCAAAAACTGACATATTAATCAAAAACAACTCCCATGGGAAATACTACCATCCAAACTCAAGGGTATACTCTTTACATTGTCATATTTTTTCTTATCATACCCCCAAAGGGGTCTTAATCAAAAAAACAACACACATATATTCCACTTCTAGACCGAGCACATTTACAAACTGGGTAGATATAAAAGAGTGTGAGACACCTCTATCAAAGAAAGTACTAAAAAGAATGGAAGATACAATAATCATACCTCAACCCATCGATGATCAAGCCTCACCACATCCTGATGTATATTGAACTACATGGATCTAACCTATCCCTCTACCCTGGGCTCCAACCTGAGTCCTTAGAATTTCACTACCCTGCTGATAAAGACGCCCTTGTCCAGAGGTACCACATCTACCACCTTGATTGGTATGGCTAGTAGAAATCCAAATACCTACCTGGTTTTGGGTAGTCTACCCCCTATTTGCACTCTACATTGGACTTGATCCTCCATCAGTACCCATCAATCGAGGGTTCCAAAAAAACCTTTACACATTCCCCATTCTGCAACAAACTCTATAATCACCTGGTGGTTGGGTACACTGATTACGCATGTGTTTTTCCTTCCACACTGGTAAAAAACACCTAATTACCACTCTGAGAGTTCATAACAATCCCAAAAATACTCTATCTACAACCTCCCAAGTGAAAACTCTCAAAATGGTACTTCCTACCATCAAAAGTCACACTACTGTATCACCTAAGTTAGACCACATGTCTATAACTTTAATCTTCTTTTAGGTTCCCTTTGGATATAAGGGAATGATCCACCACCTCAGAAAACCGATTTAAATGGAATATATTCACCTAGGAATTTATCTAATATATATTCATCTTGGAAACATATTATCGTAGTTGCATCATTCCCTACCAATGTTGGAATAGGTCATTGAAATTTAGTGAAGCGGCTAGCATATTCCATCACTATCATAGTCCCCTAGGTAAACCTCGTAAACACTATAGCCTTGTCCTTCCTCAAGGTATCCAAATAAAAATGTTCTAGAAACTTTTCTTGGAAATATTTCCTCAACATACCCTATTCCTATGTAATATGAACTAGAATATCCCACCGTCACTTCATCAGTCCTCATAACATATAAGACACCACCTAGACTCTCTTTTTAGGAAGAGTTTTTAAGTGACCCATAATCAACTGGATTAAATTTATCTATAACCTAGCTGCCTCAAGTCAATCATATCTAGAAAATTTTCTGAGGTTCTATAACTAAAACACTATATTCAAGTAAAATATACTCAACACCACCCACCCAAACCCCCATTCCATCAACTACATAAAACAAAAAGAGTTCTCATAGAACAAATCCTCCCCTTTCTCACCCTAGATCAATAGGATTTATTTTCCTAATACTTGAGTATATTTATCCGTGATATCTTCATGTCGCCAAACCATTACATGTTTTGATGGTGGAATATCTCTAAAATTCCAAACACAAGTCTCAAAACACATATCAAAAAACATTCCATGATTTGCGAAAAAAATGAGGATCAACAGTATCCACAAACCACCCACTCTGCATATATTCTCACAACAGATATAGTCACATTTCAATCACTTCCATTAACCATCCCTACCTTAATCCATGGTCAGTATGTGGTAAAACAACTTACATAGTCACAATCCATTCATTATACACCCTTTTAAACCATTTTACCTTCACAACATAATTATTTCTTTTTCAGAAACCTATTTATATTTCCAACTTATAACAAAAAAAATTTCAACCATTTACAACTCTTCATTATATACTATTCTTTAACCATTCCTTCACATTCTTCCCATTTACCCATTTAAAACATCTTTATTATACACCACTTATTTAAAATCTCATGTAAAAAATGAAAATAATTATACCCCTCAAAACCCACATGTCTTTATTATATGTTTTTACCATGATGCATGTCACATATATCCCAACGTATCCCAAATGATGCAAGTTTTCACAATCTCATGCCATTTAGGATATATTAAAAATAAAATAAAATAGCCACATCACACAACAAGTGCATCACCCAAGGTGAAATATCATCCAAGTGTAACAAAAAACATCAAGAACAACAATCCCACCCTGGGTACTTGGGTTTTCCCCCATACATAGGTTAGATAATTCTATGTGTGAGCTCATTTACAGGCCTCACACATCCAAATATTCTATTTACCTTCACAAAATAATATAATTACAAAAATTAAAATGCTCTGATACCATAATGTAACGTCTCTAGCTTGATAGCTACTATATTCGGTTATCCAATTTGGGTCAGCACATGACCTTAGGAGCACCTCCTAATATGGAAGAGGATGCTGACTAGTAGTGAGGGTCTAATAGAATATATAGGGAGACTATATAATATTTATTAGTGTATGCCACAGTAGATAACAAATGAAATATGGGAACAAATAAACAATAAACATGCATCACGAATCCATTTACCAAACTTGGGTACAAGCACACAACCAAATAGTAAATATGCTATATCATGTAGTTCTAAGTGTAAGGAACCCCAAAATAAAGACAAAATAAAAAAATACCAAAAATGATTCCTGAATCCAAGTCTAGATCCCTCATCAATGCACAACCTATAACCAAATCAACCACCTAGAATAGTTCCTTTTCCCTTGTCCTAACTTACAACTATGAAGTCTACTTTAGTAATCAATGACAGCTCGAGCAGGGTGTGAGTTCAACTCAATAGGAAACCACCAATCGTGTCTACAAAATATCCAGTCTAGACAGATAGTGTAGGCAGAACATAATGAATAACAATATATAAAGTAAGTAAACCCGGTTTTATTAGTTAACACAGTTTACTTTAACCACTTTCATCATTTATTCCATGTGTTATCCATTTTCATCAGATGCACTACGGCCTATTCCAATCATATAAAGTTTACATAATGGAAAGAATCATGTTTTATTATATCATAGTTGAAAAAAATCATAAAACAATTCATAACACTTACATCACATCCTCAGTCCAGGTATTCACAACACATACATTCTTTAGGGGCACAGAGCCTTAGTCCAACTCCCTAACCCATGAATCATAGGGTTGGAGATTAGAGATTTAGTCTAAACCAACATGTGGGTATAGAGCCTCAAGCCTAATACCCCACACATACAAATAATCCAATTTCACATGGTTCTTTATCCACTTAAAAAATAAATAAATTACAAACCATTGACCATTGAACACATTTACGATTTAATAAACATAGTTCATTCAACACATATGTCATCTTCATTCCTTGTCCCATTAATATGTTTACTATTTACATGCATTAACACATTTAACACAATTAACATTAACAATTCATAATGAAATAAAAAATATACCATTTATGTTCCTTAAACCATTATCACACACAGCATTTACACACATAACTCATTTAACATGTTTATATTATACAAAACACCCCATTATTCCATGTTTTAAACTAATAACAATTCAACATCAATTTCATTTTACAAACCAATTTAACAAACTAAACAAAATTCTCATTAGTTTCCTTACATAACACCATGTTAACATGATAAACATAAATATCATAGAATATATCTCACAAACCTTTTGATTTCATATTTAACAACCCATTCATGTGTTCATGAATGTGGAACTCCCCATTGGTGGCCTTTTTGCTAGTATAATCAACATAAATTCATCCCTTGAGGATTACGATGTGTTCAATTCATCATTAAACCAACCAATTTATCATATTTACCATGGAAAACCAAACAAACAACATAGTGGTAAACGAGCATAACCACACACACATGAATTTAACCACAAGACTATAGGATATAGCTTATTGACCACCTACCTTGATTCTGAAGATGAACTCTCACTAAACCTTGGACTTTTATTTGATATCCAACCACTTACAATTCCCCAACCAAGAATACACAAGAAAAATAGGTTTTTATATCTTTAGAAGAATAAGAATGATTCCACAAGCCCTTATCTATAAAAAATAATAAGGCGGACTGTTAGACTCACTCTAAGTTTCAATCCCTACCCAATTGTTCTCCAAACATCTTATAAACAAGGGAGATAAATCCTTGGGAAGTTTGGGATCAAATGTTTTCCACCCCTGTCTATTTTAGAAAGAATGGGGAGGAAATTTTGGTAATAAAGATTAAAGGATAATGGGGGAAATTGTAAATCCCCCATCTTTAATGGGGTGCATAGTTTGGACACACGGTTTTCCAACCCATCTTCCAACTCTGTGTAACAGTCTATCCAAATGGGAGTTGGGTTGCACAATTTCTCAAGAATCCCGCATGATTTGAAAAAATGTGTAGTGGCCATGTGGGATTGATTTATCCAAGCTTGCATGGTTTCACCTCCCCTTGCATGTTTTCACCAACTATGAATTACCTCTCTAGGAAAGAATAGTTAAGGTGCAAAGTTACTACTAAACATGTTCCAACCATGAAACGTCCACTAGATGACCACTTTTTCTCGTATTTTGTGTCCCAGCCCCATGGGAAACCCCTAAAACTCATCATAAACTTGATAAGCATTTCATTAACCAATTAAATATATTTAAATAATAATTTAATTAATAATATACCTCATTAGAAGTTTGTGATATTACAATTATGACTCATTAGATTCATGTATATTTTTGAGAGGGTCATCGAGATGAGGTAGACAAAGCGTACATGATGGACTACGTTTTAGCTAATTATGGAGAGGGGCCATCAACCATTTGAGTAATGGTATTTATCACCTCTATTATTTCCTTTTATATTATTGATACTAGTGAATACCATTCATTTATATATGTGCATGTTGATAATGGACATGACTTATCAGTCAAGTTGTTGTCTGATTTATTGTCTCTTGATATCCCCTTGGGGAAGAAATTGGATCATCTCAAAATATTTTGAGGATTTCCTATAGTGTTTTCTAGATACAAAAACCATTAAGATTTCATAATAAATTATATAACTAGATTCGATGTGATCTTCATTGTGGACTAATTGACTAGTTATCGAGCACACATTGACTACTATAGGAGAAGAGTTTCAAGTACTGCATCTAAGGGAGATAAATTTTTTTTTGACTCATGAGTGGGATTTATATTAGGTAGAGTGGGACTATAACTAACTCAAATTAAACTTATTATAGCATAGGTATATAGAATTGGTTCTTATAGAAGACCACTATTAGGATTTCTTCCTAGAAGAATTTGCAGGTCTCCCTCTTGGGAGATGAATTGGCATTGAGAACAAACTCATGGTAGGGTTGCAACCGATATCAATTCCCCCATATCATATAGTACTAACTAATTTCAAGTAACTTAGGGTATAACTTGAGGATTTATAGGGAAAACCGTTTATCAAACTTAACATATCTTTCTAGGGTCCCCCAGTGTTGTTTAAAAAGGAGATTGGTAGTCTTCGATTGATTGTAGACTATAGATGGAAGAACCAAGTGAACATAAAAATTTTATACCAATTGGTAAGGATTGATGACTTTTTGGACTAGTTATGGAGGACCTAGTGTTTCTCTAATATTGAGTTACGATCATTGTACTGTCAGTTTTGGTTTAAAGATGAGCATATTTCTAAGACATTGTTGGATAATAGATATGGATTATATGAGTACCTTTTTATACACTTCATGTTAAACAATTCCCCAAAACTATTTGTCAATGTCATGAATAGGATTTTATAATGAATAATTATTTTTTAAATTTTATATGATATCCTTATAAACTCATAGACTTCAAAAATTCATAAAAGGAACCTTGAAATTTTACTGAGCACACATCCAGTAATTCAGCTTTATGAAAAACTATTAAAGTTTAACATTTGGATATAGGAGGTGTGGTACTTTGGGCATGTTATCTCTGAGATGTGAATTATAGTGTACCCATATAAGGTAGAGGAAATGATTTATTATGTACATAATAAGAATGTGTTTGATATTAAGTGCTTATTTTGATTTTATGGGTACTACATAAGGTTTAAATAGGACTTCTCCTATTTAGAATCTCCTGTAATTAGGATTACAAAGAAGGTAGTGATATTCTAGTCGAAAGATATTTGAGAATAGGCCTCTCTAGAGCCAATGGGAAGATTAAAAAAACCCTGATTTAGACATTTAAAGAGCCTAGGATTGGATATATTGTTTTTTATGCCTTAGGTGTTGTTTTGGGAATTATGTTGATATAGAGTTGTTGGGAGGTAGCTTATGGGTCATATCAGTTGTGATCCCATGACTGAAACTACCCTATGCATGGCTTATAGTTAGATGTTTTGGTCCATACTCTATTATGTTAGTGACACCATCTCTTTGGTGAGAGGTTTTTTTCACACCAGCCATAAGATACTCAATATATCCTCTCTTAGAAAGATTTTATCTTGAGGTAGAGTGTAACAACCCACCCAATGGGGCTCGTGCCTTGACTCCCCAAGCCTGCCTCCAATAGGCTAAGGACTGACGACTACCTCCAAGTAGGAATATCACTAACACGGGAGGCCTTATCCTAAGTACTTGTACACACACACATATATCCAAACCCATACAATGCTAAAATTTTAAAACACTTAACAACCATTCATGCATACATCTAAATCCCACAACTAGAGTATGATAATAATTCAAGGAAAGTGAACCGGTCCAAATAAAATCCCACCACAAAGATTCTAAAAAATAGGTCCAAGATGAGAATAAATATAGGGACTGGTGTCAAGATACCAGAGGAACACACCATGGTCTGTCATGTATCAGTAAGCACTATTTGGTCCTGGTCCCTCTAGGACTCTATCAAAAGGTCAATCATCTACACAGGACATGACACCTGCGAGTAAATATCATGTAGGGGTGAGTATAACAATACCTAGTAGGATTCAATGAAACCACAAATCATTAAAAAAATAACAGTAATCTATAAAAAGGTATATGTATACATCACATATAACAAGAATATCTAGATATGCTCAAAAAAGGCACGCAATATAAAGGTAAGTCACCACTGTAATGTTAGCCTAGAATTATATATTGAGGATTATATATAGCACTCATCCTAGAGAACACATTCCATGAGTCAGATAAAACTAATGATGTTCATCTAAGAGGTATTTATCATTAGTTATTTCCATAGGAAGTATACGCTATATGTAATAATATATACGACACACAAATGTGGATCACATCCCAATGCCATGGGGTATACCAACAACTCAATCTATATTAACCCACTAAGTATAGGATCAATGCTTGTGTAGTGTTTGTCAGGATTATACCAATAACTATACCTATATCATGAAGATGAATAGAGGATCTCTCTTTAGACCTTTTTATAGGATTCCAATAACTCTATCCAAGAAGTCATGTAGAAGGAATCTTTGACCTATGTATAGCTGGTGATTCCATACTAACCTTCGAGGAATGGATATGGGGAACGCGCCCTAAAGAAAATTGTCCATGATATAGAGGAAAATTTATCCATTCCAAATTTAAGAAAATACATGGTGTGTAGTAGGGGTTCACGTCATGTCCCCTTCGACCCCAGGATATGTCCGTGTAAAGGGCATGTGTATATGTTCATGTTCATGTAATAGTACACAGAATGCATTTTCCCATGTACTAGTACATGGGTATTCCCATGTAAACATGGCCAAGTTGAGTCTTTTGGGGAGTACAGGGTATGCTCGTGCTTGTGTACTCCATCTCATGTCTATGTAAGAGTACACAGTGTGATCATGCTAGTGTACTCTAGCCCATGTATGTGTACCCTATGAGGTAAACACTAAGTTCACCAATGGTTACCACATGTCATGTGATAAGGTAACATTCCATGTGATAATTATATTCCATTATAAACATGTGACACCTCTAATAGGGGCCCATAAGGCTTGACTTAACCACCATATATCACGGAATTTTCCAGATTATCATATCTAGTTTGCGTGTTGTTGGAAACTCCTCCAGCCACCATTTTAACCTCACCCTTTACATTAACCAATGGAGATCATTGTCTAAACCTCGTCATCTTAGAACACTAGGATTATTCCCATCAATCCATTTAGAAAATATATTTGTGTGTTTCACTTCATTATGCGGCGAAGAACACAAAAATTGGGATCCACACCGACCAATCCATTTTTGTTTCTATTGTGTCACCACCTTCATGTTGTTCCAATCCTAGATCTATAATATCAAATAATTGTACCAAGAAATGGGTGTGTGAAGATTGATTTATCAGTGTATGTCGAGCCTCCTTCCAAATGAAGAATGTCTGTGATGAATGAATAATCTGGGAAGAAAAGAAAACGAACAATCATAAGGAATGGACATTGGTTTATGTTCATTTCAACCTTGATTTATTGCTTTTAGAATGAAAAATGAAGAGATGACAATTAATCACAAATAAATTCTCCAAATTTCTAAATAATCTTACCTACCCTACAAAACACACAATCCATGTATCAATATATTATTTGACTGATCTGTCTTTGTCATAAAAATAATATACATGGAAATAATCCAAATAAAAAATGTCATACCTTGAGATAGATCAATTTATAATGAATAATGGTATTTCACCATTGTCGTTGGAGAGATCTTGAATCCTATAACACACCAATTGTTAATCCATGAACTGGTTGAATTCCCCCTAAGAGATATTGTCCAAGGCTCCCTCTAAGGTTTCTCGAATGGATCCAAGATTTTGAAACTAACCAAAAAAAAATTTTCATAACAATCTACCTAAAGGTATTTGATTTTCTACATCAAAAAAATAAAAAATATATATATTATTATTTTATAAATTTCACACCCATTATGACTTTTCTAGAAATGCCCTGAGCTGATAAAGTTTATGTCATTCCCAGGGTAAAACACATCTTCTAAACTAAATGGAACCCTCTGATTTTTTTATATAGGCCCCCATTGGGAAATTATTTTACTTTTACAGTAAAATTGGGAACATGTGTTATTTAATATATTTAATTTGTTTCAACCTTTTATTATAGCCACATCAGGTCTCAGAATCAGACACCAACTAAGCGTTTGGTCCTAAAAATAATCCATAAAATATCAAAATAATAATAATACATGGAAAATAGAAACCATTACAGTCTCCCCACCTTGGGGAGTTATATCCCTAAAAATCCAAAAATAATGGCTATAAAAGAGATGTGGGTGTGGAGCACATAGTTGATCCTCCTACTCTTGGGTTGTCTTCTGATGATTATCATACTACCATCGAACATGTAATAAATTAATATCTCAACCATGAAGGATCCTCTCTTACCAATCCTCGATATCCACTAGGTTCTTAATAAAGGTATCTCAATCCTCTATCAATAGTTCTACCCAGTCTATAATGTGTGATGGGTCATTCACGTACCCCCTCAGCTACGAGATTTGGAAGATGTTTTGTACTCGGTCTTACATTGGTGTTAGAGAAAAATAGAAATCCACATCACCAACTCTACATAGTATCTGGAAAGGGACAATGAATATCAAAGATATCTTCCTTCCCCAGCCAAATATCTATAATCCACATCGAGTTGAAACTCATACAAACATATGGTCCCCCACCACAAACTCTAAAATCCTTCTTCATCTATCATCATAATACTTATGATGTATTTCCTTACTCTTCATCTGCTCCTAGATGATTTGTACCTTCTTGGTAGTTGCTCGTACCAACTCTAGGACCATTAGTGCCGACTCTCTTAGGACATTCCATCAAAGTAGTGATCTATAGGGTCAACCGTACAAATATTCGAATGGTTCCATGATGATGGTTGAATGGTATCATTTTTTATATGAAAACTCCACCAGTGGTATTGATCGATTGAAATATGGAAAAAGTATAATGTGAAAGCTCGAAACATGTCCTCCAATACTTGAATGGTCCTCTTTATCTGGATATCAGTCTGTATGTGAAATGATATTCTCAAGAATAAATGAGTCACAAATGCCTCCTACAAAACCTTCCATAACCGAGATGTGAAGTAATCATCATGGTCATAAATGATCATCAGTGGAACTCCATGGATTCGGACTATCTCTTACACGTAGAGGTGTCCCAATCTCTCTACTGAACTCTTCTTCTGAATAGCTAGGAGGTGGTCTGACATGGTGAGTTTGTCTATAATCACCTAGATGTAATTGTTCCCCCTATATGTACATGGTAATACCATAAAAAAATTCCATCTATATTCCATCCCACTTATACTCAATAACATCAAGGGGTTAAGATAATCCCGCTAGAACATAGTGCTCAGCCTCAACTTTTTGACAAGGAATCTTGATACAAACTCTATAACTCCACTCTTTATCCCTAGACATCAAATTTGACATAAGAAGTCCTGGTACATCTTTTCCATACCTAGATATACCACAAAATAATATTTATTAAACTCTCTCAGAAACTCCCCCCAAAATTTCATTGGTACAATCATGTGTCCTTTGAAAAGAATTACATGTTCCCCGCCTTCAGAAAATCCATTGGGATCATGTCTAGTGAATATCTGAGTATGCAGGGTCTCACATTCAGTATCCCCAAATTGTACTTCCCTGAATCACTGTAAAAATGAAGGGGTAACAACCATCAACTATAGGTAAGATTCTTATTCTATATCCTTAAAGGTTAACTGTAATGAGGACAACTACTATGACACCTTGTTTACAAATTGTGAAAAAGATCTCATGTTGAGAGAATTTATCACCACATTACCCTTCCCAATAGTATAAACAATATCAAAGTCATAATCCTAGAGTAACTCTTTCCATCACCTTTGTCTCAAGTTAATATACTTCTGAGATAATATATAATTAATACTCATGTGATCATAATAGATGATAAACCTATCACCCATCATGTAGTTTCTCTATATCATTAGTGTGAATTATACCACCACCAACTCAAGATTATGGGTTTCATAGTTCTTCTCATGTGCTCTCAACTAAAGTGAGTCATAGGAAATCACTTCCTTCCTCTTCATTAAAACACAACCATTCATGATTCTTGAGGTATCACATAACACTTTGTACTAGAAACCCACCTCTGGTAAGCTCAAGATGTGAGCATTCATCAATTTTTATCTCAACTATTGAAAAGACCAGTGGTACCTCTATATTCACATGAAACACTTCCCCTTTTAGGCCAAAGATATCATTGGTGTAGTTGTCTTTGAAAAATAAATTATGAATATTCAGTAATAGCCTGCCAACCCAAGGAATCTTTACACCTCCATCATGTTATTGGGTCGATCCCAAGATAAAACTTCTTTATCCATGGTCGGGTCCACCGCTACACCATTCGTTGGGATCGCATGTCTCAGGAAGTGGACCTCCTGTATCCATAACAGAAACTTTGAGATCTTTATGTATATTTTGTGATCTTAGATTACATCCAGTTCCATCATTAAGTGCCTTGTGTTATCATCATCATACACTAAGTATATAAGTATATCTTCAATTAGGAATACCATGAACCAGTCTAAATAGGGCTAAAATATCCTATTCATGTCTTCCATGAACACTTTTGGGGTGTTTTTCAGGCCAAAGGGAATCACCATGTACTCATACTGACCATAGAAACATCTGATTTTTTTCTTTAGTATATCCTCATCTCGTACTCACAAATGGTGATATCATAACCCAAGGTAAACCTTTGAGAACCAATGTGAACCTATCAACTGATCTAAGAGGTCATTAATCCTCATAATTGGATACTTGTTCTTCATAGTCACCTAGTTCAGGCACCAGTAGTCCTCTATCTACATCATCATCTTGTGAAGCTCTATGGGAACTATCATATATTCTAGTGTATATATCGGTGTTATTATGGGGTGTAGATCAATGGATAATTCTAGGGAGAAACAAAACTTGGGCTGACTAGGGAGAAACAATAAGTCTAACAAATTCCTTCCTCTATAAGTCCTCTATCTACATCATCATCTTGTGAAGCTCTATGGGAACTATCATATATTCTAGTGTATATATCGGTGTTATTCTGGGGAGTAGATCAATGGATAATTCTATCTCTCAGGGGAGAGGTAAGCCTGGAATATCCTTAGGGACGACATCTTCATAGTCCACCACCACTATAGGAAACTGTAAACTCATAACATCTACTTCATAAAGGGCCATTCTATCCAATGGATGGGAAATCATATACACAATCATATGCATGAGTCCATCCTACACTATCCGGGTTTCCTTTTGAACCACAAAGGAAAACCTGGTTCTCTAACAATGCAAACACAGAATTATCCACCTAAAAATAGATATGGGCATGAACTATATATAAACATTCCATAAATAATATGAAACCATAAGTACTTATCACTACTAAAAAGATTTCCCAATAGAAACTCTCACCACCAAGAGTCACGTCACACTATCAGCAAAAGTGTGTGATCCCTGAGTCATCTCTAATGGGAGTCTCTAAGTGCAAGGGTCAAGCCATGATATCAACCAAAATCTCTATATGAATACAACGTATTTCTATTAATATTTCACCTAAGGTGGAAAATACATAGATTGTACCTCATATAATTCCTATAGATTCAGGGTTGTAGGCCCCAACCACCTTCAGCTACCCCATCCCAATCCTCTAGCTCTATGATCATGGCATGGACCACCTAGGGTGGTGGTGGTAACAAGTAAAAGTTTCTACCACCTCCTTTAGCTCTCTTATATCCTCTACCACGTTCACCACACTATAGACCTTCCTGCTCCTTTCACAGCCTCTATCTCGACGACCCATCCACAGTCTCTCTCTAAGTCATACGGTGGGTCAGACAATCTCAAGAAATATGTCACATGTTGTCACATGAGTATCACATCCTCTCCATGGTATAACTAGACCCATTTTATAATCCATAAACCGCATACCCCATATCTCAGTACCTCATCTTAAAGGTTATACCATGTATAGGTATCTAAGACTGACATCGACTCCCAACTATTGAGGTCTCTTCTCTTGCATTCCCACTACCGTAAACCACTATATGTGTCTATTAAGCTAAAAAAAATTAAACCACTAAATCTCAATATAGTACCTACAACATAATTATGAATTCCTAGTGGTATAACATTGCCTCATGTGTCTCTATGCAGTCCTTACTCAAAGGTTTGAACCTAAAAGAACTAGTCCTGAAGTATACCCATTGAGTGTCAGGAGAGGTTATAAACATTGATGAATACTAAGCTACTACTTTACTACCCTACTAAAGCTATAAAATCTCCAAGAAACATACATCACTTAGTGTAACTATAGATAACTCCTCTCATAAAAGTTTTTTAAACTCTAACCATTCTAAAATCACCTCATCGTAGGACTGGGTCACCAACCTCCACCATCGTCATGTTAATCCATGCAGAAATCTCATCATAAGGACCACCATCATATTTTCTGGCATCCTAACTTGATGGGAAACTCATGTAACATTTTCAAACTAGTCCGTAGATGCATGTGGGTCAGCCTTGCCTCAAAACCTAAGGAGTATCTTTCACTGAAACTCATGAAGTGCACTCATCTTTTGCACATTATCTGTTGGTACTCTAGGTACCATCTGCTTCACTATATGTGGTGGTATAGCTAGGGCACCACCGAGTTGAAGAACCTCTGTAACTGGTCCCCGTATAAATTCATAATCTATGAGGGGATCATCCTCGTGATTCTAATTCCAAAACATTGTTAGAATATATAGCAGATGAATCATGAAATTAAATAAGATGTATCATGGTCAATAAGTATATCTAGAGGTAAAACTCAACAAGGCATGGAAACCAAAACCTATTCATATATGATGCATGTACCATTGTTTTACATGCAACCAATGTTCTCACGTACCAAGTTGAAAATTAAGTGATAAGAGTCCCGGTGTATGTATACGTTAGTCGTTGCACCAATAGTGGAGTCCCTAGCCTGAAAACCGAACTTGAAACACTTAATACTATTTCTGTTGGGAAAAAAATCCCTTAATGTAACATTGCAGTGTTTTTTGGGTTGATTTTTTGTTGAAAAAGTGGGTTTCTAGGATGAGTTGTGTAATTTTAGAGATATTTTTGAAAATTTATGTTAAAAAAATTCCAAGAAAAAGGAAAGGACACTTTTTAGGTGGCAAAAAGGTTTTATACAAGTTGGCACCTTTTCCTAGTTTTTTTAAAATTAATGGGCTCCAAAATCAAGAGGATGGGAAAAGGTGTTCTAAAAAAGGAATTATTTTCACGTAAAGAACAAATGTTTTGCGCAAGAGGGATGGTGATTCTCAATTTTTCATACAATACAGGATTCAGTATCATCACATAAAAGTATTTATAAGGCAAGAAGTTTGTGAAAGGTTGGAATGTTTTCAAAATATCAGTTTTCATGACAAAGAAAAGTCGTGTACATTCATGAAATAGATATGTAAAATATGTGCGAAAGGATTTTATGCACCTAATGTGGTGTAAAATAGAGATATTCCATGATCAGGTAAATCTGAATCCACTATAGGAATAAGGGTAAGTACTTTTCATGCAAAGGTCGATTAGGTTTATAAATTTATGGTTACCCCCCCCCCCCATGCACTTTAGTAGATTAACCCTTTGAGAAAATCATGGCTCTGAATTGTTTAAGAGTTTCACACTAGGAGAGTTTCACATAAAGAGAGTTGCATGCAAGAAAAAAAAGTTTCATGCAAGTGGTTGTTTTTTAATAGTGTGTGGAGGTTGGTATTTCTACACCTAAAATCAAATGTATCTTACAAGTTTTTAAAGTTTCACGCAACCTAGACAAAGGTTGCACGGAAGATAGATGTTTCATACTACTTTTGTGGTAAAGGGGTATTAATTGTTTGAATCAAAGTGGAACTTAATAATAAACTAAATGAGGTGTAAAACATATTGATTCTAGTATTCAAGGGAGGATCTTTTGAAGAAGTAGTGAATGCACATCAGTTGAGAGAGCAGTGAGTTCCCATTTTGTGATTGGTTGTAAACCAGAAGGGATAGTGAGCCCTCTCCAAAAATTGTAATAGTAGTGTGCTTTAGTGGATCTGGTACATAGGAACATTGACTTTTTATAATCCTTCGATATATCCTATTTTATTT
Organism: Viscum album; assembly: GCA_963277665.1. Classification (NCBI taxonomy): domain Eukaryota; kingdom Viridiplantae; phylum Streptophyta; class Magnoliopsida; order Santalales; family Viscaceae; genus Viscum; species Viscum album. Next base: position 1,160,481,852 of record OY728143.1, on the reverse strand, counting down.
AAACCAAGTAAAAATATTATGTCTCTTTCAATCTTTCATTTCTCTTCATATATTTCTATATGAAAGGTTGAGAAGAGTGTTGTGTTTAATGATGAAATAAGATCTGAAGGGGTATTTTTCTTAATTTTTCATGTCCTAATTCACCCCTCCTCCCATTAGGGTATTTAACAAATTTCGGATAAAATTTTCCCCAAACCAATCTTATAGACTCTGATCCTAAGGTATAACTGACTACTCTGATACCACTCTATCACGAGCCATCCCAATAGGGCATGTGCCGCAACTCCCCAAACCCACCTTCAATGGTCTAGGGGTTGAACAAAATCACCAAGTTGTCATATCACTAAAATGGGAGGCCTTATACTAAGTACATGTATACCCTCACACACCTCTAAGCCCATACAATGCTGAAATTTCAAAACCCTAAACAATCATCCACGCATACACCAAAATTCCACAACAATAGTATGATCCGAAGTAAAGGAAAGAAAATAAGTGAAAATAAAATCCCACAAAAAATATTCTAAAACCAATTCCAACTAGATAATAAATATAGGGATTGTGGTCAAGATACCATAGGAACACACCTCAGTATTTTCGGTCTCACTAAGAACTGTCGAGTCCTGATCTATCTGAGACTCTATTAAAAGGAAGATCATCTACACAAGGCAAGACATGTGTGGGAAAATACCATGCATGGGTGATTATAAAAATACCCATTAGGACACCATAAAACCCAAAAAAAGGAATAGAAATCATCTTTACATATGTATATGTCTACAACACATATAACAATAATATCTAGATATACTCTACCAATACAAACAGTCTAAAGGTAATTCACCACCGTAATTCCAGCCTAGGATTCTAGCTCAAAGATTCCACATAGAAATAATAAGAGAAAATACACTCAATGAGTATTATAACCCTGATGATGTCCATCCAACAGGTAGTTCATGTCAGGTCACACCAAAGGAAGTATACACTAGAAGTCTGAACATATGAAACACACAGATGAGGATCACACCCAGGGCCATGGGATATACCAATAACTCAATATGTATTATCCCTCTAATAAGAGGATCGAAACCCACATAGTGTGGGTCATTATGAAACCAATAACTACACCTAGATCATGAAGATTAATATAGGATCTCACTTTAGGCCTCATAGAGGGATTCCCACAACTCTATCCAAGAATTCATATTGAAGGGATCATCGTCCTATGTTTAGAAGGATATTCCATATAGAACCTTAGGTAATGGATATGGGAAATATAACCTAATGAAACTATTCCAAAATAAATATTATAGGGCTAAAAGACGACTTTAATAAAGTACAATGAGTGTATTAGGGGTACACGTCGTGTCCCTTCAACACTGGGTCTTGCCCGTGTAAATAGCTCGTGTCAGTGTCTATGTCTATGTTCATGTAATACTATATGGTGTGTAGTTTTCTGGGTACTCTACTTGTCTACCATTACATGGGTATTCACATGTACACCTAGCCAATCCATGTTTGTGTGGGAGTACATGGCGTGCCCAAGACCATTTACTCCACCCAATGTTCGTGTAGGAGTACATGGTGTGCTCATGCATGTGTACTCTATCCCATGTTTGTGCACCCTTAGAGGTACACAATAAGCTCACAAAATGGTACCATGATCCATTTGACTATGTCACATGTCGTGTGATACTTATCTTCCTTTAGAAACCGTAACTTCCACTCAGAGGGTCCCACATAGTGTGTAGCTCCGACTTAGATATTGTGTATCACATAATTTTATAGATTCTTAGATCTGTTATGGACATTGTAAAATGCACCACTATCCACTATTCTAGCCTCTCCCTTAACCAGAACCATGGTACCTCATCATCTAAAAATCATCATCATTGAAAAATGGTATTCATATCTTTAATCCATTTATAAAATGGTTTTGTATGTCATTCCTTGTTGTACACCGAAGAACAAAAATTCCAGGAATTCACACCTCCCAATCCACTACCATTTCCATTGTCACACCACCTTCATGTCATGTTTATCCCATATCAGAAATATTGAGTCATTATTCCAAGAAAATGGTGGGAAATGATTAATTTCTCAAAGTATGTCAAACCACATTCCAAATGAAGAAAGTCCATGATGAACTAATATTCTTGGAAGAAAAACACAAGAAAAATCAAGAGGAATGGTTTTTTGTCGATGTTTGTATCATCCATTATTATTTATCTTTAGAACTATGAACAAATTGATAACAATTAATCACAAATAATTTCTCTCAATTCCAGAATAATCTGACCCATCCTGAAAGATGCATGATCTGCAAATCAATATGTTGGTTGATTTATTCATTTTCATCATAGAAATAATTAAAGGGGAAAGAATCCAAATAAAAAAAATCCAACCTTGAGATGGATTTATTGATGATGAAGAACAATACTGAGTAATTTTCTTTGGTGAGACCCCAAATCTCGTTTCACATCGATTGTCGATCCACAATTCAGCTGACGTTTTCCTTAGATAGATTCTCCAATTATCACTCTAAAGTTTCTCCAATGCCTCCAGGGTTATGAGGATAACCATATAATTTCATCATAACAGTATAATTAAAGACACTTCATTCACTAAAACAATGAAATGAAAAAAAATAAATTATTTTATTATCTTATTAAGTTCACACCCGCGATGAGTTTTCTATAAACACATCATACTGAAAAAGGTTATATCATGTCGATAATAAAACACACATTCTGTTCTCAATGGTTCCATCTAATTTCTGATCTGGGTCCCCACTTAGAAGTTATTCCATTTTTTAAGAAATCTAAGTGCACGTGATATTTAATATATTTCAAACATTTATTTTGGGAACACAGGGAATCGAAATCGCACACCGTATCAGCATCTGGTCTCAAAAATAATCCATATAATATCAAAAAATAATACATTAAAAATATGAGTCATTACATAAGGGAATAGGTTGGAGTATCTTTAGATATTTAAATTTAGTATGGAATATTATCTGGGTAATGGTAATGTAATTATAGATTCTCTCAATAGGAAAATGATGGATATGTAGGAACTTGGAGAGAAGACTTCACATGATGAGTGGTTTCTAATGAGATTGCTGAGAGAGTGACTACTGGATGCATCATAGGAACATAGATTTGTTACTTTTTTGCCTTTGGTTATCACATCTATGTTAGTGGACCGGGGAATGTGGGACAAGAGTCAAATATTAAGTGTGTAGTTATATAATAATGTTTGGTAGGGTATTATTTAGTTCTAGGATGGTCCTTAGATGATGAAGATGTGATCTGTGTTAAATAGAGTATAGTAGTGTTAGCTTCCTTGAAGGAGTAACTAATGATTGGATCTCATGATTTGAAATGGACATTACATCTAGGGTTAATGGAGATGTATCATGATATTTGATGTCATTTTTTATGTTCATGTATGAAGAGATACATCACTAGTTTTTATTAGGGATGATGTAATTTCTAGTGGATAAAGGTCGAGCATCGGCATCTTGGTGGATTGATTTAGTTACTTCCAATACCTGTGTGGAATAGGAATGATGTGATGATAGACTTTATGAAATAATTACCTAGGACCCCTAGGGGTCATGATTTTGTTGGGTGATAGTTGATAAAATAAAAAAAGTATCCCATTTTTTGTCAATATGGGAGACTCAATTTGTAGATGTTTTGGGAAAGATTTAGGTATAAGATATTATATATATAAATATATATATGCAGTTCCTTGTAGTATAGTATCATAAAGATATGTATGTTATACATCATGGTTTTTTAAGGACTATAGTAGGATTTAGAGGACCAGTCAAAGATAAGTATAGGATAACATCCACAAACAAATGGATAGTCATAGAGAACAATTTAGATCCTTGAGGATATGCATTGAGAATGCATCTAAGACTAAGATGGATCATGGGATGAGAATCTATACTTTGGTGGAGTTTTCATACAATAATAATCTATAGGATTTGATTCAACTGGAACTTTTTGAGGATCTATGTGGATTTTTGAGTAACACATCATTGTGTTTTTATGAGGCATGTGAGGTAGTAATTGTTGGGTTGAGTATGGTACAGAAGATCTCTATGAGAGTGAATATTTTTAATAAGTGTTTGGTGACCCATAAAAGTAATAATTGAGCATATATGGATTGGAGGAGACATCCTTTGGATCTCACTATTAGCAACTATATTTTCTTTTAGGTTTCACAATAGTTGGTGAACCATCATTTACAGGATAAATAGAAGTAGATGTAATGATTTGTGGGAATGTTTAAGGTAAAAAAATGTATTAGAGAAGTAACTTACCGACTAGACATTATTCCACATTCTATAGGCATGCATGATGTATTTCACATGTATCATATATGGAGGTACTTGTCTAATCCTATGATTATAATCATCTATGAGGACATTGAGTTGGAACTAAACACATTTTTGTGGAGATAATAGTGTAGATCATTGACCAAAAATGTTTTTTATGGGGAATAAGGTTCAATTTATTTGAGTCTTATGGAAGAATGTAATGATTCGAAAGGAAAATTAGGAGTTTAATTTCATGTTTGAGCTCAGTGGCATTTTTTTTTTGAGAAATATTGCTATAGATACTTCTCAGGGATGATAAGTAATTAGAGGTAAAGAATTATAATTCCCTCATTTTATACGGTTATGTTACTGTATCTTACATCATGTCTTGAGTGATTTTTATAGCCTTGTGATGCTTGAAACTTGTGTACAAAAATTTTTAGAGGTTATTAGAAGCCTTAAATTCATATTAGAGAATTTTGGTTTAAAATGGCCAAAACCATGTATGTGGTGAATGATATTTTGGACATGGTTGAATCACAATGTAAAACATTCATGAAAAAAAAACCGGATTGGAAATACCCTTGTTTAGCAGTGTTGGGGAGCTTCTATGGACCACATCTACCGCACCACGCCCATGGTGAAGAATGTGGTGAAGGGAAATGGACTAGAATCAATAAATAAATTATATATATAACAGTTTTGGTCTTGAATGATAAAGGACAACAAGATTAGGTTGGAGTAAATGGTGGCGTCGTGCAATATTTTTGAATGGCTAAAATGAACATCATTATTCATGGATATCATTTGTTTCAAAGTTGAAACACATGAATATTTAATATAAGGTAATTAATTTGGATTTAATTTATTTATCCCATCCAATAATCAATCAATGATCCTCTCTTGGTGATTCCTTTTAAAAATAAAAATTCTAGATGTCCTTATAGGAATATTTGGGGCAAGGATACAAAATGACTTCCATAATGAATCTATGGCCTTGGTATATTTATTTTCCTTGAATCTTTATACTTGAAATTTCTTGAAATCGAACCTTGGAAGATGGAAACAACTATTTTATAACTAAATTGATGATATACTTGCATATCTTATCTTTTCGATGTCTAAGAGTGATGAAATTTATCCTTATTCAACTAAATATGAAGACATTAATTATCAATGTCTCACTTTAGTTATGTGATTTTTATACCAATTTGGATTTGCTTATTTCTCAGTCACTCTCAAAAACCCTTTTTATATTGTATTTTGTTCTAGGGTCTCTTGGTGTGCAAGCATTTTCTAGTTCTTTTGAATATGGACAGAGTGATGATACTCTTGATGGGTCACGATATTTACATTGATAACCTATAGGTAAGAAGTTCCTAACCAGGTAGATCCCATTTATATTACTGTTATAATGATATGATTATGTGTGATTATATGATTTAGACCATTATTCAGTTTAATCACATGTGTGTTCATGTGGAGAATGTGATACAATGTTTGAAATTTGATCATAGGTGTGTGTGTGTGTGTGTCCTATGAGACCCATGCTCAAAATCGATCACATGTGTGTGTTTTTTAACTCTATTTATGACTCTTGGTGTGGTAGGATTTTCTTTTTTATGTTATTCCCTATTTCCAATTGATTTACTTGGTATATGATATATTATAATTCTATACACGGTACCAAAGTGACGGGTGGATCCATCGTGGCTCTATATCCTTAGAGGGGGAGAGTGTTCAGACACTACAAGTGACGTGCTGAAAATACTAAGTTAGATGATGTGGCATGATTATTCTGACACATGCCTTTTACATATTTTATTACATGATTCTTAAACCTAAATATTCCTTAATACATAATTGGGATCGTAATGTCCTAGTGTCTTTCTAAAACTAGGATTATATTGCATAAAAGGAAGCTTAAATGTGTAATCATTATTTTATCATCTATAGTGAGCTCCTAAAATCCATTTTCGCTCCTAAAACTACATGGGATGACCTGGGGAATACAAAGAGAGAGGTGTGAGATAAAAATACTAATGAGGGAATAAATATGACAAGGAAACATAAAATGTGAGTTAAATATGTAACATAATATCATAAAAGATGAGGAACATGAGTAATCACAAGGAATCATAACATAATTAAAATTGTATCATAATATCAAGGCATCATAGTAAATGTGGAAACAACACAAAAACATAAAATAAATATGATTCAAGGATAACTGCCTAAAAAATATCACATGATGGATAAAGTTGCATTATGCATTAGGTTTACTCCTCAATCTCATACATGATGTCTCATGATACTATAACATTCCAAAAGCATTGTATCTCTATCTGGGTGCACTCATCATAGCATGTTCATGATCTATGTGTGAGACATAAAGGAAACCAATCATAGGAATAACATAATAATTTCTCGTAGAAATGAAATGGGTTTCATAATCTTGCTTTATATCATAATCAAATGAAATTTCATAACTATGGGATTTGATAAATGATCATAAGGAATGTATTACCCCATCAACTGAATAGAGATTAATCTAGGTATATATGTGATTGAAATATATTCATAATTTATAATCAATACATAAAATCAAATTTTTATGATGATTATGAAAATAATTTTAAAAATATTATTATGTAAAATAACCTTTTCACTTTGAGTAACATCAAAGGATGTTATCTTAGATGGAAAGTGATTTTGAAATATTTCTTTAAACATTACTTGAGGAAAATATCCTTTCTATTTTGAAAAAAAATATTATTTAAAATCTAAAAACTCTTATAAATTAAATAAAAAATTGAAATTAACATTTAAAACTCAAAAAATAATCTTTAAAACATGAGTGGTAATGATAATGTAATAGTATCATTTATATGGAATAAATTAAAAAATAAATACTCCTTTCTTATTTTGATAAGAAAAGTCAAAAGGTAACTTGTTTGGAAAATTATAGGATGATTTGATTTAAAACTTTTTTTAAAAATAAAATTAAAGGTAAAAATGACTTTAAACAATAATATTAAATCATTTTTGAAAACATTTTTAGAAAAAATAGATATAGAAGAAGAGGTATTTTCAAGTGAAGAGAAAAATGAATTTGGATTTTCATAAAATCATTTTCGATATAGGAGCTTATCATAATAGCACAGAGCTAGTGTCTATATTATTACATTTTCATAAGATACAAGAAATCACATCCTAAAGGACTAAATATTGTATTAGTTATGGTAAACTAGATACATAATTTAAATATATATTACATTTTGAAGCATAAAATACAGAAAGTATTTTCTTTGAGAGCTCCATCATTCCCCTTGGTGTATCCTTGCAAATCAATCAAAAATTACATCCTCGTATCCTAGGGAAAATAAAAACTAATAAAGAGGTGATATTGGATGCTATGTAGGGGTAATTATATGGTGAGATATTTGAAAAGATAAGGCACACTCAATACGGAAAGATAAATAACTAAAACACATGTCATTTAATCAATAACCTAAGAATAATATGTAAGAAATAAATGATTATCAAATAATTCCATATAAATAATCATATGATAATTAAACATAACCATTTATTTATAAATAATAAAATAATCATATGAATTTTAATAACTCAATTCATAATTATGGAATTCATAATTTTGGATATCTAAAACATACATTTGAGTCCTTGTTCCAACATATCTAATACTGTCGAGGCCTTATAACATGAGATCTATATAAATGGGTAATTCCTCATCCAAAAATCAATAAAGTTTATCTCATGGAAAAGTTCATGAATAACCACAAGAGAATAAAATATACTAGTTTTATGATAGAAATATCAAATAATTCTACTAAGGGATACTTAAATAAAAAAAATCCCGAATAATTATGAGAGTGTAAAATAAACCCTTACCACTTAGGAAACTTTTGAATAATAATCCCCATGAAAGAAATAACTTTAAATGAAACTTTAAATACCATGAATATAAATTAATAAATCATATAAAATAAAAAAAAGGTAAGTAAATACACCACACAAAATAAATAAGTGTGGAATATGATGTATGTATCATGAAAGTAAAAGTGAGACAAGAAATATTTTCCTTCAGCCCAACTTGTTAAGTAGATTACTTATATTCCTAAATATTAAAATTATTGTAATTATTTAATTTTTAAGAAAATATTTCAATTTTATTATTCCTTTTATTTAACTTATTACAATGTTATATATGATTACTTAATCAATTAATCTGACATTGTATGTTTCGATAATATTTATTCTACCTGTCCAAAATGAATTTGGTAGGTTGACTATGGTAAAAGATAACATTATTTAAAAAACAAAAAAATAATAATAATGACCTAATTATAATATTTATAAATAATTTATACTTGAAAAAACAAACGTGAAATATGGGTATGAAAAATTAACTATGTTAGAATCATGGAGATGGTAGGTCGTACGTATGAATGAGTAACGGTTCCATGTTTCAATGATCATTATAGAAAGAAGTTAAGTAATATTTTATCCTAAAATAATGAAAATAATATCCTAAATAAAATATTATTTATTTAAACATACTAATATATATTATCCATGTGGTGTGGAGATGAAAATACAGTCACGTCACTTTGTGAAGGTGGTAGTCCATTCATACAAGAGTGATGTTATTATCTTTTAGTAAATGAAATGGTAAGAAAGAAAATGATATATTTTCATTTCAGAATGATAAATATGTCATGAATATCATAATTATTTCATTTATATCACATATTATCATTAATATTATTTTTATCACCTTTCAGGTAAGTCATTATTTAAAGAAAAATAACATCACTTTGCGAGGAGGTAGTCCATCGTACACACGAGCGAAGTTGTCGTATCCCATAAGGATTGAAAAGTAAAAACTGGTATATATGAAATAATTACTCTAGAGGTATAATTATGTTATAAATATCATTTATATACTTTGTATCCATCATCATACCCAACCTTGTGATGGGTTAATGGAATGAGGAATGGCATCGGTTCATGAGGCGGTACTCTGTCATACACACGAATGGTGATTGTGTAACACATTTGATGGAATAGGGTGTGTTTTTTAGTCATTACCTTAATTTAGTTACATAAAACTATATTTTTGATACTTTTAATTATTATATAATAATAAATTAATAACATTAGAAGGATTTAGAGGAATAAATAGAACAAAAATTCATAGTTAGGAATTTTACCTCTTCTCGGACCACCTCTTTAGAACTATACCAAATGTATTCATAGAATATATTTTTGACCCAAAAAGGGATTCTTTGATGATTGGATGTAATTTGAGAAGTTAATTTTGCAGTTATTGGCCAAACCAAAAGGGTTTGAAGGTGTTAAGAAGAGATGATAGGGGGTACCTTTTATAGGAGAGGTGAGTGGCACACTTATAATTATTTAAAATAAAAATATATACCCCTGTTTTTTAGATTCCAAAAAGTCAAAAATAGATTATTAGTGAGACTTATACATTATAATTTCTATATAAGGCCACTAAATAGATTTTAGAAAAGTTTTTATATCATTTTAATGCTTATTCTTTTAGTTTAACCCCCTGGTAAACTCATCTCTACCTTAACCGTGGTAAATAATTTTTACTTTTTTTAAAATCCCTTAGGGTAAAAAATTAATTTTATATTATTAGATAAAAAATAATTCTGATTCAAAATATGTAATCTATTTTTCTAAATTTTATTTATATATGTAGTAAATTTTAATTGAAAATTAATCCCTCAAACACAATGAGAATGCATATTTTCAATGAGAAAATGTTCAAAAGTTCACATTGTTTCTATACCAAAATTAAATATGAAAATGATTCCAATGAATTAAATTATATTAATATACATATAATTGAATAAATTTTAGCTTAAAATAAATTAAAAAATATAATTTATCTTTATATATAATTTAAATTAAATGTTAGATTTAATTTAAATTCAGTATTCTTCACTATTCATAGAAAAAATAAATATTTCATAAAAATTAAAAAAAATTAACCTTAGTTAATTTTAATATTATGATTCCAAAAATTAATTTTATTTTATAAATTATGTTTTGAAAACGATATTAAACTGCCCTTTATAAATAAAATAAAAATTTTAAAAAAACAATTTTTTATTGTAAATGATTATTATTTTATTTTTAATAAATAGATAAAAATAATTTTCATAATTTAGTCAGTAATATTGATACATAAAAATTTAATGTCCAGGTTATAATGTTGAGTTATATTTTAGTTCATTTTAACTTGGGGTTTAATGTTCTACAAACTATTGAAGATATTAAATTTAAAAAAATATATTTCTTGAGTTTTTTAAACTTGGTGTTGTGTGTCGCGTACACTATTGAAAATAATTTTTTTTTCTTTTAAAATATAATGTTATTAAATTATCCCCACCTTAAATAAATTTTATAATCACAATTTAAACTTGATCTCGGTAATCAATTTTTTTCATTTGGAAACACCATTACTAAAAGACCAACACCATACAATTGTTAATAAATCATCCTCTAAATAAGAGAGAAAAGGATGTATGAATGTCATCTAGAATACCACATAACTATGTTTCCAAGTATCCGAACAAAGGTGGGAAATGAAAACATGGACATGGGAGATAATAATAACAAACAAGTATTAATATAAAGTGGTGAAGATTATTTATCATAATAAATTTAATGATCAAGAGAAGGTAAACGACCACAAAACCATAAATCTGTGATAATTTAAAAGATCATTTGATTCATCGGATATAAAGGTAATCGGATAAATTTTTTTTTTCAAGATCTTTTTTTATAAAATTTCATTAATTCTTTTACTATCTAAGAATATAAATAAACATATGTACTTAATATATTTATATTTCATATACACAATTTCATACTTTGGTTTTTCTTCGATCAATTTCCAGTACATCTATTACTCTAAGAAATAAATATCCAAAAGTGAATTTTTTTTATACCTAAAGCACTAAAATTCACTTTTAACTGATTGTAAGATCATAATATAATTATAATCCATTCCTTCAATATTTTTATAAAAAAATTAATAGTGTAGATTATCCAATATTCTTAAATCTTCATATGGTGATGTAACACATTAATCTCTACAACCTCATCCAAAGTTCAACTTAAACTATTTCATGAATAGTTTACCTTATGAACCTTCCAAAACATTAAGATCCAAAACATTATATATAAGGTAACTAAATTTATATAATGAACTTATTATTAATCCCACAAAACAATATAAATAATCTTTTAATCGTCAAATACCAAACATGTGAGTACCTTCAACATTTATTCTCTTAAAATAGGGTAATGACATTAATTACCAAAAAAACATATTGAAAAAATGAATGATTCTATATTACTTAAAGAAAACACATATTATTGGATATATTATTTAAATACACAAATGAAATTAAATCCATCAATGATAACATAAACCACTTTTTTTAAAAAAAATCATTCATCAATTTATATTTATTCGGTACTATCTAATTTACTTTATCCATATCAATAATCTACTAATCTCAGCATCATTATCTCAAAAAAAAGAACATTTAAAGGGTTATATTTCCTCCAATAAAGTGTTTTCTAGGAAGTTCATCTTTTCACTGAATCATATTTCTTGGTCATCAGTACCATTTAACATATACTTTCAAATCCATAATCAAAAAGTACAACAGCACAATCCTTATACATTTCATAAATTTCTTAATAGTGATATCATTGATAAAATACTCAAATGAAATAAGTCTTGAATCCAAATATGTCTATATTAATCATTCCACTTTTTTGTGGTAATAGTGTAATCTTGATCGTGATTTATTAGCTACTTTTGTGTTATTTTCCTTAGCTCTTAGGGAATTATTTTTTATACTGCCCCATTTCCTTATAGTTAAATCATTAAAGATTGCAAACCTTTTTCTTTCCCATGAAATTGAAAGCACAATGGCCTTCATCTCCAAACTTGTAGCAAAATTTCATTCCCTTTAAGCAAGTCATAAATAGTTTCATTCCATTATTATCACATTTTATAAAATTCTTCTTTCCTTTCATCCCGTTATCTTTATTTTTCTCTATCATCCTTTTACTCTCTTGTTTCCCTTAAAAGCCATAATACTTATAAAATTCCTTCTCTACCCTGTAAATAGATGATATTATGTCATCATATGATGAGAATTTTTCGGAGACTATTTCACTTCTAAATATTAGCTTAATCCCATCAAGGAAACAATCATTCTATCTCATGGGATTACATGAATTGATGAGGTCCTCATTACTTCTTCTATGATCCATTTATAAATTATATCATAAACTATATTGTATTATATCATTATAAAACATTATTTATAATACCAAAATTAGTGAAATACTTAACATAAATTGAAAATTTTATGTATAGTTAATATTATAATCGTAAACATTGTTTTTTTCGAGGTATCATTATTTTCAAATCCTACATAATGGTTTGTAAATAAAATGTGAATTATCCTTAACATATCCCTAGAGAGTGTCAAACTAGGTGCAAAGAAAGGCCCATTTTCATACACCAGGTGACGATCGGATCAAGCCTAATGCACAATTTCTTACCCCTAGGTATATCTATTCATGAACCATGTCCACTTTTAGTATCCATAAATGGATGTATTTCTAGAAAAAACCACATAATCAATTCCTTACTAAAATATTAGTATATTCTTCTATAATTATCCTCAAATTCTATCATTGGGTTATGTTCCCTAATATATGTTATCTTAAATCTAGCTCCCAAGGTTTATACAAAACTTCCTATGATACCAACTATACTGACCCAAACTCCAATATCCCAAATCTAGTGTATTATTTATTATATTGGAATAAGATATAAGGAATCACATCCTAAAAGATTGAATAGTTTAGCAGTCTTGTTAAACTAGATACATACTTTAAATTCACATTACATTTTAAAACAAAAAACACACAATGTATTTTATTTTTAGTACTCTATTATTTACCTTAGTATATTCCTGCATATCAATCAAAAAATACTTCCTTTTATCCTATGGAAAATAAAACATAATAAATGGATAAGCTTAGATGCTCAGTAAGGGTAATCAATGGTGGAAGATATGAATAAATAAGTCATAATAAATATGTCATGGTAAATAACTAAAACAAAATCCATTTAATCAATAACTTGAGAATAATATGGATAGAATAAATAATGATAAAATAATTCTATATAAATAGTTACATGAGCATAAAACTAAACCGTGGATATTCTAACTAATCGAATAATCACATGGAATATTAATAACTAATTTCATAATGATGTGATACATAGTGATATACTTCTAAAACACATTATTGAGACCATTTTCTAATATACATAACAATGTTGAGGCCTTGTTCCAATGAATATAAATAAATTGGTATGGCATCAGACAAAACCCCATCTAGTTTGTCTCAAGAGACCTAATGATCCATCGTGGGGTTATAGAGGGCATTGACCATCACTTACTAAGTACAATGAATTACTCATGTGAAAATGGTCAAATATAATGCATGTAAACTTTAATATTTAGACTTCAATATGAAATTTAAATAATTTCCCAAATTAATAAACATAATCATAAACCATCCAAAGTAAAATTAATGGTATCAACAAAGTATATCCCTTCTAAAACTGATCATAAACCATCTTGATAAATAATAATATTGATATCATTTTATTATATCCCTATTAAATAATATATAGCATAAAATTATATCTTCTTATATGGAAAAAGATTTTTAAATATCACTTAGGACTATCCTTGAGAAAAATATCCCTTCTATAAAAATAACCCTTTTCATTTTTAAAACTAGAAAATTTATAAAATATTTTCAAAATCATTTCCATTAAAAATAAAATTTAAAAACTAAGAATATCATAATATTAGGGAAAAAATTACTTTATGAATAACCCTATAAACATGAAATGTATTCTCCAAATAAATTATGGTTATAATGGTGGGTAACTTTATACATGTCATATAAGTTAAATTGATCATTACTTTTCACAATAAAAAGGTTAGAAAAGTAGATTGTTTGGAAAATGAAAAAAAATATTCATTTCAAAAAAAAATTAAAAATCAAACACAGGTAAAGAAATTAATATATCATTTAGATAATGTTAAAAAATGAAAACATTTTTAGAAAACATCGTTCAGGAAGAAAATGTATGTTCGACCGAAGAGATAAATAACCTTTTATTTTTTGAAAAACAAAATAATCATTTTATGTACCAAAGAGAGAAGAAAATGGTATTGTTACATGAAAAATTTCATGAATAATGATATTTGAAGAAAATAAATTGATTTTAAGATATAAATATAAAATAATTCTGATAATGGAGACTTAAACAAAAATAGTCTTGAATAATAATGATATAGTGAAATAAACCCTTACCACTTCAGTAACTTTTGAACCATAAACCCCATGAAAGAAAAAAAAATTAATTAAACTTTAAATACCATGAAGATAAATTAGTTAATTATATAACATAAAAAATGGTAGTATACACACCACAAAAAATAAATAAGTTTTGAATGTGTTGTATGTCACATGAAAGTAAATATGAGATGAGAAAATCTTTTCTTGAGTCTGACTAGTCACTTACGTTCTTTATCTTATAAAATAATAAACTTTTGTTAATTATTAAATTTATTAATAAGATTATTAATGTTTATAATACCTTTTATTTCACTTATTAAAAGAATATATATTATTTCATAATCAATTAAATCTACATCGAATGTTTCAATTATTTTTTTCTTATGTTCCAAAAATGAATTTGGTATGTTAAATATGGACAAAGAGGTAATTATTTACACATAATCAAAATAATAATCTGTAAATAATAATAATATTTAAAAATAAATTATAATTTTATACCTGATCATGAATAATTTTTATGAATAAAAATTTGTGTTACAATCATGGAGATGGTAGGTCGTACGTACACATGAGTAACAATTCCATTTTTCAATGATTAATATAGAAATAAGAAAAGTAATACTATATCCTTAAAGAATTATAATAATATCATAAATATTATATTATTTCTCTAAATAAACTTATATATATCATCCATGTGGTTTGGAGATGAAAATAGAGTCACGGCACTTCGTGAAGGTGATAGTCCACACAGACATGAATGATGTTATCATATTTAAGTGAGTGAAAAGGTAATAAATAAAATTATAGATTATATTTTCATAATGATAAATATTTTATTAATATAATAATTATTTCATTTATATCAAATATTATCATTAACTTTATCCTTACCACCTTCTATGTAAAGTGTTAGTGAAATACAATTCACATCGCGTTATGAGGCGGTAGTCTGTCATACACACAAGCGATATTGTCGTATCCTCTTTGAAATTGGAATTAAAAAAGGTATATATGATATAATTACTGAATATATATAATTATTTTAATAATATAATATATATATATATATATTATCTATCATCATACCCAACAATGGGAGGTGTTAATATAAAAATAACTGGCATTGACTCGTGAGGCAATACTTTTTCATTCACATGAAAGATTGTTTTGTTACCCATATGATGGAAATGAGGATGGATTTAGATGATTATATTAACATAATAACACCAAAAAATATATTATATACTAGTTTTATTATATAATAATTAATTAATAATATTTTAAAGGGGTTTAGGAATAAATAAAACAAAAAACACATAGTAAGTAATTTTAAATCATCTCAGACCACCACATTAGGATTATACCTAAATTATTCCAAGAATGGTTTTATGATAAAAACATGGATTATATTATGAGTTTATGAATTTTGGGAAGTTATTTTGGTAAGTATTGGGCAATCAAAAATGGTTTTAATGTCTGAATAATAGATGATGGGGTGATCGTTTATAGGTGATGTGAGTGGCACACTTCTAATTTTTGAAAAGAAAAAAGTGTACCCAAGTGTTTAACATTGTAAAAGGGTAAAAAATTAATTATTATAGATAATTATTCAGTATTTGGTCTAAATATGGCCATATAATATATCTTTGACAAGTTTTTATGTCATTGTAACATTTATCTTTTTAGTTTAACCCCTGATAACCCATTTTTACCTTAACTGTGGTAAATAATTTTTTCTGTTTTTACTGTTACAAATGGTAAAAAATAAAAATTTCCATATTAGATAATATAGATTATTATAATTCCAATTGTTTAATCAATTTTTTCAAATTAAATTCACATAAGTAGAAATAATTAATTTAAAATTAATCTCGCAGATGGGATGAGAAAGTGGGTTTTCAAAGAGAAAATGTTCAAAGGATTGCAAAGATTCTACTAAAAAATAATTTTTAAAATGATTAAAATAACCGAAATTGGAGTAATAGATATATAATTGAACTAATTTTACATTAAAACCAATTAAAATAAATAATTTAAATTTATAAATAATTTAAATGAAAAGGAATATTTTAATTAAAATTCAGTACTTTTCACTATTCCTCAAAAAATGGATATTTTATAAAAATCCCAAAAATGAACCATAATATAATTTTGATATTATGATTTAAAAAAGTAATTTTATTTTATCAAATAAATTTTCTAAAATTGGTAAAAATTAATATTAAATTACGTAAGCAAAGCACAACTAAAATTTCCTTTATAGAAAAGCGTTTTTATGAAATCATTTTATTTTATTTTAAATGATTATTATATTATTGTTTTTAAATAGATATATATAAATTTTATATTTTATTTAATACTATTTTTAAATTAAAATTTAGTAGCTCGGTTATAACAATATACTATATTTAGGTTCATTTCGACTCAGTGTTGCGTGTTCTGCAAGCTACCGAAGAGATTAAATCTAAAGAAATATATTTTGTAAGTTATTTAAGATCAATGTTGTGTGTAATGTATGCTATCAAAAAAATTATTTTAAAATATTATGTGTTATATTTTATCAACAATTTTAAGTACCAAAGAGATTGAAATGGTACTATTACCTGAAAAAATCATGAATAACCAAAGAAAAACAAAATGTGAGGGTTTCATTATAAAATAATCAAATAATTTAATTCAACAGAAATTGAAGCTTAAGAAATTAAAATTAAAATAAACTAAAACATAAAAATATTACTTCTTTGGTCAATTTTGAATTAGGTTCATAAAATAACTTGTGTCTCAAAGAAGGAAGTTTGATATGAAACCCTTACAAATTTTGAATCATTGATGTGAGATTAAATAAATGGGGTTATTATGTTTAACTAATGTAGATCCCCACATATACAAGTGTAAATATAACATAAATCAATAAAAAGTCATTTCAATCATAATTTTTTGCACAATATAATCAAGGATGTAGTCGTATAACCCAATGAATGGAAATTGAGTTAAGAAACCCTTTACCTCGCACTTCCCTTTAATTGGGAAATATTTAACTTCTTCTACAGTGGTTTTAAAAATCCTATTAACTTATAAAAAATTATATTATTATTTATAATATCATATATCATCCTTTTATAACATTTTATTATGTATTCATTAATAATCCTTCATTATAACTATTGTTTGGGGTGTTAATTGCCTTGTTTTCTCCAACACATTTCGCCAAGAAGGTTCTGGATCTTGAAAATAGATTATACCTCTATCATATCTATAATGATATTAATTTATAATTATAATTTTTTCATTACATATATATTTATAATCATTATTAAATTATGAACATGGAGAATGCATCACATCGCTTCATGGAGACAATAGGTCGTACGTATGCTCGAGTGACGTTATCATTTCATTCACTAGTGAAAAGGTAAGAATGATGATTTTGTATTAAATTTAAAAAATTAAATATCATGATATATATATATATATATCACATATATTCATTAAAATTATCCTTTTTTTCTTTCATGTAAATTGTGAATGAAAAAATGAATCACATTGCTTCGTGAGGTGGTAGTCTGCCAGACACGCGAACGACGTTATCGTATTATCTATGGAATGTAAAGTTAGAAGGTATATATGATTTTAACATTAAATAAGTATATTAATATCATAAATATCATATATAAACATTTTACATATCATTATAAACATCCAAGATAAATAATGATGGAAAACGAATTGTGCTAGTTCGTGTGGCGATAGTCCGTCGTACACAAGATCAGCAGTTTCATTTTCCATCTGAGGGAGTAGGAGATGGTTGTAGGTAATAGACTTAACATAAAAACACATAATTATATGGAATATAGTAAGTTTATTATATTATCTTGGTTTAGTGCTATTTTAATGATGTGTATGAAGAAATAAAACAAAAGGCTTAGTTAAGGATGTTACTTCTTTTTCAAACAACTTCTTTTGGTTTGCACTAAAAGCCTTCCTAGGTTATCTTTATAGCCAAAAAATGATTATATGATAATTTTAGGGAATTCAGTATTTTATTTAGTCATATACTTACATAAACAATTTTTTTTTTGAATTTTTAATAAGAGAGGAGATGGGTTGGCCTTTTATAAGTGAGGTGAGTGGCACAATTGTAATTTTTAAAAATAAAAAGGTGTATCCACATTATTTACATGAAACAATGATAAAAATGGTCCATTATAAAATATTAGAGGTTATAATATCTAAATATTTTCATAAAAAAAATTTGTATAATTTTATAGGTCATTTTATCCCTTATCCTTTTAGTTTAACAACTTAGTAAACTCATTTTCACCTTCACTGTGGTGATAAATTTTTACTGTTTTTATTATTCATTATGGTAAAAAATTATGTTGAACTTATTAAAAAATATAAATTATTCAGATTAAAATTATTATATTCATTTTTATAAATTCCATTTATATAATTTTAAAATTTTAATTTAAAATTAAACCCACATATACGACATGAAAAAGGTTTTATAAAAAGAAAATGTTCAAAAGCGTAAAAATAATTATAAAAAAATAAATATTAAATTGATTAAAATGACCAAAATTGGGTTAAAATGTGTATAATGGAACTAATATTACATTTAAACCAATATCAAAACAATTTTTATGTTTTTAAATTCTTCAAAATAAATGAAAATTCTTAATAAAATCTGTTATTTTAACTATTCATCGAAAAATATTGTTTTTAAGCGTAAAACTGGATTTATTATAATATCTTATATAGAAAACACATAAGAATAGTTTTAAACATATTATTTAATATATAACATATATATTTTATTACCAAATATTAATTATTTAATTTAATGAGATAAAACATATTTTTATGCGTAAAAATATTTTTTTTAAATAATTTACTTTATTTTCAAGTAGTTTTTATTTTAATTTATCATTAATTGGTCACCAAAGTGTTCATTTTACATACATGTTAATAACATATATTTTCATAATTTAGTTAATCAAATTCATATCTTCCATTATATTGAATAGGCTATAACTTTTATATGAAATTATAATTTTTTTATAGTATGTCGAGTTTTGTTAAATCTTGGTATTCCAAGTAGTGCTATCTATCAAAGAAATTAAAATTATTTGAATAAAATATTTCATAAAATATAAGGGTGATATAATGATTATCTGTCATGGAATAACCTGGGTGTTGGATTTTCATAAGTGATCTGACCTAAGAGGTGATAATGGGGCATAACAATCTTCATAGACTTGAACTAGGACATAGTGTGAGGATATATTGGCCTTGTGTCCTAACTCGTGGTAATGTTAGAATGTTATGGCCTTATAGTATGATCATGAGATATTTGGGGCACCATTTGTTTACGGCATAACCCAATTCATGTTATACTTTTGGTGGTTTTGGAATATATATGGTGACCTTGGGGCTGACTCTACTTCATGACTTCAATTATTACTACATTTGAGACATTAATCCAAAGTAGGTATATTCGACAGTTATGGTGGATTATTTATTTCATAACCAATCCATATATGATTTTATGTTGTTTTCTTACATGTTTATTCATTACCATGACAAAAAATCATTCATTATCACTCTTGTAAATAATGTATTGGAGGTTTTCTATTGGGTTTATACTCACACCC
This sequence comes from Viscum album, assembly GCA_963277665.1. Classification (NCBI taxonomy): domain Eukaryota; kingdom Viridiplantae; phylum Streptophyta; class Magnoliopsida; order Santalales; family Viscaceae; genus Viscum; species Viscum album. The sequence continues at coordinate 1,160,461,389 of OY728143.1, read as the reverse complement.
TACATAGAAATCTCAATGTCTGTGAAAACTTCATGAATAAGGATATGGGTAAGGGAAGGACCCCATAGACAAGGAGCTATGAGATATAGCATGGCGATCAAAGGTGGTACTGGTAGATACTCTAAATTGATGTTTTAGTGTTTTATTTACTTACCTTCCTTTCCCACACTCTTTTTTGACATGCCAATTTGTGGATCCCAGGTTTATAATTTTTTATAACTTGAGAATCTTACCATGATATTGGTATACCATTGCTTATTAATTCCACTATGTTGTCTCATCTTATTATTTTCCTTACTGATATAGAGGGTAGTGTCTCTCCATTAATGGTTTTTGGACTCTTAATACTAGTAAGAAGCCTCTTGTATATGGCGAGACGTTTATGAGTCTATGTGACGCTCTATATTGAATTTGGTGTCTCTGATTGGGGAGTTACAATAAATATTTAATAATACTTTACTGAGGGATGAATAACTCTTAGTTTTAATATAATCTTGATATTAAGATAATAAAGGTTTTTTTATTTTTAAAAAGTAATTTTGATAATATTTTTAACCATGGGATGGATAATTGATTCACAATAGTTTTAGTGAAGTTCATCACATTTTTTGGATTATGTTATATTTTTGTGGGTGTGTGATTTTATATAATTTTAAAGTTAAATATAATGCTAATTATTTGAAGGATATATGGTTTCCATGTGTTTAAATGTCTTGGAGATTCAAATGGTTTTTTAAAGGTATGTTATAGATACCATATGACTAGGGTATAAAAATATATGGGTAAATTATTATATGAATGAATAATTTTGTTTGAAAAAAGATAAGAAACTTGATATATCATAAGAGAGTAAGGTGGATTTCATATTTGATGTTATATCCTAAATTGTGAATATGTTGAGAATACCCACACCTACTTTTTTCAATGATTAATAGTTAAAATTATTGGGAATAAATTTATTTAATGTGGATAATGTAACACCTTGAGATTATAATATATGATTACCTTTAAATAAGTTAATGTGCTCTATATCTTTCTCCACACACAACATCTAACATAAATGAAACTGTGATACATTTAGATAAAAATATAAATATTAAGTAAGGTCAATAAAACCTATATTTTAATTTATAAGGAATAAATAAAAGCATCTAATTTATAAAATATTTATTTAAATCAATATAATGGTCACATTTTATACATATAAAATTCAACTGATATAACTAAAACAAATAACATAATCATTTTATTCTTAAAAATGTATTTTTCTAAAGATTTCAATTTTATGCAATATGAAATTATATTTCGATAAAATTTTGATTAATGATGATAAAAAATATTTTATTTTCATAATTGGTTAATGATAATTTAATTAGTAAATGATAGGAAATATGAATCAGAATAGTTAATATTCTAAAAAAAACTATTTTCATAAATAAATTTTTTCATTATATTTTATAGTTTTCTTTAAAAGTTAAATTTATAAATTCTATTATTATAAATTTAAAAAATTAACATTATTTTTGGATTAAATATTTAAATATTTCCTTAAGATGAATTTTTTAGATTTTTCAAAAAAATTGATTTTAAGGTGAATAGTGAAAAATATAGTTTTTACAAATAACATCACTTTTTTAACATTATTAGTATATATTTTTGAATGGTAAATTCATGAAACCTTTTTTCTAATAACAGAAAAGTATTATATAAGTGACTTTATAATTTTAAATAAACACTCATATTTTACATTTTAGAACAAAAGTTATATTTTTCAAAAAACTATTTTTAATACATTACAGATTTTCTATTTTAAAATTTTATCACTTTTAGAAAATTAAAATAGTAAAATGGATTTAAAATTTGGAATCACTAGGTCCAAATTATGTAATAAGAACCATATTATTTTCAATCATAAAGGACAAATTATTTTGGTAAAAAAAAGTTACCAAGGTAAAAATAAAAATGGTTGAAAAGGGTTTAACCAAGAGGGAAAGACCATAAACATGTCTAAAATATAACTAATTTAGATTTCACTATATATTATCCATAATAAAATATTACGTTAATAGTGTGTCTCACTTAAAAACCCAAATTAAAATGAAAAACATTGATATATTTTGAATAGTAAATATGACTATTAAAACTTATCTATTAAATTAGAAAGTATAAATAGTAGTAACCAAAATATGAAATATGTGTATAATGAAAATAAATGAAACTTCTAATTCTAATTAAATTTAATTATTATAGTTAAAATAATAATAAAATCACTTTATATTTTGATATAATTAGTGTTTTATTTTAAGAAACAAAGTATATTATGATTAAATAATAATAAAATATATAGATAATATGAATAAAATATTACCAATAAATTAATTAGTAAATTATATGAAATAAGAATAAAGAATATTTATCATTTTAAAAATCTATATTCCAACATGATCAATTTTTTACTATATTTTTTTATTTTATTTAAATATTGAATTGTTAAATTTTATAAATTTAATTTGAAAATTTTAAAATCATTTATGTATTAATGATAATAATATAATCTTGAGATAAATGTTTATATTTTTCTAAAAATATTGATTTTTTGGTGAATAGTTCATAGTACTGTTTTTGTAAAAAACATGACTTATATAAAATTATTAATACAAAAGTAAGAATTATAAATTTATGAATCATTTTTCTAAGACAAAATATTTTTTCATAAGTTAATTTACAATTTAAAAAAATATTTGATAAACTCATATTTTACATTTTATAATGTAAGTTATATTTTTCAAAAAAAATTATTTTTAATACATTATAAATGTAGTTTTTAGAAATTAATTTTTATCTATTTTAAAATTTTAATTTAAAAAAATATTTAAAATTTGGAATCATTATCTCTAAATTATATAATAATAATGATTTTATTTTTTAAAAAATAAATTATCAATTACATAGGTAAAAACAAGTTACCGTGGTGAAAACTAAAATAGTAAAAAACTATAACCTTAGAGGTAAAGGGAATGACATGTTTAAAACATGTTTTTAATTGAATTTTGGAGTTGTTTTATAACCTTTTCTCTTATTTAATCCATTGTTTATCAATTTTTGATCCACTTTCCATGATATTTAATTCCCTTTATTGAAACGTTATGGGTATTTACAAAACTTTCACTCAATTTCACTTATAAAAGGGGCACTCGTATCCTCAAATTCCCCTCAGAAAACAAAACATCTTAATTTTATACAAAATATTCTAAAACATATCCTTCACACTCCTAGACACCTTAAGTAGGTTTTGGTCTTCTTCAAAGTCCATCCCTCAAAGTTTAAACCCCCTTCATAAAAGAGATAATCCAAGAAGTGAGGTATAAGTTCCTAACCTGCCTTTCTCTTTCATGTTTAGTTATGTGATTTTATTCTTCCTAAAATTTTATTTCACCATATTAAAATGAAATCATAAATATAAATATTATAATGGTATGTTATTTTACTTATGGTTCAATCATTAATTACCCTCCCCTTTTACATTAAGAAAAATAAAAATGTAAATTTTTTATTGTGCGGACTACCGCCTCCACGATGCAATGTAGTTCTTCTATCACCACCTTAAAAGGTGGGTCATAATAGTGAATTTAATATATATTTATGATATTAATAATATATTTTAGGTTCTGAAATTATAAACCATATTACTCCTTTACCCCATTTTATGGATGACAAAATCATCATCCATGCATTCATGTGGACTACCACATCCATTGAACGATCGATTTTCATTTTTCATTTCATCACCACCTTATATGGAGGGTTATGAGAATGGTTTTAGAGGGTAAATATTATTTTTATGATATCATTAAGTTTATGATTTGAAATATTTGTGAACCTATTAATTATATGACTTACAAATGATTATCATTAATTCAATTGTTTAAAAGAAGCATAATAAGATGAAAATATTTAATTCATATTAGGTAATATTTTCATATCCCTTAATTATTATTTTATTTAATTTATAATTCTAATATATCACATTTTTAAGTAATAAAAGATATATTTATGCTATTACTGCATTGATATTATAATTAAATCACCTCATATTCATAAATAATCATGGCATGTTCATGATTGTGTTGATTTTTCCTTGTGCCTAAAAAATGCTATGAAATTATATCATGGATGATTTTGAAAATGTAATTAATGAAAAAATATGATATAAATATGTAAAAAAAATAATGTTTCCCTATAAAATATACACCAATATTAACTCATTAATTAATAAAAAATCCTTCATAGGTTGAAAATCATGAAAAAATATTCATTATCGATTTCATCTTCTAGGATAATGACTAAAGTACTCATGAAAGGAAATTCAAACTTCATAAATCATTATAAATCATTTCTTATGATTACATCAATGAAATTTTAATGTTTAATATTTGAATAATAATGAATACTGAAACCTCTCATATGAAACTAGTATAAATGGTCAAAACTATAAACACCCCCTATGGGAAAAATAAAAAAACTAACTAATATATATGTAGAAAATAGTGGTAAATTCAAATTATAAATATATTTAGCTATTAATATAGTTAAAAAATTAGTAATTAATATATTTATATTTCTTAAACATTAATTTAGAGTGAATCTAACTAATCAGAAAAATAATTTAAGGGTTTTATATCCCAAATTTAATTTCTTGATTTGTATTTCATATCATGAACTATACCATCATTGATATGGTGTAAATACTATATAATGAATTTATTTTACCATATCCATGAAACTCATGGGGTTTGAAGAGACATGTGATTTTCTTTCTTTAAATATATTTCAATTAAAATGATACTACGGTCCTAAGTTACTTTGTTAGGTTAACCACCTTCATGGAGATAAAATGATTCTTCTTGAAAATTTTCATTCCAATATTAATTTCTTCCAAGCTAAGAATATTTTTAATATTAAATTTTTTCAAAAAAATAAAATAATATTTTTGAAAACATTATTTAATTTTTATGACTCCATTAAAAAATATTACTTTAAAAGTGAAATTCTTCTAAGTATTTTCAATTCCCTTTTTGAAAACATTATGTCATCTCCAAGTCTCTATTATTAATGATTTTTTTTAAAATAAAAAATTTAAAAAAATATTTTCACTTTGAATTTTTGAAAACATTATGTCTTTCTCAAGTGTCCATTATTAAATATTATTTCATAAATAAATATTTCAATGTATTTTCACATCTTCGTTTGTATAACCATTACGTATTTTCAAGGATATTTTATTTGGAAATATTTATATTAAGGTTTTTAAAATTCTTCTCTTTCCTTTCAAAAAAAGAAATGAAAGTAATTTGCACTTCATATTTTATAACATTGTTTGAAATGTTTTGTGAAAACTTTTTTGTATTCAATTATACTTTTCCTAGAAGTTTTTTCACTCATTAAGTAATGTTTTGATGATCCTATATCTTGTATTATTATGTGATTCCTTTTTTTAAATGATATTTTTTATATCCTTTTATATCTTAAGTATATGTTATATGATGTTTTTTGGAAAGTTTAAGAAGCACATTCTTTCCCAAGGGTTATTTAAGATATGATGATGATTGATTTTAATTAGAAAACATGTGTATTGATGGTTAAAGGATAAGTTATCTATTATTATATAATTTATTGGTTTAATATTTCATCTCATAAGATTTTTATTCATGTACATAATGAGTTTGTTCACATAGGTGTGGGCATGATGGGTTTTCTCACATTTTTTGGCATGGACATAATTAGTTTTTCACATTGGTATAGGAATAATGAGTTCCACAAATATTTTCTTATTCTTATGGTTGTTCCATATTTTCAAATTATTTTTTATGTTATGAAAAATTTCCAAGATTCATTTGATTTTCATGAAATTCCAAGTTTTCATAATTAGGCCTTATTTTCAAACTTATTCTACACCATCAAATCGGGCTCAAATGTTTTATCATTATTAATGTTTCCTGAGACATTTCATAACTTTTACAATTCATTAATGATCTTTTTATGATATTATATTTATATATAATGTTTTATGATTATCATATATGTCCTTATAGTATTTTATTTATACATTTATTTATATTTTATGTTCTCTTTCATGTTTATAAACTGAGACATTATGATATGTTTTTATCTTAATGGAAGTCTCGGATCACCACTTTCTTATGTTTCCATTATTCGGGTTATTAAGATGATTATATTATGTGATATTTCTAAAAATAAATCTACAATTAAAATTTTAGGGAGAAATATTTGTGGATGTTTTAAAATAAATTTTTTATGTTACTAATCTACAAGACACTAGACCTTTAGGTCTTTGGGTTATGAAACCAGTTATGAAATGTATTACTTAAATCATGATATTTATGTATTATTTATGTAATTTTTATATTGGTATCTTTAGTTGGTATCATAAAAGTTTTTAGTTATTTTTGGAATTTGTTTAGTGAACTCTTGAAAAAATCCAATGGAAAAGTTTAGGGGATGATTCTAAGTATATGATAACATCTTGATGATTTAGAAAAGCGTAGATTGTGTGATTATCCTATTAATTACATCCCCATAAGATGAAACCAGTAGATATAAGATCTGGAATATATGTACCTGGGGGTAATTACCCTAAAATGGAAATTTGTGTATTAACTCGATTATCACCTGGTGTATGACAAATATGCCTAACTACAGACCTAGTATAATAATCCTCAGGGATATGTTATAGTACATCATATGAATTTTATGCACCTCTAGGAAGGATTTGTTTACTAGTTAATTTGAGTGATTAGGTTGATAAGTATGAGATAATAAAACTTAATGTAACCTAGGTAGAATCAAGGGAGTTGTAAGAAAAACCAAGTATGACATTGTTGAAATGAAAGAATCGAAGGTTGAAATGAAGGTTTCATTAGAGAAGACGTATTATGATTGAACTTTCATATTAATATACTTTAATTATTTAGGACATTATCATAACCATTTTTTTAGTATTTTGTTAAATAGAGATCAAAAAAATTAAGATATAAAAGGTACACCCTAAGAATTCTTAATAATAAAATTTGGGGTAAGTAGTTTTCTAGTCTTACTAAGGATAACAAGGTCTATATATCAGTAGAAGATATATTTTGAGTTTATCAGAGATATCTAAGATTATTCCTTTATAAAATGATAATTAAAATTACGAGGTCGTGGTTTATTTTAGAAAGAAAGGATGTGATGACCTGAGCTTTTTCTATATATTATCCTTAAATAAATATTATTTTAATAGGGTGTCTCACACATAAAAAAATTAAAATGAAAAACATTGATATATTTTGAATAATAAATATGACCAATAAATATTAGTCATTAAATTAGTATGCATCAATATGAGGGACCAAAATATTAAATATTTGTATAATAAAAATAAATACTACTTTTAATACTAATTAAAAAAATAGTATAGTAAAAATAACTAGGAAAATCATTTTATATTTTTATAAAATTAGAGTTTTATTTCAAGAAACTAAATATATTATGATTAAATAATAATAAAATATATTGATAATGTGAATAATATATTTCCAAGAAATTAATTATCAAATTATAGGAAATATGAATAAGGAATTGTTAACATTCTATAAACTTATTTTCTAATATGATCAATTTTCCCCTATATTTTGGATTTTTATTTAACTATTTAATTATAAACTTTTATAAATTTAAATTGAAAAAATGAAATTCATTTTTTCATTAATCATAAAAATATAATCTTAATATAAATTTTTGGTATTTTTTTAAAATGATTGATTTTTATGTAAAAGTGGAAAACACCATTTTCACAAATAACATGAATTTTATTACATTAGAAGTATACAAGAATAAATTTAGAATTTATGAAATCTATTTATAAGAACAAAAAAATTTATAATATTTTAATTTACAATTTTAAAAATGTTTTTTCTATTTTATAAACTCATATCTGACATTTTAGAATTTAAGTTATATTTTTTAAAAACAATATTTTTAATATATTATATGTTTGGTATTTTAAAATTAATTTTTATGAATAAAAAATTAAGTAAAATAAAATTGATTTAAATTTTTTAATATTTTGGTCCAATTTATAAAAAAATGACCACTTTATTTTTTGGCGGAAAGGATAAATGTCCAAGGTATAAACTAGTTATTATAGAGAAAATAAAAATATTAAAAGGGGGGAATCATATAATTAAAAGGAATATAATGTTTAAAACATGTTTATAATTGAATTTAGGAGGTTTAGATAAACCATATCTCATTTACACTACATTATTTCTCAATTTTGGAGACACTTTCCTTGAGAGTGACTTCCCGTTATTAAAATGTTTGGGTATTTACAAAAATGTTTCTCATATTCACTTATAAAAGGGGCTCTCATAACCTCACTTCCACACACATAAAAATATATTAATTTAAGCCCAAAATATAAAAAACTAGTCCAACACACTCCTAGATACACTAATTATGTTATAGTATTCTCAAAATATTATCCCTCAAAGGTTTAATCCCCATCGCAGTGGAGATAATTCAAGAAATGAGGTATAAGTTTCTAGCCTCTCATTTTTTTACTATTTTTTTATGTGATTTTATTATTACTAAAATTTCATTTAACCAAATAAAAATGATAACATTATTATCATTATTATACTAGTATGTTATTATAATTATTTTTCAAGCATTAACCACACTCCCCTTTTACATTAAGAAAAACAAAAACATGAATCAAGGGTTGTGTGGACTACCGCCACCACGATACAACCATCTTATAAGGATGGTCCTCATGAGGAATTTAATATATAATTATTATATTTATAAAATAATTATATTCGGAAATTATAATACATTTTACTCATTTTCCCTATTTTATGGAAAATGAAGTCAACAACCATGCGTACCTGTGGACTACCGTCTCCATAGAACGATCGATTTCCATTTTTCATTTCACAACTGCTCGACATAAATTGTCATTAGAATGTATTTAAAGTATAAATATTAATTTTTTGAAATTATTAAGTTTATGGTATGACAAATTGTAGAACATATTAATGATATGACTAAAAAACTGTTATTAGTATTTCAATCATTTAAAACAAGCTTATTAAGAAAAAAATATTTAATTCAAATTATGTAATATTTTCATATCCATTAATTATTCATATAATTACTTTATAATTTTTATATATCATAGTAATATATAATAAATGTTATTATTATTCTATTTTTTTAATGATATTACATCAAAATTACCTCATAATCATCAATAATCATGGTATCTTCATGATTGGTTCGGTTTGACGACCTACTTGAAGAATGTTATTTTATTATATCGTGGATGATTATGAAAATTTAATTAATGGTATAATATTATATTAATATATAAATAATTTGTTTTGTTACATAAATGATACACCAATACATAATTTATTAATTAAGAAACCACCCTTCTCAGGTTGAAAATAGATGAAAAATATTCATTGTTTATTTCATCTTCTAGGATAAAGACTAAAGTAATAATTAAAGGAAATTAAAACTTAATTCATCATTATAGTTCATAAAATATAATAAAATTAATTAAATTTTAATGATTAACTTTTGAATAATAACAAATACCAACACTAGTCCTATGAAATTAGTACAAACGTTCAAAAATATAAACACTCAATGTGGGGAAATATGAAAAAACGGACTAACATACATGTAGATAATGGTTATAAATGAAAATAATAAATATTTTTAGGTATAAATATTGTTATTAAAGTAATTATTAAGATATATATGTCTGTTATAAAGTATTTTAGAGTATATCTAGATAATAGGGGAAACAAGGAAAGGGTTTTGTGTCTCAAATTTAATTTATTGAGACACGTTTCTTATTTTGAACCATGAAATCGTTCATAACATTTGATTAATTACTAATGAATTTATTTTTCCATATTTATGAACTTTTTGGGATTTTAATATCCATATCACTTTCTTTCATTAAATTTATTTTAATTCAAATAATACCAAGTTCATAAAGTTCTTTATTAAGTCAACTCCCTCCATTGAGTTAAAGTGACTCTTCATGAACTTTTTATTTTCCAATATTGATGTATTACTCCCTAATAAAAATTTTATAATTAAAAATCTACCAATATTCAAATCAAATTTTAAAAAATTTATTTCTTTTTCAACTCTAGATTATTAAATATTATTTTAAAATTTTATGTTTTTGATGTAATTTCACTTTCATTTTTGAAAACCTCTTCTTAAAGTATAAATTATTAAATATAATTTTAAAATAAATGTTTTCAAAAAAATTATTAATTCCCCTAATTAAATATTTTATGACTTTATCAAGTCTCCATTATTAAATATTATTTTAAAATTAAAGGTTTTCAATGTATTTTCCTAGCTTCTTTTAGGTAAACATTATGTCTTTTCAATGATGTTTTATTTGAAACTCTTTATATTATGGTTGTCAAAAGTCTTCACTTTTATTTATCAATTTTTTTCAAAATTAATATGAAATATATCATTTATGACAGCTTTTGAATAGTTTTTTGAAAATTTACTATGTTTTCAATTCTATTTTTCCTCCAAGGTTTATCACTAATGAATTCATATTTAGATCATCCTCTAAATTTCATTATGATATGATTATATTTAGAAATATTTATATTCTATATCCTTTGATCTCTAATTTTTATTTTATGTAATGTTTTTATGGAAATTTTAAGAAACTAGTTCTTTTTTCTTGATTTATTTAGGATATAATGATGATTGATTTTAATTAGAATATATATGTATGGATGATGATCGGTGGAGTTATATATCACACTTCAATGCATTAATTTATACTTATATATCATGAGATAGTCAGGCACGGAAATAATGATATTTCTCACATAGGAATATGCATGATGGGTTTTATCAAATGTTTATGTGGGTATGTAATGATCTTTTTCACATAGGAATGGGAAAATGGGTTTTCTCAAAAAAAAATACAATGTATATAGTTTTTTCATAATTCCAAGTTTTTTTTAAAGTAATGAAAAAATTCAAGATGTACTTCATTTCCATGAAATTTCATATTTTCATGATTATTCCTTATTTTTAAAAGTATTCCACACCTTTAAATAGTTATTACAGGTTTTAGGATTATTAATATGTATTTTGATACATTTAATAACCTTTACTCTGTCCTAATGATATTTCCATGATCTTATATCTGTCTATAATATTTTATTTTTATCATATATAGCCTTATGATATTTAGTTTAGATGTTTATATATTCCTCATGTTCTCCTTCATGTTTATGATCTAACACATTATGGTATTTTTTTCTCCTACTGATCATCTAAGATCAAGCCTTTCTTATGTTTTCATTCCTTAGGTAATAAATATGATTATATCATGTGATATGTCTAAAATGATTATTGAGAATCATTTTTATGGATATATTCTTTCATTTTTTATAAAATAAAAAGTTTATGAAGTTAATATCCAAGACACTAAACCTTTAGGTCATTGGTTTGTGTGAATGGTTTTGAGATGTGTTACTAAAATAATGAGATTAATGTATTATTTATGTCATTTTTAGCTTACATCAATTAATAAAAAAGGTATGTGAAGGAGTTTTTGAGTACTTTCACAACCTTATCCTTCCCCTATCCATTATTTATCAATTTTATAGATACTTTACTTGATAATAACTTTAAATTTTTGAAAAAAATAGTATTTACAAAAAACTCATCCCTTTTCACTTATAAAGGGGGAACTTCTCTCCTCACTTACCCTCACATATTATCCCACTTATTTTATCCCAAAATTTACATGGCCCTATTCTCAACACTCATGTCAATCTTAATGTGTTATTTTCTTCTCTAATGACCTTCCTTAAAAAGTTTAACCCCCTTCACAAAGGAGATAATCCAAGTAGAGAAATATAAATTTATAACATCTCTTTTATATTTTATATTTCTTTATTTGAACTTCTTCTTAATAAAATTTCATTAAATCATATTAAAATGATAAATTTAGTGTAATTTTTATAATTATATGTCATTATAATAATGTTAAAATCATTAACCACCATTACCATTTCCTCTAATAAAAAATAAACTATTATTCATGTGTTGTTCATACTACCACCTCCACTATGTAAAGTGTTTTGTTTTCCTTCACCACCTTAAAATGATGGTCCTAATAAGTAATTTAATATATAATAATTATATTTATGACATATTTACGATTATGAAGGGATAAACCATATTAATCCTTTTCTCTATTCTATGTAAAATGAAATCATCATCCTTGTATATGTGTGGATTACAGAATCCATGAAACGATTGATCTTCATTTTTCATTTCATCATAAACTTACATGTATGGTGGTGAAAATGGGTTTAATAGATAAATATAATTTTTATGAAATTATTAGGGTTATACAAAGAAAAATTATACATATTATTTTTCGTTTTCATCACCACATTTCTATTTTAATAATTACAAACACTCTTTAAAGTGTTTAATGTTTTCATTTATGTTTTTGGGAGCTAAGCCAAATGACATCAGGTTTAATCCTTGAAGGAACCTTGAATAATCCTTGAATAAGACTTAATGGAATTTTTTAAGTTCTTTATTGAAGTTTGCAGGTCAATAGAAGGATTTTTAATCAATTCGAGGAGCTAGTTTATGAAACCTAAGGTTTTAGGTAGCATCGGCCAACTGGTCGAATACCTAAGAGAATCCCCAAGTAGAGGATCCCCACTAGCTACCCGATAGTGCAGCACAAGCTAGCCAGTGTTCATGGACAATATTAGTGATTTTATTATTTCCTCACTAGATATATTCCAAGATAACACCATCCATCTTGTGGCTTTAAAAAACTTTAGTGCAGCAGAAGGTACCACATTGGCTACCCAGTGGAGGACATCTAGTAACCGATGGAGTCAGGGTAATACTAAAGTGAATTCATTTATTATAGTTAAAATTTCCTTTAAATCAGTATTAAATGGATTAATAACACTCATAGAATTATAATATATTAATAAATTATTTAATGTTTATAAATTTACCTATCGGTGTCCTTGGAAACTAACCTTATGATCCATTCCCCAATGCCAACACTCTACTATCTCCAATTATCTCTTAAGTTCTCTATTTTTCTAAATCGTAACTTATAATTTCTAGAATGTATGAAAAACTTAATATATTATCATTATCATATTTATTCCCAATATATCCTAGGGTTATACATATTGTTTTAGAGAATTGAGACAGTACAAAAACATGATTACATATAAGAAATACTCTCCTCTTCATTTTTCTTCTAATATTAGCGATCAATGCCATTAAAGTGAGGGAATTTTATTCTATATACATTTCTATTAGAAATTTAGGGGAATATTATTTTTTTATGTTTCTATATTTCCTATTAAAGATATAGTTTCTATTTCAATTCCTTTTTTTATAACCAAAAAATAATTGGACTTTTAGAAACTTTCCTACCTTTAAATACTAGGTACTAACACAATAAATCCTCAACCAATTGAGGTAGTTCATGTTCGGGATCTTCTTGAGTAATTTATTTTCTTACTTATGAAATTATATTACTTATATTCTTTATTCATTTTCATTTATTTATCTCATTCATTCATACATTTAATCAACTTTCTAATCTATCAAATACTCTTAATAACATATTCATGTTATGAATCACTATTTATATATTCTTGTGATTTTATAAGAATATTATAAATCTTTAAAATTTTATTCTTTTATTCTTATATTCAAAAAAAATATTACATTAATTATTTTAAAGATAATTTTTTAATATTTATTACTCTTTTCATTTGATTTTAATTTCATAAAATGCATTCCACCCCCACCCCCCCCCCCACCCATTTCCATTTTACCCTACAATGATCTATATTTAGAATCTAAGTAGTCAGGAATTAATTAATTTATTCGTTTTAAAATTATTTCAAAGAAAATATTCAAAATAATTAATTTATTTTGGATAAAAGATATTTTTTAAATGGATTTTCAAAAAACTAATGGGGCACGAGAACGAAACTCAATGGTTCACGTTATGTTTTTTAGGGCAACAATTATAGTTATTAGAAAATATCATGTTTACCTTTCTTAGATATATTATTTATATCGTATGTAAAAATATTATCTATGGAAATATTATAACTACTAAAAAATAAGATAAATGGACCACTGATGATATTTATTATTTTAAATTAGATATAAAATCAACAAATTCTTTGCATTGTGGTTTGGACCAACATGAATTTAATTTTATTTCTGCATGTAAAATGGATTATGAAAATTGGAAACTCCAAGTAACCCATGAAGAACCTAAAAAAGTAAAAAATATTCATTTAGATATGTTTATACAAGACTTTTTAAGTCTATTTATTCTTCCATGTGAATATATCATTGAAATGTTTATTCGTTTTATAGATATTTGTAATGGGTGAAACTCCCTTTGTGTTTCACTTTCCACAAAAAAATTATTCAAGGAATTCCTTTAGGTTTTAACAAGAAATTGGGGACCCAATATATAATGACCAATACTTTACACACATAGATATTACTTTAAAATTGAATAATAATCATTACAAAAATATAACAAAACCATGATAGGGCTATATTGGGATAGTGTATTTAGAAACTGGGAAACATAAACAACAGTTTGATAAGACATCTACATTATCTCTCACTTATTCCTTTATAACTATACCCCTTTTTGGAATATCATACTAAATACACTTCTTTATGACCTGAGGAAAAGAAATATAAGAAAGGGTGATCTCATATTTTCAGTAAGGGTAAATAGGGAGATATCAATCATATCATAATCGTAACACATAAGAATATAACATTTAAAAATATTATCTTGTATATGAAAGATCATGATATCATTCTATAGGATAAATCATAAAAGTTCATAAGAATAAATGAACTTAATCCCAAAAGTCCTGACACAAGACATGAAATTTTTTTGCATACACATAAGCATATAAAATCATTTCATATTAGTCAAGGATCATTTACAAGACCATTATAGCATAAAAAGTCTGTTACTGAATCAAGATCTCTCCTCGTTCCCGCCCTGTATTACTGAACTGAGATCATTTCCTATTCTATCCCTATCTATCTATTAAGATATAAATCTTAACCCAATGCATTTGAGGGAGATATACACATCACCCATATCATAATTAAATCATTATTACTTATTCCAAAAAAATTGTTTATCATTGGATAACCTAAGGAATAAAATGGGTTTCTTAAACATCATTCCATTATAAGATAATCCATGTAAAAAATGGATTTTATGAATATCATTCCATTAATAAACACATTAAAACCATTCTAATAATAAATATACTATACTTGAAACCAAACCCTATTAAATAATTCCATCTTAGATGGAAAATAATTTTTATTTAACACTTGAAATTAATTCTTGAAGAAAATATCCTTTCTTTTTTAAAATAATTTCCTCTCTCAAAATTCCACACAATTTTTAAAGATAATAATTTCTTTGAAAATAACCTTGAAATATTTTAAAGTATGATTCATGTAAGTAATATGTTATGAAAATTTAATAACTCATCATGTCATATATGTTAAAATAAAACATTATTCTCGTACTTTTGACAGATAAGTCAAAAAAGTGCGTCGTATCGAAAAATGAAAAAAAATATTCCTTTCATATCATTTAATAAAAATTAACCAATTGGGTAAAATTGACTTTAAAAAATTGAATAAGGATATAAATAATATTTTTTTATTGCATATTTAGGAAACATGGACATGGATAATTATTTCGTCATCCCTAAGAACGTGTGTTCTCGTTCAGAATCACTACTTCTAGGCAATTTCCATTGAATTTATTTATGGAACTAGAAACATCCAATGGTTCTTAATCCAAAGGGACCTACCTTCCAAAGGCAGACCTTTGTTAATTTTTAACTCATGATACTTAATAACATTCATTGGTTGAGAGGATGTGAGTTCAGACTCATCACACCCTTTTGGGGGAAATTATTTCCCACTCCAGGACACTATTATAGATTTGAGATATTTTCATGAACCCTTGTTAATTAACCAAGTAAAAAATAAGTTTACCTTGTAATTTTCAATCAATTGTTAGTATTTATGAAATTTATAATCATTATTATGTATTAAAGTTTCTTAATTAATGGATATATTAATATCTATTTGAGGTTCTCCATCAATGGTTTCTTATCATATACTATTTAGAGATTATTTTAACCATCATTATGATGATACTAGTTTTTAAGCCACTCAGTGGGGACTCTAGAATTTATTTTCATATAGGGATACACAGGTTTATTTTGATATTGGGATCGAAACCATAAATGGGCTACCCATATATCCTTGTGAAAGGAATCAGAACCCTCGTATTTTGGTGTCGCTTAATGGGACACATCATACCTTTTAAGTTCATGTGATAAGAACCTATCCATACAGTTTAATGTCATGTGGTAACGAAATCCATGTGAAAGGTGATTAGTTAAGGTTTGTTGTGGGACTTATGCCTAAGCATCCCAAAGAACTTTGAAAAATTAAGGGTTTCCAAGTTGAATTAGACCCTGTTGGGAATATGGCCCAAGAAGAAGAGGGTTGATTTGAAGTGTTGGGTTTGAACCTCAGAGAGGCTTCCTATGTATCCCATTTGGATGAAAATAAAATCCCACATAGTTCAATTTGTCTCATAGGAGATTATAGTACTTTCAGAGAAATGAGTTTGTGCTTACTTCTGGAAAAGGATGCTTAGGTGTTTTGGGGGTTTAGTTTTGGGTTACTCCTAAGGAAGATGCCCATCTATGGATGAAATGAGATAGAGCTCAGGCCTTAGGAAGGATTCCTACATATCCCAATTATGGTGGGAATCAAAGTTCTCATAGTTCAAAATGGTGTGTTTGTGCAAATTTTGTGATCATAAAAAATCTCTAATCTGACTTGATCATGCTTGGTGTGAGAAACAGGAGGATATCAAAGATTCAACAAAGGTACATGAAATTTCCCTCTTCAGTTGGTGGAAGAGGACGGGCTTACTGTGGTGAGGTTGGATGAGGCCAAGACGACCAGGGAATAGGGTGAGGCAATGATCCTTCCCTATGTTCTCTTTACATTAGATAAGGGTCCAATGTAAGGAAAGATTGAAGGTGAAGGAAGTAGAGAGGAGGAATACTGCAACCTTCTACTAAAAAATTTAGGGTCTTACACCAGGATATATGCCCTAAAATTGATCCTAGTAGGGTAGGGGGACTTCTCATTTGTTAAAAAAGAAAAGTAAGTTTGAATTGTACCTTCCCTACCAGAGACTGGGGGCTCTTGGTCTTAGAGATGAAAAGGGGTATAAAACCCAAATCCAAATTCTCCAGACTGGGATCTCCCCAAAATTTTTCCTGGGATAAATTTTAATGTGACTGCCAATATACGAACCCATAGAAACTCCATGAATCATAACCCCATTGAAAAACAAATGTGTGAAACATCTGACTATAGATATCAAAATCCAAATAGGATACACTACGATGTGTCTTTCCCAAGGGTTTGATAAGTTATGAGGTTTCTGTGGAGGCTTAAACGTAGTCCCTATTAGATAGAGGAACCAAGGAATGAAATTCCAAACCATGAGTGGCTTTGAAAAGGGTTTACAAGATCATTTTTAGGCCTTGTTCACAGTTATACAGCGTAGGTGCCTCGCGTAGGTGTTCTGCGTAGGTACCCCACATAGGTGTTCTGCATAGGTGTGTTGCATAGGCCTTAGGGATGATGAAGAAAATTCTTAACATATGTGAACCAAGCCTACGTAAGATTCAAACTATGAAATACTTTAAAAACATGTTTATCCCATCTAATTCTCTATTCTCTTGTGTTTTTAGAGAGCTGCCTATGACAATTTTATTGATCTCAGCAAAAGAGCTATGCAAGGGGAGATTCAAGAAGTTTTTCAACTTTTTTGGTTCTAAAATGAGGATCCCAAGGGTCCAATTAATATGCAAGGAGGGGGTTGGTCAAAAGAAATTATTCAGCATAGGTCAGTTTTGCAGTCCTTCTGCGTAGGTGTATAGAAAGTATCTTGACACATAGGTTTTCCGCTTAGGTCTATCGCTTAGGTCTACCACATAGGTCCTCTAAAATTTGTTATGAATTTTAGTTCATTGAGCTTTGTCTTGAGATTTTAAAATATCTAGGGTCTTCCTTCAAAGTATTTTTGTCTTACTAAAGAGTTTCAATAAAATCCCCCCCCCCCTCAGGATTGAATCTTATTAGAAGGAGGATCGAGTCTTATGGTAAGATTGTAGGGAAATAACTATGGAGCAATTGATGAGTCGCTCAGGTTTTCAACATAGTTAGTTCGCGCAGGTGTGTCACGTAGCTATTTCGTGTAGGAATTCTGAATAGGTCGATGATTTCTATAAATAGGTATGTTCCTTTGCAATTTTCTTCACCTGGGATTTTAGATTTTCCTCTCTCATTGTGTAGCTTGTTTATCTAGAATTTCCAAGTTTTTATCTCATGTTGGTTTCTTGAAATTTTCTCAAGGTCAAACCATTTGAGAGATAGAGCTATGTGGAAGGATCCTTTCGAACGATTTATGCAAGGACCATTGTCTAAGGACCTATACAGATGACCTCGTTGAAGAACCTATGTGAAGTATTTCCTTTTCCAAATTTTTAGATTCCTTTAAGTTGAAATTTTAATTTTATTAAGTCAAAATTCCAACCTAATAGGTGGAATTTGGTAATTCTATTTTAGGAAATGGGTCACTTGATAACCTCTACTGGGGAATCTAAGGCTCATCAAAATGAGATGATGAAGATTGTCAGACTAGACTATTATGACGTTGTTGAGAGTACTCTTCCTGGACTATGGAAAGGTTTAATTCCATACCAATAGTAATATCCACAAAGTCCTTATATTCCCCCATACGGTAATGGGATTTTACAAGATGCCCAAATTCTATCCATTAAGAAATATTTTCCAAATAATTGTTTTCTTCAATACTCTAATTTTCATTACATCAATATTACCGCGAAGGGTAAGCCAGTTCTTAAGGGAACATTCCGAATTGTATTCACCCTACATCACAGTGGTTGTACTCCCGATATGAAATATCTTGTTATAGAAACAAGGCCACATTGTTATGATTCAAACTTTTGTACTTCACAAACAGATCAGTCTAATAGTTGGAAGGAATAATGGGGTCTTCGTTATAGAAGAGGTGTTAAACCTGAATGGATGTGGGTGTTTTGGGTACACCAGACTTGTGTAGAATTTAGGAAAGAGGTATCAGATATTTACATTAATGAAGCTGTCTGGATGGGACAAACTTATGTTTATGAAAATGATTTTATTCCTGAATTGTTGAGTCGATGGAGTATGAATATAAATAACTTCCACTTGAAGCATAGGGATGTTGGCATCAGTTTATGGGATATTTACCAAATAGTTGGGGTTCCCATTATCGGGGAAATTTATGATGAGTTTATTCCACTGGTAACTACATGGGGTGATGTTATTAGGACACCACCATTGGATCATGAATTATTTAAAATAGAAAATAAATTTCCTAAAGACAAGAAAGATATTCATGCTACAGTTTGGATGGAATCCTTTTTAGAACCAACAACAGAGAAAGGTCCCACCTACAAACGTCCTACTATTTTCCCTTATGTTGATAAGTAGGGAATTTCAGGCACATATTGGCCTACATTGGAGAGAGGCGACTACAAGCACTAGGGATATAAGGTTGAATATGATATTGACTCAAAGGTACACATAGATGGTTTCCTTTCCATGTGTCAAAGCAATTACTTGCTTCCAGTTCGTGAGTCTGGAGGCAGTGTAAGTGCAGGGACTTTTGTTATTGAAGCTAAATTGGTTAAGGGAAATTATGTTGGGTTAGAAACTCATCTATTGGAAATAATTTATGATTCACTACTGTATTTATACAATAGGAAGGATCCATTTAGACTTAAAGGGTTATTCCAAGTGTTTTGGGGATAGATTGAGGCACACTTTTCTTCATACTCACTGTTGAATTTAGTTAGAGTACCCAATGGTCGATTCACCCCATTTTTACAGAAATCTTATGGTATTCAGCCTCAAAAATTGAGACATGATATAGTGCTAAGGGCATTGAATTCATTATGAGAATTCAACTTCTTTCTTTTTAGTAACCCACCAACTGGAACTTTTTTTTATAACGATAAGGAAGAAAATTGTTAGTTGAGGTCTTATATGATAGAATTTAGGGAAAGTGTATTATCGATCAGGATTGATGGTGAAATTATTTGTGAGGATTATGTCCCCTATATTTTTTATTTCTAGTTCAAATTTCTTCAATAATCAAACACTTGTCCACCCACATAAGTCAGACATGAGAAACACCCAATAGTAGCGAGAGAATTATGGATTTTGATGGATTTAGAGACATAAAAATTATCAATTGTGTTCCTTCCATCAGATGCATCAATCAGATTGGAAACTGGACATGCCAAAGCTTCGTCTTCTTAATACCCTCATGGGGATTTGAAAAAAGGAATATATCAAGTGGCAGCCACAAAAACTGGTGTGCATAGTAAATTTTGGTAAGAAGTCCAAAGCCAAAGATGATGAAGAGGCTTCAAAAGTTTCAAAACCTTCAATACATATTCACAGAAGGTATGCCAGGAAGAATAGGGATAAGGAAAAAATACCTCCAGCATCGAGGCGTTCCATCTGCCACCATCAGAAAGAGATTCATATCCCATCTATTGACCTTTATAAAGAAGAAGGGAGGTCGTAAGAGGATCACCAGTCAAAAAGTGTGGAGTTTTCTCCATAGCCAACCATATTGAAACCGAATTATGTGTTTCCTTCAACCATTCAATTTTGGGAGAGCTTGACTCATGAACTTAGGGATTCTGGGGAATTCCTTCAAAATGTACTTCAAATACCAGATGTGGGTGACATTAAATAACCTTATGATTTTCATATGGATAATAACCTGGGTAATGTGCGGGAGTATTTTGGGGAGCTGGAGAAATTTATATATGAATTTGATGAAAAAATTTATCCTCTAAACGAGTATCTGATATGATTGAACTTTGGATACATAAAGTGGTAATTATTAACACTGAGGAGGAATGGGACATTTATGTTAATACTGAGAACATGTTTTCCTTTTATTTTGTCTCAATTATTCTTTGTCAATATTCATCATTAATATTGATTAGATTGAATTTTTCAACATGAATTTAGGTAAGGAACCTCAAGACAGGTTCTTGGGTCACCAAGGTATGGACCTACAGGTTCTCCCATCGAAACTTTAAATGATTCTCCCAAGTATCTAAAACTTTATACAAGATGGATAATCATGAATGGGGTAGTGGTGACAAAAAATCCCCAACCATTACCTCCGGTTTCCCCTACCAAGAGGAGTGTTTCAATTTATCACTAAGCTTATGAAAAGAAACGCAAGAGATCAATGACATTGTCCTGAAGTGTACATCGAATAACTAAATATTTATACTATCCTCTAGCATTATGACTTGCTTGATACACTTTTTATAATCATGTTAATATTTACATAGGATATATATCTATCTCTTCTCTTAAGGGATTAAGAAGTGATCCTTTAAGAATAGAGATGGAAACCTCATGAGAAACACAGGTTCATGTTGATGAATATGCTACCTTGATGGATAAGACATCAAAAGGTTCAGTTTTACCTACGCCTAACTAGTTTGAGAGAGATAAAATTAATGGTAATTTCAAATACATTTCTCTTAAATATTAAATTATTTTCAAATATTCTTATCTTAAAAATATTTCAAATCAATTTCCCTTGATAATGTATCATATAATAATCAATACTAATATTCTTATCGTTTTGGAATGAAGGAACCAAGATCTTGGGAAAACTGAAGTAGATATTGTTGTTGATCCTAATCTGGAAAGATCTGATGATGATGTACCAGTTGAAGAAACAACATAATAGAATGTCAGAGCATCCAATTTGGGAATCAACCAACATTTGTTGGATACCTTAAATGGTGAGGATTCTATAACATTTTAATCCACATACACTGAAATGATTGATTCCCTTAATCCAAACATTGATATTAGAGGTTCTATAAAGGATTTTGGGTACTTTCATAAGGAATTAAATTGATGTAATTTCTCATTCTTGTATTTTCCATACATAATTGTTCTTATTTTACATGATACTTTACATCAAAGTTCGACTTATGCAGCTTTGTCAATAGAAAATTTTGTAAATTCCCTTCAAGAATGGGGCATTCCACTCTATCCCTATTTTTCTGAAGATGGAGAAATACTTACTGGGGACCCCATGTTGAGAGACATTCTAAAGTCTTTAATTATTACAACTGGGAAAACACAGGAGAATTTCCCTCCTCAAAAAACATCTCTTCAAATTTCTAAAGGTAAGAATTTTGGGGATGAATCTAATCAGTGGTCGAATTATTATTGGGAAAATGTTATTGGTTGTCTAGATCATGCTCTATTTATAAAATTATCTTGATTCATAATTTAGGGTTATTATCTCTTACAGATATATCATAAGGTGAAGCTTCTGTGTTGGATAAGATATTATTAGAAGTTAAAGCATTCACTGTTCTGAGAGAAGCAGAACAAGGCACCTATTTAAGTAATCTATTTCTATAGTACATTCTACCCCATGGTAGTGACTCAGATTCAGATTTAGATATCAAGTTTTCTCTTGGCATGGCATGTAAGAAGACATGGAAACATATTTGGAAAATAATTGCTAAGAAGCCTTTGGATGAGCTGCTGTCCCATTTTGGAAAACTCCCAGCACTATTTTTTGTATTTTGATTTGGTAGATTTAATTATCTCTTGGTCTAAAATGTAATGGAAGAGAAAATTCACCAACAGGATCAAGAAAATAAGTTGCAAGAAGATCTTGAAAGTGCCAAATGACTTACTAATATTGAGAGCTTCCAAGTTGCAGTAGCTGAGAAAGAGGCTGATCATAGTAAGAGGTCGATCAAAATCGGCCAAATAATTAAGGAATCCTCAAAGAAGATGATATATCTTCAACAAAAAATGGATTTTGTTCATAAAAACTCTATAAATTGAACCAAACATTGGTAAAAACCTAGTTGGAAGGGATAACCAACATTTCAACTTCCAAAGAATCACTCCATTAAGACGAGGGGGATAAAGTCGCTCAACTATCTCAACTTCAAGAGGCAGTTGTTAGGGCTCATGAGGTTATTCAAAAAATGAAGAGTCTTTCTAAGAGTTATTTTAACACATGTTAGATAGGCTTCATTCTATGTATGTACCTCTGATTTTAACATATAAATGAAATTAATTTTGTCTCCAATCATATATGTATTTATTTTTACTTTCTGTAATTTCAATATCCAAGTTGATGATGATGATGATGATTTTTTTAACATAAAACCTTTATGGAAGATATTAATAATTACAATAATAGGAATGGGGGTTATTATAATTTTATTATTAAGACGATGGTCCTAATGAGCATAGTTTTATTTTTACTAGGGTTATATATACAAACCCCACAAACATTTTATCTTTTGAATTTTTATTTCTCAATGTTACCTAAAACATACAAAAATGTAAGATTACTGTGCTGAGACTCGACTTTTGTCCATAGTTCCCTTTACAGGTTTTCAATCTAGTGAGTACCACATATCTTATTATTGGCAGTTTAGATTCATGCATGTCAGACTAAAAAGGCTAGTGTTTAAAGTTAAAAAACTTTGAACATAAATTTTGAAATTAGATCTTAAACAAGGCTCAGTGTCTAGGAATTGATCTAATGTTCTTTAAATACTTCCAAGGGGAATCCTGAGTCGTGATTTTTTTTATGGCCTCCAAATCTAAAACTTGTATAAATATAAAGAGGTTCCTTTCTAAGAATGAGGTTACCATTATTTGATGAACCCTTTATAGGTGTTGAATTATGCAGGACCAACTAGGGCATATGCTGCATAGCCAAATAATGGAATCTTTTGACTAAAAGGCATGTTATGTAGTAAACATTTATGCAAGGCCTCTGGGGAATGTGCTTCATAGTCAGGAAAAAGAGTTCTAAAAAATTTAACATTTTATTGTCAATATACAAGGAAAAATAAGATTTGGGTGACTCAAGACCATAGTAGGTGGTTTTTTCAATGAATCATATTTTAAGAATAAAAGGCCATATATACCAACATAGGTCATGAATGGGGAAACCACATCTGCACAAATTTATTGTATGAGGAATGGTTAAAAAAAATTTGAGAGGGATATTTCTGATATCATGCTATGTTGTTTTAAGTCATGCAGTAAGGACAATGTATTATACAGTTTTAAGTCATGCAGTGAGGACATTGGGTGGCTTTAATTTAAGGTCTTTATCTTCTACCAAAGGTTTTATAATCTCCAATTTTTGGATAATTTGATTGGAAACATAATACCATGTTAAAGTATGGAAAGGAAGAATTGTAAACTGTGATTTAGAAATTTCTATATCTGAAGAATGATATAGAAAAAGGGATAAATGCATTAGAGGAAGTATTTTATAAGAACTAAGTTATTGTTATTTAATAAACCTGTTATGGTGGTTGTATTATGTAGGGTTGGCTGGGGAATATGTTGCATAGTCAAATGGTGGCATCTTTTGACTGAGAGGCCTGTTATGTAGGAAATTTATGCAAGGCCACCTAGGGGCACATATTTTATAGTCGTGAAAAATAACTCTCAAAAATTTTACATTCTATTACTAAAAGTTGAAGAAAGTTTATGAAGATTCAAATTTTCTATAGCACATAGTTTGGTTTATGGAAAAAGGTACCTGAATATGGAAAGAGTATTTCCAATAATAATTTCCAAAGAATCAGAGGAATATGATTTCTATGAAGGTATGAACCAAACGTAGGAACTATGGTATCTGTAGTTTTAAATTGTACAACTAGGATCAAAATGGAAATAGGAGATGATATGTAGTCAAATGATCTAAAGTTATTTCATATTTCTTTAAACACCTGGAGAGGTAAATATGTAAACCATGGTCTTGAAGTCTTTTAGATTGAGAAAAATTCAATGGGGAAAATATACATGGATGACTTCATTAATATATAGATTCTTGTATATTTTTATCAAAGTTTTAAGGGGATAAAAGTCACTTTAACCAAGAATGAAGTTACCATTATTTTACAAACCCGTTATGGGGGTTGTATTATGCAGAGCTAACTATGTAATATACTGCATAGCCAAACAGTTGTATCTTTTGACTGACAGGATCATTATGTAGGTAACTTATATCAATCCACCTAGGTAAATGTACTATATAGTCATAAAAAAGTGTTTTCAAATATCATAAATTATACCACCAAAAACCATAATAAAGATTACGATGTTCTTAAAATATTCAAGTGTGAAATAAGAAAGGGGTAATTCTCAATGTATAGAAGAAATATTTGAATCAATATTGGTCATGAGTTTGGAGTCCTTAACATAGATCTGACTCATATGTAAAATGGGAACATTTATTTTTCCCTTAGAGTTCTATCTAAGGGGAGGACCAAAAATATCTCGTGGCTGGGACTAGGAGCTAAGGCCTAGTTTTCACTATGTATCTCAATGGGATATGAATAAATCCATATGTAGTTCTTTGGGTGCTTTACATTTTAATGTCCTGCAGCAAGGACATTATAATATGCAGTTTATAGTCATGCAATGAGGACATTATGATGTGAAGTTTAGATTCATACAGCGAGGACATGAAGTGATTCCAACGTGAAAATGGAATATTGTGGATGGACTAGGGAATTAAACCCTAGTGTCACTACGTATCTCATATGGATTAGAATCAATCCAAACATAGTTTTTGAGACATTCTCTATGCAGGTTTGATTCATACACAGAAGGAATAAAGGAGTATTTTTTATATCATGGTTGGGCCCAAGATTAGAGATCTAGGAATCTCTATATATCCCATTGAATAGAGAATCAATCCAAACGTATTTTCTAAACTACTAGTTTCCATGCCAATTTAGTTTAATGTGAGATATGGGCGATTTTAACACATTCTAGAACAATAGTAAAACTTAATACATAAAATGGTATGAAGATCTAACCATGTATCCTGAAAGAGTACTCTGTATAGATCTGATTCATATACATGAAGAGAAAGGGTAAATAAATTTCTTTTTCATTACGGCTGGTCCCAAGATTGGAAATCTAGGTGTCTCTACATATCCCATTGAAATTATAATCAATACAAACATAGTTCTTAAAATGAGGTCTGCATAAGGATATAATTCAAAAATAGGAAAAATGGAACTCATGCTCCATTAAGGATTAGCAATGATGTTATTTATTCTTGCGCATGTAATCTCTTGATTCCAAATAAAGAAGATTCTAACCATACAGTTTAACATCATGTAGTGAGGACAAATGATGTCATGTAGTTTAACATCGTGAGATAAGGAAAAGGATTCTATGCATTTTAATGTTGTGCAGTATGGATGCCTATAGTTGTTATACGGTTTAATAACTTGTGACTAGGAATTTGTGTTGTGCAGTTTAGAGCCACACATTGAGGATAGATGATGTGCAATTAAAAAAAGTACTTCTTCAAGGATCTTGCATCGGTTAGAGTTGTAATAAGTTCTCCATCCATTGAAATTAGGTAATAAGCTCCATTAGAGTAGACCTTATGTGAAGATTAAGGTCCTTACCACTTTGGCTCAAGTTTTGGAGGCTTCTTTCTTAGTATCATTAGAGTCTTGAGGACCAATAACAATTCCCCCTGAAGAAATAACTGGAGGTTAACTTTCTTGTTAAAGATAGTGTTATTCTATTCTGATAGACTTTTAAATGATAAAAAGTATGCAATCTCTTTTCAACTAATCATTCCATCTCATCAAATCATTCTGAGACATTTTATCTATAGATAATTGATCATATATTGCAACTTGGAGTGAGGAAAATTTAATTTCAAAAAGAAAAACAGATTTTGTGTCATACACCAATGAATATGGAGTTTCCTGAGTGGCAGTATGGGTAGTAGTCTGATAATCCCAAAAATAATTTAAAAGTTTATCAGGCCAAAATTTATTATCTTCATCCACCATTTTCGGGAGTATGTTTGATAGGGTCTTATTAAAATCATGTATCTATCCATTGGTTGTTGTGTGATAGCGAGATGAATGGTTGGATTTGATATTATGCTCCTGATAAAACCACTTTACCTCAATAGAACAAAAATTGGTGTTGTTATCCATAAATATAGTATGAGGTACACCAAATATGGTAATGATATTAGATTTGAAGAAGCTAACAATGCTTTTGGCTCTGAATTATTTGATAGGTATTGCCTCATCCCATTTGGAGAAGAAATCAGTATAATTTAGAATATACTTTAATTTCTCATCCGTAGCTGGAGGACAAGGTCCTACTACATCCATTCCCCATGTTGCGAATGGTCAGGAGTATTTAGCTGTACGTAGGAACTATGGGGGGTGATTAATGAAGTCAGTATGCACTTAGAAGGGATGAAATTTCTTGGTGAAATCTGTGCAATCCTTCATCACTAAAGTCCACAAGTATCTGAGCCTTTGTATTTGATCAGAAAGCATATTCCTAGACCGGTGAGCACCATAAGCTCTTGCACGTACTTCTTTCATGACAGTTGTGATTTTTTCTCCATCAACACACTTTAAGAGGATTCCATCAAAGCCTAATTTGTATAGGATCTTATGGTGATCTGGACTATCATAAAGATTTAAATTTTTCACATGTTATCGGATCTGTTATTTTTTTTCTCTATCTAGTGGAAGTACTCCATTTTGATGTTATTCTATGATGGGTGTCATCTATCCCATAGTATGACCATACGGATTAGAAATAGGTCTAATTTAATTATTTTCCTCTATTTTAGTTTGAATGAAAGGTGATACCACATGATGATGGGAAATAATGATGATTGTATCATCTCGATTCAGATCTTCTAGAGCTACAGATGCATTAGACAATGCATCAGCTTGGGTATTTTGTGATCACGGGACAAAAGACAATATTGGATCTGAGGGAAATCAAGCCATTAACCCTCTCACATAATCACACAAAGGGATTAACTATTCTTTTCTGATATCATAATTCCCATTTATCTTTTTGATTACCAACTCTGAATCACCTTTCACTTTCAGGTGGTTCACTTGTACCTGGATCGCCAATTCTAGTCTGGAAATGAGAACTTGATATTATACCTCATTTTTAGTACTGCCTTTTGAAAACATGAAGGAATATGGAAACAATACCTTTTCTGGAGAGATAAGTACAACTTCTAACACAAATTTATTTATTTTATTGTTTTCCATTCTCTTCACTATTGGACTTCTCGAAGAACAATAAAAGTACATTTCCCACATTTGGGGATTATCTTGAATAGAGAATATTTCTTCATTTAAAAGTTTTGTATTCAAAGAGGTATCTTCTGCAAATGGGTGTTCAGTAAAGAATTATTCCAAAGATAGGAATTTTATTACTTTATGAGGCACAAACTGGATATTGAACTATTGCAAAATAACTTCCCACCATTCCAAAAATTCTATAAGCATAGAACCACTGAGGATAAATTTGAGCAGGTTATTGCGAGATACCAATTGGACCTCATGATGTTGTAGGTAGTGCTTCAATTTTTGACCGAAAAATATTAATTCCAGGAAGCACTTATCAATACTTGAATATCAAGTCTCTGTGTCAAGAATACATCAATTGAGATAATAAAGTCTGTTTTCATTCCCAGAATTATTCTCTTGGTCAATTAAGGCACCCAGTGATATCTCTAAAGCTGTCACATAGGGAATAAGTGGATTTCCTTCAACAGGTGGTATTAATACCAGTGTACTCAAGAGATATCTATTGAGGGTATCAAATTCCTCTTGGAAGTCTTTGGTCCACTGATAGGTAACTCCCTTCTTCATTAATTTAGTTAATTTTAAACATGTGTCTTCTAATTTGGCGATAAAGCAATGAATATAGGATAAGTGTCCTTGAAGTCCTCTTAATTATTTCAAATTTCAAGGAGGTTACATGCCAAGGGTTTCTCTTGTCATATTATGATTAACTTAGATGCCACAATTGCATACAACAAAGCCAAGTAATTTTCCTGAGGTTACCCTGAAAGCATATTCTAAGGGATTTATCTTCCAATTATGTTTCCGAAGTTAATTGAATATGGTATCCAAATTAGATAGATGATCAGAATGTAATTTGCATTTAACTACCAGATCATCGACATAACATTCAACAAATATACCTAATAAGGGTTTGAAGATATGGTGCATGGCACGTTGATACATTGAACCTACATTCTTTAAGCCAAATGGCATTACCCGATAGCAAAACACACCTTGAGGGGATCTGAAGGATGTAAAATCCTCATCCTCTAGGTTCATTCGGATTTTATTGTACCCAGAATAGCCATCCATGAAGGATAGAGCTTTATAGCTGATTGTTGCATCAATTAAAATCACTTTTATCGGAACTTTAAAGTCATATTTCAGACAATGCTGGTTATGATCTCTAAAATCAATGAAAACTATGATTTTCACATTATTATTTTTTGCTGGAACAATGATTTCCAGCCATTTGGGATATTTCACCTCTTTCAAAAAATGTATCCTTAATAATCTTGTCAACTTTAGATTCAATTTTAGAGGCATGAGTTGGGTGTGTACTTCTTACTGAATGCTTGAATCCTCTATGCTCTTCTGGAAAACCCAAGTGATGAGTGGATACATTAGGATTAAGGACTTGAATTTATATATAGTTCCAAGAAAATATATCTCAATGTTTATTTAAAAATGAATTATACCTCTCTTAACCTTCAAAATTCTTGGTCGCTCTAATTAGAATGGGGTGTGGATCTTCTTTTTTACCCAAATTTATTTCTCTGAGCTCCTCCACGGTGGTGGAGACACCTTCCTAAAATGTTAGAGGAACATCTGTGAGATCTTCTTCTTCTTCCTTATGTGTCACTTCCTCTATTTCTTCTTGTGAGGTAGGTGATGAATAAAAACTTTCAAATCTAGGGGAGGAGTTGGTATTTGAACATCCCGAAGAAGTGGCAACAATTTTTTACCCTACTAATGATGAAGTGTCTTCTTAGAGTATTGAAGAGAAGATGATGGGTTGGTAATCAACAAACTTGTATTTCTCAAGTATTTCTACAACTTCCTCTATCCTGATTGATGGAGTGGATACTTGCTAAAGTTCTGTGGATGAAATAAAACCATATCCATTTAGGATTTCACCACAGCTTGCTAAATCAACAATTTCTCCCATATGCGCAGGCTCAATTGTTGTAATTGACATTATGGAAGTCACTAGATGAATGCTTAGACTTGGTTAAATCCTTTCAATTTGATTTATAGGAAACACATAATCTATACTAAAATGTTTGAATGGGTTTTTCGGGATATTTTCTAATCCATTTGAAGAATTTATTCTTGTCACCATACAATGTTCTAATTTGACCATTGAACCAATACTTGAGACATTGATTATATGATAAAGGAATGGATGCATGTTGATATAACCAAGTCCTTCCAAGAAGAATGTTGAAGGTTGTGTCCTGACAGACAACCATAAAATCTGAATTAGATATAAGATCTCCAAAATAAGTTCTAAGTGTAATCTCTCCTATAGGTTCTTGTTCATTCTTTTCAAAACCTTGAACCATTCTAGTGGAAGAAGATAAATCACATTCAGTGATAAACAATCAAAAAAGTGTATAGATAGGAATGAGGTTGAATCATGTGCCATTATCAATTAAGTATATTTGGATGTATATATCATTAACCCTTAAAGATAGATACAAGTGTCTGATGTGTCCATGTACAGCATCATCTTCATCTTCATCTATAAAAGCTAGGACTTCATGACATTCTGTAATATCATTCTCTATACAGTCAACCTCAGTAGTACAAACCTTGATTTCTAACTCTTGAGTACTTGATAAAGAATTAATAAGTTCTTCTCAAATATCATTTGATATATTCAAGGCATCCAATATTGAAAACTTGTCTAGTACTTGGTATAATTATTTCAAAACATCTTAATCTTGGTCCAGAGGTCTGCATTTTCCAACATAGAGATGCAATTTTTCAGGTTCCTTTAAATTTGACGCTCTTGATGTAGATGTACCCTGTGTTGGGGCAGAAGATGGAAATACAACTGATTTTGGTTAATTGGACTAACTAGGTCTATCACCTTGCTGATAGAATGATGGTGTAACCTCTAATCAGTCCTCGAAAATAATCATGTCAGGACTGATCCTGTCATGTATGGAAAAATTTCCTTGTTTTTGTTAGTGGAATTCAAGATCATCATAACTATAATCATCATTTTTATAGAGATCTGTTAAGAGGATAATGTTAATAGAACCAAAGATCAATTGTTCATCTAATAAATATTCTTCTTAACAGGTCAGTTCTAATTTTTCCGTTTGGTGGGGCAGTTCCCCTGATTTTGAGAAAGATGTAATGAAATCTTCCAAATTCAAGAATAAATTTGGCCTTTCCATGATCTCATTCTCTTATAACTTCTCTTTATATTTATTATCACATCTCTTCTTGGAGGATTGACCTTTAGAGTACTGACCTTTTGATGAAGATGGTTTCGTTGTAGTGGAAGTGGAAGAAGACACAGTTGGTTGTTTCGACTGTGTTCATAGAATGACATGAGTTTGATTTATAGTTTTCCTAATCATACAATCATCATACTTCTGTGAATTTTTTATTTTGACTTCCTTCTATTTTTATTCTTTCTCTAGATCAGTATCAATAACACATGCTACATGGTCAGATGAACTTTTCAGTTTCACTTGTCCAGAGTTTACCATTTTTGGCAGGAGTTCTTTGAAAACAAAACACTCCTAAATGGGATGCCCCAACATTTGGTGAAAAGGAAAATAATTTTTAATATCTTCAAATCCATCCTTTTTCAGTTTCTTTGGCCTTATAAAATGAACCAATTTGTTTTCCAAATCTGAAATGAAGCTATAATGAACCTGGTCATTCCAAAAATAAATAAACATTGTTCTTTAACTCCTCAAAATATATATTCCTTTTATCTTTTTGGTCATCTTGATGAGGAGGTCATTGTTCCTAATTCTCAAGAGGTAGATCCCTTCGGTATGATGAAGGTTTTGAATTAAAAGCAGGTATAGGTTTTGATTTGAGTGTGACTGTAGTAGCCTCTTCTTTCCTTGTACTTCTTCCCAGAGATGATGTACTTACACAAGATTTATCTTTAGTTTCCATAATGGAAACATCCACTTGTTGGGAGATTTAAGAAAGGTCTCAAAACCCTCTTGTTTATTTCAAAGGGATTAGTGGTGTGTGTAACTTGTCATGTATATTGTCCATAAAAATTGTCAAAAACTATTCTTGAGGGAGAACTAGATTTAAGGAATATGTTAATCCATTCCACTGAGAATTAAAATCTGAAACTCTTTCATTCTCTCTTTGTTTTCTATTTTTAAACTATTTTCTTCGGAAGTGTTGAGTTGAATTGGAGAAGGAATTTCTAACATAGGTCTTCCCATCTGGTAATTGATCGAGATTGTAAACTTGTATACCAAACAAAATATGGCTGCTATAATGATTTCACAAAGCATCTGATCTTTACTACTTTTTGTTGTTTAGGGGTCCCCATTATGGGATCACAATTAGAAACAAAATGTGTTAAGTGTTTCTTTGAATATCCTAAACCATTAAAGATTGGAAATATAGTATTAGAAAAATTTGGTGGGGGAGGGATCGGATCCACCCATTCGGGGTAAGTTTTATTTTCTAACTGTACTGGCACACACCATTCTTCCATAGCTTCTAATCGAGTTTTTCATGCATCAATTGTGTTCATAATCATTTGGGGAATATCTGGATGAGTTGGGACCTATACTGGTACATTAGTTAGAGCTTGAACTGGCACGACGACTGGGAAAACCACTGGTGGTATTGCTACTGGTATTTTTCTTGGATAACCCGTGGGGATAGGCCTATAAAGATAGTTCTGAACATGCCCTGGCTACGTATCCAATGGAGGAAATTCATTATCAACATCTATAGTTTCAACAAATACTCTTTGCTGAGGAGTTACTACAGAATGTTCAAGCTAAGGATCTTCTTGGGGAGCATGTCTAAAAGAAATTTTACTTTGAAGTAACTCTTCGTTAAGACTTTTCAACTCCTTAATCTCCTCTTCTTACTGAGAAAATATTTCATCAAGTGAAATAGATTGACCTTCTATAACAGAAAATTGATACATGATATGACCTTTACCTTTCCCTTTGTCAAATACCTTTATAAGGGGAGGGAGTTGTTTACTTGACGGAATACCCAAATTCTGGGTGAATCTCTGATTTTAGGTATGCACACCTCCTTTATTTTCTTCAGTCTATACCATGTTATGGATAAGAACATAATCTTCTAACTCCCTAGAACTAGACTCATTATTTGGAGGATCTTCTGTAATGGTATTAATGACATTCACTAATTCATAATGCATTGAGGGCATTCTTTCAATATCTTGGTAAGATCGTATCCTTCTTTATCTTTCATGAGACTCTATTCTCTTAGACATTGAAATATTGAGAACTATTTGATGGATAGTAGTCTGAAGTTAATCCTTGGATAGTTCAGTTGTGAGTTCACATTGTGGTTTCTTCCCTAATCAGGAGAAAACTCACTTTCATTGGGGAGGGGATTATAGATGTGAAAAATCCCCCAACCCTATAGGATGGGGTTATTCTTGTTCTTTTTCCTCAAACCCTCGAACTTTTTTTATTGATTTAGAAGGTTGAATTAAACAATCCCCCAACCCTGTAGGTTGGGGTGTCTCCTAAACTATTATATCTAAGATTTGCACAGCTGCTCTTTTGATTTTTCGATTTTGGGTTTGAACGTTAGTTGTGTTCATTATTCAATAACCACTAAAATCACCTATTTCGGAAGACTGCTGTGCTATTTCAAACATTTGTTCCATATTATGGATAACATCCTCTAATTGGGAGACCTGCTTAATTTTTTCAGATGATTGATGAAACATTATCTCAACAGATTTCTATATTTGGGCCTGACTCTGATGAGAGCCATTTGAGGCATGTTCTTGACTGTATCTTTGATTACACACAAAATCGTTTGATTATATCCAACCATGGAAAATAACATTGCATGAAACCACTTTTGGTGGGATTTTCTGATTTTGGAGTGCAATGAAATGAAATTCCCCTTGTGAACCCCATCCTCTAATACAAACACCAGATGGGGTATCATAAATTAACTATCATACCCTCTTTATTATATCAAGGAATGAACGCTAAAGGGTTCCCTTCTGATTCTCAACCATTGGGTGATGGTAAACTGAGTGTCATGACAAGTCAATTTGGCATTGTAACCCTTCTATTTCCTTTATATGACTTTGATATTCATCACATTGGAATACTTTGGCTTTCAAATGAGGAAGATTCTTTCATAAGTTTAGGTTGATATCATAAATTCAATCTTCTACCATCAATTCAGAAATGTTGTATTGAGAGGTTTCCAAAGGCCAAAACATAACTGGTATTTCACCTTTAGCCAGTTTTTTTATCATATTTAACATATATTCATCATCTTTTGATAGAGTTTTCTCCACTTGGTCTGACCAGATTGCACGCATATCAATTTTCTTATTACAAACAATGGAATCGGTTGATTTTTCCTCTGCTATATTAGAAGATAAATGACCCAAAGGAGGTTTGGATAATGATTTTACCCTTAGGATGTCTTCGGATTGAAAAGTATTTCACTTTTTAGTGATAAGGCATTAGAAATGACAAGACTTATGATGGAAAGTGCCTCAAGATAAGATGGATTTCTCATTACTACATTGTCAATTAGGGAATTATCTTGACAATGCGAAACAATACTGTAGAGAGAACTTTTGTAGTGAATGTCGTCATGGGGATGACCACCAAGGTGGATTACAATAAGGGATGAACCCTATTTCTCCTTGGTCTTCTGGCCGCACATAGGGTTCTTGGGGATCCCATCCAGATAGAGGCTCTCTAGATTGACTGAATTTTCATGAAGAAAGACTTCATGATGAAGTGTCTGATGGGGAACTTCATAATTAATACTACTACTCCAATAATTTGGTAATGGGTGGTTAGGATCTTGAGTTTCAATAGATAAATGTCAGAGGGATTCAAGAACTCTATCATTAAGAGGATCTAGATCACATATTGTCTCTTTATTTTCCAACTATGTTTGGTCAGACTTCTTTTTGGATGCTCTTTTACACATAGTTGGGTCCACTTGCTGGGATAAGTGGTTATAAGGGGTAGGTTTATGTTCCTTCCTTGAATTGGTCATCATAATGGGATGATTATATTTAATTTAAAAGGGTGGATGTTCCCAGTATGGTTGTATGTATGATATGGGGGAGTACACCCCATAACCCTCCTAGAATAGAACAGAGGTGTGTATCTGCTCTGGGATGGCATGCCGATGAGTCATCCCAGGTTTGGGGATAGAATTATGTGTCAATTCCCCTGGTACTACTAAAGTTTCTGTTATGATATTCTGGAATGCTTCTAGAATATGGTCAGGAATATCTGTCTTCCCTTTCACCATTGCTAAAATGTGTTTGGTGAATTCAGAGGCCAGAACAGGAATATACATCCATTATGTATCTAGAGTAGGTGTATGTGTCTACACTTTTCCACTTTTTCTATCACTGGATACTGATAGTACTCATGTATGGGGGAAAAGAGTTGAGTCTGTCTCAGATTTGTCATCAGATTTTTCTAACTGACTTCTCTGGGTGCTGCTAAATGAGACTGTTGGTTGGCTTAATGAATGGTGGAAGGTGTATGTTCATGATGGTTGTATTTTCTTTAAGCATGGTTGATGGGATTCATTAAATTATTAAAAACAAAAACTACTAGAATGATTTGTGAGTGTAAGTAGGTGTATGTTTCTACTTACCGGTTGCCACCATATTTGATTGGTGGGCTTCCTTGAATGTCGCCAAATGAGCCTTCTGACTGGCTCATAGTTTCTAAATAGGTGTATGTTTCTATTCATAGTACTCCACCAGATTTAACTAGTGGGATTGGTGGGTTGCTACTAGGCAAGCCTTCTGGCCAGCAGAATTGGTATGGACAGGTGTATGTTCTCGTTTGTTTTATGCTACCAAGTTTGATTGATGGACTTCTCAGGAGGGGGGAAAGGTAATAACCGACTCCCTATTGGCTGAACGTTGTCCTTGATGGTTCGTCTTTCACACCTGAGTCTGAGGGACCTAGGCCTAATAACCAAATTAAATACCCCCATCATGTTGGGGGGTTTGCTGCCGCACAATTCAGCTGATGGTGATTATCGGTAAGATCCCTCGAGAAGGACCCATGCATCTTTGAGTTGATTCCATGAGTAACCTCTTTATCCACATCCTTATTGTATGGGAGGTACTAGTTATTTCATTTCAGGGATAAGGACATGAAATGCTTGAAGACGGTGGCTGACACCATCGACTTCTTGACCATCATTTGTTGCTAACCGGATGATCGAGGGTTGTTGTTAACCTAGAGATCCTATCTGGCTGCCTCCAAGGTAGGGATAGTACCATTTTTGTGGTATTACATTACCTATACATTGGAGACCCAGCATTGAAGTCACTGAGTTGGTTATGACGTCCTTCCACCGGATGAGGATCCAGCTTGAGCAGTAGCCAGGGCATTCACAGGTACAAACTTAAAGGAATCCATTAGGAGTGAAGGGAGTTCTAATAAAACTGAGAAAAATGATGAACCCCATTAAAGAAACATCTTATTATATGGATACATGTGTGATTGATTCATTTATCTGACCTTCCTTTATCAATCGATAAGGTCCTGACAGATGGGTAACACTATCAACTTGGTTAAGGATTCAAGTTGGGTTCACCATTTTTGCTTTGTCATCCCTCAGAACGTGTGTTCTGGTTAGGAATCACTACTTCTAAGCGATTTCAATTGGATTTATTTAGGTAACTAGAAATATTCAATAGTTCTTAGTTAAAAAGGGACCTTATTTCCAAAGGCAAGTGTTCTTTAATTTTGAACTCACAATACTTAAGAACATGCATTATTCAATATGATGGGAGGTCGGACTCATCATACCCTTTTTAGGGGGAAATTATAACCTACTCTGGGACTCTCTTATAGATTTGGGATATTTTCATGAACCCTTATTAATCCAATAAGTATAACATAGGTTTCCCTTGGAATTTTCAATCAATTATTAGCATGTCTGAAATTTAGAATCATTAGTATGTATTCTATGTTCTTCAATAATGGAGATATCCATATGTATTTGAGCTTCTCCATCAATGGTTTCCAATCATATACTATTTTGAGATTCTTTTAACCATCGTTATGATGATACTGGTTTTTAAACCACTCAGTTGGGAACACTGGAATTTATTGTCGTCAAAGGATGTGAAGGTTTTTTTTATATTGGGATCATACCCATAAATGGGCTACCTATGTATCCTTGTGAAAGGAATCAAAACCCTCGTAGTTCAGTGCCACTTAATGGGAAACGTCATACATTTTAAGTTCATGTGATAATGACCTAGCCGTATGGTTTAATATCAGGTGGTAAGGACATCTAAGTGAAAGGTGGTTAGTTAAGGTTTGGTGTGGGACTTATGCATAAGCATCCCAAGGAACTTGGAAGGAGTAGGGGTTTCCAAGTTGTATTAGACCCTATTGGTAATATGGACTATGAAGAACAGGTTTGATTTGAAGTGTTGGGTTTGAACCTCATAGAGGATTCCTACGTATCCCATTTGGATGGGAATCAAATCCCACATAGTTTGATTAGTCTCATAGAATAGTACATCCCTTTTAGAGAAATGAGTGTGGGCTTACATCCTGAAAAGGATGCCTAGGTGATTTTGGGGTTTAATTTGGGGCTTACTCCTGAGAAGGATGCCCATTTATAGATGAAATGAGATAGAGCGTAGGCCATAGGAAGGATTCCTACATATCCTAATTATGGTGGGAATAAGAGTTCTCTTAGTTTAAAATTACATGTTTGTGAAAATTTTATGATCATGAAAAATCTCTAATCCCACATGAGTCATGCTCGGTGTGGGAAACAAGAAAATGTAAAATATTCAACAAAGGTGCATTAACTTTTCCTCTTCCATTGGTGGAAGATGATGTGCCTACGGTGGTGAGGGTGGAAAAGGCTGAGGTGACCTTGGAAGAGGGCGAGGTGATGAGCCCTCCCTCTGTTCTCTTTACATCAAACAAGGTTCAAATGTATGTAATGAGTGTAGGTGAAGGAAGTAGATAGGATCAAGACTGCAACCTTATTTTTGAAAAGTTAGGGGCTTACACCATGATAGCTACCCTAAAATTGATCCTAGTATGGGAGGAAGACTTCTAATTTGTTTAAAAGGAAAAGTATGTGTGAATAGTACCTTCCCTACTAGATACCAGAGGCTCCAGGTCTTACCTAAGAAAAGCGGAGTAAAAAAACCCAAACCATAATTATTCAAACCAGGATCTCCCCAATATTTTTCCTGGGTGAATGGTCCATGTGGCTATTGATATATAAACTCATAGACACTCCATGAATCCTAACACCATTGAAAAACAAATGTGGGAAACCTCTGACTATGGATTACAAACCCAAATAAGAGACATGTTGGTGTGTCTTTCCCAAATGTTCGATAAGTTGGGAGGTTTTGGTGGAGTCTTTAACTTAGTCCATATCAGATAAAGGAACCAAGGAAGGAAATAACCTTCCACGAGTGGCTTTGAAAAGGGTTTACAAGATTATGCATAGGCCCTGTGCACAACTATGCAGCATAGGTACCCCGCGTAGTTGTGCCACGTAGGTATCCCACATAGGTGTTCCTCATAGGTGTTCCAAGTATGCCTTAGCGATGGCTGAAGAAAATGATTAACATGGGTTAATCAAGCCTATGTAATCTTTAAACTATTAAATACTTTCAAAACATGTTTATCCCATCTAATTATCTCTTCTCTTGTGTTTTTAGAGAGCTACCTAAGACAATTTGAGGGATCTGGGTGAAAGAGCTAGGCAATGGGTGCTTCAAGAAGTCTTTAAACTTTTTTGGTTCTCAAATGAGTATCCCATGGGTCCTATTTATAGGAAAGGTGGGGGTGGTCAAAATTAATTCTTCGGTCTTGGTCGGTCACACATCCTTTCTGTATAGTTCCTCTACATAGGTGTATAGAAAGTATCTTGACATGTAGGTCTGTTGCATAGGTCTCTCACGCAGGTCTTCCATGTAGGTCCTCTAAAAAAATTTATGTGTTTTAGTTATTTGAGATTATTCTTTATATTTTGAATTATTCAGGGGACACCTTCATAGTCTTTTTGTCTTACTAAAGATTTTCAACAATGATAAATATACCCAAGTTTATACTTATGTATAAAAGATCTTGAATAATAATGAGATTGTGAAATTATCCATTAACTTAGGTCCAATATCCTTTGTATATATCTGAAACTCCTATATAATGATTTAAATAATGTCATTGTCTTATTCTAAAGTGGAATTAATTTTTATTATATCATATATTATCATATTATCATCTGTTTTTTCATAACATTTCATTATTAATCGTTATTTAGGTATCAACGGATTCATTTTATTATACATGTTTTTTCGAATAAGTTCTGATTCTTCTTCATAGGTTAAAGTTATATCATTTAAATAATGATATTTATATAATATATGTAATATTTATTCATTATATACATTTATATTTTAATGTATATCCTATATAATGAATTGCATCACATCGTGCAGACGGTAGGTTGTAAGTATATACGAGCGATGATAGCATTCCTTTAATTATGAAATAGTATGGAAGTGAATGGAATATATATTGTTCCTGAATAAATATCTTGTTATAATAATCATATATAGTAATTATTTCAATCATTATATATATTCAAGTAAAGTGGTGTTGAAAAACATATTACACTATAGTGTGGAGACGGTAAGTCATACGTACGCGCGTGTGGTGATTTTGTTTTTTATAGGATATATTGAAGGTGGAATAAGGTTGTTCCATAACCATAACTACATATTTTTAAATAGTTTATACTATATTTATTACTTAATATAGGAAACAACAAAGGATGAGTAAGTAGAATAAGAAATGATCTTGAGGGATTCGGTAAAGGAGATTACCTCTTCTTCGGCGAGCTCCCTCTAGATCTATTCTTAAAGGCGATGAAGTTGATCTATTGGGAAGACAATCACCTCCATAATGTGACTAGGGAAGTTGATAAGTGAAATGGGAAGGTTTTGGATGGTCTTGAAGACTCAAAGGGGTTATTAAGAAATGAGGTAGGAGGTTCCCTTTTATAGTTGAGGTTGGGGCACCTTTGAAATTTGAAAAATATTAATTTATAATAAATTAAAACCACATCCAAAAACCTCCTAAATATATTATTTTTATATATGAGATTATATAAGGTTTTAATCTCATCAAAAAATAATTTTTAGACATGTTTTTATGTCCATTTAAACCTTATCATTTTCATTTAATACTTTGTTATTCTATTTGATTTTAACTAAGGTAACAAATATTTCAATATTAAAAGGGTGAAATATTTACTTTTTTATGTCAATTAGACCATAAATGAATAATTTAGAAAATTTTAAACCATTAAATATTTATTAATAATATTTAAAAAAACGTTTTATGATTTTTAAATAATTTAGTAATATGTTATTTTGATAAACAATCAGTATTTTCAATTTTGATATTAAACAATTAATTGATTATTAAAAATATAAATATAACAAGTCAACTTTGAAAAAAATGTTTTATTATATTCATAAGAGGTCAAGGTCATCTATAAAATTATTTGGATATATTAATTATACTAAATTATATTTATTTTATCATTTTTAATAACATTTATTTATTATCTACATTAATAAAATAATTACAACATCAGTATTATGTAATTATTTAAGATAATTATATTTTGAATAAAAAATAAAAATAAAAAACTATGAAAAATATAAATCCTCTATATTTCATAATTATACTTATATTATAATATATCTTCTCAAAAATCCTACATTAAAAATGTTATATTTATTAAAACTTGAATTTCACAACTTTAACATCACTTTAAATAAAATATCATTAGTGTCATAATCTTTTCCATTTGGATCCAAACAGTCAATTACTCAACCCTTGGATGAATATGGTGGATATATACTCTACCAATAATATTTGGTCAAGTGTTATTGTTTTTTAATGGTTATTATAATTTTATGAAAAATTATTTTATTGATTTCTCATCAATTAACAAATTAATGCATCATTAATGTATAAGATATTAAGTTAACTATTTATTTACTAAAAGGTAAAAATAACTTTAAATGATAAATAAAAACATATTAGATTTAAAATGATTATTTATATTTGGATTTATCTTCTGTATAACCTTATATTAAAAATGATATATTTATTAAAATTTGAGTAATACATATTTATCTTTTTTAAAATATAATAAATTAAATGTTTTAATCTCATCCAAGTGGCTTCCAAATGTTATCATTTTTACCCAATGATTATTTGGTTAAAAACACACTCATCCAATTATATTATAACATGTCTTGGGATAATTTTATAACATTATTTTTACCCTTAATTACCTAATTTACCCTTTTACTGAATTAATAAAAATTACCAAAGTTACAATTCATAATGCCCAAAAAATAAAAGAAAGATATTTACATAATTTGGACCTTCATATTCCAAATATAGAAACCATTTTTATAAATTCAAAATATATAATTTTCATAAATTTAAATAAAATTCATCTGGTAGTGGGAAAGAGAAGACGAGTTTTAAAAGTTAAAACATACCAAAAGATTGAAATGTTTTTACATCTGAATTCAATGTAAAATTAATGATTATGCCCTAAATTATATTAACTAATAAGAATATAATATATTTATACTTTAAAACCGTTCAATAATATAATTTAACTATAAAATTTATTTTGATGAAAAATTTTGTTTTCAATTAAAAGTTAGTATATTTTTACTATTCATCAAAACTTGAAAGTTATTAGAAAAATATCAAGAATTCATCCAAAGTAAATTTTTATATCACGCTTCCAAAGAAAAAGTTTATTTTTTCATATAAAAATTATTAATGTGTCATAATTATAATTTAATAAAGTGTTCACCGTTAAAAGGTGGTAAAATTACTCTTTTGAAAAATATAAGTTTTTATACATAAAATGTGGTTTTTTCATTCCCTATGACTAAAATATCTATTGGGTGAATAAAAAAAATATTTTATAAAATATATAACATATATATTTCATTAATTTCATTAATTTCATTTACTAATTGTAATTTAATTGACTTATTAATACAAAAATACAAATATTTCCTTTATATTTAATTGGTTTATACTTTTCATAAATAATTGGCTGTCAAAGAGTTCCCCCTAGATTTTTATAAGTTAGTTATTTATTCCTACTAACCTAACAGCTAGTTTATAATGGTAATTTTATACCAAGGGTGCCTTGTGGTTAATTTAAACTCACAATTATGTTCAATGCAAGCAATTGAAGAATTAAAATTATTTAAATAAAATATTTCGTAAAAACATCCATGTGTTACATTCTACCCCCCTAAAACTAAATTGTGTCCTAAAAAATAATCACTTGGATATAAAAAAATGTGGATAACTTTGCCTCGTCACATCATAAAGTTCCCACATATCTTTCTCAAATTTTTGGTTCTCCCATAAAACTTTAACCAAGTGAGTGGTCTTGTTTCATAGTACTTTTTCGCTACGATCTAGAATCTCTATCAGATGTTCTTCATAAAAATTATCTTATTCCAACAGTATTAATTGTGAGTTTAGAACATGTGAAGTATTTGGTATGTACTTTATCAAGAGATATACATGGAACACATCATGATCTTGAGAGATATTTGTTGGAAGCACAAATCGATAGGATACCTTCCCAACAGGATCCAGAATTTTAAAAGGATAGATATACCTAGAGATCTTCTTGCCCTTAGTTATAAATCGTATTACTCTCTTCTAGGTAGATATTTATAGAAACACTTTGTCACCCACTTCAAACTTTAGGTCTTTTTTTCATTTTTCAACATAAATATTTTTCTGACTATGAGCTTCTCTTATGTATTGTTGAATAGATCTGACCTTCTCTTCCATTTAATAAACAAGATCTAGTCCTAATAGATTCCTTTCCCAAACTTCATCTCAGGAAGTTGGCATTCTACACTTCTTTCCATAAAGGACTTCATAAGTAGCAAGTAGAATACTGGATTGAAAACTATTGTTATAAGAAAATTCCATTAAATATAGGTGTTGACCCCAACCACATTTTAAAATCATAG
The DNA here is from genome assembly GCA_963277665.1 of Viscum album. Taxonomy (NCBI): domain Eukaryota; kingdom Viridiplantae; phylum Streptophyta; class Magnoliopsida; order Santalales; family Viscaceae; genus Viscum; species Viscum album. The sequence continues at coordinate 1,160,417,835 of OY728143.1, read as the reverse complement.
AGAAAGCTCTCAACATTTCTTATAGAGTTTGAACTATCCTATTAGACTGACCATATATCTGATGATGATAAGAATTGATAACACTTAACATTGTATCCAGATTCTGCTGGAGACTTCTCCAAAACTTTGAGGTAAACCTCATATCCTAATCAGATATAATGGAAAGTGTTACTCCATGAAATCTTACCACTTCCTTTATATATATACTGAAAAGTTAATCAGGAAATAAATCCTCTATAATAGAAATGAAGTGTGCTGACTTCGTAAGGAGATAAACTATAACCCATTCAGCATTATGGACTTTATATGATTTGGTAAGTCCTATGAAAAAATCCATATTTATGTTTTCCTATTTCTATTCTAGTATAGGTAATGGTTTTAATATCCCTCTAGACTTATGTCTCTCATCCTTAACTTGATGAAAAAACAAGCATTGAGAGACATATTCAGCAACAGCTCTTTTCATTACATCCCACCAAAAATACTCTTTCAGATCCATTTACATCTTTTTGATTCTAGGATGAATAAATAGTAAAGAACTATGAGCCTCATCCAATAGATCCTTATTTAATTCTGGTATGAGAGGAATACAAACATGGTTCATGGACCTTATTATTCTATCACAATATAGGTTGAATTTAGGAACATTTATCACTTTCATTTTTAGATCCAAATCTTGCTTCTTTTCCTCCTTAATCTTCACTTGTATAGAAGGTTGAACATTCATTTGAGAAAGATAATATTTCTACCCTTCCTTTAAAATTTCAATATCCATCTGTATAAAATCCATAAATATTGGATTTTTTGTGATCCTAATCATGGATAGGCTAGCATGGTTCTTTTGACTCAAACCATCTACCACCTTATTCACATTCCTAGGGTGGAAATGTATAGATAATTCATAATCTTTAATCAACTCCAATCATATTATTTAGAACATATTCAACTTATTTTGTGTGAAAACATACTTTAAACTTTTATGATTAGTATAAATATCACACCTTTAACCATAAAGATAAGGCCTCCATATCTTTAATGAAAAGATTATCACAGCTAACTCCAAATCATGAGTTGGGTAATATTTATCATGTACTTTCAATTGTCGTGGGGTATAATATATCAACATATAATTTTGAAAGATAACACATCCCAGACCCTTATTAGATGCATCACTTTAAATCACAAACATTTCTCTACTATAAGGCAATGTGATCAAAGGTGGATTGGATAACCTTATTTTTATCTCTTTGAAATTTTCTTCACATTCCTCTATCCACACGAACTTAAACCCTTTTTGAGTCAACTTGGTGAGTGGATTTTATAGTCGTGAAACTTTTTTCACAAAACATCGATAATATCCGGCCAAAGAAAAAACATTGAATCTCAGTTACTGTAGTCGGTCTATGATAACTTTCAATAACTTTTGTTTTCGTTGGATACATACCTTCCCTTGAGATTATATGACCCAAAAATTAAACTTTATGAATCCAAATTTTACACTTGGTAAATTTTGAATAAATATTATCCTTTCTCAGGGTCTTAATTACAATTCTCAAGTGATATTCATTTTCGTCTTTATATTTGAATAAACTTGAATATAATCTATAAATACTACCAAAAATTGATCAAGATAGTCTCTAAAGACTATATTCATTAGATCCATCAAGATAGTGGGGGAATTAGTAAGACCAAAAAGAATCACTATAAATTCATAGTGTACATACCTTGAATAGAATGTTGTATTTGGTATATCCTCCTTCTTGACCACTAATTGATGATATCCTGAATAAAGATAAATCTTTGAAATGTATTGATCTATGAATAGTTGTTCAAATAAGTCATCAATGTGGGTAAGAGGACATTTTTTCTTAATAGTGATCCTATTAAGTTCTCAATAATCAATTCAAATTCTCATTGATCCATCTTTCTTCTTAACAAATAGAACATATGAATCCCTTGTCAAGATTCATTTAGAAATAAAAGAGTCTTTAGAGACTATCTTGATCAATTAAAATTCTCATTGATCCTATAATGTGTCTTTGAAATAAGCATAGAACCCAGTATGATTTATATTGAAAACTCAACTTCACAATATGGAGGAAGACCTAGAAATTCTTCTGGAAAGATATCGTCAAACTCCTATAAAATGGGTGTATTATTAAGGTTGATATTCTACCCAACCATTTTATATATATAAACTTAATTTATATGAATCAATACCCATAAGATAGAAGAATGTTTCACTAGAAGGTCATACTCATCCTTGCATCGATAGATGATCATAGATTGATCTAGAATATGAAATATGATTTTCCTTCATTGGAAATTGATATGAGATTTATATAGAGAAATCCAATCCATGCCAAGAATCACATAAAATTACACTAAAGGAAGGATCAAAATATTTTTAGGAAGCACTTTCCAACAAACTTCAACTGGAGAAGAATTATAAACTTTTGATGTAATCCTTGTGCCATTAAGAGTCGTCACAGCTAACTAAACATCAAATTTTTGAGGTAATAAAGTGATACCCTTAGAAAATTCTTTAGAAATAAAAGAGTGGTTGGATACATAATCAAATAAAATATTTTCTTCTTTAGAGTTGCAGGTATGTGAACCTTTCACTACTTTATCAACATATTCCACATCACTAATAGTGATCACATTTGACCTACCTTTGTCTTTTCCCTTAAGATTTTATTATCGTCAATCATCATCGATAACCCTTAGATTTGGGAATTAGTTGGAAAAATTCATCATTTCATTACACATGTAGCATTGAAGTGTTGGTTTTTCATTATGTGTAGCCTTTTCTCTATTCACATCATTAGACATATTTTCCCAACATTATGGCATTCAACTATCTAATGACCTTCCCTCCCACACATAAAACATTTTATAGTCCCTTTAAGACATTTTTATCCATGTTTCTTTCCACACTTTTAGCATAAGGTAAAACTCGTCTTCTTTTCAGTGTGGTCTTTATATTTTACCTTGAATTCAATTTTTCTCATATAATTAAACCAATATAACTAATGAGTTACTCAAAAATCCATCTCAACCTTGAGAGCACATCGAAAAATTTCATTATAGATATTAAAGTCCTATATGGATAATTCTCATTTGGAGACTTGGTTTTAATCCCTTAAATAATTGATCAATTTTAATCTCAGGTTGGATAATAATTCCATAAGTGTACCATAAAAGTATTTTAAAATCTTATTCGTAGGTACCAATGGATTTATCATCCTTTTTTTAAGTTCAAGGAACTCCTTATCCATATTTTTTCAAAGAATATGAGGAAATTACTTTTTAAAAAATAAGTTCTTGAACTCGGCCTATTCAATGGATTCAATTTCATCTCTTTTCCTCATATTCTTCATAATATTCCACCATTGATTATATTTACCTTCAAATGATAGACTGTCAAGGTGACATAATCATGTTCTAAACATTGGATAAGTGAAAATATATTTTCATTGGCACTAATCCATTGTTCATCAATTAGTGGATCAGAACACCCTTTGAAAGAAGGTGGGCGTTGCATCATCAAGGACTCAAAATAATGTTGTTCCCTACTTTATTCATTTGGTAGTCCTACATGATCCATATCTTGATAAAGTTGTGTGATCATATAAATAAGATTTTAATTCTATATCCCATAACATTCAGATTCTTAGGAGGACAATCATTTCATTTCCCATCGCATTTATCATTAATACAGTTCCTCCATGTTCTATTAAATAACTAAAACCAGGAAGCATAGTATGATAAACACTAATCATAATGGGAAAACTACATAATAAAGAATAAAATTTCTATTTATGAAATTATAGATTTTATCCTAGGTTATTCGTAATTATTTCTAAAACACTGGGATTTTAACCTATGCTTCGGCATATCCCTAGGGTTCTTCCTATGGGTTTCTCATCCTAGTTTCCAAAGGTTTACTATACTTTTCCTCTAATACCAAATATAATGACACATAATCTACCAAGATATATATTACTTAAAAATTGAATAATACTCATTAAAAAAATATAAAAAACTATGATAGGACAATATATTTTTAGTTTCTTTAGAAACTAGGAAACGTAAACAACTGGTTCATAGGACATCTACATTATCTCCTTCTTATTCCTTTGTAACTAGACCCCTTTTTGACATATCTTAATTGATTCCGTTTTTTATGAACTGGGGAAAAGAAACATAAGAAAGGGTTAGCTCAGATGCTTAGTAAGGGTAAATAGTGAAATATTAATCATATCATAATCATAACACATCATAACATAACATTTGAAAATCTTATCCTGCATATGAAAGATTGTGATATCATGATATGGGATAAATCATAAAAGTTCATAAGAATTAGTTAATGTAATCCAAAAAAGTCATAACATAAGAATTTAAATTTTTTTGAATACACGTAATCATATAAAATAATTTCATATTATTCAAGTTTCACTACTAAACCATCATAGCGGAAAAATTCTATTACTAAACTGAGCTCACTCCTCATTCCAACCTTGTATTATTGAACCGAGATCATTTACCATTCCATCACTATCTATATCATGAGATATAAATCTTTACCCAATGAATTGGAGGGAGATATAGGTCTCACCCATCTCATAATTAAATAATTATTATTTTTTCCACAAAAAGATAAATCATTCATCATAGCATAACCCATGGAATAAAATGGGTTTTTTAAACATCATTCCACCATAACATAATCCATGTAAAAAAATGGATTTCATAAACATCATTCTGTAAATAAACACAATAAAATCATAATAATAATAGATATAATATACTTGAAACATAACCCAATTAAATAATGGCATCTTAGATGGAAAATAATTTTGATTCAACAATTAAAATTAATTCTTAAGTAAAATTTCCATTCTTCTTCAAAAACATTTTGTTTTCTAAAAATTCCATAAAGTTTTAAAAGAAAATAATTTAATTAAAAATAACCTTGAAATAATATAAAGGAATATTCATGGAAATATGGTGTTATGAAAATTTAATAACCCATCATTCCATGTAAGTTAAAATAAAAAATTCTTCTCATACTTTTTTCAGATAATTCAAAAAAGTACGTTGTATCAAAAAAAATGACAAAAGATTACTTTCAAATCATTTAATAAAAATTCACCAATTGGGAAAAATTGAATTTAAAAAATTAAAAAAGGATAGAAATAAAATTTTGTAATACATATTTATGAAACACGTACATGGATGATAAATATATCACAGCATATACTTACATACAAAAAATATCGGATAATAATGATATTGAAAAATTATCCATTGCCTTAGAACTGATATCCTTTTTTTATATCAAAACCTCTTCTTTAATGATTTAAATAATTTAATTTACTTATTCCAAAATTATGTTAATTTTTATGATATCATATATGACATATTATCGTCTTTTTTTAATAACATTTCATTATTACTCATTATTCTGGTATAAACAGCTTCATTTTCTTATGCATGTTTTGTCAAATAAGTTCTCATTATTATTCATAGGTTCTAGTTATATCATTTAGAAAATGATATTAATAAAATATATATCGTATTTATTCATTCTATATATTTATTATTTAATGGATATCCTGTAGAATGAATCACATCGCATTATGGAGACTGTAGGTCATATGTACGCACGAGCGATGATATCATTCCTTTAATTATGAAATGGTATATAAGTGTATGGTATATATATTGTTCCATAATAAATATATCATTATAATAATAATATATATTTTTTATTTCCATCATTATACACATCTATATAAAGTGGTGGTGAATAATAGATTACACAACGGTGTGGAGACGATAAGCCACACACGCATGGTGATTTCGTTTTTCATAGGATAGATAGAAGGTAGAATAAGGTATTTCCATAATCATAAAAAAAATATCAGAATATATTTGATACTATATTTATTACTTAATATTTTAAAAAATAAATGAAGATTAACTAGAAGAATAAATGATCTTGAGAGAGTCTGTAAAGGAGATTACCTCCTCTTTGGTGAGCTCCCTCTAGATATCCTCTTAAAGGCACTAAAGTTGGTATTTTGATAATACCATAACCTATATAATGTGACTAGGGAAGTTGATATTGAAAATAGTCAGGTTATGGAAAACAGTTATGGATTAATGAGTTATGAAGAAATCAAGGAGGAGGTGCCCTTTTATAGTTGAGGTTGGGGCACCTTTGGAATTTCAAAAAATATTAATTTATAATAAGTTCAAGCCACATCCAAAAACCTCAAAAATGTCTTATTTATGAATATAATATGAGATAAGGTTGTTATATCATAAAAAAATAATTTTTATACATTTTTTATATCCATTTAAACCTTATCATTTTCATTTAACACTTCGTTATTTTATTTAATTTTAAATAAGGTAATAGATATTTCTATATTAAAAGGGTGAAATATTTACTTATTTGATATCAATTAGACCAATAGTAAATAATTTAAAACGTTTTAAACTATTTAATAATTATTATATATTTTTAAAAAAAATATTATTTATAAATAATTTAATAATATGTTATTTTAATAAACAATCAATAGTGTCAATTTAGATACTATACAATTAATTGATTATTAAATATATAAATATAACAAATTAGCTTTAAAAAAATGTTTTATTATATTAATAATGGGTAAATATAGTCTCTAATTTTTTTTGGATATATTAATTATCCAAAATTATATTTATTTTTATATTTTTAATAACATTTATATATGATCTCCATTAATAAAATAATTACAACATCAGTTTTGTGTAATTATTTAAGATAATTATTTATTGAATAAAAATTAAAAATAAAAAACTTTTACAAAGATAAATCATCTATGTTTCGTAATAATACATATAGTTGAATATATATTCTGAACAATCCTACAATAAAATTGTTATATTTATTAAAACTTGAATGTGACAACCTAAACATCACTTTAAAAAAATATTGTAAGTGTCAAAATCTTTTCTATATGAATACAAATGGTCAATGACTCGACCCTTTGATTAATATGGTAGATATATACTAAACTAATAAGATTTGGCCAAGTTTTCTTGTCTTTTAAAGGTTATTATGACTTTAATAAAAATTATTTCATTTATTTCTCATCAATTAAATAATTTATTCATCATTAATGTATAAGATATTAAGGTAATTATTTATTAACTAAAATTAAAAATAAACTTCCATGATAAATAAAAAAATATCATCTTTCAAATTATTTTTTATTGTGTAATTTATCTTATGTATAAACTTATATTAAAAATGATATAGTTATTAAAATTTGAGAATGACATATTTCACTTTTTTGTAAATAAAATTAATTAAATGTTCTAATCTCATCCATGTGGCTTTCAAATGACATCATTTTGACACAATTATGATTTAAGTTGATATAAACCCATATAATTATATTATGAAAAGTGTTATGGTAATTTTATAACATTATTTTTACCCTTAATTACCTGATTTTCCCTTTTACCATATTAATAAAAATTAACAAAGTTACAATTCATAATGCCCAAAAATAAAACTAATCTATTTACATAATTTAGACCTACTGATTAAAAATATGGAATCTATTTTTCAAAATTCAAAACACATAATTTTCAATAATTAATTTAAAATTCATCACGTTGTCGGAGAGAGAAAACTGGTTTTAAAAGTTAAAACATTGCAAAATATTGAAATGTTTTTACATCTGAATTCAATGTAAAATTAATTCCAAAGACCTATATTATATTATTTGATAAAAATATAATATATTAATACCTTAAAACCATTAAATAATAAAATTTATTCATAAAAATTATTTCAATGAAAAAAGTTGTCTTCAATTAAAATTTAGTATATATTTACTATTCATCAAAACATGAAATTTATCAGAAAAGTATCCAAAATTCATTCAAAGTAAATTTTTTGTATCCAAATTCTAAATAATAAGTTTATATTGACATATAAAAATTAATAATGTTTTAAAATTTAAATTTAAAAAGAGTTCACTATTAAAAGGTAGTAAAATTTCCTTTTTCAAAAATATAGGTTTTTATACATAAAATATAGTTTATTCATACCCTATGACTGAAATATATATTGGTTGAATATAAAAAACATTTTAATAAATATAATATATATATAATTAATTAATTTCATTTACTAATTGTAATTTACTTAATTTATTCATTCAAAAATAAAAAAAATAATTATATTTAATTGGTTTGTATTTTTCATAAATTATTGGTAGCCAAAGAGTTCACTATACATTTTCTTAAGTGATTTATTTATTCCCACTAACCTAATTACTATGTTATAATGGAAGTTTTATACCAAATGTGTATCACGGTTCTTTTAAACTCACGATTGTGTGCAATGAAACCTATTGAAGAATTAAAATTATTTAAAGAAACTATTTCATAAAAACATCTGGGTGATGAAAAATTTCACCAAAATCCAAGAATATAAATAAGTAAATAATATAGAATTTTAGGATCTCATTTTTCTTTCATGATATATTATATTACAATGTGAAGGAAAGACAAAAGGATGTCTAAAGGGTATAAGAATAAAAAAACAACATCGCTTTCAAGTTAATCAATGATGTCTCATCCAAATATGAATCTGAGACTACTCAAATTTCTAAAAGTGTGAACAATTACATGAAAAATAAAGAGCTTACCAACACTGAAAAAAGGAAAATCGGGAAACATAAGTAACTTCAGTTGCAAAAAGAAGTTCCACGTCAAGATGGATTTTCCCTCGAACAAAAAGTAAAAATAATAATAATAAAGGTAATAAATCTATAAAGGTATAATTTTAAAGTAATAGTGAAGATTCAATTTCAGCATATGAATCAAGTGACACAAGTCCTAAGTGCCTTATAGGCAATGTCAAGGTATGCGACAAGGTAAATTTTGTATGTTCTAGTTCATACTCTTCTAATTCTTAAACTTATTCCTTAAGTTATAAAGATATTTTTTATGTAATAGATCGAATTCAAGATGGTTATTGTGAACTTATTTCAAAATTATAATATCTAAAAAACAAATAGAACCATGATTTTTTTGAAAAATATAAAATTTTAAAAGAAAAAGATGATTTGGTTTTAAAACTATAAGAATATTCAAATTTTGATGAATTGGAATTTAAAATTAAAGATATTAAATTTAATATTTATCATTTCAATAAAGGAAAGAAACCTTGAATTTAATTTTGGGTTCTCAATAAATTGTTAAAAATAACTATGGTTTTGGATTTTCAAAACAACCTAATTTTCCCAAAAAAATCTAAAATGACTAATTTTTTTAAAGAAACATCTCAAAATAAATTTTTTAAGTATTGTATGAAATATGGTAATATTTTTTATTAATGGAATTGTAAAAATAATGGGTATGGTAAACTAGAAATAATTCATCTAACTTATCATTTTTATAATGGAAAAACTTCTTCAAAACAATCTTTGATTCCAAAATATTTATTGTCAAACTTAAGTGGACCTAAGATATGGTTTCCAAAAACATTAGTATCTTAATATTTTTTTTATTAAAAGGGTATCAATAACTAAACCCAACAAGTTAACTGAATATAGATAGTATCTGATTGAGTTACATGTATTGATATCCCTCTTAATTCAATCATCTTGAAATATTTGATGGAGGACATTTCTTATTTGGAGATGATTCAAAAGGTAAAATTCCCAATACAAGAATGATTGGTTTCTCTAACTCTTCTTTAATTAAAGATGTTTTATTTTTAAAGGGATTGAAATTTAATTTAATATGTATTATTAAATTATATTATAGTTGTTTTAAAATTTCATTTAAAAATGATTTTTCAAATTTTTTAATTATAAGATAAATCTTTTTTTACTGAATACAATTTTCAAAATGTATATATTATATATTTAAAATCTCTTAAAATTTAAAATTTTACGTTTTTAGGTGCATTGTATAATGATTTTGGGATTTGGTATCAGTACATAGGTCATTATAATGTTATCTCTCATGTCAAAATAAAATGTAACTGACTAGTACAAGATTTACCAAAATTGTATTTCAAATATAACTTAATTTATGATCCTTTCTGACTTGGAAATAAAAAAAAATCTTCATTCCAAATTCAAAATTTGGTTTCCTCTTTTAAAGCCTTATAATAGTTTACCTTAAGATCTTTATACGAACTCAAATTTCTAGTATTATAGGTAGAAGTTACACCTTTTTAATTTTCAAGGACTAGACTATATTTATATAGGTTTTCTTCTTAGTTCATAAAAATGACCCTTGTAATGTATTTATCATCTTATTATGGAAATTTGAAAATAAAAATTCTACAAAAAAATTTCCCTTATAAGTGACCTTGGTGGATAATTTTATAACAAATACTTTGATGATTTTTGTTCTTATTGAGGATATCATCACTCTTTCTCCACTCCTATAACACCTCAATAATATGGGGTTTCCAAATTAAGAAATGGAACCTCCAAGAAATTCATAGGAATCTGTTGAATGAGTTTTCCCTCCCTCAATTATTTTGGGTAGAGGCACCCAACACATCATTAATTATCCTTAACCATGTTCTAGTGATAACAATCTTGGTAAAAATTCCCTTATGAACTTTTAATTGGAAAAATTCCTAATTTTTCTTCATTAAAGTCTTCAGTTGTAAAGGATTTTTAATTAATATCAAAGATAATAAAAGAAATTATAACCCTAAATATGATTAAGATATCTTTATTGGGTACTCAAACACAAGTAAACACTTATGATTCTTCAATGGGAGTACCAATACCTTATAAGATTCAATTCACATCAAAATTGATGAGAATATTCCTAAATCACATCCTTAAATTAATGATAATGTTGACCTGCATAGTTTCAGATTACCTAAACCAAAATATTTTAATGTAATTAAAGATGTTAAATTAACAATTTATACACCTTTACTTATGTTATGGGTTCAATCTAAAGACCATCCCCTTGAGATTTTTTTGGTGAATTAAAATATGGAACTCATACTCAAAGGTCGGTCTTAAATGATATTGAAAATAAATATTTTATCTATCTTCATGAACCTCATTCACTTGATGATGATATTAATGATGGGAATCAGATACTATTTATTAAATATTATTTGAACCAATTTCAAAGGAACAATATTTTAACTCTCATAGAAAGACCCAATAATCATCCTATTAATGGAACTAAGTGGGTTTTTTGAAACAATATTGACTAATAAGGAACTTTTTCTGTAATAAGGCATGAATTGTTACAAAAATCTATAGTCTCAAATAAGATATTGATTATGGTTAAAACTCTTCACATGTTACATGGATATAATCCATTTTGATCTTATTGGAATTCACCACTCATTTTAATTTTAAACTTTTTCAAATGGATGAAAATAATGATTTTATAAGTGGTTTTATTTTAAAAATGTTTTTGTGGATCTACCACCCAGTTTTGAAAATATCAAATATCCTAGTCATGTTTTAAATTTAACCAAAGATATGTACTTTTTTAAAAAACCTCTCAGTATTAGTATGATAGGTGAAGTGAATTTATTTTATCAAATGATTTTAAAATGGGAAAATTTAGTTTCAATATTTTTCTAAAATATTTTTTAAATGATTTATTAATAATTCAAATTTCTATTTACAATGTTTTTTTAGTATCAAACAAATAAACTCTTTGTAATGAATTTTAGATTTTAATGAATAAATAGTTTGAAATGATTTTTATATGAGAACTCAAATTATTCCATTCTTTTAAAATTAATCAAAATTATGATGCAACCATTTTAAACCAAATTAAATACGTTAATGAACATATAAATAAGTTTGGAATGGATCATTATACATAAATTATAACAAATATTAACACAAATTGTAAACTAACATTCGATAAATCTGGTCAATTGGTAAATAACAAGATTTAACAAAGTATGAATGGAAGTTTAGTTTACCCTATTACAACCCATTTGTATATATTTTTTAGTGTATTCATTTGTGCTCTTTTTTTATCAAATACAAATGAAAATCTTTTAAATTATTTAAAAATATTTTTCTAATATTTAAAAAGAACTAAAATATTTGGATTGTTTTATCTTAAGGAAATTTATTTTGAACATTATTGTTTTTATATAATGATGTTTATGGATGTAAACTAGATAGGTAAATTAATGGTGTAAATTGAAATTTACCAACAAAATTCCTATTTTGATGGATTAATAAGAAGAAAAACTGTATTTCTCTTTTTATGCCCAAAATAGAATACATATATACTTGGAGTTGTTGTGCTTAACTTATATAGATGAAACATACTCGCTTAAACTTTGGGATAAAATAATTTATTGTTCCTATGAAGTGTGAAAAAACTAGTGAGATTAGTATCTCTAAAAATCTTATCCAACACTCTCTCACAATCACATTGATCGTTGACACCATTTTCTATGATATAACATTCAAAAAGGTTATATCGTTCTTGACTTTATTTGAAAAATTCTTCAAATTATATATAACATCACTAAACCCTTTCCTACTGATCACTTTGACTTTATTAAAGTAGATTTAGGTATGATTATATTTTCATAATAATATATTAAACCTGACAAACTTGAGAATTTTTCAATTTTTTCAAATTTTCTTTTTATTAAAAAACATGTTTTTAAAATTTGTATACTTTTTGTAAAGTAAAGTGAGTGACATACTCTTAGAAAAAAATTATTTTCTAGATGAAAACTAGTTGATGTGGTTTTAGAACAAATTATTCAATGGGTTATATCCCAAATAGAGTTTATTAGGTTTTAACCATTTCTCCATTGAGGGAATGAGTATTGGGCCTTTACTTCACACGTAGTTTTACATTCCCATGGAATTTAATATGGTTTATTAATACAATCGTGGCTAAATAATAATTTTAGAATTGTTATTTAAATATTTTCTAAGTCTTTTATTACTTTATTTATTATTTTTAATTAGTTATCTCACCTAATAATTATTTTAAGGGGAGATAATCTTATTAATATTAAAATTATATTAGAATAGATGCTCTTTTTTTAGATAAAAAATCTTTTGTTTATTTAACTCTTAATATATATTGAAAATTACTTTACCTAGTTTTTAAAAATTTAATTATTTTGTTTTATCTTAATATTTATTGAAAATATCTCTTTGTAAATATTTATTTGAAATTTTAATTTTAGTATTTCATAATTTTCAAAATTTTATTTTTTTCTCTCTCTAGAAATCATTAATGATGATAAACACAGTCTTAAATATTATTTCTCTTTATTCCCAAACCTTGTCTATGGCTGCTTTTTTTATAATCTCAAAGGGGGAGAAGTTTTGTTTTTTGGGGAAAATATCAGTGTTTGGGGAAATCTTGGGTAATGGTTATTATTTTTTATTATTATTTAAAGTGGTATGAGTTTTATATTTTATCCTAAAAGGGAGTAATTTAAATTTATAATGGTATAGGAGAAATTTTTTATGTTCAAAATGGAGAAAATATTTGGTATTTTTTTTCTTTTTATACTTATCCTATTATACTTGTAATATTCTTGTTTTAATTATTTTATTCATGTTTTTTAATCATTAAAAAAGGTAGATTATTGTAAATCTCACTGTATATTGATTTTAATGATTTAAAACACTCTTTAAATTGTTTAATGTTTTTATTGTGTGTTTTCTAGCTGGGATTGATGACACCATGTTTTATTATTTAAATAACATGAAGGAATCAATGTATAAGTATTAATAGATTTGTTAAAGTCATATAGTAGAGTTCCTAGATCACTAGAAAGATTTTTAATCAAGTGGAGGTTCCAGTTGATGAATCCTAAAGATATGGGTAGGACCGTGTCACGACCCGCCTCCCCGAGCCATGAACCTTGTCATCCGACCACATGGGTCTCCTGTAATACCTTGGTTGCCTTCCCAGCACACCATAGGCTATTACTCACTAGGGTCACTTATCAGACGAATGACTATCCCCATAGGCCAACACATGTTCTTTCAGTGCGTTTTGTCCTCACTCACACACACCATGGGAAAATTCCCAGAAGGTCAACCATCCTGATTACTACTTCAGGCCAAGCATGCTTAACTGTGGAGTTTTAATCAGGTAGGCTCTCGAAAAGAAATGTGCACCTTGTTGACAGGGGACGTAATATTTAGCCTTTTAAGACTCACTTTTCCAGGGGTGTTACATTATCCACCCCTTTAAAGCACAACGCCCCCATTCTGGACCCCAAAACCTCAAACCCAGGAAGTGCCTAAGCACTTCCGGATGGGTATTGTCTCTAATACCATTTGTCACGACCCGCCTCCCCGGGCCATGAACCTTGTCATCCGACCCCATGGGTCTCCTGTAATACCTTGGTTGCCTTCCCAGCACACCATAGGCTATTACTCAATAGGTTCTCTTATTAGACGAATGACTGTCCCCACAGGCCAACACATGTTCTTTCATTGTGTTTTGACCTCACTCACACACACCATGGGAAACTTCCTAGAAGGTCATCTATCCTGATTACTACTCCAGGCCAAGCATGCTTAACTGTGGAGTTTTAATCAGGTAGGCTCCCGAAAAGAAAGTTGCACCTTGTTGACATGGGTAGTAACATTTAGCCTTTTAAGACTCACTTTTCCAGGACTGTTACATTCTTTGTAATGTCCCAGTTCTGAGTGTCACTCAACGGGTGTCGCGAACTCGGTTTTCCATGTGACCTCAAGCTCATTTCCCCAAACTCCAGAGGCTTCCGACTAGCAGCGAGGGCCCAGGTCTGATAGTGGGGAAATTATGCCATCATTTTTCAAAGTGTAGCGCAGTGGAATATAATAAAAACATACATCAACAGCGGAAGCTGTAAACTATACACAACAGAAATAAACAACAGCAGTGGATATAACCATCATTATATAGAAAACAATTCTACATGTCTCAAGTTCTAAGAAAACAGCCAGAACATGTTATACATCAATACAGTACAGCAAAAAGTAGAGTATGGCAAAACAAACCAAACAGCTGGCAGAGGCATCGCGATCCTAGGCTTGGTCTCATGCCCACCTACTCCTCAGCAACAGTCAAGTACCTATATAGGGACTCTTTCCCCTATCTACACCTGCAGAAACATAATCTGTTTGGGCTGAAAAGAATGACCCAAACACGGTGTGAGAAATATATGTCAGTAGGCACCCACCAAAGGCTCGTGCTCAACTGTGTGTAAAACATGCAACAAGTGTGTAGTAGTAAAATGAAATAAACTCAGCAGTACTCAAAAGTAACTAACTTAATAGTTAAATTTCCATTTAATTATTTATTTAATCCATTAAATATTAGAAATGATCACAGTGCATTTCTAAGTAAACAGTACACTTCCTCAGACAAGAAAAACCTTACCCTCAGGTAAGCAGAACCCAACCTGTAGGTAATTTCCCTTAGGTGTAATAGAATTTTTCCCTCAGGCGCAGGTAGTGTCGCCCTCAGGCACAGAAGTCAAGCCCTCAGGCACGAAAGGTTTCCCTCAGGCAAAATAACTACAGCCCTCGGGCTAAACAGTGTAGTGCCCCCAGGCTAATCACAACAACGCCCTCAGGCTAAACGGTAACCGGGCCATGTCCAACATGTCAAAATTCAATAAATAAGAAAATACTCTCAAGTAAATTCTACAATTACTACATTAAAGGCAAAACCTCGGGTATCCTGGCCAAACGGCTAAACAGTGGAACACACCCCCGGGGTGGTTCCGGATCCAAGAAACGATCCCAACCAGCATTTTATTATCACAATTTAATCACCTATGAAATTCTAGTCATTAAATATAGCAACATCCTAAGCCACACGACACCCCAACATGGTTTCGTGGCACGAAAACGCACAAAAAACGCTCGACAGTTGGAAATTTACACCAAGACACCTACCTTATACGCCAACGAGCGATATACGTGATCGCCGATTTCAGAAACTCCCAAGAACGATGTAGATCTGACGAATAAAAAAACCCATTCAAACATAAATAACTTTCCCTCGGGAAAGAATTGGTATGAACGGCTTAAGGAGAAGAAAATTCTTACCCGTGTGGTTCCAACGAAATCGTCTGAAGCGGAAACTGATTCTATACGAACACTCGGTGGATCTTCAAAGGTTCGGCCTCGTCCTTTGGCTCCAAAGCGGGTCAAATGCCTCCTCTACCAAATGAGGAGGCCACTGCCTATTTTAATCCGAAAAAAACAAAGTACACGGCGTGTACTTCCAATTACACAGCATGTACTCCCTTTATTTAACTATTCTTCTGGCGGCACCACCACATTGTTCATCTGTCGACATGAGTACACGGCATGTACTCCTGAGTACACGGTGTGTACTGTCGCCCAGCTGGCGGCTACTCCACTACCTTATTGTTTAGGCATGCCGACTTATTACACAGCGTGTAAAGGACCACTACACGGCGTGTAGTCGGTTCCTACACCCTTAGTCGCTGACATGGCTACACGCCCCGTGTACCCATCCCACGCGGCCAAAAGTACACAATGTATGGAAAAGTACACCGCGTGTAGTTCCAAAATTTAGGATTTTTCCCATTTTCCATATTTTCTCAAAAACACTTAAGGAAAAGAGAAAAAAAATAATCTCGTACCTCAAAAATAAGAACTGGGTTCTTATAGACCTTCTAACCGGTGGCACACATAGAATCATCCCCAAGTATAAGGTCCCTATCTAACACCTATAGGAGGAGCACCAGCTAGTTGGTGTTGATAAATTGAAGTAGTAGTTTATTTTTTCCCCATCATCCATCCTCTAGGATCTCACCATCTATCTAGTGGCTTTAGTATATTTTAATACAGTATTAGTTCCCAACTGACTATCTGGTAAAGGCTACCGGGTAACTAGTGGAGTCAATATATAAATATAGAGCTCTCATTTATTATGGTAAAAAGGAAAATTAAAGTTTTATTCAAATAATTAATAAACCCTAGTGAATTATAGAAGACTACAAAAGAATTTATAGTCTATAAATAGACATATTGGTGGCATTATAAAATCACCTTCTCATTAATTCTCTAATGTCAATGTCCTACAATCTCCAATCCTCTCTCAAGTTCTCGGTTTTTCTAAATCTTCTCTTCATCCTTATAGAGTGCATGAAAATTTCAATATTTTCTCACTCTTACCTTATTCTTATTATATCCTAGTGTTATTCATATTCATTAAGATAATCAATATTGTACTAAGATTTTATTTCATCCAAGCAATCATCTTCTCTCCATATTTCTTCTAATATTGGTTCTCACTACCATTAAAGTGAGGTACTTCATTTTTATTTATAGTTCTCTTAAAATTCAAGGGAATATTCTATTTTTAAGTTTCTATATTTCCAATTAAATAGATAGTGTATATTAAAACTATGGTTTATTACTACAATATAAAAGAGAGAGGTAGTTTTGGTATCTTTTCTACCTTTAAATCTAAGGGACTAATACACTAAATCCACAAGAGTTTGAGGTGGTGGGTGTAGGTTCTCTTTTCAAGACACTCTCCAACCTCTTTACCAAGTTTTTTTATCATGGGAATGCCCAATGAGGCAATAATCACAACTAACCCTAGCCCGCCTCCAATAGGTGAAGGGATATTGACCATCACTGAGTAGGCATATCACATACATGGGAGGCCTAAACCTAATGTAGCTATAAAAAATAATAAATTTCCATTCCCATACAATGATGAAAAGTAAAAAACCTATTAACCATGCATGAATATATCTAAAATCCCACCATCATAGTATGAAACAAAGTACTGGAAAGAAATTTTCCAAATACAGGCACACCAATAGAAACAAAAAACAAGTACAACATATGAAGTGGGTGAGGAATGTTATCAATATAACCAACAGAACATGCCTTAGTCAATCTATA
The DNA here is from genome assembly GCA_963277665.1 of Viscum album. NCBI lineage: Eukaryota > Viridiplantae > Streptophyta > Magnoliopsida > Santalales > Viscaceae > Viscum > Viscum album. The sequence continues at coordinate 1,160,399,878 of OY728143.1, read as the reverse complement.
TCATTAAGATCTACCTAGTCTTATCCCCACTAGGACTATATTAAAAGGTCAGTCATCTATATAAGACACCACATGTATGGAAAAATTCATGCGTGGGTGAGTATAACAATACCCATTATGACACCCTAAAATAATTAATCATATAGCATCAAGAAAAATAGTTATAGCATCATAGGTATATGTCAATGGAATATATAACAAGAATATCCAGATTTTTTCATAGTAGACACATAGTCTCAAATAAGATCACAACTGTATAGACATCCTAGGATTAATTTTTGAAGGTTCCATATAACACTCATCTCGGAGAACACACTCCATGAGTTAGAAATCATTTATAGTTTCCATTTGATATGTTGTACTCATCAGGTATCACCATCAAAAGTACATGCCAGAAGTTTAAAGACATTAAAACTTATATCGGGATCACACCCCAGGACATGGGGTATACCAACAACCTAATACTGATTAACCTTCTAAGTAGGGTACCGACACTCGTGTAATATTGTTCATGAAGTTTCCAAGGACCCCACCTAGGTAAACTGAAGATTATAATAGAGGATCTCAATCTAGACCTCATAGATGGATTATAGCTACTCTATCCAAGAATAAAGTTCTTGTAAGGGGATCACCATCCTATAGGTAGGATACGACTCCATACTAAACCCTCAAGGAATGGATCAAGGGAATGTAACCAAATTAACACATCAGAGATGAATAGTACAAGTTCTCTAAGTCATTCCTTAATGAGTATGCAGTGTGTGATAGAAGTACATTACATATATTTAAATTACATGGAATGTCCCTTAGGCATCGGGTACTACCCATGCAACATGGCCCATTCCCATGTCCATTTCTCAGTATGAGGTGTGTCTGAGCCTGTGTACTGCTAATCATATCCATGTATGGTCTGTCATGTCCATGTACAGCTAACCTCATTTGTGTATGTGTACCTTCCTAAGTACATGTTGATCCACTAGGAAAGGGTTACAGAGCATATGACCAAGTCACATGGTATTCGATACTTATCTCTCTTCCAAAACCCTAACACCACACAAGGTTATTCCCACACAACGTGTGATTCTAGATTACACACCTTCTAACCTGATGTTTTCTTTAATCTCAAATATTGTCCATATGTTATCATCATCCACTCCTCTGGACACCAATCTAAACGTGAATCACGCTGGCACACAAGAAACACATCCAACTGATCCTTGTTGTCACCACTCGCTAGAATCTGACCATTCAATTCACATGGAAATCGGTTATCATAACATAGCATCATTGTCGCACAATTAACTAGGAAGAATAGAGATCATCAAATTGATCCCTATTTTTCATCACCATCACCACAACTCGATCTTGTCATAGATTTGAACCCATATCTGTGATAACAATCAGTTATGCCAAGAAATGGGTGTGCAACAATTGTTAATCTAGTATTTGTCAAACAACTGAAAAAAAAAGAATAATGGCGATGAAGAAATGATGAATGTTGGGAGAAACTCAAGAAATATAATAGGGGAACAAGTCTTATCCATGTACTAGTTGGCCTCGATTAATTGTTATTATAACGATGAATGAGGATCCAAAACAAATAAACAATTCTCCTAAATTCCCCACAAATAAACCCATACCCGTAGTACGAATGATACATGAATCAATATATTGGTTGATTGATTCACGTTCATCCTAAGATAAGATAATGATGATAAATACACAAAAAAATTTCCTACCTTTATATAGATCTATCACTTACCAATAGTGAATCTACATCATTGTCATTGGATATATCCTTGATTCACATTGCACACTGATCGATGATATATGATTCGGTCTGGAGTCATCTACCAATATCTCTGCCAACACTCTCTCAATTTATATATATTTATGGCTAACCATTCAAATTAGTCATAGAAGTCTATATATAGGATATTCCTATGTTATGATTCTAATAATAATTATTAAATAAATATTATTTAATTAATTTTATCATTCTCCCATAAAGGTACTCAAGCACAACACCTATCACCAAAATAGATTATGTCATGCCTAGGGTAAAAACTATGTTATGAACTCAATATAGGGCTCAGATTTTTGATTCTAGCCTCCGTTTAGAAGTTATTTAAATTTTTTAAGAAAATTGTGCACGTGTGATATTTAATATATTTAATATATTACAATAATTAATTATCGATTCAATGGGCCTCAGAATCATGTGTTATCTCAGCGCCTAACTATAAAAACAATCCATATAATATTCTAAAGTAATAAATTGAAAAAAACAGAGTTTTTACATTCTCTCCACCTTGTGGTTTTACATCTTGGAAATCTAAAAAAAGGATAAATAAAAATATGTGGGTATTGGGAATCCATTTGATTCTCCCACTCTCATGTTCTCTCCTAGAGATTCTCATCATACCACTGAACACACACTAAAAGAATTTATTACCCATGGAGGATTATCTCCTACTAATACTGAATCTCTATTGGGCGCTATATAAAAGTATCTTCATCCTTGATGTCTATCATTTCTCATTAGATAACATGTGATGGTTCATGAACACACCTCTTCATCTATGACATGTAAAAGATGTCATGCACTCGGTCCAATTGTGGTGGTAGAGTTAGGTGGTACGCCACTTCACCATATCAATGAAATATCTATAAAGGGATGATGAATCTCAGAGATAGCTTGCCACCTTAACCAAATCTCTACAACCCATATTGGGGTGATTTCTTCAAGAACACATGGTCTCCATCCTCAAACTCTAAGATCCTTTGTCATCCTTCCACATTGTACTTATGATGGATCTGTTCGGTCCTCATATTCTCATGGATGATTCTCACCTTTTCTATAGTGTCTCACACCAAATCTGGGCCAATAAGTGTTGACTCTCATGGGTTGGTCTTGAATGGTGGTGACGTAAAGTTTCGCCCATAAAAGGCCTCAAATAGTTCTATACCAATGGTTGAATGGTAGATATTTTTTTAGAAAAACTCTAAAAATGGTAGGTGATCCTCCTTACAATATCCAAAGTCTAAAATTCACACTTGTCATATGTCTCATAGAACCTAAATGGTCCACTCTATTTGTCCATCATTCAGGGGGTGAAATGCTATTCTCAAACACAACTGAGTCCCAAATACCTCTTACAATCCCTTCCATAATTGAAATGTGAATCAAGCATCATGTTTAGAAATAATCATCGAGTGAAATCTATAGAGTTGAACTATCTCCAACATGTAAGGGGTTCTTAGTCTCTCAATTGAAAATGGCTCTTAGATTGATAGTAAGTGGAACATGAAGGTAAGTCATTCAATAATCACCCAGATAGAATCTTGTCCTGTAGACGTATGTGGTATCTCCAACACGAATAACATGGATATCCCATTCCACTTCCACTCTGACACCTTAAGGGGTTAATATAAACCAACTAGAACCTGGTGATCAGCCTTCACTTTCTGTCATGTAAGGAATCGAGAGACAAACTTTTCAAATCCCTTCTTCAACCCTAGCCACCAAAACTGAAATTAGAGGTCCTAGTACATCATTGCAACACATAGATATACTGATAAGGGTGAAGTATGAAACTCCCTTAGAACCTCCTCCCTCAGCACAACTGGTACCATTTTCTATGCTTTGAAAAGAATGATATGCTTCCCACCTTTAAAAATTCCATCTAGAGAATGTCTAGTGGATATCTGAGTATGTAGGGTCTCATAGTTAGTATCCTCAAGCTGTGACTCCCTGACTCATTTTAAAAAAAGGGTAAAAACTATTGAATGGAGGAAATATTATCTATCACCATACACAAAGGATAACTATTATGAGGCCAACTTCTCTATTTCCTCACTCCGTAACTGTGAACAAGATATCAAGCTAAGAGAATATGCTACTAGGTTACCCTTCCCAAGAGTACAAAAAATCTTGAAGAAATATTACTAAAGGAACTATAGTAATTACCTCTCTCCCAAGTTAAGATCCTTTTGAGGGAATATATACTTAAACTCTTGTGGTTAGAATAGATAATAAACTAGTCACCCATCAAGTAGTGTCACCATAACTTTAGTGTGAAGACTATAACTACTAACTCAAGATCATGGGTCACATAGTTCTTCTCATGTGGTATCAACTAACATGAAATATAAAAAATCACTGCCTTCTTCTACATTAGAATACAACCAATATTGAACCCTAATTCATCAAGAATCACTATATACTTAAAACCCTCATCTGGTAATCTCAATATGGGATCACTCTTCAATTTCTACCTCAACTCCATGAAATCCTACTGTCACCTCCCCATCAAAACAAAGGGATACCCATTTCAGTTAAAATCGGTCGAGGGATATGATATCCAGGAGAAATCGGGTGTGAATCTTTGATAGTGTCCTACCGTCCTAATGAAGCTCCACACCTCCATCACACTCTGGGTGGATACCAAACTAACACTTCCTCGACCTTTATCAAGTCCACTGTTACACCATCTACTGAGATAACATGTCCAAGAAAGTGGAAATCCTAAATCTAGAAGTGTCACTTTGAGATATTCTCATAAATTTGGTTCTCTCATATTACATCAATAACCATACTCAACTGTCTCACATGCTACTCCCCAGATGTTGAGTATACTAAGATATCATCAGTGAAGACTACCACAAACTGGTATAAGAAAGGTTGAAAGATCCAGTTCTGTCCCATGAACACTATTTGGGAATTCATCATACCAAATTGAAACACCAAGTATTCATAGTGACTGTAACGACATCATAAATCCTTCTTTGCTATATCCTCTTCTAGTAATCCTAACTGATGATAGCTTGATCTGAGGTCAATCTTCGAGAACCATTGTGCATCTCTCAATTGATTGAAGAGTTCTTTGATCTTCATAAACCGATAATTTTTCTTTATGGTCACCAAGTTTAGTTGGTGGTAATCCATACACAACCTAAATCTCCAATATTTTTTCTTGTAAAACATCATTGGGGATTCCCAGGTTGAAACACTGATCCTAAAAAATACCTTCCTCTATAAGTCCTCCAACTACACCTTGATCTCACAAAGTTTAGTGGGATTCATTTGATATTTTGGGATATATATAGTGGTAATTCTAGTGTGTAGATCAATATATAATTATATAATTCAGAAAATAGGTAATATTGGAATGTAATCAGGAAATAAATTCTTATACTCTACCAACACTATAGGAATATGAAATATCAAAGCATCCATTTCACCAAGGTTCATGCAATCCAAATAGTGTATAATAGGATACACCCTCCTAAACATGAGCCCATTATTCTTTGACTGAGTTTCCATTTCACCCAAAAAAGAAAACTGTGTCCCATCACTGTGGGCACACCACATATTTTACCTAAAATAGTATATCTAGGAATGAACTATATATAACCAATCCATACCTAAGATGATTTAATAAGTCCCCATAACTACTAAAAAGAGATCCAAAAAGAAACTCTCATCTTCAAGAGTCAGGTCACATCGTCAGCTGAAGTGTGTCATCACTAAGTTGCCTCCAGTAAGATTCTCCAAGCACAAGGGTCAAGACAAGGGCTCAACCAAAATACCTAAGTCTCTAACCAAATAAGTGGAAATAAAGGAACGAATCACACCTATGACTATAAGTACAATATATAAGGTAGAAAATATATTGTTCATGCCTCGTATCACCTTGGAGCCTCTAGGTCATAAGACTCGACTACCTCAATCTACCCTCATCCTTAGCCACCATCTCTGTATTCCTGGTGGGGACCACCTAAGGGAGATGGTGGTAAAAATTCAAAATTACTACCACCTCAAACTGCTCTCTCAACTCCTCTACCATATTCATCACCCTTCATACCTTACTGTTCCTCCCACTACCACTTCCTAGGTGGCACATAAAATATCTCCCTATCACTCGTATGTAAGGATCGACAATATAATGTAATATTTCCTCCTTCATCACAAGAGTAGCACTGCATCTCTCTATGATGAGTAAATACATCCAATGATCCCGGAACAATATACCATGTGTCCTAGGATCACCTCATGAAACATATCACACATCTAGGTCCCTATGTCTATCGTCATCTCCCTCTCGTCGAAGTGTCAGCTCTGGTGTACCCACTACCGACACCAAATATATTCACCTGATTATCCTTGAAACTATCAACCACCAAATCATAATTTAGCATCCCAATATAGGTAGGAATAAAAAGATTTATCATTCTTTCTAGTATGTCTCTGCATATTCCTTTCTTGAAGTACCAATCCCAAAAGAACTGATATTGCACCATATCCATCGAGTACCAAGAGAGGTTGGGGAACCTCGATGAATACTCAGCCATAGTCATACTACAATGGTGAAGTTGTAGAGTCTCCTAGATTAACACAACCCTCAACGTATCTAAAAACTTCTATATGAAATGGAACTCAAACTTTGACCAAGCTCGTCTCATCCTATGATTGGGACATTAATCCCCACCATCATCTTGCAAAGTCGTGGAAAAGGCTCACTACCAGTACCACCGTGTATTTTGTAGGTGTCCTCATAATATGGAAGACTCGTATCACTACATCAAGATAGTCCTAAGATTCCTAGGGGTCAGGCTTACCTCAGAACCTAAGGGGTCACTATCACTATAACTCATAAAGAGCACTGATCTTGTGCACCTCATCCTTCAGTACTGCTGATATCATTTGTTGCTCAATGGGTGGTGGTAAGATTGGTGAACCACGTAGAGGTTACACCTCTAGAATAAATACCTATACCAAAGCCTTATTGTTGAGGGGATTATCCTCATGATCCTAGTGTTTAACTCTAGCTAGAAAATGTCACAAAATAATATTTAAATAGATAAGATATATAATGGTAAATGAGTATATATAGAGAGCTGACTTAATAAGGACATGGAAACCCCAACCCATTATTATGTGATGAAGGTACAAATGTTTTCTTCACAAAAAAATCTACATATACTAAGTCGAAAGGCATGTGACCAGAGTTCTAGTGTGTTGATATGTTGGTTGTTGCACCAAAATTGGAGACCTTGGTCTGAAAGATGAACTTAAAACACTAAACACCATTACCCAAAATCAATCTCATAGACTCCAATCATAAGGTATAACTGACCCTTTACATCTATGTCACGACTCATCCCAAAGGATCCTGAACCGCAACTACCCCAAGCCCACCTCTAATAGGTTAGGGCTAGCGACCAGCACCAAGTAGGCATATCACACACATGGGAGGCCTTAGTCTATTGTACTTGTACACAAACATACATCTTTAATACCACAAAATGATGAAATATAAAAAAATAATAAATAATAATTTATACATAAAAAATCCCACCACCAGAGTACAAAAAACAAGTACTCTAAATCGAGGGGCCAAATATAATCCCACCAAAATTAACTAAAAATAGGTCAAACCTATGAAGTGGATGATGACTGTTATCAATGTAACCACAAAAACACACCTCAGTCTATCCAACTCACTAATATCTGCCTAGACCCGATCCCTATAGAACTCCATCAAAAGTATTGTTATCTATATAATATACTACTTGCGTAGGAAAATCCTATGCATGGGTGATTATAACAATGCTCGGTAGGACACCCCAAAATCACTAAGCATATATCATTAAGAATAATAATCATCTCATCACAAGTTTATGTAAATGGAATATATAGTAAGAACATCCAGATATACTCATAGTAGGCATAGAGTCTTAGGTAATATCACAACTCTATATCCATCCTAGGATTCCTACTTGAAGATTCCATATAACACTCATCCGAGAGAACACACTCCATGAGTCAAATAGAACTGATAGTGTTTATAGGTTATTTAAGGCTTGTCAGGTCTCTCCATAAGAATTATATTACTGATGTCTAAAGAGATCAATACACATATTGGAATTACACAAAATTCCATGGGGTATAGCAACAACCCAATATGAATTAACTTTTTAAGTTGGGGATTGAGGTCCGCATAGTGTTGGTCATGATGATACCAAGAGCCCCAAATAGGGAAACTATTGATGATAAATATAGAGGGAATCAATCTAGGCCTCATGAATGGATTCCAACTACTTTATCCATGACTAAAGTTCCTCAGAGAGGATCACTATCCTATGGAATGGCCATGCTTCATACTAAACCCTCAGGGAATACATCAAGGGAATATACTCTAACAAAATTTTCCAATATGAAGAGGACAAGGGCTTCAAGTCATTCTTGATGGAGTACATAGTGTGCGATATAAGTACACGATATGTACCTTAATTATAGAGTTATAATTGTGTAACACAGCCTATTCCAATGTTCGTGTCTGAGTACACGGTGTGTCTGAGCCCATGTACTCTTGACCGTGTCTGTATACAAATGGTCGTGTTTGTGTACATATAGCCATGTCTATGTTTTTGTACCATCTCGGGTATACACACAGCCTCTAGGAAAGAGTCCTAAAGCATGTGACCTAGTCACACAACATTTTATACTTGTCTCTATACACAAACCCTAACATAGGACAAGGGGGGTACCACACAGTGTAATCCTGGATTACACATCGTGTAACCTGGGATTTTTTAGAATCTAAAATCTGGTCAATGTATCATTATCTTCTACTTCTATAACCTTTAACCCAACCACTAATCATGTTGTTAAGCAATGAAAACATCTGGTCGAGCCTTGTTGTCAACACTCACTAGAATATATCTGATTCACATGGGAATCGATCCTCATATATCTTCATTATTTCATGCCCAACTAAAAAGAATGTGGATTTTCAGAATGTCCCTAATCCATTTTCACCATCATCAAAAGTTGATCCCAACATCGATATGAACCCAAATTGGTAATAAAAATTTTCTACGCCATGAAATGAGTGTGAAATGATTTTTGATCTAGTATTTTTCAAACAATCGGCCAAAATCATTATCGGTGATGAATGAATGATGAAAGGTTGGATAAATAAAAGAAATATAAGAGTGGAATAAGCATCATCTGTGTTTGGGTTGGCCTAGATTCATTGATGTTAAAACAATGAATTAATAACAAAAAAAAAATAAACAATTCTCCCAAATTCCCCACAAATAAATTGATACCTACAAAACGGTTGATCCACAAAGCAATTTTTTTATTGTTTTTGTCCATAATAGAATAATAAAATGAGGATAAATCCACATAAAACAAATATTCCATATTAAGATGGATCATTTTTGGACCAAGTTGTCTTTTCATATGGTATAATATTTTTGTGAATATTTTTTTTTATTTTTTTTATTATAAAAAATCAAATAACTTTTAAAGTGTTGATGATCAAATAAAAGTATTATTGTAATCAAGAGATCAAATAATTTTTTATTATAAAATCCATTGGTTTTTGTTTTTTCCTTGGAAATGTTTTCTATGTGAAAATGTTTTTTGGACTCATCTTGGGTTGGGAATGAATTTTTTTATTAGAGTGAGTAGTTGTATCAAAGTATGATGTCTTCATACTGAATATGACAATGCCTTTCTATTTTTTATATTTTTAATATCAGAAGTTGTCATAAAAACTCAAGGTCCAGGATTTTTAAAATGAAGGAGTAGAAAATGTTTTTTAATTCATACGATGCTATGTTGATCATAATGATCTCAATATTGTCAGGAGGTCATGGTAAAAGAAATATTTTGTGGAAGAAAAGAGTTTTAAGTTAAAGACTTCCAGTTTCATTTTATTAGTGTCACAATCATAAGGTGTAGTTTTCATCTAAAGGCTAAAAAGATTAGAGTTTCTAAATTTTGAATTCATTATCAACACTGTTCCATCGGACATGGTGTTCCACCAATCCTTCAGGGGAGTTCTGACACCAATACATCAGTCACAGTGTTAGTATCAAAAGTTTATCGGATACAGAGTTCTATCAAAGGAAGAATTGTTAAGAATTATATATTTTTTGAGACCAATGAATGAGAAGATAATTAGAGATTGATCCATTATATGAGATTAGAGATTTATCAACCGATTGGTGATAAACAATGTAGTCAACCTTTTTTATTGGAATAAGAATTCAGGTTGTGTTGTTTATAGTGGGTCAAGAGAAAAAGAAGCCATAATTTTTAGTCAAGTGGGTCAAGATTCATCGGATATCCATTTAAAATGATACATCAGATGTAAAAAAAATATTGATCCATCATACGCATACTGACACTGATAAATCATTGTATTCTGTACTTTATTGGATATAGGATCATCGTTATAAGTGTTTTTTATACAAATAAATAAAAGTTTAAGTGTTTCAAAGATTTTTTTGAAGTTTTTTCAAGGGGTTTTTAATCCTATAGAGGTTAAAATAGTGTTTATGGAATATAGTTTTTAGTGGATATAGATAATTGTAATGAGAAATAGTTTATTTTTTAAATGGTCAATTGGAGTGACAAATTGTATCGGAATGAAAATTTATACAGGAATGAATATTTGTTTGTATATTCAAAGAAATATGATGTTGTGAGGAGATTCAAAAAGTTTAGAGAATAATTTAGAAGATTTGAGAGGTACTTAAGTGGTAAAATATGAATTCAAATTCATTTTTTTGGAAATTTGGTTGATTGGGAAAGTGAAATTGTTTTCCTGACCATTCCACTTTTGGAACACCAAAAAATTGATAGAAGTAAAATGTACTTTCAGATGAATGATGCATTATTCATGTGTGGGAGAAATAAAGATATCTAATTAATTTGTGGCAGATTTGGAAGAAGAAGAGTTTCCATAGAAGGTTTTATTGAGAAAGTTTTTCAAATAAAATAAGTGTAAGGAACAGCTTACCGAATCAAATAGACCCATCAGACTGAAGGTTCCAGGAGAGAAAGAAGTAGTTCAGAATATTTTTTAGATTATATTTTCTTATTTTTTTTCAAATGGAGGAATTGTACTAAATAATCAGACTGAAACATTGGACCAAGGTTTTATAAAAAGTCTAGAAGGTTTGTTTCAACCTGCTGCTGCAAAATAAAGTAAAGAATTGTGTTTGAAGAATAAAAAAAGTGGAAGTTTCTGAAGTATCATAGTGACTTGTTTGAAACCAACTGGTGCATGTTTCTTAACTTGTAACACAAAATTTTCTTACAACATTTGTACTAAAAGAATAACATTCACTATAGTATTGGTTATAATGCTACACAAGTGTAAGGTTATTTTCTACTTGTTGTATGTAACACCCTGATATTTTGTGGAAAAAAATTCAAATTAATTTAATCTTTTTTATATTTTTCATTTCTCATAACACTGAATATAGATTCTATTACATGAAATCACAAAGTTAGGCTTGTGTTTCATGCAAAACCATGTTAATATTGCACTACACGCAACACTTATATTAGATTATGGTACATGAAACACTATATTTGTCTTGTATTACACACAATTTTGTGTTTCTTTAATAGATTTTGTTACATACAAGGTTGAGTCTTACTGAACTAAAATATACTATTAATATTGTAGTTAAAATATAATTATAGTTACCACCTAGGTTTTGGAATGAAAGTGAATAATAATATTAACTAAATTGTGAAAATATGATTTACACATTTATATAAAATGAATCATCTAATTATTAATTAGTTATAAATTAATAAAAGAACTATTTTAAAATAAAGAAATTAATTTTCAAAGTTAACAATTTTTCTATGTACAAACACAAAATTATCTCAAAAACTTAAAAAAACAACCTTTTATGAATTTTTTTAATAAAAGTTATATATTATATACTCAATAAATATTTTTTATGCTCATCCAATATATTTTATAGGCATAATATAAGAATAAATCCAATTATATGAATAAAATAGGTATTTGTATAAGAAGTAATTTTACCGCCTTTTAATGGAGAACCTATTTTACACATAATTTTTGACACTTTTATAATTTTTATTGGAAAATAAACTTAATTTTTAAAATATGAATATAAAAATTTACATTGGGTGAATTTTTTGAATTTTTCAAAGAGGTTTCGTATTTGGATCAATAGTAAAGAATACTGAATTTTAATTCAAAACTGTCTTGTCATCTACTTTATTTATATTATAAAATTATAATTCAATTTGGATTTAAAGTGTATATAGATAAAAGTTACATACATAATACAATTTAGGTCATTTTAACCAATTTCGCATTGAAATTGGATATAAAACAATTCAATCTTTTAAAAAATCTCTTAAAAAACCCGATGTCGCGGCGTGTTTGTGGGATTAATTTTAAAATTAATTTCTGAAACATATGTGTTTATAATTTGGATAAATAGATACCATATTTTTTAATCATAATAATTTATAATATATCATAAGTTTAACTTAGTTTTTTACTAAAAATATTAGAGAAATTAATTAAAATTAATTAGAGTGATTAGGGTAAAAACAAGATTACTTAGTCGTTAAACATTAATTTAAAGATCAAAATGACCTAGAAACATCTCCAAAATACATTGATGGTACATATTTAGAATAATTACCATATTTTATCAAAAATGGAAAATTATTTTAGGCACGTGATGTGAGGTATACCTCTCAATTGTGTTAACCTTTTTATATTTATAATAATGTCACTCCTCCTCCACTATAAAAAGGCACTCACACCCTCACTTATTCACACCTCTAAAGACACATTGTCTTGTCCAAAACATGAAAAAATAAGCTCCCAACTTACCTTCTATAAACTTATAATCCTCACTTTATGAATAAATATAACCAAGGAATTCTTTTGGGGAAAACCAAAAGGAGTTACCCGGAAAAAAAAAAGTATCGTTCTTCAACGTGCATTTCTGTTTTATTTCTTTCTCCACTCATTCAGTTATTATTATTCCATTTTTATATAATAAAATAATTATCCTAAATATACTTGTATTATTTTATTCTATTGTTTCTACCAACACCTACACACACTTCCATCAAATGGGTAATGAACTTGTCGCTCAGGTGTACGGCGAACTACCGCATCGCGAAACGATGTTGTTCGTTCTTCCTTTACCACCTATCATGGTTGGAAATTATTATGTATATACTATTTTAATATTATATATATGATATTTATAAGTTATTTATGATCATTTAATTATTATATAAAACATACCTTCATTCTTTCAATTTTTTGTAAATACGATGACTTCGTTTGTGGACGTATGGACTATCGGCTCCTCAAAGCAGGGTGATTCATTCATACTTTGCATGGATTGTATTAAGGATGGGTTTAGTAAATTTATATAGTATTTATGACATAATAATTATATTATAATTACAATATATATATATATACACATATTTCATTTACTTTATTTCAAAATGATAAGAAAATGGGAACAACATTCATGCATACGTAAAGACTATTTTCTCCATGAATAGTGTTTTTTATTTCATATTTATATATTTTATAGATTATTAAAAATATTTATATAATGAATATATAATATATTTATATAATTTTTTATATTATGGAAAAAATTAACTCATGATATAAGTAAATGGATCAAGAATGACAAGTCAAAACATATACAAAAAACAACGTGGATATTGCCTGAAACGTAACATTAAAATGAAATTTTTGATTAATGGGTAATATAAAGTCATAAGTAAATCACATACTGTATGATATATAATAATATGTTTAATTTTTATGTTTATAATAATCTTATATTTATTATACATGATTTTATATTGTGTATAAAGAAAGTCAAGACTTAAGGTAAGGGTTTTCTCATCTCGCATTTATTTCTGTGAGACTTATATCTTATTCACCACTCATTTATTTTTTCTGGTGTATATACTACCCATGAATGTACTCTAAGATTATTATAATTAAATTTATTGGTATTTATATATCTATTTTATGATCTTTATTTCATGGGGTTTATGGTTCCAAAGTTACCAAATCATTTAAGTAATTTTGTCACAATGTTCTTTCTTTGAGATATATACTATGTTATGCACCTATATTTTTCTATGAGATGTATATAATTACATTTTAAATGTTGTATCACGAATATCATTCTTTTAATGGTATTTTAAGATTCATGTAATTTTATTCATTCCAAAATATTATGGTTCAATGTTACCAAAGTGGTAGCAGTTTATTACTACAATCTCATTGTTTATAGGGATTGTTTATGATTATACTTACATTGATGAAATATTATGATCCATATATCAAGACCTATCATTAATTTTCTTATAATATGTTTATCCATGATATCTCTGTGTAATTTTACTATTTTACACTATTTTTTACTTAATATAATTAAGAGAGTATTTTTATGGAAATATGACTATATTTCTCTCTTCTGTCAGAATTTTTTTATTCACATACAATGTTTTATAAAAAAATTCAAATATGTTTTAATATGACGTGTAAAATACATTTTACCCATGTTTCACATTTTTAATAAAAAAATAGTTTTAAAAGGAATCACCTTGTCATTTTCCGATCAAGTTACTTTCCTAAACTTTTTACTGTGAAAAAGGAATGTTATGTATGTATAGATTTACCCACCATCGTGATCATAATTTACTTGGAAATTCCTATGAAATTTATAAGGTTGTTTTTAAAGAAAATGTTTTCCCTAATATTATGGAAATTCATTTTTTTAAAAAAATCAAAGAAAAAGGTTTTCAAAATGTTTAATGATTTAAAAAGCATTTTTCAAATAGGAAGGTATGTTTATCTAGAGATGTTTTAAAAATATTCCTTTATAAATTTTTCAAATTTTTTTTAAAGAAAATGAATTTTAAAATGTTTTATGTTTTAAAATTTTATTTTAAAAGAAATATTATATTCTTTTAGTAATTTTTCATGTGATCTTTTGAAATTATTCCCTATATAAGTTGACATCCTTTGATATAGTTTATTATTTACTAAGGATATGATCCAAGGAAACCATTGTTATTATTTCTTTGAATGGTTTATCTTTAATAGGAAAAGGTATTTATGAATCTCATTTCTCTTCCAAGGGTTATACCTTGATAAAACAATTATGAAACCTATTTCCTTTCATGGGTTATTATCTGGTGAAATGATTATGAAACCTATCTCCTTTTCATAAGTTATGATATTATTAAATGTTTATAATACCCATTTTATTTCATGGGTTATGATATTATGTTTATGAAACCCATCTCTTTTTGTGGGTCATGATATGATGGATGTTTTGTTATCTTATGAAACATACATGTATGATTTCATTATATTATGGGAAGGACTTATATCTCCATAGAATGCATTGGGTAAATATTTATATCTCATGGGTGTTATATTGATGTAATGAGAAGTGAACTTGGTTTAGTATGACCGGCCTAGAGTGAAGAGTGAACTTGGTTCAGTATGACAGGGCTGGAATGAGGATTGAACTAGGTTTAGAATGACAGGGTTGGAACGAGTAGTGAACTCAATCAAGTATGATAAGGATGGAATGAGGAGTGAACTCATTTCTGTAATATAGGGATAGAATGATAAGTGAACCCAGTTTAGTAATACAGGGCATGAATGGGGAGTGAACTCAGTTCGGTAAAATAATTTTACCATGAATATGGTCTTGGAAATAAGCCTTTACCTATGAAAATAATTTTATAATTTTTCCACAAATTATATATCTTATTCTTATGTTATAATCTCAGGAATAATGCTCTTCATTTTCATAGGATTCTTTTTTTATGAACTGCCAATATTTATTCCACAACTCATGCGTATGATCTTTGATATACAAGGTATGATCTTCAAATGGTATTCTCATGTTCCCATACCTAAATTATCATGTTATTATTATATATATCATTTATTTAAACTTATTTAGCGTCTTATCTCACACTTTCTTATATTTCCTTTCCCTAGGTTATGAAGAAAATTTTTAATTAGAATTACTAAATGGGAAGATCCTTGTGGGAAACATCCATAACCTTTCACCAAGTTAAAATATTTTTTTCCAATTTTCTAAAGACACTAAACTATAATGCTCCTCAGGCATATACTTTTGTATTGTTATAAATATTCATATAAAATGATGTAATATCCATGTATGTAAATCCTATATCTTTATAATCATAGTGGCAAAAAAATATTTATTTCTAGTGGATTTTGTGGTGTTGTATTATTTCCAAACAATACCAAGGACTAGCTACACTTATTGAGTAATGGACCTTATAAATACTTTTATTCCTATATTTGTCTGGATGTTTTCTTTTCATAAAAGTGATAATTATTTAATAGGAGGTGGATATTATTATACAATAAATATAAAATAAAATAAAAATATATCACTGGTTCACCTCCTCCCCCTCTCAATGACACATTGATCCTAGTTGGGACTTTTTAGATCAATCTCCAATGAATAATGAATCTGTGTCATTATTGTAAGGACCCAACCCCAGTTGCCCAAATTCGGTACCTTATTGGATTAAATTGGAATAAAAACAAGGAAAAAGCACCCCTAAGGACTTATTATTTTAGTATTATTGGAAACAAGATACATACATAAGTTTAATATTACAACTTGAAAATAAATACAACATAGAAACTCTTTAGAAAAAATCCATAACTCCTAGGTTATTTCAGCATGTCATTCATAATAAAATTCTTCATGTCCTAAGAAAATTAATCATAATAAAGGGGTAAGCTCAAAATCTCAGTAAGGGTAAGAAATATAGTGAAATATAACATAAACATTAGACATCGTGAATAATTGAAAACACATGCCTTTAAAAATAAACTTGAACATAATATGGTCGAAATATGAGCTGAGTAAATATTTCCATAATATAAAATAATAATGGGTATTCTACTAGTATAATAACCACATTAACCATAAATATTATTTTCATAATGAGGGAATTCATAATGTTGGATAATATAACCATACTGTCAAGGCCTCCTTCCAATACCATAAATAATCGTTTTGTCAAGTCCTTGTGCCAAAACCGTAGTTTGTCTCATGAGACCTACTGATGCAATGAGGGGATATAGTGGGCCCCACCAGACACTTACTATTTCTAATTCATTCTTGATATTAATGGGGATAAACATAAACAACATAAACATTCATATTGAAATTAATATATGAAATGAAAATAACTTTCCCTGAACAATAAGCATAAACACTAACCATTCGGAATAAATTGCTGAATTGTTTTAAGATAGAACATCCACAGCCAAAATAATCATAAAAATTTAAATTAAATACGTTAGATGATAAAATGGAATAATAATCCCAATAATACATAATATTCAACAAGATTGTTGAAATAGATGAAGATACTCTTATAAAATCTTCGAGTAAATCTTTAGATAAATACTCTTCTACTTTGAAAAGAAGAGTTATTTTGGAAACATATTTGTATAAAACCAGAAGTGAAGTAAGATATTATTTTCATAATAAAATGATTTATTTTATAAATATAGTGGTTTCCAAAAAACAGATTATAGATTGACCTTGAAAATAGGTTAGAATTAGAAAATTTCCCTTGGATCAAGCTTGTATTTTGGAAACAATTTTGAAAGTTCCTTTTAAAATGTGTAACCATCCATATAATAAGGAAAGATTATGATTGGAAAAACTATATATAACCCACACCAATAATTTTTTCTAAGGTTACATAATAATACATAAGAGTTTCTTTGAGGTAATTAGACAATAAAAGTAACCCAAATCAAAATGGAAGTTCTGGTGGAAAAACTCTTACCTTAAATCCGAACGTGTTCCACTCTTGAACATAATCTCCAAGAATATGAAATTATACTTATTAATAAAATATTTAAGAACCAATTATACATGTATTTATTTTATCATAATTCTTTTTAATTCATTTATGCCCCTATTGATAAGTTATTATATTGAATTTCGTCGTTTTTCAGTGTTCGTTTTCTTTATTTTAATAATCGGTTCACTTGTTATTAAGAAATGGAGTTCATGTGGAATGGATGTAAATATCCAGAATTTTATTTGAATATTATTTATAATAATCCATAGGTTTTGTTGGTCATTTATATAACTTGGTTACATGGCATTAGGATGAATTATTATATAGAACTTTAATGATTACTGTTTCAGTTAATTTGTGGGTTTTAATTACAACGAACTCATTTTTCTTTATAAATTAATTTAATTTGTACAAAGGGGTTAAAAACCTTAAATAGGTTATATTAAATATATAATAATCGGTTTCAACTAGAACAAGAATGGTTTCATGAAGATAATTGAGAATGATAATAGAAATCGAAAGCCAATCGTCCTTGAATGTGGTAAATTGACACATCTCAGATGGTGTTCTTGCTACTAGTATAAAAGAAGGTAAAAGGAAGATATGATGATAAATTATTACACTATCATGAAAAAATTCCAGTAAATTTAAGTTACTAGAGTCATCAAAAAAATTGGATAAGTATAGGTAATAATAGAAAAAGAAAACAAATGAACTTGAAAGGAAAGACAAAGAATTAAAAAGATGAATTTACCTCTTGAACCAAACTTCCTTGAGAGCCTCCATAAGGGAGAGGTTTTAGACTTTTATGAGACCAAGGCTTTTTGTACGTGGTAGAGGAGATTAGAAATATATTTGGATAGAATTTGGAGAAGTCACAAGGCTTTAGAGGAGTGAATGGAAGAGGGAGTGATGGGGGGTTTTATAGTAGAGGGGAGAGGGGATTTCTCAATTTTATATTCATTAATTTATTATTTCTCCACAAGACAAGGAATAGTGAGTCTTCCATGACCAAGAATAGTAATTTTATCATTTGAATCTGAATCAATTAGTCTTACATCATTAGAACATCATACATGACTCTATAATTAGTGTGTTTAGCTTATTTTGTAAATTATGGTATTTCACTATTCATCAAAAATTCAAGTATTTCAAAAAAAACCAAAAATTCAACCCAACAATTTTTAGACATGTTGAATCCAAAAATTAAGTCCATTTTTCAAAAATAATTTTCTAGATATGATTAATTTAATATTTAATTAAAATCATAATTTATTCTAAAAAACAGTTTTAAAACATTTATTTACTTATTCCAAAACATAGGTATATCATACTCCAACATTATTATTATTTATATACTATCATAGGTAAGTATACTATTCATTAGGGTATATCACTATTCATAAGGGTAGGTTTCTATTCATAAGGGTAGGTTACTATTCACCAAAAAATTAAGTTTTTCTTATCGGACTCCAAGTAACTTACTGATCAAAACTATGTATGTCATATTTTTGAAATTCACATCACAGAAGTGACAAACTTATGTTTAAAGTTCACATAGTACTTAGTAGTTCATTATGTTTTGATTTCATGTGATTAAGAAATGTTTATAAGAAATTAATTTCCATTGAAAAATATTGGGTTGTTACAATCTCCCCTCCTTACAAAAATTTCATCCTCGAAATTCACAAAATGATACCTTAAAATATTCAGGTATGTCTTTAACATAAGCTCCCCAGGCTCCCATGTTGCATATTTTATATTATAGTTCCTCCAAAGTACCTTTACCAGACGAGTCGTTCAATTTCTCAATACATGTTCTCTGGTATCAAGAATCTTGATAGGCTCTTTACACTAAGATAGATCAGGCTCAAGTTCTATTTCTTCACAGGTAAGTACATGTATTGGGTCTAACATGTATTTCTTTAACATTGACACGTGGAACACATTGTGAACTTTGGAGAGACTTAGAGGTATTTCCAAATGGTAATCTACGGCTCCAATTCGATTCATAATTTCAAAAGGTCTAATGTACCTGGGACTTAATTTTCCTATCTTACTGACCTGTATAATACCCTTTCATGGAGATATCTTTAAGAAAACATGATCTCCTTATTCAAATTCCAAGTCCTTCCTTTGGTTTTCAGCATAGATCTTTTGCCTACTTTGAGCTGTTTTGATATGGGCTTGGATAATCTTCACCTTTTCTGTTGTTTCAACAGCAAGTTCTGGGCCTATGAGATTTATTTCACCAACATCATCCTAGCAAGCTGGTGTATGACATCTCTTTCCATAAAACACTTCATATGGTGCCATCTGAATACTTGAATGGAAGCTATTGTTATTGTAAAATTCTACAAGAGGTAAATACTGATCCCACGTGAATTGAAAGTCAAGTGAAAAAGTCCTCAGCATGTCTTCTAAAGTTTGAATAGTCTATTATGATTGTTCATCAGTTTGTGGGTGGTAGGCAGTGCTCAAAAGAAGATTAGAATCAGGGCCTTTTGAAGGCTTTTCCAGAATTGTGATGTAAAATGGGGATCACGGTCAGAAACAATTGATAA
Organism: Viscum album; assembly: GCA_963277665.1. Taxonomy (NCBI): domain Eukaryota; kingdom Viridiplantae; phylum Streptophyta; class Magnoliopsida; order Santalales; family Viscaceae; genus Viscum; species Viscum album. The sequence goes on along the minus strand of OY728143.1, from coordinate 1,160,379,586 downwards.
TGGTATACCATGAAGTCTTACAACTTTAGTAATATATAGTCTTTCTAAATGTTCAAGTGGTAAATCTTCTCTTATATCAAGAAACTGTGCTTATTTTGTAAGATGTTCAAAAATGACCCATATCACATAATTATTTGTTGGAGACCTTGGTATCCCCATGATAAAGTCCATTGTAACATCATCCCATTTCTGCGTCAGAATAGGAAGGGGTTTCATGACTCCTCCTGGATGTTGTCTTCCAGCATTCACCTATTGGCACACCAAACATCTCGACACATAATCAGAAATATCATTCTTCATGCTTTCCCACCAAAAATTTTCCTTTAGATCTCTATTCATATTTTTGATACTATGTTGTATAGAGAAATTAGAGCAATGATCATCATCCAATTTTTTCCTCTTTAGATCAGGAATAGTGGTAACGCAAAGCCTCTTTCTGAATTTCAGAATTCCACCTTCATATACAAAGTTAGTCAACTTCCCATCACTTATAGCTTTAATTTTCTTTTGAAACTCATCATCATCAGCCTAATAACATTTTATCCTTTCCAGTAAAGAAGGTTTGGAAACCATTTAAAAAGTAGTGATGTGTTACCTTCCTTGATATTTCCCATATCCATCTTTACTAGATCCATGAACATAGGAGCTCTTTCAACTCTAATATTGTTCATAATTCCATGGTCCTTTCTACTCAAAGTGCCATCTTCCCTATTTTCCTTCCCTAGGTGGTTGTGTATTATGAAATCATAATCCTTGAGTAGCTCAATCAATATCCTTTGTCTCATGTTGAGTTCTTTCTGTGAGAATATATATTTGAAACTCGTATGATATGTATATATATAACATTTTTCCCCATTGAGGTAATGTCTCCAAATCTTCAAAGCAAAGATTACCACTGCTAACTCAAGTTTATGAGTTGGATAGTTTTGTTCATGAATTTTTATCTGCCTATATGCATAGGTAATCACTCGATAATTCTGCATAAGGACACAACCCAGTCCTTTCTTTGATTCATCGCTATAGATAACAAACCCATAATTCCATGATCGTAGGGTTAGGATCAGAGCATTCACTAACCTCCTATTAAATTATTCAAAGCATTCTTCAAATTCCTTTGTCCATACGAACTTAACCCCTTTTCATGTGATCTTGGTCAATGTGTTGGATAAATGGGTGAATTTCTAAATGAAACGCTGATAATAACCTGCTAAACAATTAAAACTACGTACCTCAGTTATATTCTTTTTAGTAGGCCATTCTTTCACAGCCTTTGTCTTTGTAGGATCTACAGATATTCCATCCTTAGAGACAATGTGGCCCATAGAGAAAACTAATTGGGGACAAATATCACACTTGCTAAATTTCTCATATAACTAATTTCTTCTCATAGTCTTCATAATATTGCACAAGTGATTTTCATGGTCTTCAAGGATTTTAGAGTATACTAGGATATCATCAATAAACACCACCACAAAGTCATCAAGATATTCCTTGAAAACTCTTTTCATCTTATCCTTCAAATAGATGGTGTATTAGTTAGTCCAAAAGGAATTACCGTAAACTCATAATTCCCATACCTGGTTCAGAATGTTGTTTTTGGAATGTCTTCCTTCCTCACAAGTAACTGATGATATCCAGATCGAAGATCAATCTTAACAAAATATTGGTCTCTATAAAGTTGATCAAATAAATCGTCAATTTTTGGTAGAGGATACTTATTCTTTATTGTTAAAGAATTAATTTACCTATAATCAATGCATAGACTCATGGATCCATCTTTCTTCTTGACAAAGAGGACAGGTGCTCCCCATGGAGAAACACTAGGTCGAATAAATACGTTATCACTAAATTTCTATAGTTTTTTCTTTATTTCCACTAACTCCACAGTGGAAATTCTATAAGGGGTCTCTGATATGGGCCTTGAACCAAGAAATAAGTTAATGGAAAACTCAATTTTCCACTTTGGAGGATGTCCTGATAAATCCTTTGGAAAGATATCAACATATTATTGGACAATAGGTATGTCCTCTATCGGAACATTCTTCTCTTCACCCATAGTTATTTCATTCCCTTCCTCCCCAATAATTGAATTAAGTAGATCTATTGGGGGTGGATCTAGATGAGAATCATGTGGTGATGTTTCTACCCTAAATATAAGGGATTCCACGCCATTCTCAAAAATTATAACTTTCTTATTATTGAAATAGATCTTCGCATCATATTTTGATAGCCAATTTATACCAAGAATTATATCAAATTTAGTCATCGGTAGGATGATAAGGTCAGAAACTAAAGAAAATTTATTTGTAATGAAGGGGACAAATTGACACACCTTTGTTGCAATGATACATCCACTAGGGGTTTTGACTGATAACTACTTTATTAAATAAAATTGGACATATCTAATTTTCTTTGAAAACTGGGATGATATAAATGAATGTGGTGATCGAGAATCAAATAAATCATTAGATAAGTTTGATGAAATGATCAATGTACCTACCACCACTTCGTTAGGAACTTCATCCTCTGCCGTTGTGATGGCATAAGATTGGCCTTTATCCCTTGGCCTTCTTTGGGGAACATTTCCCTGAAGCTAAGGAAATTCATGTGAATATTGCCCCATATACCCTCAATTGTAGCATTGAACTTTGGTAACTTCTTTCTTCCCCTTACAATCATGATCTTGGTGGCATTTTTCTCCACACTTTTAACAGACTCACATTCCCTTCAGGCAAGTGACAGGGTGTTTCTTCCCATAATTACTACAGGATAGAAATTCAACACTTCCCTTTTTCCTTATTTGCTTATTTTCTTTCCCATAGTTTTCAGAAGCCCTCTTCCTATATTTCTCTCCCTTAAAGTCTTAAGACATAGAGAATTCCTTTTCTATCTTGATTGCACATGAAACTATGTCTTCATTTGATGAGAAATTCTGGGAGACTAGAGCCCTTCGGAGGAATGGATTCAAACCATCAAAGAATCGATCAATTTTTCTCCTTGGATTACATATATAGTCCACAACATTCCTAGCTAGCCTTGTAATGTTGGATTTATACTTGGAAACATTTTCATCCTCCTTCTACCTCAAATTCTAGAATTGCCTCTCTATATCTGCTCGCTGTTCATGAGGGAAATATTTTTCTAAGAAGATTTTCTTAAAATCCCTCCATTCTATCTCTTCTATTTCTTTCACATCCTTTGTGTTTTGGATTAATGAACACTACCGATCCACATCTCTCATTAGACGATAAACTACCATGACAACCTTCTCTCTTGAGTTACATCCCAAAGTAAGAAATATCTTCTCTAGGGAACATCTCCACTACTCTTCTAAAAATAGGTTTGTAGTCCCACTGAATTATGGAGGTTGTTTTCGTATAAATCGATCTAACAAATCTCCTCTACATGGTGGATTCGGATGCTCTATATAGATAAGTTTCTTATTTATAACCTTATTAAGTTGTCCTAGTATAGTTAAAAGTTTCTCAGTACCAGTCATAGCATTAGAGCCAACATCATTATCTTGCATCGGTGGGAAATCCCTACAGGGGACATGCACGTTCATGCTTTTTCCATTCCTTCTATTGGGCGTCATTTCTAAATAATGGCATACACTATATTACGGTATGATCATAATGTATAATCTCATTATAGAAAAATAATTAGTATAAATCTAATTTCTATGCATAGCTGATTTCTTAATCACAAACACAGTATCTTTGAGGAAACATTTACATTTAAATCCTTCATAATGTCGTGTAAAGAAAATTTGAATTATCCTAAGCATATCCCCCAGGATTTTCATAACCAAGAGTGTAACAAGGCCCATTTTCATGTACTAGGATACCCCAATTCAAGCCTGAAACTCCTTGTCAGAGCTTTCACTCCTAGGTACATCTGTGTCAGAGTCACCTCTACCTGCTCGTATCCAAATAGGGATATATTGCTTGAAATATCTACATAATTTATTTCTTACCAAAATACCATGAAGTTCTTATATGTTTATCCTCAAAGACTATCTTAGGGACTCTTCCCTAATCTATGTTTTCTAAATCTAGTTTCCAAGTTTTCTACTAAACTTCCATTGATACCAACTATAAAGAACCAACCCCAGTTTCCCATAGTCGGTGCCTTATTGGATTACATTGGCATATAAACAAGGAACAAGAATCCAAAAGAACACATTATTTTAGTATTATTGGAAACAAGATACATATATAAGTTCAATATTACAACTTGAAAATAAATACAACACATAAACTTCTTAGAAAACATCCATAACTCCTAGGTTATTTCAGCATGTCATTCGTAATAAACATCTTCATGTCCTGAGAAAATGAAAAATAATAAAATAGAGACCTCAAATGCTCATTTAGGGTAAGAAATACAGTGGAAAACAACATAAACATTATACATGGTGAATAATTGAAAACACATGCCTTTAAAAATAAATCTTCAACATAATATGGAAAAAATATGAGCTGAGTAAATATTTCCATAATATAACATAATCATGGGTATTCTACTAGTATAATAATCACATGAACCATAAATTCTATTTTCATAATGAGGAAATTAATAATGTGGTACAATATAACCATACTGTCAAGGACTTGTGCCAAGATCATAAATAATTGTTTTGTCAAGGCCTTGTGCCGAGACCGTACTTTGTCTCATGAGACCTACCGATGCACCAAGGGGCTATAGAGGGCCCCAACCAACACTTAATATGTCCAATGCATTCTTCATATGAACAAGGATAAACATAAAAAACATATACATTTATATTGAAAATAATATATGAAATTTAAATAACTTTCCCCGAATATTAAACAAAAACACTAACCATTCGAAGTAAATTGGTGAATGTTTTTAAGATAAAACATCCACATCCAAAATAATCATAAACAATTAAATTAAATATGGTAGATGATAACATGGAATAATAATCCCAATAATAAATAATATTCAACAAGATTGATGAAATAGATGAAGATACTCTTATAAAATCTTCGAGTAAATTTTGAGATAAATACTCTTTTACTTTGAAAAGAAGAGTTCTTTTGGAAAAATATTTGTATAAAACCAGAAGTGAAGTAAGATAGTATTTTTATAATAAAATGAGTGATTTTATAAAGATAATGGTTTCCAAAAAATACATTATATAGTTCCCTTGAAAATAGGTAAAAATTTGAGAAATTCCCTTGGATCGGGCTTGTATTTTGGAAACAATTTCGAATGTTCCTTTTAAAACGTGTAACCATCCATAAAATAAGGAAAAATTATGGTTGGTAAAAATATATATAACTCACAAACATAATTTTTTTTAGGGTTATATAATAATAAATAATAGTTTCATTGAAATAATTAGACAATAAAAGTACCCCGACTGAAAATGGAAGTTCGGGTGGAAAAAACATTACCTTAAATCTGAAGGTGTTCTGATCTTGAACTTAAGATCCCGGAATATGAAATTATACTTATAAATAAACTATTTCAGAACATATTATACATGTATTTAGTTTTTCATAATTATTTTTAGTTCAATTATGCCCCTATTGAAAAGTATTATATTGAATTTTGTCATTCTGCAGCATTCGTTTTCTTTATTTTCATAATCAGTTCAGTTGTTCTTAAGTAATGGAGTTCATGTGGAATGGATGTAAACCTCCCTAATTGTATTTGAATATTATTTATGATAATACATAGTATTTATTGGTCATTTATATAACTTGGTTACATGTCATGAGGATGAATTATTATATATAACTTTAATGATAACTCTTTCAGTTAATTTGTGGGTTTTGATTACAACGAACTCATTTTTCTTTATAACTTAATACCATTTGTACAAAGGGATTAAAGAACCTTAAATAGGATATATTAAATATATAATAATCTAGTTCATCCATAACAATAATGGTTTCATGACCAGAAATTAGAATGATAATAGAAATTGAAATCCTATCGTCCTTGAATGTGGTAAATTGACACATCTCGGATGGTGTTCTTGCTACTAGTATAAAAGAAGGAAAAAGGAAGATATGATTATAAATTGTTCCACTATCATGAAAATATTCCTGTACATTTAATGTACTGGATTCATCGCAACATTTGGATAAGGAGAGGTAATAATAGAAAAACAAAACAAATGAACTTGAAAGGAAAGATAAATAATTAAGAACAGGAATTTACCTCTTGAACCAAACTTCCTTGAGAGACTCTTTAAGGAAGATGTTTTGGAATTTTTATGAGACCAAGGCTTACTAGATGTGGTAGAGGAGTTTGGAAGGATATTTGGATAGAATTTGTAGAAGGCATAAGGCTTGAGAGGATTGAAGAGAAGAGGGAGTAATGGGGGGTTTTATGGTGGAGGGGAGAGGGGATTTCTCAATTTTAAATTCATTAATTTATTATTTCTCCACAAGACAAGGAATAGAGAGTCTTCCATTACCAAGAATAGTAATTTTATAATATGAATCCAAATAAATTGGGTTTACATCAGTAGAACATCATACGTGACTCTATAATTAGTGTATTTAGCTTATTTTGTAAATTATGGTATTTCACTATTCATAAAAAATTCAAGTATTTCAAAAAAAATCCAAAAATTCACCCCAACCATTTTTTTATGTGTAGAATCCAAAAATGAAGTCCATTTTTCAAAAATAATTTTCTAAATATGATTAATTTAATATTTAATTAAAATCATAATTTATTCTAAAAAACAGTTTGAAAACATTTATTTACTTATTCCAGAACATAGGTATTTCATACTTCAACTTGATTATTATTTATATACTATCATAGGTAAGGTTACTATTCATTAGGGAATATCACTATTCATAAGGGTATGTTACTATTCATAAGGGTAGGTTACTATTCACCAAAAATTAATTTTCCCTTATCGGACTCCAAATAACTTACTTATTGAAATCATGTATGTCATATTTTCGAAATTCACATCACATAAGTGACAAAGTTATGTTTAAAGGTCACATAGAACTTAGTAGTTCATTATGTTGTGATTTCTTGTGATTATGAAATTTTTATAAGAAATGAATTTTCATTAAAAACTTCTGGGTTGTTATAATTATCATTAGTGAGATCCTCAAATCCCATTGCACACTGATCAATGATCCATGATCCGGTTCGGCATCTTCTGCCAATATCTCCTCTAACTCCCTCTCTCTCAATTTGTAGGGTTATGCGGCTAACCCTTAAAAATTGGTCATATTAGTGTATATATAAAAGATATATAGGTTATCATTCTAATTAAAATAATTAAATAAATATTATTTAATTTATTTAATTTTTCACCCACAAAGGCACTCAATCCCAACACCCATCGCCAACATAGATTATGTCACGCCTAAGTTAAAAATCATGTTCTAAAATCATTGGTGGCCTCATATTTAACATTTGATCCTCCTTTTAAAATTTATTCCTCTTTTTCAGAAAAAATATAATATATTTAATATATTTAAAAGATTAATTTTGATCTCACTGGGCCTTATAATCACACACTATCTCAGTGGCTAGCTCCGAAATTTATCTATAAAATATTTTAAATTAATACATGGAAAAAACAAAGTCGTTACATATGGGACATATTTTCTTTCCTCGTATATATTTATATATCACTTTTATTCATTCATTTAATCAATTTTTTAATCCATAAAATACTCTTAATATCTTGTTCATTTTACATATTTCACTTTGTTTTATTCTTCCATTTTTATAATTATATTTTCACTCTTTCAACTTTTATTATTTTATTTTTATCTTTAAAAGGATTTTTATTATCATTAATACTTCAAAAAGAATTTTTTAATATCTAAGTATTTTGTTTTTACCTTTTAAATTTTTATAGGTAAATTAACCCCCACCCCCCACTTTTCATTTTACCCTACTCTGACCTACACAATTCATAATATGATTAATAAACAATAGTGGTAAATTCAATCATCAAAAATAGTATTCTAAGAGAAAAAAATGGTTTCTCCATACTATTAAATAACATGATATAGGTTGTCTTATTCTTATAATTCTTCCCAATTCAAATATATCATTATAATAAATGTTAAATAGTATCATTATACTTCTGGTGGAATGATATTACAATTAAATCACTTCCTAATCATCCATTAACTAGTTTATTTTCTTATATGGGTTGGATTAGACACCTACCTCAACAATGCCATAAATTTATACCTTGGATGACTATAGGAATTTAATTTCTAGTAATATATGATATAAATAAGTAAATAATGAGGTTATTTTGTGTGATGGTAATGTAAACCTTTAAATAACAATTTTAGAAAACCCACATCATTCACTAAGAATCATTGAAACTTTCACATATTTAAAATCATATTTAAGGACCTTAATCAGAACTACCATATAAGAAAATTATAACATCATAAATAATTAAAAAACATAAATTAAATAAATTTCATGGTTTATTAATGATTAAATTTTTTAGAATACTTAAGAACAAGACTGGTATTATGAAACTAGTTCAAAATGGTCAAGATTACTCACACCTGATATTGAAAATAGATAATAACTAACTAATATACATGTGAGGAATAATTTTAAATTAAGTTTATAAAATTTTATAGACATGAATAGAGTTCTTAAATTGATTATTAATATGGTCATATTTTTTATACAAGAGGTTATAATTCGATTAACTAATTGGGAATTCAAGTTAATGGTTGTTTGTTTAAAATTTGAATTCCTTGAGATATGTTTATGTTATACACCATTTTTTATTTTTCATGGTGAAAATAGTGATCCATAATTATGTTTTATCATAATTACCTTTTATTTCATGATATTTACATTTATATTCCAATTTCATTCTCTCAGGGGGTTTTGACTCAAAAATTATAAAAAATTTAAGGGTTTTCTAGGCCTCAATTTCAATTCTTAGAGACATAATTAATATTTTTCACCATGTTTTCTTTATGTAGTGTATTTACTAACCATGTATTTATTTTTATCAAAGATTTTTTATATTTAAATAAAAATTGTCTTCTCTTCTTCAAATGGTTATTGATTCAATTTTTACCCTAGTAGTAAGGATTTTTGGAAACTCAAATTTCATTCATTGAGTTATGATCATTATTCCTAACTTACTTCATATAAGTTAGATGAATTATACCCTTGAATTAATTATATGGTATTCCATGAATGGTTTTATGGATTTAAATTCCTACCATATACACTCTTGTAAAATATCTATTACCTTACGGATTGTGTTTTCTGTAAGGTATATTGATAGCTTAAATATCTCTTCTTTGAGTTATAAAGTTTATTATGAAATTTGTTCTTTAAAGATTTGGATATCCCACCCTAATATTTTATTATATGGTATTTTATAATCCTCATTAGGAAAGTGAATTTTAAATATCGATAATTTTTTATTACTCTGTTTACGATGTGGGTTTTCAAAAATGGTAATTTTAAATTATTAAAAAGGTTTCTTTCATAATAAAATGTTTTATCTGTGGATCCATATTACCTAAAAAAATTTATGTCATTTTCAAGTATCCATTATTTTATATTATTTTTAAAAGTAAAAGTTTTCAAAATATTTCAATTTACCTTTTCAAAATTTACTTTTCAAAATAACATGTATGTTTTTATTTTACCTCAATGTTAAAAATGTTTTCTAAAATCACTTTAAATTTATCACCTCCATTTTACATTTAATATTAAAAGGTATTTACACTCATGGGTTTTGTATTACAATATTTTTTATTCTATAAATATATATTTATAATTTGTGGTATTTTTGTCATCATATCAAATAATTCGATTCTTGATCCCTTATTGTGTAATATTGTTCAAAGCATTGTTTTGTAAGGAATTTTTCATCTATGTCAACATCCTTATAAGTTAACATTGTTACACTGGGTATATTTCCTCTTAAAAGAATATAACTTCTTTATTTATATATCTTATGAAATTTTAGTTTCTAACAAAGATATGACCCGTTGTTTTCTTCTTATTTATTAACCATCCACTATAAATAGGCATAGCTTTCATTCCAATGCCTTTGTTTTGTGAATAACCTATTTTATATTACTTCAATTGAAGGGTGTTCGCCTATATTTTATACATATATTGATTATGGAAATTATTTACTTAACCTTATACAATTACACCATATAGTTTTAGATTTTTGGATTCTTTCGATGAATGTTATTTAATTTATTGATTGGGGAACTATTGAAAATATATATTTTTTTTAACCTGAAACGGAAGTCTATTGATTACTCAAGAATGTTGAATATGCATTTTTTAAACATAAATCTTCTTCATCAATATGTTTTATGATCATTTTATCCCTTTAATTTACATGGGGAAAATTAATAGTGTTTTATATGTTGTTATTACAATACAGATGATTTGTGGAAAAACAATTATGTATCATTTACACATTCTCTTATGATGAATTCATTTGAATTAAACATATTATGGTTGGGCCTCGATATTATATGTCCCCTAGATTCATAATATGGTATCATGAGACAAACAAGTTGTAACATCCTAGACCTGGCCAGCCACCTAAACAGTGTCGAGCAGGTCGGGTGTCACTACCTTAGGCGCACCTCCCCTGAACGCCAAAGGCTGCCAACTAGCAGCGAGGGTCTGAATAGGTATAGTGGGGAGGATATGCCCTCTCAGAGGATCATAGTAAGGGTACTGGTCCGAGTATACCAGTAAAGGTGCAGCAGAAGCAAAGACTCAGTAGACTCGAACCAGACCCGCAAAGCGGAAGCATATCCAATATCAACAAACAGCGGAAGCAATAAATATAACAACAACAGCGGAAATAAACACAACAGCATGCTGATAACATATAACTACTAATGAATAGTAAAACATGCATCCTAAGTAGGTCAATATACAAAAGGGCGCCAATGGCTAACCAACAGTATCTACAACAAGTAAGCATGATGATACAGAAAAGTAAACACAACAAGTAAACCCCAGCTAGGTATGACCTCAAGGTCTTTACCATCTCCATGCAAAAACTAATGTAACCCAGCTCCTGAAGCTGGCCCCTTTCCTGCACGTAAATCCATGAAGTATGAACACGTCCTGAAGGGCCCGTGTAGGGTGTGAGACAAATCTCAGTAGGATACCACCCAACGGTGCGTACCAAATATATGTGTTTAAGCAGTCATGCATTTACCAAGAAAGCAGTAATCAGTACAATGCAAAAATAAATACAAACTCCACTAGTGCACAACATCCACCATGGAGTGTCACCTGCTTCGTCCAACGCTGGAATCTCTGTCGTGTAACCCAGCACCATGTGCCACCTGACACCTCGTGTCCCAAGTACCGACGTCCTGAAGGCACACCCCAAATAGTAACCCGGCACCATGTGCCTCCTGACACCTCGTGTCTCAAGTACCAACGTCCCAAAGGCACGCCCCAGATAGTAACCCGGCACCATGTGCCTCCTGACACCTCGTGTCTCAAGTACCGATGTCCCGAAGGCACGCCCCAAATAGTAACCCGGCACCAAGTGCCTCCTGACACCTCGTGTCTCAAGTACCGATGTCCCGAAGGCACGCCCATTTCTTGAAGGCTTCGTACCTCCCACGTGGCTTTCTATGGAAAGCACCCCCAACGAAAAATACCTAACCGCAGCTACGGGGGCCTATACCCACACGAGTGGTCAAAACCACCTCATCACGGAGTATCTCTGTGTGCACACTACTCAAAGTCCCGGTGAGCGGTAATCACCAAAATAGTCCTAAGCCACCAAAACATCTGACACCTCGTGTCCCTGCGACTGTGTCACTCAAGTCCGATGGCATCGCCACCCTAGTATCCTCGACCATGCCCAACCTGACAGTCGTACTACCTCAAACCGACATCCATGATGCCCAATCCCATGGTCAAAACAACCGAAAGTAACCCAGAAAAAGCCCCAAACTATGATCACCATCACTCAAGAGTAACCGGGCCAAGCCCAACACAACCCAAAGGGTCCAACAGATGCAATTCAGCAATTGCATATATAACATGTTTAAACAGAAAAACATAAACCAGCAAAACAAACTAAACAGTTGAATTTCACTTTACAAGGTGTTTTCCCATACCAGCACTGAGGTCTTAAATGCCTCCAATAATTATAACAGGCTTAAATAAATTAAACTAACAGTTTAACGCAATAATATTGCAATTAAAACCATTTTAGAATTCCCCGGCCAAAATTCCCCGATGAGCCACGGCCCCGCACCCAGCCCCGCTCATGCAAACTGGTAACCGAGCATACCCAAAGGCATCCCAGAGGTCCCATAAACAATATAGTATGAAAAAAAAGCAGATAAAATGGGTCCCGCTCAAAAATACCAAAAAACGCGCCGAAGCTGCGTCACCCAAACAACCACGAAAATAAAAAAATGAGGTACGCACCACCTACCTGAGACTCGCACGATGATACTCCTCTGGTAACACCCCCCAATTCGGTCTAAAACGCGGTAAATATACAAAATATTTAAAACCACTCAAAGGGATATAACTCATTCTATAAATAAAATCATACAAAACGGCCAAAGAGGAATCGAGGTCTTACTGAGGGGGTTCCAACGCATCTAACCGGGATCAGATCAGAGTTCGGACGAAGAACTGAAAAGAAAATGAAGATCCGGCTGACTTGGTTCGCTAAACCCAGCCAAAATATTGAGCTTCTGCCTCAATACGAGGCTACTTCCGGTTTTAAGAAAAAAAAGTACACGGCATGTACTTTGGGACTACACGTCGTGTATGGTTCATTTAACTGTTCATAAGACAGAAATATTCTGCCGACCTACTTTCCGAACCTGCCGACATGAGTACACGGCATGTACCTCTGGGTACACGGCATGTACTGGGTTCCTCTTCCCTTCCTCACCGGCTTGCCCACATTCCATGTATATTCCCCATACACGGCCTGACTACACGGCGTGTCCAAAGGGAACACGGCGTGTCCCTGGTTCTTACCCGGCCAATGGCCTACATGCCATGTATGGCTTCACACGGTCGGGGGTCTACACGTCATGTTCAAAACTACACGCCGTGTAGTAAGAAACTACTACACGGTCACCACACAGCATGTACTCGGCGAGCACACGGTCGTCCACTCATCTAGACATACACGACGTGTACTTCAAGTACACGACGTGTAGTTTGGAAATTTATAGAAACTTCCCATTTTATCCAGTTTCCTCATAAACAAGTCAAAAAAATCAAACAGGGTCGGGATTTTGACCCGTTCTAAAAACCCAAGTTCTTAAAAACTCCCCACCTTAACATAGCTCGTCCCTGAGCTACCAAATGAAACCAGGAGATGGCACCAAACACGCTCATCCCAGTTAAACAACCCGGACTACCCCGGTCTCAAAGGTTCTGGCTAAATTCCTCAAGGGGTCTCCCCACCTGAGGAATCGCCTTACCCGGTCTCAACCCAACAAAACATAAAGCAAACAGGGATTACTAACCTGTTTTCCAGAAGAAAAATTCTCCTGTGATGCATCGTCACCCCTGCACCTCATTGGTGCTCCTGTGTCGCTTCCGACACCCAAATTATCCCGCACCGCATTGGTGTCTGCCTCTACGAGGTCCTGGTGCCTAGAACCTCAAGTAACCTGCATCCATGATGCCCCGATGCCCACGGAACCTCATGTAACCCACATCCACAATGCCCCGATGCCCACGGCACCTCATACATACATATATATATATATATATATATATATATATATATATATCACGCACCCGAGATGGTGCCAACCCACTAACTAGCATCTAGTCAGTCCACAAAGATCATGTGCACCTCGTGCACTCAAAACAGACATACCTCTACAGGTCATGACAAAAAGGAAACATGGAGATCACGGTCACACCGCGGTGTACCTCGAACTGTCATCGGCTCACCGGCCTACTCAGCCTCTGGTAGCTCCATGGCGTGCACCTGGCCTGAAACACAGCTGCTTGACGCATGACCTCCCTGTAGTGCTGCTCCAGTCACCAGCCACTGACCCCTGATCTAGGTCCCACTATCTCTGTCCCGGCCTCCGCGCACAGCTGAACCTCGACTACCCTCTCCAGGTACCGAACCCAAACCAACTCCAGACGTTGCAGTCTGTCCTGGTCCCTGCCTGCCGGCTATCTGAGAAGTCTACCTGCAAAACCTCTTCAGATGCCCTTCCTGTCCACATGCCCGACACTCCTTCGGAGGCCTATCGCACTGCATCCGAACATGTCCTGGTTGTCCACACTGTAAGCAAATCACCGAAGAACTCCCACGAGGTGGTCTAGCTGAATCCCTGGCCTAACTGCCCTGCTGGAACTTATCTCGTCCTCGCTTCCTGTTGTCCGAACCGTCAGCTGAAGCTGTCATCCTGCCCAAACGAGATTTCTCCCTCTCGTTTCCCTCGTCTATAAGCACCTGATTCACCGCCTCGGAGAAAGAACCCAACCTGAAAATTTTCACCTGGACCCGAATGGCATGTCGCAAGCCATCCTCGAAGCACCTCACCCTAGCTGCATCATCGCTCACCATACCAGGTGAAAAGCGAGACAAATCTGTGAAAGTAGTTGCATAGTCCATGATGGAAATGTCCCCCTGGTGAAGACTCAAGAACTCCCGAGCTCTCTCTTCCCTTAGTGTCTCCAGGTAGAAGTGCCCAAAGAACCTTCCCTCAAAGTCCTTCCATGCCAGTCCCTCGTGTCTACGAGCCTGAACCTGTATGTCCCACCAACGCTTCGCCAGTCCTCTCATCATGTACGTATCCAACTTGACCCTCCACCCTGGAGGCATCTTGAGCTGCTCGAATATAATCTGTATACTCTCTATCCAGTTCTCAGCCGCCTGCGAACCACCCTCTCCCTAAAAAAGCGGTGGCTGCTGAGACTGGAACTCCCACATCAGATACTCCATAGAAGGCTCTGCACCTTGAACGCCACTGTCAATCCCCTGCAAGACGCGTACCAGGCTTTCCTGGAGCTGCTCGTCGAGCCACGACCCAAACGATGCCAAACAGGGTTGTTATCCTGCCTGCACTGGGTCCTGAACCTGATCCTTTCCCTGAGCCTGTACCTGCGGCTCATGTTTTGCCTATACCGAATTCTGACCCTGATCCTACGCCATTGTACCATCTCCTGCCTGAGGCTCCATTGATCCGTGAAGGAGTAACCCGTTGAATACCATAAATGGTCAGACAACCCATATATATATATATATAACAATATATTCTACATAGATAAGGAAAGCAGTAAAAGGCAGTGCATAACAACTACCCTTACTCCCCCTCACCGCAAACCATGCCCCATGGCATCCCAGCCTCATGGCCTCCTTACCCGCTCAACAGAGCCAAGTATCGATAGTACCTCAGGCCATGCCCTTCCCGACAATTCACGTTGCCTCAAACCGACGACCGACTCGCCCAATCCTGATATTTACACTACCTCAGTCATAGTACTCGCCAGCTCTCATAAGAGTTAGACCCAAAACCCTACCACATGCAATTCTACAAAAAATAAATCATGGCATACACATTGAAAAAACTAGAAATTCTATCAGGAATTTCACCATTTTACATTTCAAAGCAGATAAATCGTGGCAATTGATTTATTTTATTCACGTGGTATTATCACTTCACAAAGCATACGTGTAATTATGAAATTGAAATACCCTAAAAATGTGCCTATCAAAATCCAAGCAACAAGCCTTGCCATACCGGGCCAAGGTCCAATTCTCCCTTACCACACCGTGTCAAGGGTCACATATCACAATGCAGAACATCACACACCAAGTGAGCCACCGAGGTGGAAATCGTATAAACTGTAATCTGAGAAAAAGCAAACAGTAATTCCCATCCATGGAAACTAGGTCCATCCCTCGTACCTGGGGCTGCAGGCACCAAAGCACAAGCTAAAAAACCCAGTCCCGGTAACCACAACTTATCTCCAGTCTACCATATCCCAAATAGTAAAACCAGCAGAAATAAAAAGAGAAGTCTCAATCTCATTAGTAGATAGAAAAACACTACTACTAAATCCTTGTCAAAAACCCATTTGATACCACTTTGTAACATCCCAGACCCAGCCAGCCACCCGAATAGTGCTGATCGGGTCGGGTGTCACTACCTTAGGTGCACCTCCCCTAAATGCCAAAGGCTTCCGACTAGCAGCGAGGGTCTGAATAGGTATAGTGGGGAGGCTATAACCTCTCGGAGGATCATAGTAAGGGTATTGGTCTGAGTATAATAGTAAAGGTGCAGCGGAAGGAAAGACGCAGCAGACTCGAACCAGACCCGCAGAGCAGAAGCATATCCAATATCAACAAACAGCGGAAGCAATAATTATAACAACAGTAGCGGAAATAAACACAACAGCATGCTCATAACATGTAACTACTATTGAACAGTAAAACATGCATCCAAAGCAGGTCAACATACAAAAGGGCGCCAATGGCTAACTAACAGTAGCTACAACAAGTAAACCCCAGCTAGGTATGACCTCAAGTTCTATACCATCTCCATGAAACAACTAACGTAACCCAGCTCCTGAAGCTGGCCCCTTTCCTGCACGTAAATCCATGAAGTCTGCACGCATCCCAAAGGGCCCGTGCAGGGTGTGATACAAATCTCACTAGGATACCACCCAATGGTGCGTACCAAATATATGTGTTTAAGCAGTCATGCATTTACCAGGAAAGCAGTAATCATTACAATGCAAAAATAAATACAAACTCCACTGGTGCACAACAGACACCATGCAGTGTCACCTGCTTCGGCCAACGCCGGAATCTCTGTCGTGTAACCCGGCACCGTTTTCCACCTGACACCTCGTGTCCCAAGTACCGACGTCCCGAAGGCATGCCCCAAATAGTAACCTGGAACCATGTGCCTCCTGACACCTCATGTCTCAAGTACCGATGTCCTGAAGGCACGCCCCATATAGTAACTCGGCACCATGTGCCTCCTGACACCTCGTGTCTCAAGTACCGACGTCCCGAAGGCACGCCCCAAATATTAATCCAGCACCAAGTGCCTCCTAACACCTCGTGTCTCAAGTACCGATGTCCCGAAGGCACGCCCATTTCCTGAAGGCTCCTCACCTCCCACGTGGCTTTCTACTGCAAGCACCCCCAACCAAAAATACCTAACCGCAACTACGGGGGCCTCTACCCACACGAGTGGTCAAAACCACCTCATCACGGAGTATCTCTTTGTGCACACTACTCAAAGTCCCGATGAGTGGTAATCACCAAAATAGTCCTAAGCCACCAAAACATCTAACACCTCATGTCCCTACGAACATGTCGCTCAAGTCCGATGGCATCACCACCCTAGTATCCTGGGCCATGCCTAACCTGACAATTTTACTGCCTCAAACTGATGTCCATGACTCCCAATCCCATGGTCAAAACCACCCAAAGTAAGCCGGGCAAAGCCCCAACCTGTGATCAGCATCACTCAAGTGTAACCGGGCCAATCCCAACACAACCCAAAGGGTCCAGTAGATGCAATTCAGCAATTGCATATATAACATGTTTAAACAGAAAAACATAAACCAGCAAAACAAACTAAACAGTTGAATTGCACTATACTAGGTGTTGTCCCATACCAGCACTGAGGTCTTAAATGCCTCCAATAATTATAATAGGCTTAAATAAATTAAATTAACAGTTTAACATAATCATATTGCAATTAAAACCATTTTGGCATTCCCCGACCAAAATGCCCCGACGAGACACGGCCCCTCACTCAGCCCCACTCATGAAAACTGGTAACCGGGCATACCCAAAGGCATCCCAGAGGTCCCATAAACAATACAGTATGAAACAAAGTAGATAAAATGGGTCCCTCCCAAAAATACCTGAAAACGTGCCGAAGACGCGTCACCCAGACAACCACAAAAACACAAAATGAGGTATGCACCACCTACCTGAGACTCGCACGATGCTACTCCTCCGGTAACACCCTCCAATTCGGTCTAAAACAAGGTAAATCTACAAAATATTTAAAACCACTCAAAGGTCTATAACTCATACTAGAAAGAAAATAATACAAAACGGCCAAAGAGGAATCAAGGCCTTACCGAGGGGGTTCCAACGCATCCAACCGGGATTGGATCGGAGTTTGGATGAAGAACCGGGAAGCAAATGAAGATCCGTCCGACTTGGTTCGCTAAACCCGGCCAAAATATTGAGGTTCTACCTCAATACGACCCTACTACCCGTTTTAAGCAAAAAAAAGTACACGGCGTGTACTTTGGGACTACACACCGTGTATGGTTCATTTAACTGTTCATAAGATGGAAAGATTCCACCGACTTACATTCCGAACCTACCGACGTGAGTACACGGCGTGTACCTCTGGGTACACGGCGTGTACTGGGTTCCTCTTCCCTTCCTCACCGACTTTCCCACACGCCATGTATATTCCTCATACACAGCCCGACTACACGTCATGTACAAAGGGAACACGGCATGTCCCTGGTTCTTACCCAGCCAACGGCCTACACGCCATGTATGGCTTCACGCGGTCGGTGGTCTACACGGCGTGTTCAAAACTACACGCCGTGTAGTAAGAAACTACTATACGGTCACCACACGGCATGTACTCGGCGAGCACACGGTCGGCCAGTCACCTAGACATACACGGTGTGTACTTAAAGTACACGGCGTGTAGTCTGGAAATTTCCAGAAACATCCCATTTTATCCAGTTTCCTCCGAAACAAGTCAAAAAATCAAACAGGGTCGGGATTTTGACCCGTTCTAAAAACCTGGGTTCTTACACATGTTTAGTAATTTTGTGTATTTCTATACAATTAATCAATATGACTTGATTTCAGTCTTAAAACAAAGAATAATGTTGTGGTTGAGGCCTTGAAAATAAGATCAGGATGTTCATAATTATGAATTCCATCACTTTGAATTTAGTTGTCGATATTAATGTGATTTGTTTATTTTCCTTATTATACATGGATATATTATTCTCTCAATTTTGTTTAATTAAATAATTATGGTTATTACTTATTCATACCATAATATTTATTTCAGTTTTTTTCCATGATTACCTCAGTTGTGTGTTTTCATTTACTGATAATTTGAGCTCATCCCTTATTATGTTTCCATTTTACCATGTTATGATGAAAATTATTACACATGATATGACTAGAAGAATATATTGTGTGGGGTATTTTTGGGAGATTTTGTATGATTTATTATGGATTAAGCAGTTTCTTATAGTATAAAAAAAATGGAATATAGTTGAGAATGACATGGGATTTATTATTTTATGATTTTTCTTAACTATATAAATCTATAAACCTAAAAGTTCTTGGTATTGTATAAACAACAATATTTTCTTTAAGTCATTTCATTATTAGATACTTATGCCTAAAAATATACAGTTAGTATCAAATCTAGTATGTAAAGTATTTTTTTATAGAACCAAACCTAGGACTGTGGGTTTGGAGAATCATAAGAAAGGTATCAAAGTATAAAGGTTATAATACTAGATATATCGTCTAACATAAAGTATCAGGATTCAATATGAAACACTTTTACCTGACATACCAAATACATACTATATGACCCTATATTTAGTATACTTGTAAGGTCATGTATCATACAAAATAAGGTTTTTTCTTCATGAGAATATTCTATATCTCTATATGAAATCCTACCCATGTTTTCCACACCAATTTTTTGAAACCTAAAATAATATATAATGAACATCTGTTAGTGATAACTCAAATCCATATTAGATTTTAATAATAATTATATTTCATGTGTATATGTAGATAATATGAAAGAATGATAAAGTGTATAATACCTTTGAAATAAGTTAAAATTAACATTTCTTTCACTTTTAGGGTTTTTCTAAACTCATAATATCTTAATGAAATTCATGACACATCTCTATATGACCATGGGATAAACAATCCCACTAAAAATATTTAGTGAGAAACATATATAAATAAGTCTCATTTCAATAATGAGGACACTAATAATCACATTCCAAATTTTTAACTCTTTAAATGATTATAAAAACTTTTTAACATCATAACATCCAATGCATTGAAATTAACAAATTCTTTTGTTTACTTATAACTATTCCTAAGTTCATCGTCAACACCATGGAACCTTTCCATTCAAAAATTCCTTTGAGTTCAGTTAGTAACTAAATCAAATTTAATTCATTAAGTTGTAATATTTTATAAATAAACTTTACTATGTCTTATTTTATGTATTTAGATAAATATTATCAAAATAAAATTCTATTATTTAAAATATTCCACTAAAAGTTGGTAGAACACATTACCTTATATTTTATTAAATATATTGAATAAAATAATTTTATCATTACATTTTTTTAACTTGTTATTGAATCTGATGAATCATAAACCATTTGTATCAAAACAGCATCTCATTTTATTCATAACAACTCTTTGTTTATAAATAACTTCTCTTATCAAATAATAAAAATGATATAAAAATAAACCTAATTTATTCCATATTCATCCAAGATTTTAAGTTGTCTATTAAATAAAAAATCCTAATATAATAACTTTTTCTCAATATATTGAATATATTCTTTGTGATTTTTGTATCAATTTTTATTCAATTCTAAACAACTCTACATATTTACAACAATGTTTGAATATATAGTTGATATAATTTTGATTCCTAAAATATTAATGTCTGATGTAGAATCTCCATGGAGTTTATTACACCCCTTAAGGTATTCCAAACAATTCCTCCTCAAGTGATTAGTCTTTCTATAATGAAATCATTACAATCCCTTTATATCCCCACCATTAGGTTTCAATTACTTATATTGGGTACTAGAAGACATGTTTATGGACTTTATAAAACAATCATCTTCTTCTAGTTTAATAGTTTACCCTCTTATACTTTAAATATTGAACTTGATCTTATACCTCCCATTTTCTGCTCAGTTATCCTCTACATATTAAGGAGACCGAGTTAACATTTTTTGAACTCATTGATGTTATATTTTATTATAAACTATAGGAACCTTTCTAATAAAGAATGTAAAATAAATTCTATAACTAAATCAATTATTAAAGGAAACCCTGGACTCTTAAATTAATTATCATATCCAATCATATTTAGTATATTAATGGAAACTGGATTTTATATAGACATATTTCATCTAAATAATTCCTTTGAAACTAGGTATCTCTCACACCTAGCTTGTTATTAATAGTGCCTTTTTAGGTTATCTATTATATTTAATGTATCTATTTTCTCATTCTATTTAATATAAATATAATATGTGGAAAAAAATGTGGTTGGAGACATCCAATAATTACATCAAATACTTATTATAAGAATCTAGATCTATTTGTTGAACTGCTTTACTTGTTAGGTGATCAAGAAATAGTTTCTCTAACATATATAATTTTCTTTCCTTTTTAAGAGAAATTGTTATGCTTCTATATCAATCTAAATTTTTCCCCATTCAACTTATCCTGATATAATATTTATTTCATGTTCATATTTTTATAGTGACACTGTTTTATCAATAGCAGAATATTTTATCAAAAGAGTATCATGTTTTACATTAATTTATTAAGGAATTTAATTAAATGTTATCCCAATAAAATGATGACCAATTTAGTTTTAAATCATATAAATTAGTGGTATAAGATCTATATTTCACTAATTAATGAGTGTAAATTTTCATTACACACAAAAAATATAAATTTAAGTAGGTATTCATTCCAATTATATCGTATATGACCCTTCAATAGTTGATCACACATCTTTTTTTATAATCCATCATCTGGATTATCATAACTATGTTCCTCTAGTATCATAATACTATTAAGGTTTTGAGAAAAGTTTAACACAAATATTACACTAGATATAGGGATTTAATCTTATTAGGGTCACCCAAAACATTTTTACCTTATACTAGATAATCCATGGGCACTAGACATTGGAATAACCTACATGCTTAGATGGTCAAAATCTTTTGTTTTATTTGGAAGGAATATAACACTTAGTATTTTAAATGGGTTTATTATCCCACCATCTTAGCTAATATATTCCCTTTACATATATTCATGATTATAATGATTTAGTTTTAAACATTTATTACTCCCACTAAATCAATGTGTACAAACCATATTGATTTGTAACTCTCCATAGAACTCATAACATATGTCGCTTACCTAAATTAAAATCAAATTGTATTTAAACATATCCAAATTCAGTACATGAAAAAGTAACATAAAACCTTTTCATGTAATGGTTTATAATTATTTGAAACCAAAATCCTTACAACAACTATCATGGTGTGACAAATAGCTAGGACACACTTTTCTATATAGGGAATAAACCCCAAAAACAATGAGTAGCCTAACCCCATATCCCACTACCCATGGTTAAATACTCAAAATAGACATCAATTTCATCATAATTCTAACACCTAATATTGATAAACTATAATTAAACTCTAAATAAAAGAGCATAACTCACAAACAATCCAATGTAAAGGTAGAAAAAAATTAGATAAATTATCATTCATAGCATATAACTCCTTAAAACCTATGTGTTATGGATCCTGCCCCCCCCCCAAGGTGGATGTGGATATTCAAGAAGTATTATATTTTCCCTTACATACATATTTTAATATAGATAATTTTTTACAATTGTTTTCCAATTGATAACAGACTCAAGGTCATAGGCATCCAGATTACTTTTTTATGTGTCATGTATTCCAGGAGTGATGACTACTTCCCACTTATCTTTATTCAATATGATCTTATATATTTTATCTAGATACATATCATATGTTTATTTAACTATGAAAATAACCTCTACGGTGGTTTTATGGACTTTATGTAATGCCTTCTCAAGCTGAATATGAGCAACCAGCTTATAAATCTCCTTCTTATAGATTTCACTTCAATATTTTTTCAATTATTGAATGTGAGAAATTGGTGCAGGATTGAAGGAATTTTTAATGCCCTAATAAATGTTTTCTCTCTAGTCATGAAGGAAATCAGGAAAATTAAAAAAAAGTTAATAAGGTGATTATCATAACACAATTAATTACTTTATCTCCACTAAACTACTTGGTGTCCCAAGCATTCAAATAAATCCAAGTCAACCCAAGTTTATTAGTTGGACACCTCCATGGCCCTCAGGGATCAAAGTCAACATTGATGTCATGGTCCTAGGGGAACATGGGCCTACTAGATTTTGAGTTATTTTCATAACCTATAGTTTATTTTTTATAGGATTGTTTATGATATTTTATGGAAACTTTATTGCCTTTTAGGATGAGATTTGGGGGATTATAAATTCCATCAAGTATGAAAAGCACATCAGATCGAGTGGAATCCTGTTTTAATGTGACTCTATTTTGTTTTTTAATATATTTAAATCCAAATCAACATTGGTGTAGCATACCTTATACAAGGAATTGATGGATTTAACTTGATGCCTCAAAAATATATAAAATATGGTCTCCAACATTTATAGGTAGTGTAATATAGTGACAGATTCTCTCTCTAAGCATGCGTTGGTAGAACATGTATCACTCATGTCTTGGAAACTTTTTGATCAATTATGTCATCTTAATGTATCCAATATTTGAGGTGATGTATATACTTTCCTCTCACTCTAACTCTTATACTAATCCTTCCTTTATTTTATTGAATAAATTTCTTAGTTGTAGGATTTCACACATTACCTCGTCCTTTTTTAGTTTATAAATCCTTAAATACATGTATAATATTTTTGAAATCAATTTTAAACACATTTACACTAAATAATACATAAAAATTCATAATATAAATAATTTATATTTTTGAATAAAATAGTAAATAAACTAAATAAATTATTGAATGGCCCGAAGGCCTTCTTTTTTATTTTATTATAGATAATCTCCATTTTAAGGGTTGAAGGGGAACCCGTACATGACCCGTAGGCCCAAGGCACTAGGCCCGAAAAACCCGCAATACATGACCCAAAGGCCCATAGGCATACCATGCCCAATATATGACCCGTAGGCCCATCCCACTTGAACTACCCCTCCCCAGATTTCTCCATTATTGATCACCTAGCTCCCCACCTTGCATTGCTGATCGGCTAGCATTGCCTCGTACAAAGCTGCATGGTGTCTAGTCTCGATGGTGGCTGCCGTACTATTATACATGGAATTTATTGAAAACTATGATATTTAGTTAAATATAATCATTTTATATATCATATCAAAAATAACTATATTTTGAAAACATTTTACATAATAAAAATATCACATATTTAATATTATCTGAACCTTAATCATGTCAATTAGAAAAATTCATTTTTGATATTATTCAAATAATTTCTAAAATAAGGCCTTTAATTTGAAAATTACAAATTGATAATTATGAGTAATTAATAATTTAAATGTAAAGCCTTATATTTTGTCTTATTTTTTGTTATTTATAAACACTTTATAAATTACCCTATAATTTCTATATAAACCATTAATATCAAAATTATAAATCAATACATATATATATAAGGTATTTAATATTAATAATTAATGGTAAATATATTTATTTATTAAATGTTTCAAAAAAAATTAATTATAAATATTTTAAAATTAATTAATTTATAAAGACTTTATAAATTAAATAAATATCTCAAAATACCTTTATTACTTTATAAATAATTTATAAATTATCTAAATCAATTTAAAGTTGAAAAATAAAAAAACAAAATTTTCCTTCATACTTTATTTTACTATATATTCTATATCATATTTTATGATATAATATATATCATGAGTCATGATACAATGTAAAATGTATAATTTAGTTTAAGAAAGGCACACAATGGCTAGAATTATCATCCCTCAATGCTATAACTCATATTTTATGATATCCCCTATATCATAAATATAATAAGATTCTCTATTTTCTAAAATGAAAATAGAAAAAATCGATGTTTTCTCCTTTTAGGATTCATAAACATATTCTATGATAAAATAAATTTTATACTACAGCCTCTGATAAACTAATATCATACATTATAATATGTTAAAACCAATACAATTACACTAAATCATATGTTATGATATTACATATTATATAATGTGATCCCATTATAGCTAATGATATCACATATCATATCATACACCAAAAAAAAATACCTTATATTTTATGATACTAAATATGATGTCCATTATTTTTCATTTTAAATAAGATTTCTGGAATCAATTCAAGCATGGAATTACTTTGACACAACTGTTAAGTTTCTTAGGATCTAATATTAATTATTCATGTTTTGGAAGAGATAAACAACCAAAACCTAGATCATCCATTATTTGAAAACTAAAACATTAAAAATATAAAATTAATATCAAATCATACACCAATGATTGTCAAGCCTCATGTTTTTACTAACACACTTGATGAAGTTCACTTAGAAGTATCCAATAAACCACTTCCACCTAGATTTTCCACAGGTTAATAAATCACTCAAATATTGGGTAAGATTTTCTTTTTTACCATGGTATGCTAATACATATCAATGAAAAAAGGAGAAGATGAAGTGATATTGGGTAAATAGAGAATTTGTCTCACACACAGATCAATGAACTCCATTTTCATGGCCTAAACCTCCTTATATAGGTCTCTGGGAACTCCCTAATCCATCATCTCATTTTCCCAAATTTTTCACAATGTTTATGTAATTATAATGTTATAAACACTTTAAAACCATTTGGTTAATACATGAATTTAACATTTAAATTCATGTTTGATACTCACAATAATTTCATCATATGAAATGTAGATAATAAATATTATCCTACATAGAAGATTAACCAAATGTAAACATATAAAATTCTATTTACTATATTATCAATCATATAATATGATTGATATATTGAAAATCCTCTTTAGAAGTAGTTCTAAAGCCTAAAAAATTCCCCTTAAAATCATAGAGTTTTCACACAGAATAGGGGTATGAAATTTCATTAATTCTAATACCCAAAACCTTCAAATATGGATTTTCTACAAACCTAGAATCTCAGTGGATTTGGTGGAATCTTCTGATTGGTTCATTACTAATATGATTATTGTAGTTGTTCATTTACCTTTCATATCCTTTTTTTACTCCTAGTGTGATTCCCAAGAAATCAAAACCTTATGGATAAATCTTGGGTATTTTAACCTAGGATAATCATCATGGATCATGAGCAGTGACTTCAAAATCATGGCAGATCCAAGAAAAAAGAAGGAAGTTGGGGCCTTCCTATAGAAGGCCAGCCAAGAGTTTTATTCTTTCATAGATAGCACTAGTCTCCTTGACATGGGGTATTTGATAGATCACTTCACCTATTGTAATAACCTAAAAGGATATCATCACACATAGAGTCACCTTGATCAGTAAATCACTAACTTCTATGTTATCTCCACTTTTCTAGATTCAAACTTAACCCACCTCATTTGTAGTCTTTCCAATCACGCCCCTTTGTTACTATGTGTCCCAGAAAAGAGATAAGTTATCATTTCATTTCATCCCATATGCAGACTGATATCTTGGGATTTTATTAGGTGTTGAAGGATTAAAGGGTAAATCCTTCATAGGTAAACTCATTGATCATCCATCGCAACAAATTAAGAAACCTCAAAGGTGACCTTCAATCCTAGATCATTAAACAGCCCTCTAGTTTTCAGTAAATGGATGTAGTCAAAATGGAGATTGAGCATTGGAATCTAGTTTGGAACATGAATATAATGAATCTATTTTTGGAGAGATTGCTTATAAAAATAACCTCTTAGTTGATGTGATCCTTCTGTATGAACATATGGGACGCGGTTATTCCAGAACCAAATGGATAAGGTAAGGAGATCATAATAAAACATTATTCCAAGATTTTATTAAGGAAAAGGGGAGAATCAATAGGCCCAATATCATCTTGGATGATAGTTCTTACAATGATGATAATGATGTGGTAGAGGTATGGTTGAGAGGCATTTTATATCTATTCTGATAGGACCCAACCCTTGCATTAAAGGAGGATACCCAGGTGTCCATGCAAATATATTTGACACCATTCCTCATGTAGTTTCTGATCATGATAATGCATCCTCTGAATCAGTTACTAGACAGTTATAATTATGTGAGGTAGTGTGTACACTCAACACAAAAAGAATTCTAGGTCCATATGTATTACCTTGTTTATTTTATAAGGCATCATGGGATCTATATGGGAATGAAATGGTAAATGTGGTGTAGGATTTCTTCCACGGTGGTTGTATCCCTTGAGTGACTTGTGCCACTATGCTCGTTCTCCTTCCCAAAATTAAGGATCTGTCTCTACTAAAACACTAATGAACCATTATTCTGTTTGATTTAACTTATATGTTGTTTGTCTTTATAATAAATAAAATACTATCCACCCATTTAAATTTCCATAACTCTGATAAAAAAACATGGTTTTTATAAAGGGAGAATGAATTAGGGTGTTATTTTTTTGTCTTAAGAAGTGATTGGAAATATCAACCAAAAGGCTCTCATCACAAATATTTATATCAAGTTATACATTAACAAATCATATGATATACTTGAATGGAACCTTGTACTCAAGGTTCTTGAATGAATGGGATTCTCTTTTTGGGCCTCTGACCTCTTGTTCTAGTGTTTTAGTTCCTCACGACTCGCCAAATACTTCTTGGGGAAGCAATGTGGATTCATCAATGTTATATGTGTCCTAAATAGAGGAATCCTACTTTCCCCAAGACTCTTTATCCTAACTCAATACATCCTTATCTATATCATCAATAAAGGAATTTTGGATGCTATTATCCTTCCATATCACTGAATATATCACTCTAGGGGAATCTTTCATCTTATGTTTGTTAATTATACAGTCATTTTTAATAATACCAATAATAGATCCATTTATGGTATCAAAAATATCCTTGATGAATATTGAAAATGAAGTGTATAACTTTTCAAACATAATAATATTGGTATTTTTATCTTGAACTGATGCTTGGAAAAGCGAGATAAATCCTTGGAGAACAGTATGAACATTCACGGAAGAAAATTTATTATGGAATATTTGGGAACTGTGGTCACCCCAAGTAGAAATCAAATTCACCACTTTGAAAAGGTTATTTATAGCATCATGGTCTTTATCATGAATTGTAAAAAAATGTTTCTTATCATTCAGAGTAAAATCATGTTGGTTGACAGCATCCTATCATATATCCCAATGCATGTGCTTTCATCCCTCAAGATCTAGAACTAGGTTTTATCTGGTATTGAAAATATTTTAGCTTCTTTCATATGGGATTAAAAAATCACATGGAAAACACCATTGGGATTCATGGAATAGGTTGTACAATCCTATGTAGTATTTTAGTATCAATTTAAGGATAATTTTATGTACAATGCATTGTTTACATGTGAAGTTGTCTTTGGAGGTTCTTAAGTCTCGTACGCTTTGGGGAAGACTCAAGATGGAAAAGTATGGGAGTGCCATGGAAATTATAAGAGGGATTACATGTTAAATTTATCTCATGCTCCAACCCCACATTTTAACCATCCAATTACATACCCATTGGATTGTGGGTAGATGAGATATTAAGTTCTGGCATCATAACTGGGTTGGCACCAAGCTTGGATTTCTGAGATGTTCAGTTCCAAACATCACATTCAAGAAAGTAATTTAGTACCCAGACTTCATCCATGATACTCTATACGAGAGCCAGCATGATATATTTGATCTCATTTAAATGAAATCTGATCCAAAAATGTTTTTTATAGGATCCTTATCATTATATTTCTTATAGAAATATTTCAAAAGGATTTTTATGGATACAAAAGATCTTGACAACTAGAGTGAGGATTTTTAGTGTAAGGAGATTCCAAAAAAAATCAACTTCCTCATGTGGCATATCAATAACTATGACTTACCTATAGATGATAACATTAAGTGTTTATGAATCAAACTTTTTTCCAAGTTCTCATGTTCTAGATATCCTCAAGAAAAAAACCATGACCCATCTATTTTTTAAGGGGATTGGGATCATTCAGTCTGGAACTCATTCGACGACTTCACTAGAATACCATATCTAAAGCTTTCAAGCATATATTTATTCAATATCTCGTCCTAGGAAGTAGTAAATTTTAGTACAAAGAATAAGTCTATAGTTATGATCCTTTCAATGGGATTTTGGTATATATGGAAGGTGAGAAATAAATCCCACCATGAGGGTACCCCAAGTACTTAGAGAGATATTTCCTTGTGAAGCAGGAACCTTTTGATCGATCTAACAGGCCTTTTCAAGAACTAGGATGAATCAACCTCCCTTTTCTTCCTTTTAGCATAAATATACCCACACAACCAGATTTACAGTACCCTACAAGGATGATGTATTTTTTGGTATCCCCACCATTCTGGTCTCAAACTCAACATGGAAAACTCATGTAACATGGGTGTTATGTGGGGTAGTGGCAACATTCATGATTCAAATGGATATGTCATCCTTAAATTTATGGATTACATTGGAATTTAAAACTAACTTAAAGTGGAAGATAATGCAATGCTAATAGGAATCCTTCTTTGTAGCATAAGAATATCTATATTGTGGAAGCTGAAATGAATTCCACCATTATTCATGACTCTCTACTCAGTCATTCCCTCATCCCTTAGTCTATCTCTTACATCACCCAAATGTGAAAGGGCCTTATTATAAATCATAGGGAGGTACTCCACACCTAGAATTAAGGGGAAAAAGTGGATGATATCCTTGCTTCCCCAACTTCCCAAGGCGTATGAATCACATTCTTCACTAGCTTGGTCTATTTCCCCCATACGACATGAACATAGTTAGAGGAGATGCTCTTGGGATTCACTACTTCATACCCTCATAACCCATTTGTAGTTCCAGTTTCTTTCTTTATGGATTTTATTATAGTGGAATTATAAATAAAATAAAAATATTGATTTGGTAACATGGTTAAGGAAGTGGTGCGATGTCACTATATCAAACCATACAATATCCCATATCAAGGTATATGATATTCCATGGTTTCATGTATATAATATCATATTAAATACTTATATCATACATTATGATATGAGCTAATATATATCATATATACATTAAGATTTAAGTCATATATCTATAAAATCTAACTTACACAAGTATAATCTTAAACAAATTATGCCATATAATTATCCTAGAAGCGCCAGGTCAATTATCTTATAAGCCAATTTAACCCTATAACCCACCATTACAAGGGTAAAAATGAATTTTAAATTATATAAGACCTTTTTTACTTTAGGGTTACTAATCATAAATAATTTATAAAATTCATATTACCTAAAATAATAGATCAATCATTAGGTAAATCATGTCAATCACGGTGTATCATAAAATTATAGAGAAACTCAATGTTACCTACTTAAATTCCTTTTTATAAAATTATATCTATATATATCATCAATAAAACCATCACTTGAAATATACATAATTAAATTTCTAAATATTCAGAAATATTTGTTTGTTGTAAAATTTCCCCAAATCATATAAATTAAAAAATAATTCACTAAGAAGAGTTTCATCACAAATAAAAATTTCAAAAACATGTGTTCACCTCCTATTATCCTCCTCAAGTATATATAAGAAAAACCCCACTAGTTAACCAAGGTTTTATCATGACCCAGTGAAAACCTAAATCAAAATACCAAATACACCAAATTTATTCAGAAAAATAAACAGGAAGAAGGGTTGGTATATAAATAATATTTCATGATCTTTTCTTTAATTTGTAAGGAAAATGGAAAATAATGAGTATCCTAAAACTCTAGGGTGAAAAAATATAGGTATATGGAATGAAGGTTATTCATGGGAGAGATATAGAGAAATGTAGAGAGTGGAGGTTTGAAATTATAAACAAAATGGAATTTAATAATTACATGGTGTAACACCTTGATATTTTATGAAATAATTTAATTGAATAAATTTATTTTATTTGATATCTTTCATTACATGAAAATCCAATTTTCAAACATGTATGAAGGAATTAAAGACTTAAGGTAAGGGATTTTTTGTCTCAATTTATCTTTTTTGGGACATACATTATGTTATGAACCTATATTCCTTTATGATGTGTATATATAGCCCCTTTGATATGTAATATCATAAATTCATTTATTCTCATGATATTATAATTTTTATTTAGTTTTATTCTTTTCTATGGCTTATGATTCAATGTTACCAAAGTGGTAATGGTTTTATGATACAATATCATCATTTATAGGGATTATTTATGATTGTGCTTCCAATAACAAAATTTTATGATATATATCTCAAGAAACTCATGAATTTTCTTATCTTATGTTTATTTCATGAGAATACATGTATTTCCATCATTTTCCACTCTTTATAAACTCCAAAGTTCAAAATAATTCCTTTAAGAAAAATCATATTTATTTCTCTCTTTGGTCGAAAACACTTTTTTTTCTAAAGCCATGTTTTCTAAGAATATTTTCAAAAAAAAATTAAAATTATCCAAATGATTTATTAAATACATGTTTACCCATGTTTTAATTTTTAAAAAACGTTTGGAGAATAATCTTCATGTCTTTTTCTAAACAAGCCTCATTTGTCTTTTATCAAAAATGCGGAAGGAGTATTTGTTTCAACATGTACAGCGTGAAAAAGAATTTATTGATGTCGTGACCATTATTTTCACTGAAGATTACTTTATATGTTTTCAATTTTATTTTCAATTAAATTATTTTCATAATATTTTATGAATTTTTAATTTTAAAAAGTTTATTTTCAAAGAAATTATATTTTCCCCAAGTAATTTTCCAAGTTATTTTACTTTAAAAATAATTTTTCATCTAAGATTTCATCCCTTGATGTTAGCTAATTTTTACTAGGGATATAATCAAATGATACCATGTTTAATCTTTCTCTGGATGGTTTATTTTTATGATTAAAATATGATTATTTTTGGGACTAGTGTTTCATTTATTATCAATGATGTGTTAGTATGTTTTTAGTGAGATGTTGATAAAGTATGAATATCTATATAATTGTTATAGATTTATCTAATGGAATTTAATTTCCTGATTGTATAATTATACATAAAAACTATGTTGATTTTTGTACTGATATTTAATGCTTAAATATATGTTCTAATAAGTTTTCATATTAGATACTACAAGTAAAGACCATGAAAATATTTATTTTCATGATGATGTGATGATTTAAAGGTTGTTTTGTAATGCCTTTTATTACATGAGGAAGTGAATATGAATTGATGAATGGCATGAAAAAATATAATATATTTTTTCATGATGAATTTTATAATAATAGAAGAGGGTTTTAGAATTTTCTTTGAATTTAATTTATTAATTATCAATTTTTCTAAGTAATATAAACAGGCCTTACTTAAAAGAAATAGGTCAACCAGTGGGCCAACCCAACCAAGACCCAAACAAGGACCATGTGGCGCCTTTAGGGGTCAATCATGCCCATGGGATCCCATATAGGTCCAACCCGAAGGTTTCATGGGTGGGAGAATGATCACACCCACATAGGCCTATGTATAAGGCCCACAACATGAATAAGAGAAGAGGCGTGCCATAGTGTGGGGAAATATGGTGGAAGGGGTTGGGGATTTCTAGACAATAAGTGGCACCCCTTATTTCATAAACCAAGATGGGATTTCATCCAACCCAACATCCGACCCATTCTGACACATGTCCCGAAGGGTGTTCCTGATCCCCAAGGGCATGAAACTAGTGTCGAGCATCAAAATAATCACTATGGGAATGATTTTTTTCAATAAACCAGGATAAAATGAACAAAATGAACATATGGTAGAACCAACAATAACTGAATATCAATAAATATACAAACTAATCTAGATACAAAAACTAAAATACCAAAATAGATAGTGAATATAAAACTAATACTGAACCACCCAACACAATCTCCACGTGACCTCTTGGTCACCACCATCCACAAGATGATCCTCCTCTAAGAGAAATCAAACTAGAAACCTGGACCTAAAACATTGCCCAGGTCTACCGATGTTGATTGGCATGAGTAGGGTGTGAGCTAAAACCTCTCAGTAGGCAATCACCATATAATCCATACATTTCCTTTCTTGAGACAGTTTATAAACACTAGTATGAAAAAAATATAAAAATGGTATTTTAGTTATTTAAAGAAAAAAAACCCAACTTCTACAAGTTTTCTTTTTTAAAAAGACACACATGACAATTTTCTTTTCAAAAATGGCAACACTTTCCGTTTCAAAAAGATTTTCACTTTCCATGACCCTTCTAAAACCAAATTCCAAGTACATATCTATACCAAGTAACCAAACAGGGCTAAGTAGAAAGTGAAAGAAACAAAAAATCCAACTTGCATAAATTAGTAGGGATAAAATCCAAACATGTATCTTAAATAGAAAGAGAATATAGATAATGATTCATTACCATTTTCTAAACATCACTAGATCAATCCCAAGACATACTCAGTTTGGACTCACCTATTGTCATATGGGGAATCTCTATAGTCAATAACCAACTGGCCTCCTTAAACTGGTCAATCTAGTGGCATGTCCCACCTAGACCTATAAAGTCAAGGGTGTACCAAAACATCTAATCAGGTTTATCAAGAAACTGTCACATGACTCTTTAAAACACATCCAAGAATTCCTTGATAGTAATACTGAAACACAGTGGAAATAGAGTCCCTCACACATGTGGCTCGCCTGACTTACCACCACTACACTTGCCTACCCCAACTATCGACACCACCCATGCGATAACCCACATCGTGGAAATAATCCATAGGTTTTCCCATCTCATAATAATAAATAAACAATTGACAATCAGGATTTCACATCATTTGAGTTTCCAAACACTTTCCCAAACATTATAAAATACAAATGGCTTTCACATCACATGAATTTTAAAACAAATCCCCCAATACACCTCAGTTCCAAACAACCCTCACATTTCCAAAACCTATTCCATTCCCATCACCTTTTAAAAACCACATAGAAAGCACACAAAACACATAAGTTTCCGAATAGTCCTTTAGAAATCAACCATGTTCCATGGTGCCAAACGGTCCATAGTTTCACACACCACACAATTATCATGTCATTACTCAAAATTCCAAATGGCTAAGAATTTTTAGAAAACATTTGAAATCACATTTAAGGTAACACAAGGCATCAAGGACACTTTTAAGAACATTTAAAATTACTTACATAATTTACAAAATATAATTATAAACGCCAAAAGAATAACACATGTGAAAACCAGAAAATTCCATAGATATATCCCCTTCCAAATTCATTTTCACATCAAAACCACTTCTTAACATGCTTCACAACACTTTAACAATTCAAGGAAAAACTTATAAATCATTGAAAGAGGGAACACTTGGAACACAACCAATATCTATTAGAAACTATATTCTAACCCATGCACATTTCAAACCACTTTTATAAAAACCTTTTTAAAGAAACATCACTTGATTTTAAATCAACACAACAAGCCACACATAAATATCACACTATAAAAGCCAAAACATTCCACATACAAGGTCCAACTCACACTCTAAAAACACTATCAAAATATTATAAAGAAAAAAACAACTAAAAGTACACAATTTACACTTTAAAATAAAAAAATTCATTTCAATAAACACCATGTGTTCATAACTATAAAATATGTTTAAAGAAATCCCTTGAAATCCACTTCCATCAATTTTTTCTGACACAAATATTCCATACCAATCCAAACAATCATACCAAAAGCATAGGAAACACATTTATATATTCTTTAAAATTATTCAAGCATACAATAGAAAGGGATAGAAATGAATTGGATGGAAGCACCTGCCACAATGGTGTGGGAATGAGACAAAACTTTGGGAGAAGGAATAATAGAGCCCAGGAGATAATCTGCACACCCTAACATAAAAAAAACAACCCACACATCAACCCTAAACCTTGGGTTTCTACCATGACGAAACCCCACAAAGTAATAACTAATAAATAAATATAGGAGGGGAAGAAGATGAGGAAATAAAAAAACCAAAGGAAACTTACCTTGGGACCTTAAAAGGTATTCAATGGTGGAAGGGACGTAAAGGAGAAGGAGTTTGGAGGACCCCCTACTATGGAAAGGTTGAAAAAGGATAAAATCATAAAATGTGGTTAAAACACCAAAGGGGGAAAAGACAATTTTTTATTTTTAATAATTTGGGAAGCTCACACTATTTGGCTTCACAGTTTGTCAAACTGTGCAAAAACTATGTGGTTTCCATAGTCCAAATGGACAGAACCTCACACACAATTTCTGCACGGTTTCTGAAACTGTGTGCAACCTGTGTGCCTCACCCCTAGACCCCAAAACAATCTACATGGTTACATGCACAAAGCTCCATGGTTTCCCCTAACAATGCGCTAACCATGTGCCCTTTGCTGTCAATCCCAAAACATCCATTTTTCAACAAAAACTCAAAAATTAAAACTTGGACTCAACCTAAGATCAAGAAAATGATGAAATAAAGGGTTTCCAAGGTTGGGATGTGACAATGCTCCCCCTCTGCCGCATAGACACTTTCTGCCCCCAGAAAGTCACTCAGCTGAAAGATAAATAAAACTTAATTCTATGCTTGATCAAAATCAAAAGAAACCATGAAAATTGAGGTGAACTTTCACTTCACAAGTCACATCTGACTGATTGTAAAGAAAACCATAGCATGAGGAATGATGGGAGAACATGAGAGGGTTTACCCCACCACATGAACTTGACTGACACCACCAATATAAAATCCCATCCAACACCACCTCGGGGTGACCAACACGGGAACAAAGGAACTCCTAATAAGAACTAGAAACCCTCCACACAAACCAAACCACCAACACAAAGGTAAACCCGCATAATAAACCTAAACAGAGAAACAAACCCAAACACAAGCTACAATCCATAATTTCCATGAGCATGGATATATCCAAACAAGTACAACTAAAAACTAAAACCGATTAAAAAAAGGATAACCTTTTTAAAGGTACACATTCAAAGCACAAGCATGAAATTAAAAAAAATAGAATCACTGAGTTTCTTAAAATAAACTCTCAACAATAAGTAAATTTCAATAGTAAGATTAACCTATCTATACTACAATATTGGAGACATAAAATGAGTCATGGTTCCTCGCACCATTGGAGATTCCCTGACTATGCACAAGATTCAGTCAAATTCCAACGGTTAGAGACCTGATGAATGAAGCATCCATTTCCTCATAGTTTGGCACTAACATCCTCTAATCGATACTGCTTCCTCAGGAAATGCTTCCTATAAAACTTCTCTATAGGACCCAAATGGCCAAAACGATGGTACACCTTCAGAAGATTGTGACAAGATATTTTTGAATGCCCGAACCATCCACACTGAAAGAATATGATCAAGTGGTATGATGAACAAGATATCTGAACCAATGAAGAAGACTCCTCAAACATAGGTTCTTATAGCATGCACTCCTCTCCAGATTGGTAACCTCCATGATTAACAAGAGATTCCAAATTTCCAAATTGTACTCAGGAAACCAACACTACTAGGAATGCTCCATCCACCAATTATCAAAATGAATGTCCTTAGAGGATAGGGATCGCTCCTTTATCTATATAATACGATCCATGATGAAAATAGAATATTTAAATAAATCCTCTGATTCTATTTATGAATAGAAAGAAGCTGGCTCCTAAAAGTGGTCAACATTGTCCATCACTACCCGTTGGCCTTGCTAAATACTCATGAGCTCTTCCACTTTCTTTTTCTTCACCTCCTTAGGTACAAACCATCAGAAAAAATGGACTTAAACAAATCCCAAATAATCCCAACCTGCATCAATGACAGAGTAATTACCTTCCCTTGGTCCAAAGCTAGACCCTCAAACAAACCCAGAACATTATGGACTCCAACATATTCGGGAGTTCCCAATGATCTAAAGACACTTTTTCATTCTCAATCCATTCAGAAACCTCTAATGTACCTCGATCACCATGAAAGATAGGCAACAACTAAGAAGAATTAGAAACAGGTGAAGACTCATTAGAAACATTGGGGACCTTTTTGGGTGTCATATTCTAAATAACACAAAGAACAAAAAATTAAAATCAGCATCAAACCGAAGCACAATCAAAAATAAAAAGTCAAAACAAAACAATAGTCTCATAAGCAGGACATTACAAGCACAACCAAAACCCTCTTTTCAAAAACCACCCTTTTTCACTTCAATTTCAAAACCGCCTTCATCCAAGGTCCCTTTCCAATTTCAAAATACACCTTTCATAAATAAAACCAACTTTTCAAAATAAAACTAATTTTAAAAAATCATTTTCAATTTCAAAAAATATTTTGTAATAACCAAGTTGAACCTTTGATTTCAAAAACCCACCCATGAATTCCTATGAACCGCCACATATACAGTCATCCCAATTCTAATTATACCATCCATGCACACATGCCAACATGAAAATTCTAAACATACCCACAAATATGTGGATGTTTATAAGGAATACCAAGGGTCAGAGTTTCTATTTCACCATTAAACCCAAGAATTCACCAAATTTTCATCATCAATCACTTCCTCTTTTAAAAACCATTTTTCAATCCAAAATCACTTGAAAAAAATAATTTCCATCTCAAAATACATTTTAATTTTAAATTCCCACTCAAACCAACCAAAACTAAAAACAAAAAACTCAAACCAACAAAACCCAAACTAGAATAAAAACTCCCAACAAACACCCAGAATGAGGAACTAGTGGTCATGCCTGGCCTAACAACATGGTTAGTGGTCCATTACCCAAGTAATAATTAAAAAATAAAGAAACCTTGAACCATGCATGTGGACTCCATATGGGTCACTACTCCATATGAGATAAAAACATGTCACTATATCACCTCTATTTTTATTTCTCAATCTAAAACAAAGACAAAAGACTCAAATCTCAGACTTCTCCTGGAAACTCAAGGATCAAAACGAGAAAGGGTTCATGATATCCTTCTCAAACCCACCTCTTAAATCTCAACATTCCTAGTCTCCAAAAACCTGACACCCCAAATAATAAGTGATATGCTATGATACCATTTTTCATGAACCAATCTAGGATTCCATCCAACCCAACATCTGACCCGATCCGAGACATGGCCTAAACGGAATTCTTGATCCCCATGTTCTAGAAACTAGTGTTGGACATCAAAGTAATCACTATGGGAATTATTTTTTCCAATAAACCAAGATCAAATGAACAAAATGAACATTTGGTAGAACCAAAAATCACTGAATCTCAATAAATATAAAAACTAATCCAGATACAACAATAGAAAAACCAAAATAGATACTTAATAAAAAACTGAGACTGAAACACCCAACATAATCTCCACTTGACCTCTTTCTCACCACCATACATAAGACCAACCTCCTCAAAGATCAACTGAACCAGAAACTCGTACCTTAAAAATAGCTTGGGTCTACCAACACTAAGTGTCATAAGTAAGGTGTGATCTCAAATAGCGCTATAGTTAATCTCCATAGAATCCATGCATTTCATTTTTCGAAAAAATCTATAAACACTATTTTGAAAACACATTATAAAAATGGTCTTTTAGTTATTTAAATAAAACAAACTAAACTTCCACAAGTTCTATTTTATAAAACAAGACACACACACTTATTTCCTTTTCAAAAACCGTTTCACTTTTCACAACCCTTTTTAAAACAAAATTCCAAGTACAAATCCATACCAAGTAACCAAACAGGGATAATAAGAAAGTGAAAGAAAAAAAATCCAACTTGTATAAACTAGATAGTCTAAAATACAAATAGGAAGTAGAAATAAATAGATCATATAGATAATGATTCATGATCATTTCATGAACATCCCTAGAGAAATCTCGAGACATACTCAGTTTGGACTCACCTTTTGGTGTATGGTATAGCTCCATAGTCTTCCTAAACTATCCAATCAAGTGGCACATCCCACATAGCCATATAGAGTCAAGGGGGGTACCAACCAATCTAATCGAGTTCGAAAAGAAACTTTCATAAGACTCTCTAAAAGACTTTTAGGAATCTCATGATAGTAATAGTGATACACATTGGAAAGAGAGGCCCTCAGACATGTGGCTTACCTGACCTGATACCACTACACTTGCCTACCCCAACCACCAACACCACCCACAAGATAACACACATCAGGGAAATCCTACATAGGTGTGTCCATCTCACAATAAGCTATTCACAAGTTCCAACTGGGCCTTCACATCATTTGAATTTCAAAACACTTTAAAAACATTATAAAATACCAAATGGATTTCACATCACATGAATTTTAAAATAGGCTCCCAATGCATCTAAAGTTCCAAACAGACCTCACATTTCAAAAACCTATTCCATTTCCAACATAATTTCAAAACCATTCCTAAATCACAAAACATGCACAAGTCTCCAAATGGGCCTTTAAAATCAACCATTTTCTAAGGTTCCAAATAGGGCATAGTTTCACACACCACACAATTATCATGTCATGCCTCAAAATTCCAAATATCCATTTATTTTTATAAAACATTTGAAATCACATTTAAGGTCACAGAAGTAATCAAGGCCTCTTTGAAGCACATTTCACATTACTTTCAAAATTTACAAAATCTATTTGAAAAAAACACAAGAATAACACATGTACAAACCAAATGTTTCCATTTACATAGCCCATTTCAAATTCATTTTTACATAAAACCACATCTTAACATTCTTTACAACACTTTTACAATTCAAATACACACTTTTAAAGCACAAAAATAGGGTACACTTGAAACACAACCAATCTCTTTTAGAAACCAACTTCCAACACATGTTCATTTCAAACCACTTTTGGAAAAACCTTTTTCAAAAAAAATATCTTGCTTTTAAATCAAGACAATAATCCACACAGAAACATCACCCCATAAAAGTCAAAAATTTCCAAATAAAATGTCCAAATCACACTCCAAAAACACTATAAATATATTACCAAGGACAAACACCACTCAAAGCATGAAATTTCACTTTAAAATAATAATTAACATTTAAAAAACATATTGTGTGTATAAATATATAACATATTTAAAGAAACACCTTTAAAACCACTTCCACCAATTTTTTCCAACACAAAAACAGCATACCAATCCAAAAAATCATACCACAAGAATGTGAAACACATTTATATATTATTTAAAAATTCTCATGAATAAAAAGTAATTATCTTGAAAGTAAATGGACAGGAAAACCTACCTCAATGGTGGGTGAATGAAACAAAAATTTGGGATAAATAATAACCAAGCTCGATAGGTAATCCATACACCCTAACATACAAGAAAAACAACCCAAAAACAACCATAACCCTTAGTGTTTTTCCAAGATGAAACCCTTCCAAGGAAGAACCAAGAAATAAATATATGAGGGGAAGAAGATAAGGAAATCGACCAAAAAAAAATAAACTTACCTTTGGAACTTTCAGGGGATTCAATAGTGGAAGGGAATCAAATAAGGAGAAGCTTGGAGGACCCCCTATTTCACCTAGGTCAAATAAGAGAGAAACATCCTAAAATTGGGATAAAACCTATAGGGGAAAATGAGTCATTTCACATTTTATATGATATGGATAGCTCTAATGGTTTGGCCACACATTTTTCCAAACCATGTGTAAACATTGCAGTTGCCACTTTTTAAATGGATGAAACCTCACACACAGTTTCCACACAGTTTCCCAAATCAGGCGCAACCCATGAACCTTACCCTTTGACCCCAAAAAAATCACCTGGTTACCTGGTAAAATCTCCATGGTTTCCTCTAACTATGTTCTAATTATGAACCCCTTTTTCTAATCCCAAAACTTCAATTTTTTCAACAAAAACTCAAAAATTTGAACAGAGAATCAACCTAAACCACAGCCAAAGGATCTATGTTCAATAAAAGATTAAAATTAAATTACTTCCAAGGTTGGGGTGTGAAAAATTTTATTGATATAATAGATAAAATAACAATATGGGAATCAATGTGGGATGTGGAGGTTCCACTCACTATTCATCCATCATTAAATGGATGGATAGAACATGGTCCATAAGATACGGATTATCTCATCCATCTGATCAAATGAGGAAAATATTCATCCTCAGTCCACATCTGAGTGATCTAGTCCACTAGTTATTTTGATGCATCGCCATACTTAATCAAACCAAGGCCTAAATTATTGTTATAAAATCAATATGAAGATACAATGAGTCTTTAAATATCCCTGAATAAAATATATATCTCACATTTATGAGGATAAATTGAAGATGATCATTAGCTGGTTGCAAATGGAGTTGCAGGAGGAGTTCAAGAATCATCTACTAAAATAGATCGAGTTAAAGTTAGGAGATGCATGTTATAATTTTATATACATTAGGGCTACACTACAATGGAAATTAATGAAAAATAAATGCCTTGTTTCTCAGAATCACATGAAGATTCAAAAAACCTGAGATATTTGGGCATTTAAAAGGTTGTGACTCGACATATTTTGAATGGTGTTAGAATAATTATTATGCATGGATTAAAAATAGTATCTAGTCAGTGTGAGGCATTGTGGTTACAGTTTATAAATAATGAGTAACTAATTCCAAGATGGATTACTTAAAATATTCAAAATCTCTCATTTTCTCTACGAAAACAGAGCATACGCGAACTACAATGGTTCGTGAAGGGAAGATGATATCTGCACAACTTCATTTTTGTGAAGGATAAGAATATCATAGGACATATACAAGTGTTTCACACTCTAAAAGGAGGTTCATGAAGAACAAATTTCCATAAATCAATATTAGGAATTCTGATAACCCTCATGCATATTCCTTCTAGTTTACATGAAAAACTAAGAACCTATGTGGTGGTCTATAAGTTCGTAGCACACTCACTCTGTTTCATGAAGAAATGAGATCTGATAAGACATCCATGTTCATAGGATTTTTTTAATAAAGCTAAACATATTATCTCATGAAGAAGGTTAGTGTATGCAGCACGCTCACGAGGCAGTACATATATAACCACTCAGTTTCACACAAAGTAAGTTCTTGAACTCACATGAATTAAGATATTAAATTGAAACAGTGTGTTCATATTATTCATGAATGTGGAGAGTGCACAATAATATAATAATATTGTGTGTGTTTGAGCGTGCATGAGGTAAATAGCACATGCATGCATGCATGATCATGCACATGTGAAGAGTTTTTCAAATACCCAAAACAAATAAAATAAATCATAGAAAAATATTCAATATATGTGATATGGTTTATAAATTGATATTACTGAAACAAGTTGTTCGGATGACATAAAATTAAAGAATGAATTATAATTAAATTGATATTTCAAGAAGAACTT
This sequence comes from Viscum album, assembly GCA_963277665.1. Taxonomy (NCBI): domain Eukaryota; kingdom Viridiplantae; phylum Streptophyta; class Magnoliopsida; order Santalales; family Viscaceae; genus Viscum; species Viscum album. Next base: position 1,160,337,069 of record OY728143.1, on the reverse strand, counting down.
TAATTGATTTGTGAAATATTATTATTTCACAATATCAGTGAAGAATGTTTATGCAAAACTAGAACACATAAAAGTGAGTCTAGAACTTTAGATAGAAGGAAGAGTTTCCAAAGGATTCTTTCACGGAGGAAACTAGTCATTATAGGTGATTGTAATTAAATAATCAAGGCCAATAGACATATTCAGTAAATGTTAAATATATACTCAAAGAGTACAAGAGAAATTCAGATCCTACAAGATCATGAAGGGATATTAGAAAATATTCTTATAGTGGATCAAGCCTTTCAATAGTGATGAATCCTTTTGGTTAGTTCTAGGATCATGTGGAGTCTTTTTATAGAATCTAGGAGAAAACGGAGTCTATCATTTAGAGATAGAGCATGAAGTATTTTTGTTGGAGCTAAAATCAAACAGATTCTCTCAGTTGGATCCAGAGCACAAGTCTTTCAGTTAATGCTAAAATCCATTGTAATCGCTTTTTCTAAAAGTGAAGTATAATGTATAATCCATGTTGACTAGGATAACCAGCATGGACAGGAATATGTCTTTTTTGTCAAAACTTGTAAATACTTTTTGTTTCTCTTTCTATTGTTATTACTGCACATGAGGTGAGTTTGAGAGACAATATTGAGTGGATTAAGAACCTTAACAAGTTAAAGAGGTTTAATTTAAAAGAAAATTAATTTGTAAAAAGAAACCGTTGATTCACCCCTCTCCTATTAGTGTTCAATATGTCCTAGGGAACTACATTTATGAAACCCATTTCTCTTCCAAAGTTTATATCACGATAAAATTCTTATGAAACACACTTATTTTCCATGGGTTTTGATTTGATGAAATAATGAAATACTATGAACCCTATTTATTTTCAACAGGTTATGTTTTGATGAAATTTTTATGAACACCATTTCTTTTCATGTGTTTTGATATGATAAATCTTTTATGATATTGTGTCACGTATATGTATTATTTTCTTTATTTTATGGTTGGGACCTATATATTTCTCCGATTCATTGGGAAGATATTAATATCACATTAGATAAACAGTATAAGAAAGAGTAGTTAACAAAATTTAGTAAGGGACTCTATCCACTATGATAGTCTTGGGAGTGAACCTTGACTACTATAATGGTTTGTGGAGTTAACCCATTCCACTATTATATTATTTTCAATGAGGTTGTAACTACTAAGAAAATTATTTTCTATGATTATGTGTATTCCATAAATATATTATTTATGCCAATGTTGTCTTCTTATGGTTCATGTTCTCTGATTATATTATGATTCATGTCTTATGATCTACTAAGATTTATTCCATGACTCAAGTTTAAGATCTATGATATGAAGGGTGTGGTTTTCAAATTTTATTCTCATGTTCTCAAGACCCTATGCTCATGATATATTCTTATCTCCATTTTTCACCCTTGTTGAACATCTGAGATCACCCTTTATCATGTTTCCTTTCCATGGGTTATGATGAAAGGTATTATGTATGAAATGTCTAAGGGTTATAGTTATTAAGAACATAGTGAGAGATGATGTAGCTCACTTATGGACCAATTTTTTATGTGTAAAAGTTTCCAAAGGTTGTAGAACTAAAAAATTATAGTGTGTATTGTTATGTGAGGTATTAAATATCCATATATTAATATTTAATATTTATATATGAGAAGTTTGGGTCTTTATAGTAGGTATCAAAGTAAGTTGTAGTTAAAAATTAGAAACTATAATGAGAAAAATTTTGTGAAATTCCTAAGGATATGTATAAAAACAAGACAAAGTATAGGAAAAGGTCCTAAAATATTTTTAAAGGACAGATTGAGTGGTTTCTAATAAATTTCATCCTTATATAGATACTATATATGGATGTGGCTCTAGAACATAGGTACCAAAGTTTAATAAATCCGAAAATGGTTCATTGAGTTGGACTTGATCAACACCTAGTTCATAATAATGAGCCTTAATACACACCTAGTTTGACACTCTTAGGGTATATTCTTTATAAATTCACAAACTCATTATAAACTATCATAAATAATTTAAAGGTGACATGATTTTGACATCCTATAAGTGATTTTTCCAGATTATATGGTTCCCCACTATGATTATTTTTTCTTACACTATGCTTCTTGGTTTTAGTCTATGTATGGAACCTGAAGTAACTTTGTTAATGGAGATTCTGATGGAAAATTCAATGATTTTCCTTCTAATCAGTGAAACATTATGGGAGATGGAATGAAAAATCTTGTTACTATGCTCACACAACTTTCTCAAGTCAAGAATCATACTGAACTTATGAATGTGAAAATAAGGGAATAATGTTTAGTGATTCCTTGATGAGGAAAAATCTACCTTTTTATGTGGTTCCACTAGTCCTCTATTTATTGTGAAATTGAGCAGTACCACTAAAAATATATTTTCCATTATCTAGTTTTTAGAATATGGAAAAGTAATGTTATTTTCCTCTCGCTTGGAAGGTTAATTGAATCAAGGGTGGAATCTCACCAAGAATACAAGGAAACATGATGAGATTGACTCTATGGAGTGGCATGAGTTTGAGATCCCATTTTTCAATAAGTAATTCCTTCATATTCTTTATACAAAAATATAGAATGAATACTTGAGATAAAGTAAAAGGATAATGAATCTATTGGTACATATAAGGAAAATTTTATAAGACATGTGAGGTATGCTTCTGGTGTTATCATACAACCTAAAGTTAAGGTTTATTGATTCTCCATTGGCTTAAAAAAGTCTCTAAAGGGAATTATCCATAAGGGACTTCAATATCTATTAAGATATCATTCAATGTTCCCTCATTGTAAAAATAGAGATTGATGTTACCCATAAATCTCATGTTATCCAAGAAAAGAAAGATGGAGTTCAAAGTAAACTCTAAAACCCATAGTGATAAGAATAAGATTATTCATTCATAATCGAATTTTGGAAGGAAACAAGAATAAAATTGACTTAAGGAGACTATTAAATATTTTAAGTGTGGAAATAAAGGTTATCAAGAAATCGAATGATGAATTTATGCGAAGAAGTAAGATAATGATGAAAATAGAGAGAAAACTCCCTAGAATACACCACCCATACTATAGTGTTTCAAATGGAAGGAGTATGGGAATTATGCTAACCAGTTCCCAAATCCAAAGGTTAATGATTATGATCGAAATTAGTAACCTATTAATCTAAGGTACAGTGAGAAATCTTGTGTGATCACTATTTTTTATGAGGGGTTTAATAACAACAAAGTGAAAATTACACTTACCATCCAATATAGAATGCATAATGTATTATTTGAATATGGATCTACCCATTATTTCATATCTAAAGAATTTTCTAAGGGTACCAATGTTTTAACCAAATTATTATATATATAATTATAATTGAAAACCCTTAATGGTATGAAGATCACATCTCAAGTATATGAGTCCTCTTTAGTTTAAGATTTTCAGAATGTGCTTCCTAAAAATATGGTCATTCTTCCTTTGGTTGAATTCAATGTTTTCTTATAAATGTATTGGATTTATAAACATAAATCTCAGATTAATTTCCAAGTAAGGGAATTCATATTTGATATTTCAAAACAACCTATGATCGTCTATCAGTGTGATGAAAAATATTAATTTATGATGGAAATTGCATCCATTATATGGGTTTTGATTCCTATTTAAGGGGGGTGTTTATCTTAGATGGTTGGGGAGAAAATCAACATCAATTATGTGCCTATTGTGCAGGAATTTTATGATGACTTTCCATAACAGTTGCCTAGCCTTCCACAAAAACGTGAATTTGGGTTCTCATTAAAACTCATACCTAGTTCCACAACTATTTTAAAAACTCCCTATTGAATGGCCCTGATTGAGTTGCAGGAATTAAAGAAGAAACTTCAGGACAACCTTGAAAAGGGATTCATTCATCCAAGTGTGTCTACTTGGGGTGAACATGATTTTTTGTTAAAAATAAAGATTGATCGATGCGACTCTGCATTGATTATCAGGAACTGAACAATATCACAATCAATAAAAAGTATCCTCTACCTCATCTTGATGACCAATTTGATCAATTGTGCAGTTCTCAATACTTTTTCAAGATTGACCATCGTTATAGATATAATCAATTTTGGGTCAAGAAGGAAGATATATTTAAGAAGAAACTTCATAAAAGGTATGCACACTATAAATATATAGTGATGGAATTCGGTCTTATAAATTCCCATACTATATTCATGGATTTAATGAATATATTCTTTATAGATTACCTTGATCAGTTTTTGGTAGTATTTATAGAATATATTATTATTTATTAAAAGTGAAAGGAAGAGAATGAATATTATTTGAAAATTGTATTATATACCATGATGAAGGATAAACTATATGAAAAATTTACAAATAGTGAATTTTGGATGTAAAAATTTTCATTTCTTGGATATATAATCTCAAAATAGGGTATATCATTGGATATATAAAAGATGGAGGCTATTGAATATTGTCTTAGACCCACTATGGTGACTGATATATATATATTCCTTGGTTTATCTAGATATTATCAACAGATTCTTGATAATTTATCATGACTATCTAATCCACTCACTAAGTTAACTCGGAAGGGATCCAAGTTCCTCTAGATCGATGAATGTGAGGAAAATTTCAATGAACTAGGGAGATTATTAGTCAGTGCACAAGTACTTACTTTACTCTACTGTAGAGAAGGGTTTTTAATCTTTAGTGATGCATCCATGAAGATATTGTTATGTTTACTTATGAAAACTAACATTGTTATAGCTTATGTTTCATCAAAATTGAAGGTTCATGATGAAAATTATGAAACTCATAATTTAGAGTTAGCTATGGTATTTTTTTGTATTAAATATATGGAGGCATTATACTTATGGAGAAAAGTGTGATATATATAATGATAAGAAAAATTTAAAGAATATATTCACATAGAAGGAGTTGAATATGCCCCATAAAATATGGTTAGAGCTGATAAAATATTATAACTACGCAATACGTTACCACCCTAGTAAAGTTAACGTGGTGGATGATACTTTGAGTCGAAAAGATCATGCTAGCTTATACATGGTTAGGATCACAAAGATCCAATATTTATATATTTTAAATGTATAGATCTGGAAATACTAAAATAAGGGGAGAAATATTATCTTTCTCAATAGAATTTTCAACCATCAATCCAAGTGAATACTAAATAGGAAAAGAAGGAAGATTTAGAGATGAAAATTAAGTTTACAAATATTCCTAATTTTAAACTTGATCATTATGGAATGATGAGGTTCAGTAACCGGGTATGTGTTTTTTCTATACCATATTTGAAAAATTATTTGTTAGAGAAAGCTCATAGTTCTTCATTCTCTATTCATCTTGGAAACATGAAGATGTATAGATATTTGAAAGATTGTTTTTGGTGGTATGGAATGAAGTTAGATATCACAAAGTTTATATCTAATTGTTTGGTATGTTATAAAGTTAAGGTCGATAGATAAAATTATAAGGAGATGTTACATCCATTACCTATACCAGAATGAAAATGGGAAAACATCTCCAAGGATTTTATCACTGGACTCCCCAAAATGTCTAAAGAGCACAATTCGATGTGGGTTGTTGTCAATCACCTTAAAAAATTCATCACACTTCATTGCTGTTAGATAATATTTCTCTTTGGATCATCTTTCTAGGATATACATTAAGGAAGTGGTATGTTTTCACGGAGTACCACATTCAATTTTATCTAATCAAGGTCTAATGTTTACCTTGAAGTTCTAGTGTAGTATTTAGTAATATATTTATATGGAGTTGATTTTCAGCACTGTGTATCATCCTTAGATAGAAATTTAGTCCATGAGAACAATTTAAACCCTATACAATATTTTGATATCTTTTTCATTGGATTTTAAAGGTGGTTTGGATCAATACCTTCCTCTAGTTGTATTTACATACAATAATAGCCGTCACTCGATCATTCATATGTCTCCTTATGAATACCTCTATGGAAATTAGTGTAGAGATCCAATTTTATAGAATAAAGTAGTAGAATGATACTTATTCGGACCATAGATAGCTAAATAAATGGTAGATAAGTTTATATCCATTCAATAGTAAATAAGGGTTGTACAAAGTTGGTAGAAAAGTTATGATGACAATCGCCATTGTGATTTAGAATTTTAAGTTGGGAACTAGGTGTTTCTAATAATTTATACATGTAATAAGGAAATGTAATTAGTAAATAATAGAAAAATAATCCCTAGGTATATTAGTCCCTTTTAAATTCTTGACTGTATCAGTATGGTATCCTTTCAGTTGGTGCTTCGACCAGACCTCTCTCAAGTTCACAATGTGTTCCTTGAATTCCTCCTGAGGAAGTACATAATTGAACTATCGTATGTACTGAACTCAGAGGTTGTACCACTAGAACAATATTTTTCTTATGAGTAAAAACTGGTGGATATTCTGGATCAAATAGATAATGTTTCATAAAATAAGACCACTCACCTAGTTGAAGTTTTATGGCGAAACCACTAGTTTGGGGAAGCTTCATTGAAACCTGAGGATACGATGAAGAAAAATTATCTTCATCTATTTGTATCAAAGTGAAGGAAATCTGAGAGTGGAATTAATTTTAAGGGGATTATAATGTAACACCCAAATATTTTAGGAAATATTTTTTCTAACGAATTTAATTTCTTCGATAGATTTTTTACATGCAACACTGAGTTTTAACAAATCGTGACAAAGTATTAATATTATTATTTAAACAATACCATTATTACCTAACCATTAAACATAGAGTTATTAAGAGGAATAAACACATTTAAAATATTAATTTATTGGTTTTATATATATAAAACATATTGATAAAATGGTACTTAATTTTTAGTAAAGTAATTATATGTTTTGAAAATACTATTTTTTGTCAAAAAAATGATCATTTTATTTTTTTGAACAACAATAAAATTAATTTTATAAAATAAACTTTATTTTTTAAATCATCAAGTAAATACTATCCTTGGGTTAACTTTTTTGGATTTTTCTTAAAAGAATAATTTTTCGATAAATAGTGAAAATACTAATTTTTATTGAAAACTGATATTTCATTTAAGGAATTTATAAGGTAATATTTTATTTAAAAATGGGTTCAAAATATAAATTAGTTAAATTTTATATCAATTAATCTAATTTAGTTCATTATAAACATTTTCAAATTGAATTTTGATATAAAAACATTTTAAAATTTTGAACCTTTTCTCTTTGGAAAACCTATTTCTCATTATGTTTGTGAGTTTCATATTAAATTAAATTATTAAATTTATGTGAAGTTATTTTTTTAAAAATGATTCTATATTTGGAATCATAATAATTTATATTATATAATCAGCTTAACTTAATTTTTTTCAAAATTAATAGTACAAAATAGTAAAAATTAATTACTGTGGTTAAGGATAAAATGGGTTTATCAAGGGTTTAAAGTAAAAACGATACGGCATAAAATCACATATAAACTTATAAAACTCCAATAATATAGAAATATTTTGACCTTATAATCTCTAAGGTTCAGGAATTATCCATTCTGGAGCCTTGTGTCATCTAAAAAACATGGGTACACATTTTTCTTTACAAAAATTACAAGTGTGTCACTCACATCATTTATAAAAGGCCACCCCCACTCATCTCCTCTTCTATAACACATTAAGATTTAATGAATTTATTTCCAAATAAATTTAATCTATTCAATATTTTTCATTACACTCAACACTGATTATATCTTTCATTACACACAACACTGAGTTTAAACAAAACATGACATACTATTAAAATATTATTATTTAAAATGATAATTGCCTCTTAACTGTTGGAATAGAATGTATGAATAGTGTTATCACACCCTAAACCTGAAATATTAAATAATTTCATTATTTTTTCCTTTATTTTGAGTTTTGGGATGTTTTGGGTTTAAATTTTTTACATTTGGTGTCTTTAGTATAGGAGAATGGTTGACTCATGGTTATTAGAAATCATGTACAACCCATGAAATCCCATCTATGGTTTTTGACAGATTCAAATTGCATAGTTGACACACAATTTTCAAGAAATATGCATCCTACCCATGTTATTTTCTCTAGGGTTCTAGTGAGGGGCACATATTTGGTGCATGGTTTTTCCAACAGTGTGTCCAAACTATGTGCATTGTCCAAACTTTAAAATTAATTAAAAAATAAAGAAATTGTTTAAATAAGGATAATTATAATAATGTTTTTAATATTATTATTATTAATCTTATTATTATTATTACTATTATTATTATTATTATCTAATCCCCTTATCCCCCTCTCAAACGTACACCCCCCCCCCCCACCTCCTCTCTCACTCAGCAACCCCACCCACATGAACACCCTTTCCCTCACATGTGCAACACCCCCTCCTCCCAAATTCATTCTTAGCCAATTTTTTCACTATCTCTTGTTGAGATATTCTTAGATAATATTATCCTCCTATCTTACTCCTCCCTTTTCCTTTATTTATTAGTAAATTTTTATTTTAGGCGGTGTACATGCCATGGCAGAACCCTAACTCATTTTGGTTTTTTTCTTTTTCTCAGTTTTTGATGTCTAGGGTTCATGAGCCTCGATTAAGTCTGGTTCTATACTCGGTAGTTGTATGAAGTGAGTACGCCATTGATTTTGGGTAACATTTCTTCCATTTTAATTCTTTGGCATAATATTAATTAGGAATTTTTTGATTTTTAGTTTTCATTTTATTATTTAAGGTGTATTACGACTCTTTGAAAGCAACTTATCTGTATATGAAAATATAGGCATATATATATATCCCCTTGTTTATATTCATTTATGATAAAATGAATATGTACTTTTGGGATAGGTTTCTTAGTATATATGTGAAGTTGTATATGCATGTAAGCTAGAAAATGGTGGATTCATGTGGCCATCATCAAAGGTGACATACACACATATACACGGGTGAGGAATATATATACAGATATCCTATTTGTTGATATTCATAGATGATGATGTGAATAACTACATTATATCTAGGGGTATTTATATGTGTGTGTATAGTTTTATATGTGTATAAGTGTAAAGGGGTGTTTTTCTTCACTTTTACTCTTCCCTGGACCACTTCAAGGTGGATTATGATTTACATCATCAAAATCAACATGTTTTGAGGTTTTCTCTCTATATTTGAGCCTTTAATTTGAATTATAGGATTTATTGAGTGTTTTAAAAGTGTTTTTTTTATTATTTGATATAAATATGCTATGAAAAATTGTTTTTGCCTCTTGAAAATGATTTTCCTTTTTAAAAAAGTTTACCTAATCTTTCACATGGGTTCTTCATATTAAGAATATGTTTTTAAACTTTTTTGGAAAGGAATGTGTTTTCTGAATATAATAATGCATGGTTGGAACTTTTACATGTTTTATAAAAAAGGTAAAAACCCTCTTAATTAATCCCATCATGATTTGGAAATTTTGTGCGTGTGATAAATGTGTGATGTGTATTATGTTCCTAGGGAAGATTCATCTTCTTGGTTTATACGTGACTTAAAAAAGGTTACACTTAAGGTGGGAGTTTAGTGGTGAGAGGGAGGATGGAATTTTTTGTAAAGAATGTGATATATATGTATATTATACCTTGAGAAAACTCACCTATATTTTAATTATTAGGGGTATCCTTGGGTAGTTATGTAGGATCCTTAAGTTCACATATTTAACTAGTTAATATTACACACTAGCTAGTGGCCCTAAGTATATAACCTAACTGCTTTTAGGATGTACCCCTCAGTTGAGATAGTGAGGTTGTCACAGATTGTTAAGGAAGTGATTTTGAATAAACAGTACCAATAAGATATTGATTATGAGACAGTATTATACCTTTTTTAATTCTCTCTCAACTAGAACATGAGATCTCATGACATGTGTTTTATATGTATGTTATATTAATTTATTTTATAGTATCTTTATAAATTGGCACCCCTAATTTTCATTCAATATTAAAATACATCTTCTAGTACTTATTATAATTTAAATGAATTTATTGAAATTTTTTTTCCCATGTTTTGGAAATAGTTTTGGAAATGTAATGGAAAATATATTTTCATAAAAATGGAATCTTGTTTCCTACTTTTGAAAATAATATAAAACCTTATTTTTATATATATTATTTTAAAACTAGCATGAAATGGATTTCACTTTAAAGGTAAGGCATAGGGTTTTTTTTCTTTGTAATCCCAATTAAGAATATTAGTTCTAATTCCAACTTTATTTATAATTTTTCAGATTTAGGTTCTCTTAGTTTTGGATCACTCATGGAGTGGTGTGGTTCTTTGGTTGGAGGTAACTCGTGAGGCCACATATAGGTATGTTCCATTTTTATTTCTTGTTTACTTCCAATTATTATTTTTCTTATCTACATATTTCTCATATACAGCCTAAATCATTCCCAATTTATTATTCATAATGTTTATAGTAGTCTCTAGCCTGGTGGGGTCAGGAACACCTCTTGGGCCTTATCGCGGATCAGCTCGAGTGACCAGTTTAGGATCGAACTAGGTTGGTTTGTGAAAAAATGGTATTGGAGAATTATAACTTGTTATTTGGGTATGTCTAGTATTCTAGATATAATATTTATGGAATTCAAGTGGTAATTCTTGGGTTGGTTCTTGATCATTACCTATTCGAAAGGGTGCTTGAATTTCCAGGGTAGTCTAGGGTGGTCTTGCCTCAAATTTGAGCTTAGATATCAGGTTTTTTTGAGGTCCTTGGTTTTTTTTAGAATTTCTATTTGGTTTTTAGGATGTTGTGGTTAGTATGGGGGATTAATATGGTTTATGGTTTTTTCATGTTCTAGAAAACCATGTGTAAACCAGTTAACTTCTTTTGATGACCTTGGATGTTCTCACCCATTTGCTGCATTACTTACCAAAAAGTGCATCCAAGATGTGTAACACTATTGTTCCTTTGAGATTTTGTGATATTCTATCAAGTACTAGGTTTATATTTTTTGGTTATTATTTTGAGTTTATTTTGGGGTTTTTATTTTTTATTTTAAAAATGGAATTTGTTTTATCAAAGTTTGTTTTCCAAAATGAAAACCTTGGGTTATTTTAAAATGAAATGGTTTGTTTTGTGAAAAAAAATATTTTAGAAAAGGAATAATTTAGGAAAATGTTTTGAGGGTTTTGTAAAGTTTCTTGAAATTTGAAATGGAATTTTCTTGAAAATTATAAATTTGAGAAATGATTTATTTTGGGTTGATAAGGGGCAGCTTCAAATTGGTTAAAAATTTGAAACTTGGGTTAAATGTTTAATTTTGGGAATTGAAATGTATTGTTTTTACCTTTGGTATTATTATGAATTCTCACATATATGGATGTGTGTTTGGAACTGGATGGTTGGTAGTATGTGTTGATGGGTTCCTAAGCTGGCACGAGAATGTATATGTGTGGTGATTCATAGAATACCATTGGTAAGTTCCAACATATCAATATTTTTTTACATTTATAAAGTGTTTTAAAAAGGTAAATTACTATTTTTTGTTAAGTGGGTGTTGTGAGATGATTTCTTTTATGATTTGGGGATTTTATTTTTGGGACTTTTTGTATTTAGGTATATTTTAAATGTTCGTTAAGTGGTTTTTTGAGTTTGGGTTACTAATTTATGATTAAGATGTGGAATTTTGGTTTATGATGTGTATTTAGTTGGTTTTGTGCTTCCTATTTTTAGATAATCCCCCGGAAGAGTCTCATTAAAGAGTATATGGTTGTTATTAGGGGTGTATCCTTGGTTGTATAAGTGGAGGTCAGTTTTGGAAATTGGTTATGGTCATTGTTAAGTGGTTTGAGCTTTTCAAAAATGAGGTAGTTAGATCCTTTGATGAAATTATAAATAAGTTATTCTCTGGGGTATTCCCATTGATGACCCCGCCCATACCTTGAATCGAGTGGTGGATCGAGAGGCTTTATATACATTGGACCACACCTAGGTATTCTTGGGAGGTCTTCTACCTTCATCAGTTGAAAAATAAGAGAGTACCTTGTTTGTTGTTTTCTTATGAGAAGATGTTCCATTTGGTGTAGCCACTTGGGTCATCTTAAGGGGTTATTTAAGTTGTTCTACTGAAAGAAGTAGTTTTGGTTAGGGATTAATAGCTCCTAAATGTGTTGCAATAAATTCTTCAAGATATCAGGGATACACCCATAAGTTTTGTATTGAATATTCTCGTGCAATTTATGGGTTTCAGGGTGTCGTGGATGTTGAACCAACCTATTGTCTATGACATTGGAGTTGAAACGGATTAATTTTCTACTTTTTTTGGCTTTTAATTTTTTGAACCTTCTTATTGGGAGATCTTGGTGGCCCCATTTTCTTTGGAATTATGTGGTATTTCCTTAGAGACATTAAATCTGGAATAGTTAGAATTATTTTGGGATGGTTTTGTTTTGGGAGATGTCGGTTTAGAGATTCTCTACTTTGGGGAAATTATGAATCATGACCTCATTCAGTTCCTAGTTTGAGTTTCACTGGTTGGGAACTTTTCTATGGATGTATTTTGAGTATTCCTCTTAATTCAATATCACAACTAGTCAATTCCAAAATAGTGGGGAGACTAACTATAGGTTTCATTGATTTCTTTTATTGAGATTGTATGGTGTGACATCGGAAGTTAAGAGGTCACACTAGTGTTAGAGGTTTTGTTTGATTTTGTATGTTTTTTTAGCTTGAGAAATTAAGGTTTGGATAGAAACCTAAAATGGTGGGGAACAACGAGGGGAAAATATCATGTTGAACTGAGTATTTTATTTCTTGTTTTTCCTATTTGGGAATTTTGAATTTTTTTCACTAGTTTGTTTCTTTGTTTCTGCCCCGCCCGACCCAGATCATGATAGTTGGTTGGCTTGGATAGTGGGTCATGTAACAGATGCTTATGGAGATCCCAAATATACCATGGTAGGTTTTCTTGGTGATTTCAATGTTATGGTTCAAGTTGTTCCATGTTTTGAGGTAATGTTTAAAGGTTTGAGTCGCTTCTGTTGGGTCCTTTGTTGGATGGTTCAAGTTCTTCGATATTTCTCTTTTTCTCTTCTGATGTAGGGTCTTTTCCTTGAAGCTAACCTCTTCAGTCTATTTTGGGGCTCAGAGTTTTACAATAGGGTTGATTATTATCTCTTGGCCATTTGGTTTTGGGAACCTTATCTTGTGTAGCAGTTTTCTTTCATCTAATGTCATGACCAACTAAATATTTTATACTTTCTGGGGGAAAACTGTCATAGTGGGGATATTTTTCACATCCAAACCCAGAAATATTAATTAATTTAAATCATTTAATTATTTGTATCCTTAATTTTGAGTTCTAGACTCATCTAGGTTAAATTTTTTAAAATTTTGTGTTTTTAACATAGGAGCATGGTTGATGCAAGATTAGTAGAAATTATGCACAACCTGTGTGACCCCATATGTAGTTTTTAACAGTTCTAAATAGCATGGTCAGAGAATGGTTTTCCAAGACATGCAGCCTTCCCATGTGAGGTTCTCCATGATGCCTAACTATGTGCACTGTCCATCCATTAAAAAAATAAAAAGGCAAAATAAATTATCTAAATAATAATAATAATGTTATTGTTGTTATTATTATTATTGATCTTATTGTTATTATTATTATATAATAACATACTCTCCCTCTCATACATGCACACCCCTTCCCCCATCCCCTTATCTCTCCCTCAGAAGCTCCACCCCCATGGATACCCCTTCCCTCACGTGTGCAACACCCCCTCCTCCCACCGTCATTCTTGGCCGATTTTTTCATCGTATCTTAGTGTGATCTTCTCAGGTAAGGTTATCCTCCTCTATTACTCATCTCTTTTCCCATATTTCTTGGTCTCTTTTTCTTCCATGTTGTGTGAACACCATGGATGAACCCTAACTCGTTTCGTGGGTTTTATTTTAATTGGTTTTTTATGTCTAGGATTTGTTGGCCCCGATTAAGTATTCTATTTGCCTTGGTGGTTGTAGGTAGTGAGTGCATTATCAATTTCATATAATATATCTTAGATTATAATTATTTGGCCCAGTTTTAATTATGGATTTTGTGATTTTTAGTTTTATTTTTATTATTTAAGGTGTCATGAGGCTCTTTGAAGGCAACCTATCCATATATGCAAATATAGGCACATATATATGGATCCCCTTATACATATTCATTCATGGTAATATGAATATGTACATTGGGATTGGGTGTATTTGTTTATGTGTGAAGGTGTATATGTGGGTAAGTGAAAAAGGGTGGATTCAAGTGGTCATCATCAAAGGTGACTTACACACATTTTCACAGGTAAAGAATATATATATATATCTTCTTTGTACATATTCACACATGAAGATGTTAATATACACATTATTATTAGGGTTATTAATATATTTATGTATCGGTTTATATTTGTGTAAGTGTAAAAGGGGTGTTTTTCTTCACTTTCTTTCTTCCCTATACCACTTTGAGGTGGATTCGAGTTTCCATCATTAAAATTTTCATTCTTTGAGGTAGGTCCCCTATCTTTGAGCCTATAATTTGAATTCTTAGATTTATTGAGTGTTTTAAAAGTGTGTTTTTATTATTATTTGATACACATATTCTATGAATAATTGGTTGTTCCTCTATAAAATGGTTTTATTTTGTTTATAATGTTTACCTAATATTTCATATGTGTTCTTCAAATTAAGAATATGTTTTTAAAAAAAATTTGGAAAAGAATGTGTTTTCATAAAATGATGAGGCCCGGTTGAAATTTTGAATTGTTTTATAAAAATATAAAACCCCTCTTATGGAATACCCCCTTGATTTGGAAATGTTGTGTGTGTGATAAATGTGTGATTTTTATTATGTGACTAGTGTATATGTTTTTTCTTGGTTTATGCATGACTTAAAAAGGGGTTTCTCTTAAGGAGGGAGTTTGGAGGTGAGAAGGAAGATGAGATTTTGTGTAAATAAGGTGATATATATGTATACCATTCCTTGAGAAAAATCACCTCCATTTTAATTTTAATGGGTATCCTTGGGTAGTTAGGTGGGATCCTTAGGTACACATGCTTCACTATTTGTGATTACGCACTAGATAGTGTCCCTGAGTAGATAACTTGACTGATTTTAGGATGTGTTCCTTGATCAATCTAGTAAGGGTGTCACCGAGTGTTAGGTAATTTTTTATGGATAAATGGTACTGGTAGAGATTGATAATGAGATAGTATTATAGCATTTTCTTAGTCTGTCTCGACTAGTTCATGAGATCCTAAGACACTAGTTTTATATGTACTCTTTGTTCCTCTGTTTTATAGTATCTTTATAAAGTGACACCCCTAATTTACATTCCATATTAAAATACTTGTTCCAGAACTGGTTATAATTTAAAGGAAATTATTGAAATGTTTTTCTCATTCTTTGGAAAAAAATTTGGAAATGTAATGGAAAATGGTTTTTCTTAAAAATTGAATCTTGTTGCCGATTTTTGAAAAGAATGGAAAACCTTATTTTTGTGTATCTTATTTTCAAAATAGAAAGAAATAAATTTCACTTTAAAGATAACTAATAGGGATTTTTTACACTTTGAATCCCTACAGATCATCTTGGCGATCACTCCTTCTTTATCATTTTTTAGCTTCAGGTTCTCTCAGTTCTAGATTGTTCGTAGAGCTATATGGTTCTTTGGTTGGAGGTGACCTTTGAGGTCACATGGAGGTATGTTTTGTTTTCATTTATTTTATGATTCCATTGGTTCCTTTATTTTGTATATTTATTTCTCATATACATGAAAAATTATTCCCAATTGAGTATGCATGATGCCCGGTACTTGTTTCTCGCACGAGAGGATTGAGAATGCCTCTTGGGCATTGTTGCAGATCGGCTCGAGTGACCGGTTTGGGGTTGAACCAGGTTGGTGTGTGGTAAGATTAACTAAATTATCAAAATATATGGTTTACAAATATATATTAAATTAATTCTTTTTTGATCAATTAATTGAAAATGAATATAAAAAAAATTAAAATAAAGGATATCTTTTTCTAAAAAACTATTTTTATTCAAACAAAAATGTTTTACCTTAATAAATTAAAAATCAAATTTGGGTGAATTTTTTTAATTAAATTTATATATTATATATTAAATAAAATTTTGAAAATACATATTATCTATTTTCTAGATAAAAAATAAGAATAAATCCAAATTTATGCTTAAAAACATTATTTTTCTGAAAAATATATTTGGCGCCTTTTAAGCAGTTATTTTAAAACTAATTTTTATAAAATTAATAAAATTTATTTGAAAAAATAAATTTTATTTTTGAAATAATAATGTAAAAATTATATTACTGTGAGTTTTTGGGAAAAATATCTGAAATTTTTTTATGAATACTGAAAAATACTAAATTTTGATTGAAAAATGGATCTTTGTTAAAATTATTTATTAATTTAAATTATACTTTAAATTTATTTTAAATTAAATTTAGTTAAATTATATATCTTTTGACCTAATTTAGGTCATTTTAATTATTTTAATTATTTTTATATTTAATTTTGATATAAAAACCTTCTAAACTTTTGAACATTTTCACTTTGAAAACCTGTTTTCTCATTGCTTCTACTGGATTCATTTTAAATTAAATTTTAAAAATTATTTGAATGAAATTTGAAAAAAAAAGTATTCTAAATTTAAAACCAAAAAAATTATATTATCTAATAAGTTAAACTTAAATCTTTACCATAATTAATTTTAAAAGTAGGAAAAAATATTTACTACGATTATTGTAAAAATAGTTTATTGGGGGTTAAACTAAAAAGAAAAGGGTTAGAATGACCTGATACTTGTATAAAATCTATATTATGTCCATATTTAGACCATATAATGTTAAATTATAGATAATAATTCATTTTGGACCCATGTTTCATGTGAAAAAACAATGGTACCCCTTTTTATTTTCAAATATTACAAGTGTGCTACTCACCTCACTTATAAAAGGTCACCCACTATCCTCTCTTCTTCACACATTAAAACCAATTTTGTTGAGGAAATACCTAACCAAATAACTTAATAAATTACCTAATATAATCCTATAATACTTATTTTGGGATTAAATCCTACTTATTAAGGCTTTTGGTACAACTGTGAGGAGGTTACTCAAAGAAGAGGTAATGTTCTTCAATGAGCATTTTTATTTTATTTCTTCCTCCACCTACTTGAATTATTAGTAAACTATGATGATATAATAAGATCAGTGTCTTAAATATACTTGGATATTTTTATGTTAAATTTTTTACCTATAACTATCTCCACTTCCATCAAATGGGTTTTGAAATCATCATTCGTGTGTACGGTGAACTATCACCTCGCAAACAGATGTCATCCCTTTTTCCATTACCACTTCTCATGGTTGAGTATGGTGATGGATATAAAGTATATATATTATATTTATAAAATAATTATACCTATTTATTCATTATATCATATATACCATTTTACTTTCTATTATGTAGGGGATATGATAACATCACTTGTGTGTACGGTGGACTACCGCCTCGCGAAGCAATGTGATTTTTTTTAACTAATGATTTAAATGGAAAATAATAAGGTTCATTAATAAATATATGTGATATTAATGAATTAATTATGATATTTATGAAATATTTATCATTATTAAAAGTTTATATATTATTTTATTTCTTACCTTCTCACCCACCAAAAGATGATAACGTCATTCGTGTATGTGTGGACTACCGCCTTCACGAAGTAATGTGACTCGCTAGTTTTATCACCACAACACATCGATGATAAGTATAAGTATATTTAATGAATTAATATGGTATTTATTATATTATTATAATTATTTAAATAAAAAATACTTCGTTTCTTCTTTCCATAATGATCTTTGAAAAATGTAAACATTACTCATGCGTACGTACGGCCTACTATCTCCATGATCGTAACATACTTCATTTATCAAACCCATCTTTAATGATTAGTAAAAAAATTGTAATTTATATATAAATATGATAATTATTTAATTATTATTATTCTATAAATTATGGAATCATGATCAAAACAATAGTACCGAAAATAAAAAATCAAAACATATACGAAAAATTAAGCGGTTATTACCCTAAACGTGAATTTCCTATGGAATTGGTAATAAATGGGTAATAAATGGTCATAAGGAAATAATATATGGTATAATATATATAATTATTTTTATATTATATATTTATAATAAAATTATATTTATTATACAGGAGGTTAGAACGTGTGCAAAGTATGTCAAAACTTAAGGTAAGGGATTTCCATTTCACTTTTTACTTCTATGCGACACATTTAATATTCACCACCTATTTATTTTATGTGGTGTGAATAATTACCATGAATTTAATTCATTATTGTTATCCAAAAAATTATTGTGATTTACATATCCATTTGAGTACCTCTCTTTCAAGAGGTTTACAGTTCAAAAGTTACCAAAGCGGTAATGGATTTTTTATCAATTTTCCTTCTTTGAGACATATGTCATGTTATGAACTTGTATTATTTTGTGAGGTGTATATATAGCACATTTTACATGTAACTAAAAGAAAATATTTATTCTAATTATACCCTATGTTTCATTTAATGTTATTCTTTCATCGGGATTATGATTTAGTGTTACAAAATTGGTCATGGTTTTATGATACAATCTCATCATTTATCGGGATTGCTTCTAATTATGCGTACAATAATGAAATATTATAACATATATCTCAATAAAATCATGAATTTTATTATCTTATGGTTATTTCATCTGAATTAATTTTTTATTTTCATTTTCCTCTCTTTATGTACTCAAGAGTTTAAAACAATATTTTTAAGAAAAAACATCTTTATTTCTCTCTTCGGTCGAAAACCCCTTTTCTTCCAAAACCGTGTTTTATAAAAATGTTTTCATTTTTTTTTAAAAAAAATTATTAAAATTATTTATTAAATTCATTTTTTAAAATATTGTATTTTTTATTAAAAAAATTAATGGAATATTCATGTTGTTTTCCATACAATGCATGTTTGTCTTTTACTGATAATGTTAACAGAATATTTATTTTAATGTGTATGGCATGAACATAATTTTACTCCATAATTAAAATTATTTTCATTAAAGATTCATTTATATTTTTTTCAATTTTATTTTCAAATAAAATTATTTTCAAAAAAAATTATGAATTTTTAGTTTTAAAAATTAATTTTTAATGAAAATTTATTTTTCTCAAGAAATGTTCCAAGTGATCTTTCAAAATCATTCTCCATATAAGATGATATCACTTAATGGAAGGATTTTATGTTTATATGAACGAAGGATACCATTATTATTCTTTATCTAAATGGTTTATCATGACAAGGTGTTTATGAAGCCCATTTCACTTCCACGAGTTAGATCAAGATAAAATTCTAATGAAACCTGCATCTTTTTCCATTAGTTATGCTATGATGAAATGATGAAATTATTATGAAACATGTCTCTTTTTAACATATTATTTTTTTATTAAATGTTTATTAAAACCATTTCATTTCATGGTTTATTATATGATGAATTTATTATGATCTTTTGGCACACATACATATGATTTTCATTACGGTTGGGACCTATATCTCCCTCTATGCATTGGGAAAAAATGGAAAACATATAAGTAAATATTTTATGCATTAAATTTATTACATGTTCAAAATTTTATGTATGAACTTTATTACATGTTCACAATTTTATTCATGTTCTTGATTACATGTTTACAATGTTATGAGTTCATAGTATTATGTGTGGACCTATCTTTCATGCCCATAATGTTATGTGTGGACCTAGTTGCATGCCCATAAGTTTATGTGTCTTCATGATTTCATGTACTTAACTTAATGAGTGAACCCATATCTATTTATACATATTCACTATGTTATATATTGATGCCAATTTTATGCTCTCACGGATCATGTTCTTTGATTCCCTTATGATTCATGTCTTATGAACTTCAAATCCTTATATCATGACTCAATATTATGATCATTGATATGAGGGGTAAGGTTTTAAAATTTTAAGCTCATGTTATAATACCCTTATTTTCATATTATTCTTATTATCTCTCTTGTTTACCCTTACTAAGCATCTGATCTTAATTTTTATTATATTTACTTTCCCCAGTTTATGAATAAAGGTTTTAAGTAGGGTATTTTTGTAAATAGTGCTAAAGAGTAATATCTTTATGGGAGATGTTTAACATCTTTCATTAAATTGTAATATTTTGTACCTTTCCTTCTAATACAATAAACTATTATGATATTAAGGTATTTTTTTTAATTTATTGAATATTCATTTAAAAAGATGTAACATTTATCCATGATAATTCTAGGTCTCTATATTTGGTATCAGAGGAAAGGTTTAGTTAACCTTTGGAAACTAATTTGATAAAACTTTAGAGAGATCCCTAAGGATATTTCTAAGGATATTTCTAGGTATGTATCTAAGTACAAGTCTAATTATGGGTCAAAGTTTAGTAAAGTTTCCTAGAATTTTGATAAAGTATGGAGAGATTGGTTTCTAATAAATTGCATCCATGTCTGTATACTACAAGTGGATGTGGCTCTGAAATAGAGGTACTTAGGGGTAATAACTCTAAAAAAGGTGTATTGAGCTGCACTTGATCATCACTTGGTGCACAAAAACAGACCTTTTTTCACACATGGTTTGACACTCCTGGGGGATATTCTTTGGAAATTCACAAACTCTTTATGAACCATCATGAAGAATTTAAATAGATTTTGACTATGACTAAAAAAGGATTGTCTAAGGTGTCATATATTAAAATAAGGTGTCATTATTTAGACACCCTATAAGGGATTTATCATAATTATGTGGTTCCCTGCTATGATTATTGTTTCTTACACTATGATTTTTGTTTTTATTCAATGGTTGGAACTAGAAGGAACCATATTAATGATGAATTAAACAAAAAATGCAATGATTGTCCTCTAGAGAAACGGAATGTTATGGGAGATAAAATGAAAAACTTCATTGATATTCTCATGCAAATTTCTCAAGATATGAATCATACTGAACTTACAAATTAAAAATGATGGAACAATGTTATATTAATTCCTTCATGAGGAACCACCCACCTTATTTTATTATTTCAGATGATCCTCTAGTTACTGACCAATGGATCAATACCACTGAAGAGATATTTTTTGTTCTCCTGTTTTTAGAGTATCAAAAATTCATATTATCTATCTACCATTTGTAAGGTGATTAAAATAAATGGTATACTCTTACTAATAATATGATTCAATGCGAATAAATTTACTCCATTATGTGGGATGAGTTTAAAATATTTTTTTTTAATAATTACTTTCCGTATATTCTTCATTCAAAAATGTAGGAGTTCCTTGATATTAAAGAGAAGGATGGAAAATCTATTGGTACCTATGAAGAAAATGTTACAAGACTTTAGAGGTACAATTTAGTTATTATAATTCATACTAAAATTAAGGTTGACCAATTCTTCAGTGGATTAAAAGAAAAACTCTTAAGGGTTTCATCAATAAGAGACTTTGGATGATATTAATAAATCATTCAATGTGTAGTAAAAGTGGAAATAGACTCTAGAAACCCTCTTGGATCTAGTGATAAGAAAAGTAATATGGGGTTTCATATAAATTCTAATGATATGTCACCTCGAGGGAATAAAAAGTTTAAAACTCATAATTTCCAAAATTATGGGAAAGATCTCTCAGGTGAGTTCCTAAAAGGAATAAGAAGGTATTTCAAGTATGGGAAGTTTTAACATCAAGAAAAATAATGTAGAAGTAGTGTGAATAGGATACTCAATTAAATGAATGTAAATAGAGCTCAATAGAATGCACCACCTAGACTCCAGTGTTTCAAGTGCAAGGAGTTTGGTTATTATGCTAATCAATTCCCTAATCAAAGGGATAATGTAGATGATAAGCCACAACAACCTCCGAAGACAAAGGACAAAGGGTAATCTTAAGCAATAAAAATGGATAAAGTGAATCATGATAATTAGGGAACACTCATCATCCCCTCATTAGTTGGGAATTTCATATAAGATTTTGTATGAGTGAGCCCTATTAAAATATTATTATTTATCCTTTAGAGAAATTTCATGTAATTATATCTCCCTATATGGATTATAAAATAATGAAATTGCATTAAATATTTTATTGGTACAAGGATGAACCCAATCTTCTAATGATGTTGTTTTTGTATAAGATAAGATCTCATATAAGGAATAAAGGAAGAATTAATATTTGGAAGTGTATATCTATCCAAGTAATATTAACTTAATAGTTATGAATACTATCATGGGTTAGTGATTTTAAGGTTGATCATAAGTTCAAATTCCTTATCACCCCTTTTTATGTCACAACCCATCCTTAGGGCCCATGTCGTGACTACCCCAAGACCGCCTTCTATAGGCCAGGGGCTGGCGGCTAGCACCAAAGGCGTAAATCCCTAAACTGGGAAGGCATTGCCTTTATAAAAGTAAACAAACACAATAGAGTATGCAACTGAAGTAAACACTAAGTAAAAATGAATACAAAAGTAAGTTCTGAAAGGAAAGGGGATGGAAATACAAGCCCAACAGTAAGTACAGTATAACTGAAAAGCTAGTACAACAGTAGTAAAGTAAAACAGCAACTATTGTGTATTCCTCCGGTAATCCCACCTGAAGGGTGGGTACAGATGGTCTCCTCAGCACCTCGGGTCCGTCCATCTGGTCCGTGTATGTCTCAAAAAGTGGTCCACCTCTGGGTACCGTCCAGCTCCACAAGTCCCTACCTTGATCAATGATGTCTTTCGTCTGCATCCAACACAACGTAGTGCGGGTATAGCCCATGCAGGGGTGAGTATACAATAATCATTAGGGACCCCGAGACCCCCGAAGGTCTCCTAGAATCCACGAAGGATAAACCACAGAAGAAAGACATGATAAAGAAGTATCAACCAACTCTACTTAGGTATATTCCCATACATATACCTAAGTTATCAATCATAGTTCGGATCCAACTCTCGAGCCCAATCACAACCCAGTCCACATAGGATAATAAGTCAATCACATCGATGATAATGATTGAAATTCAAGACTCATCTCACACAGGTATACATCTTTCATTTAGCGATTGAGATGATCATATGTAGTCACTAATTCATCTAAGTTGTCGGACCCACACAGGATACAAGACCAGCTAAGCTGTCGGACCCACACAGGATACAAGACCAGCTACTCTGTCAGACCCACACAGGATACAAATACAGAGGTCAAACCGCCAGACCCACACATGATACAAGAACAGTAGTCATCTCTATCAAACCCATGGAGGATTCTAGTATAGTATTCTTTGCTATCGAACCCACGGAGGATTCCAGTACAGTAGTCATCGCTGTCAAACCCACAGAGGATTCCAGTACAGTAGTCGACGCAGTCTCAACCAGTTCTAGGGTTCTCGCACACAGAACGCTCGATTCTGGGAGGGTCCGCTCCTCGAGCAAAGGGGTTTGATACATCAACTATCACGAAATATAGAGTTGATTTATCCCAAAGTTCCGTCTCATCAAAAGAAACCCAACGCGACAGACGGCGTGTCAATCAGACATCTGGTCTGAGAGTTATTGGTTTTTCTGTTCCAAGGGCCCGGTTGGATTTACACTCGTGCCAAACCCAGCCGTTTTCTATAGTTGTACAAAAATCACTTAGAGTATCGAAAAATGAATGCTTCGTCATGAGGGTCCTAGTTCCGCAGATGGCGCGTCGATCGGACGCACGGTAAAGAAGTTATTCGCATTTAAGAGAAACGGGCCCGGCCCGTCAAGCCCGGTGGGCTGGCGGGTCAGCCCATCCAGGCTCGGCGGGTCCGACCCAGCTGGGGGGTCAGCCCAGCCTGGTGGGGCGCAGCCCAGCCCGGTGGGGCGAGGCCCGGACCGGGGGGGCGCGGCCCGGCCCGATGGGGTGCGGCCCGACCCGGTGGGGCGTGGCCCGGCCCAGCCCGCGGCTGACCGCGGCTTGGCCGGCTGGCCGAGCGGTGCGTGGGGTGCGGCCCACCAGTTTCGTGAAACGGTGGTCTCGAGCAACGCTACCACTCCTGCCCGGCCGGCCGTAGCCAGCTAGTCTCCTCCGGTGCAAGCGGTCCGCACGAGCGGGCCGCTGTTCCTCCGCACGCGGAACCAGCGGGTGTCGCGGATCCCTTCATCCCGGCCAGCAGGCGGCCGATCAGTTCGCCGCTGAAGTGGCCGGTGGAGCACGGGCCGTGGTTCTCTACAACATTGCGCTAAAGGGGCACTGCAGTTCTCCAGCCCGGCCGGCTAAATCCAGTCGGTTCTTCTTCGGCCGAGCGGCCCGGTTGCGGACGCGGTCTCCTCCGCCCATACGGCACCTGGTGCAGCGGTCCTCTAACAGACCAGCGCGCGGCCGCCGTTGTCGCCACCTCTTTCGGTCGTCGCCACCTCTTTCATCACCATCTCCATCGCGAATAAAAACAGGGATCAACGGAGGGTCGTCAGACCGTGTTCGTTCGGCCCACGCCCTCTGCATTAGGTGATAGAATATGGCTGAAGACAAACAAAGGAAATCAATGAAGAACGAGGTATAATTTAATCAATTAAAATAATACAAACCCCCAACCTTGAATCAAGATTCGTTCGTCGAAGTCGCAGAAAACGGTGTCACTCCGTCAACGTCGGAGGAAGAGTCATTGTCATTGGTGACATTCCTCGCAGGCGATGTCTTCTCCCTTGACGCAGAGGAAGAAGAAGGTTGGAGAAGTTTCTTCATGTCCTTCTATTCATGGAGTGTTCTTCACTGATAGATTATGACGTTTTTCGTGGAATAACTCTCCATTTTTGATACTCCCAAAGCTCTCCCAAAACAACAAGTGCCAAAAAAAATAATAGCTTAGGCTATTATTTTTATTCTCACATGATTTTCAAAATTCAAACACTTAATTAATTAATTAATTAATTATGGAGTTTAATTAATTAATTAATGATGTTGTCATAATAATGACAACAAGTGGGAGGTGGAGATTTCAACAATAAAATAGGGGAGTTGTCAAAAATTAATTAAAGGTGAGTTAATGGAAAGTTGGCACATTAATGGGAAGCCCAAAGGTTTAAGGGGTTAAAAGGGGGTTAGGTGCTCCTGTGGGACCCACCACACATTATCCTCCCATGCGAGGTTATGTGGGGTGTGGGCCGCACATCCAACCACCCTTTTGTGGATTTAACCACCACCTTTATAAAATTTATATAACACATTAATTTTATTTAGTTTAATAAAAATTCTCAAAATTAACTTTCAACCTGAACAAAACGCAACTGCTATAAAGGTCCCCTTAAGCAAATATCGGCGTCGTGAGTTCATTGGTGTCCTTGGATTTCAATTCTGAGCACCGGTTAAAAATATATAAAAACCCGCACGTACGTTTACTGAACGTACTCGAACAAAACTTCAAAAATTGATTTCGAGCACACCGGGCCTCGGAATCAGGTGCCGTCAGAAACCGCAGACTCATAATATTCCAAAGAATTTAAGAAATAAATTTCCTTGAAATTTCTGGGTCTTTACATTACCCCCACCTTAGGTATTTACGTCCCCGTAAAGCTACAACACACACTAGGGAAACAAATGGGGGTACTGACCACGCATCTGAGCCTCCCGCTCTCATGTGCTCTTCTAGAGGTTCCCGTGATGCCAGTGAATGCACACCATAGGAATCGACCGTCCACGTAGGACCTTCTCTTTTCGATCCTCTATCTCCACTGGAACCTCTGTGAATGTCACCCTGTCATCGATGTCCAGCTCCCCGTAATTGATGATGTGGAATGGTTCGTGCACGTATCTCCTCAACTGAGATACGTGGAAGATGTCGTGCACCTGATGAAAATGAGGTGGAAGGTCCAGGCGGTAAGCCAGCTCACCTACTCTGCTGAGTACCTAGAAAGGTCCGATGAAACACGGAGATATATTTCCGCCTCGAACAAATCTATGTATACCTCGTCGAGGTGAGACCCGTAGGAAGACGTGGTCGCCATCCTCAAACTCCAGTGGTCTCTGTCTCCTATCAGCATAGGACTTCTGTCTGCTCTGTGCAGTCTTCATCCACTCCTGGATGATCTTCACCTTCTCCGTCATAGCATGAACCATCTCTGGTCTTACAAGTGCTGACTCCCCAGGGTCAGTCCAGCACAGAGGTGATCTGCAAGGTTAGTCGTACAGTGCCTTGTAAGGTGCCATCCCAATGGTGGAGTGATAGTTGTTGTTGTACGCAAACTCCACCAAGGGTAAGTGATCCTCCAAACAACGACCAAAGTCAAGGACACATGCACAGAGCATGTCCTCGAGAGTCTGAATGGTCCTCTCATTCTAGCCATCCGTCTGAGGATAGAAGGCGGTGCGCAAGCGAACCTCCGTCCCGAAAGCCTCCAGTAACCCCTTCCAAAGCCGGGAAGTGAAACGAGCATCTAGATCGGAGATGATAGTCGATGGCACACCATGAAGCCGCATGATCTCCTGAATGTAGAGACATCTCAAGTTCTCCACTGAGCTCTGCTCTCTGATTAGTAGGAAGTGGTTCGACTTGGTGAGTCAATCTATGATCATCCAGATAGAGTCGTGTCATTTGGATGTACGTGGAATCCCTATCACGAAATCCATGGATATCCCATCCCACTTCCACTCTGGGACATATAAGGGTTGAACCAAGCCCGCCGAAACCTGGTGCTCCGCCTTCAATTGCTGACAAGTGAGGCATCATGAAACAAACTCGGCTACTGCCTTCGTGCGGCCATCCTGAAAAGAAACAGGTGTGCCACAGTCAAACAGTATACCTGGTGAGCTGACACAAAGAAATCACAAAGAAAACTTTTCAAACGAAACACACACGCAATCAGTGTTTTCGTGCACTGAGTCGGAAATCAGAGGTCAGGATCCTGGTGTATGGATACGTCAGTCGCCGCACCAACACTGGACTCCCTGGACTGAAAACCACACTCAATACTATTAACACTATTGCTTCACAGAAAGAAATGATCAGAGTCTTGAGTTCTGCTATAGAACTAACTCTTCTGATACCAATTTGTCACGACCCATCCTCGGGGCCCGTTTTGTGACTACCCCAAGCCCACCTTCCATAGTCCAGGAGCTGGTGACTAGAACCAAAGGCATAAATCCCTAAACTGGGAAGGCATTGCCTTTATAAAAGTAAACAAACACAACAGAGTATGCAACTGAAGTAAATACTAAGTAAATATGAATACAAAAGTAAGTGTTGAAAGGAAAGGGGCCATAAATACAAGCCCAACAGTAAGTACAGTACAACTAAAAAGCTATTACAACAGCAGTAATGTAAAACAGAAACTACTGTGTCGTCCTCCAGGAATCCCACCTGAAGGATGGGTACAGATGGTCTGTCACGAACCAAATCTGGTCACCACCGAAACCAGTGCCAAACCTGGCCTGTGACAAGTCCCGAAGGGCATTCCCGATCCCCACGGTCTAGAACAAGTGCCCAGGTATCATAAAATGAGAATTGGGAATGATTTACCCAAGTTTATAAACTTAAAACAACAAAAGAATCCAATAAAATGAATCTGTATTTTTCAAACCAAACAATCTTTTACAAAAATTCAGAACTGAATTACATAGCTTAAAACAACTCAAAAAGACTATACCAAAGGTACAAAACCAAAATTAAATATCCCAAGAACCCTCATGGCATGGGTCACTGCCCTCAATCCATCTTCGCAAGACTTCACCACCAAGGACCTATTAGAAACCTGAACCACTTGAACAAAAAAAATTGTACCCAACCTACGAAAACAAAAATAACCAAGCATACTTACACCCAAAGGTGTAAGTAGGGTGTGATCCAATTCCTAGTAGGATACCACCACTAAGATATTCCATGCGATAAACATTCAAAGACGAAAATCATGCAAGTTTTCAAAAACAGGTAATTTCTAGTTACAATTTCTAAAAGATGCAACTTAAAAAAAATCAGTTTTCAAGTGTGCTAATTTAAAGAATAAACACTTTTAAAATAAATACCATGGCTACTGAATTTTCCAGCCACTCATACCGTATTCCGAAGATAAGCAAAAAATATCTAGTGAGCACAAGCAATGGGAAATAACCCCTAGGCACTAGCTAGTTGTGGGTCCTAGGTACCTCGTATCTCGGTGAGAGTAACCATCACAAATATTCATTCTCGTGCACGAGACACTAGTAGGGTACATTCCCATAACCTAGTGGTCCCCAATTATCATCATCATAATTTAGTTAGAGTTGTAAGCGTCAATCTTGCTAAGTGAAACTGAGGCCAAACCCCATGGATTCACTAGCATACTAGTACACGTCCACCCACCTAGATACCCGGGTTTTCCCTTTGTGCTCAAATAAGTTCAACAAGTAAATGAATATAATATTGACAATAAAATATAATTTCCATATCATAAATTCACCAAACAGACCAAATGTATACAACACAAGTCACAAATGTCCACTTTTCATTCAAATTGATTTGGAAATCCGACTCACACCAAAATAGCCCACAACACTTTTCACATTTCTTTAACACTTACACAAATTCATTAAACAATTTTATAAAACCATTCCAATATATTAAAACTCTCATAAAATCCCACTCACTTGTTACATAACACCCTTTTTACCTTCAAAATCATTTTATCATTAAACTTACACGAAACATCCCACAAACAAGTTTCGCTCCAACATCACAATTTAATAAAACATTACAGAAATTTACAAAACATTCTAAAAATATTTAGAATCTTAAAACATAACTTCACCTTTCAAAACCCCATAATACGTGAACACATATACCAAACAGTACATATTCACACTTTTCCCACTTTGTTTAACCAAATAAAACATTTACAATTTTCATAAAAAGAACCCAAGTGGTGTAAATATGTCTTGCACACAAAACTCATTTAAAAACCTATTTTAAAGACAAAATCACACCAATATCCTACCAAAACAGAATTGGAATCCCAATAAACATGTAATAATTCACTTTCAAATGTTATATAATCACCTTGAACAATATCTCAAAAGATACCCATGAGAACACACAAATCCATAAAACACTTTCAAGGAGTATAACAAGGTTACATGCATAAAACCCATTCAAAGACCCTCATTTTTAGGCCCACATGACACTATATTATTACCCAACCAAAATTTGTAGCCCCATTCAATAACTAATAAATCACTTCCACGTTTTAAAAAACTACCACAAGAGATAACACGTGAAATACATTTAAAAAATACACACTTCAAACAAAAATGTAACTTTAATACCAAATGCTTTACTATTGCTACCAAAAATGGTTTTCACATAATTAAAAACATATAAGGAACATGAAAAATTATTTAATCAATCAAACTAACTCATCATTAAATGGTTACCCACGGAATCACCTACCGAATGTGTCGAAACCATCAAATATTGGGGCGAAACATCAACTGCACAACCGCCACACCTCAAAGAAGTTAAAAGGAACCTAAAACCTCAATATTTCACCCAAAATAAAGTAATTTAAAACCTAGGCACGAACCCTAACTTCTTAAATTTTTTATAATTCACTAATTAGGGAATAAACCCTAAGCAATTTGAAAGAGGAAAGAAATGGACTCACTTACTTGAAGTATCCTAAATTAATCACTCCAAAAAATAGTTTCTAAAATTGAAAACATAAAAAATTCAGGGGTTGTTAGAAAAAGGTTTAGGAGGTAATTTAGGAACTGGAATGGATGGAAAAGAGTAATAATTGAGAGAGTTAAGAAGGGATGAAGTTATCTCTTCAATTCTGGACGATTTGAGACACCCTATGAAGTTCAGCCCTAATTAGAGATTTCAAAGAGCTCCAAGGATGGGGTAAAGGCAATGGGAGTGCACCTGGGTTTCTTAGGGTCAAGAGGGTGGTGTAATCACCGAAAAATCCATTATATTTAATAAGATATTAAAAAATTAAAGAAACATTTTAAAACTGGAAAATAGGCTTTCGGGTTGGCCCAATTCTTAAATAAAAACTCAAATCCTCCATGATTATGGATTTATAAAGGCTCCAAATTTAAATTTTGGTGTTAATAGGTCAGAGGATACCATTTTGGAATTAAAATGGGTGAAAAATAATAAAAAATGAAAAATTTATAAAAGAAACAAAATTTATTTTTAAATCTAGAATTGGGCTCACAGTTTGGCCCAATTCATAAAAACTCATCTATTTCTCCATAAAACATTTGGAAACCCTCCAAAACAAAGCATGAATGATAAATAAATGAAATTTAACTTCAAAATAATTCATGTATGTGAAAATTCTCTCCACCATGAAAACCTTTCGTCCCTGGAAACTACAGAAAGGACAGATACAAAAACCAGACCCAACTGATAAACCAAGATGTACTCCCTTTCCAGGTTTCGCCCACAAAGGCCAAAACACCTCCAGTGATCAATTAAGGAATGAATACTTCACAACAAAAACATAAACCACTTTACTGAAACAATCAATCACATTCAGGATTTATCCCAAAAGAAAACTCCTCAAACACTATCTGAACAAGACTCAAGAAATTCACTCAAATGAACAACAACATCGAACAAGGTTACACATACCTTGCTATAACTAAATCATTGGGCACTCTCAAATCTCAATAGTTACCCAAGGAAGATTTAGGTAGCTTTATAGATCCGAAAGAGACTACCTACCACCAATCCATGACCATGGATATGTCTAAGTTATTAGTACGAGGGAACAAAAATAGGCTCCCCGCCATAAGAACCAACCATCTTAATCGACCAGCATGGGCCGGTACAGAAAGACCCCAAAATAAGTGTTGGGACGACCACATGGTTAGTCTACACGGTTTGGGAAACCATGAACTAACAGTATATATTATTCTATCTAAATGGTTTTTTGGGGCATGGCCACTACTAACCAAGTGAAAACTGTGTGGTCAACCTGTCTAGCCAAACTTTATACCTTTCTCTAAAGACTCGATGGAAACCAAGGGGGAGGGAATAACATTGGGCGATGACATGGGTACAAGGCCCTCCACCTATTTCCACCGAACATGAACAGCAGAAGAAAGATGATGACACCATAGGTTTAAACTCTTCTTATCTTTCATACTAAGGATAAGACTTTGCACAAGGGTTTAAATGAACCTGTGATTTCCCCTGACTACGAGTCAACTTCTCTCCGAGACCTATGGCTGGAGCTCAAATTGTTGAAGCATCTTCGGCCTCACAGTTAGGCTTTGGAAACCCCCTGAATGAGAATTCTTCTTTCGTTGCAAACAACAACTACACCGCAATCCCCAATAAGTTTTTCCAAGACATAACACATTCCAAACTCATTTTACCCTAACTAGATATTTCACAGAAACAAGGGCTTAGAAGATGTACACACATCACACCTTGTTTGTTCGGGTGAGAAACAATAGAAGTAAAGAACACTTATACTCAACTTCCTCTAAAATGGAATATTTTTTATGTTTTTTTCAAGGGAGACATTCTCCCAACATAATAGATACTCTTAGATGATTGCCCAACTTTCATATTTACGGTCAATCGAGCACATGACATCACAAGGCATCACCGAACATGACCATTGCGACTAATATAAACAATGAATAGAGATGGAACTTGTACAACATCCCCAAACAACACACAATTCTAGAAATTGGCCATAATATCCTCTCATGACAATATTTCCCACACTGGTATTTTAACATGAACTCCTTCATCGAAGAGACTATGAAGGACCGAGAGTTCCTATTAAACATTATCCAAATACTCATCCATGAGAACAACCCCAAAACACTTCCACCTTCGAAAAATTAGGAAACTTAAGAGGATAAGGTCACTTTTAACCATCCATGATCAATCTCCCACTAAAAGAGGACACAAAAACCAATAAAGTAAAGGGTGTATACTCAATCTAAAAATCTCAAGAAAAATATTCCTTATATTGATCAACTAGAGGATTTTCCAATGGAGAAACAATCTGGGTTGCGCTTCAGTTATGCATTAACCTTTAATGGGGGCGTACCTTATCCAATGAGAGAACCCAAGGACCCAACCAATCTAGTTCATTGGTCAAAACAAGCCATAAACCAGCTCCAAACACATGAAGGGAACCACCATAAAGGCATCCCAAAACATTTTTCAAAAGAGACCACTAACTTTCCCTACAACATAGCTTACCGAACAAACACAAACCCAAAACACAGTTCAAACAGAAGGGGTTCTTGGACTCAAAACATCCCACAACCTCAAAATTTTCAAAAACCCATAATACAAACCATACAAAACTATTCATAAAGACATCATGTTTTTCTTTAAAATCAATTCTTTGAAAAAAAACAGTTTAGCAGTAAGCGTATCCACCAATGGTACCCCATGGGCCTCACACATGCATGTTTTTCTGCCACACCAGGCACCCTCCTCATATCTGTCCCCAAACTCATCCATTCATGCCATCAACCATCCATAATCCCATATAACCCCATGCATGTGGTCACTCACGGAAATACCAAAGGTTAAAACAAAGATTCTTTCCACTTTTAAAAACCAAAATGGTCAACCAACACATCTTTTTTCTCAAAACTGCTAACCAAGAGATCCAAATCCCAATTCAAATATTACTAAAATTTTCATAATGATGCAACCATTTCTATAAGAACTCAAT
This sequence comes from Viscum album, assembly GCA_963277665.1. NCBI lineage: Eukaryota > Viridiplantae > Streptophyta > Magnoliopsida > Santalales > Viscaceae > Viscum > Viscum album. The sequence continues at coordinate 1,160,304,250 of OY728143.1, read as the reverse complement.
TTCATGTTATTCACATAAATTTCATAACATCTCATACCAACAAAACACCCTATGATATATTATAAAACTCTATTGGAAACACTTTTTCAAAACCAACTTCAGTATAGTTTCTTCTTTCAAAAGAGGTGTAAGCACACCATTTTCCATTTCAAAATAATTCTGAATATTCAGTTCCAATATTTAATAAATCAAACCATTCCATATTTATTTGAAAATTACTTCACAAAAAACTTTACACTTCTTAAAACCAGGTCACTCTAAAACCAAAGTTCCAAGATTTCAAAACTAAAGAACAGAAGACAATGCGAGAGGAAACTAGTTTCAATGGGTGACTTGAACATATGGTTGGCGGCCATATTCCAATCACTTCACTGTAACTGAGAGTGTTCTTGGGAATATCCCCATCTCCACATGGCTTTCCAGGCCCTACGAGTTTACTGATACCATTAACCCAACTCTCTTTTTATTTCCCCTAATCATCATTAAACCAAGAAAACCATAGGACTTTGAAAGGTCCTGACTTCCCCTGGAGACGTGAATCCTGTCATGAGGTGTGGTGATCAGCCACACTACTCATAAATGAAATTCAAAGTCCCAAAAATCCTAACTCCATATTATCTTGATTATTCCCCAAATAACATTACCTAAAGAGAGCAAACCACCCTTTGATACCATTTTGTCAAGAACCAAATCTGGTCACCACCGAAACCATCGCCAAACCTGGCCCGTGACAAGTCCCGAAGGGCATTCCTGGTCCCCACGGTCTGGAACAAGTGCCCAGGTATCATAAAATGAGAATTGGGAATGATTTACCCGATTTTATAAACTTAAAACAACAAAAGATCCAATAAAACGAATCTGGATTTTTCAAACCAAACAATCTTTTACAAAAATTCAGAACTGAATTACATAGCTTAAAACAACTCAAAAATACTATACCAAAGGTATAAAACCAAAATTAAATATCCCAAGAACCCTCATGGCATGGGGAACCGCCCTCAAGCCATCTCCGCAAGAATTCACCACCAAGGACCTACTAGAAACCTGAACCACTGGAACAAAAAAAAATTGTACCCAACCTACGACAACAAAAATAACCAACTTTACTTACACCCAAAAGTTTAATTAGGGTGTGAGACAATTACCAGTAGGATACCACCACTAAGATATTACATGCAATAAAAATTCAAAGATGAAAAGCATGCAAGTTTTCAAAAACATGTAATTTCTAGTTACAATTTCTAAAAGATGCAACTTAAAAAAATCAGTTTTCAAGTGGGATAATTTAAAGAATAAACACTTTTAAAATAAATACCATGGATAATAAATTTTCCAGCCACTCATATCATATGCCGAAGATAAGCACAAAATATCTAGTGAGCACAAGCAATGGGAAATAACCCCTAGGAACTAGCTAGTTGTGGGTCCCATGTACCTCGTATCTCGGTGAGAGTAACCATCACAAATATCCGTTCTCGTGCACGATCCACTAGTAGGGTACATACCCATAACCTAGTGGTCCCCAATCATCATCATCATAATTTATTTAGAGTTGTAAGTGTCAATCTTGCTAAGTGAAACTGAGGCCAAACCCCACGGATTCACTAGCATACTAGTACACGTCCACCCACCTAGATACCCGGGTTTTCCCTTTGTGCTCAAACAAGTTCAACAAGTCAATGAATATAATATTGACAAGAAAATATAATTTCCATATCATAAATTCACCAAAAAAGCCCAAATATATACAACACAAGTCACAAATGTCCACTTTTCATTCAAATTGATTTCGAAATCCGACTCACACCAAAATAGCCCACAACACTTTTCACATTTCTTTAACACTTCCACAAATTCATTAAACAATTTTATAAAACCATTCCAATATATTAAAACTATTATAATAGTCCACTCACTTGTTACATAACACCCTTTTTACCTTCAAAATCATTTTATCATTAAACTTACACGAAACACCCCACAAACAAGTTTCGCTCCAACATCACAATTTAATAAAACATTACAGAAATTTACAAAACATTATAAAAATATTTGAAATCTTAAAACATCACTTCACCTTTAAAACCCCAATAATACATGAACACATATACCAAACAGTACATATGCCCACTTTTCCCACTTTATTTAACCAACTAAAACTTTTACAATTTTCATAAAAAGAACCCAAGTGGTGTAAATATGTCTTGCACACAAAACCCATTTAAAAAACCTATTTTAAATCCAAAATCACACCAATATCCTACCAAAATAGAATTTTCATCCCAATCAACATGTAATAATCCACTTTCAAATGTTATATAATCACCTTGAACAATATCGCAAAAGATACCCATGAGAACACACAAATCCATAAAACACTTTCAAGGAGTATAACAAGGTTACACACATAAAACCCATTCAAAGACCCTCATTTTTAGGCCCAAATGACACTATATTATTACCCAACCAAAATTGTAAGCCCCGTTCAACAACTAATAAATCACTTCCATGTTTTAAAAAACTACCACAAGAGATAACACATGAAATACATTTGAAAAATACACACTTCAAACAAAAATGTAACTTTAATACCAAATGATTTACTATTGCTACCAAAAATGGTTTTTTCATAATGAAAAACATATAAGGAACATGAAAAATTATTTAATCAATCAAACTAACTCATCATTAAATGGTTACCCATAGAATCACCTACCGAATGTGTCGAAACCCTCAAATATTAGGGCGAAACATCAACTGCACGACCTCCACACCTCAAATAAGTTAAAAGAAACCTAAAACCTCAATATTTCACCCAAAATACAGTAATTTAGAACCTAGGCACGAAACCTAACTTCTGAAATTTTTTATAATTCAAGAATTAGGGAATAAACCCTAAGAAATTTGAAAGAGGAAAGAAATGGACTCACTTACTTGAAGTACCCTAAATTAATCACTCCAAAAAAAATAGTTTCTGAAATTGAAAACAGACAAAATACAGGGTTTGTTCGAACAATATTTAGGAGGTAATTTTGGAACTGTAATGGACGGACAATAGTAAGAATTGAGAGAGTTAATAAGGGATGAAGTTACCTCTTCAATTTTGGCCGATTTGAGACACCCTATGAAGTTCAGCCCTAATTCGAGATTTCAAAGAGCTACAAGGATGGGGGAAAGGAAATGGGAACTCCCATAGGTTTCTTAGGGTCTAGAGGGAGGTGGAATCACCGAAACATCTATTATATTTAATAATATATTAAAAAATTAAAGAAACATTTTAAAACTGGAAAATGGGCTTTCGGGTTGGCCCAATTCTTAAATAAAAACTCAAATACTCCATGATTATTGATTTATAAAGGCTCCAAATTTAAATTTTGGTGTTAATAGGTCAGAGGATACCATTTAGGAATTGGAATGGGTGAAAAATATTAAAAAATGAAAAAGTTATAAAAGAAACAAAATTTATTTTTAAATCTGGAATTGGGCTCACAGTTTGGCCCAATTCATAAAAACTCATCTATTCCTCTATAAAACATTTGGAAACCCTCCAAAACAAATAATGAATGGAAAATAAATTAAATTTAACTTATAAATAAGTCATGTATGTGACATGGTCTCCTCAGCACCTAGGGTCCGTCCGTCTGCTCTGTGTACGTCTCGCCAAGTGGTCCACCTCAGGGTACCGTCCAGCTCCACAAGTCCCTACCTCGATCATTTTTGTTTGTCGTCTGCATCCAACACAACGTAGTGCGGGCATATCCCGTGCAGGGGTGAGTATATGATAATTAGTAGGGACCCCGAGACCCCCGAAGGTCTCCCAGAATCCACAAAGGATAAACCACAGAAGAAAGACATGATCATGAAATATCAACCAACTCTACTTAGGTATATGCTCATACATATACCTAAGTTATCAATCACAGTTTGGCTCCAAATCTCGAGCCCAATCACAACCCAGTCCACACAGGATAGTAAGTCAATCACATCGATGATAATGATTGAAAATCAAGACTCAACTCACACAGGTATACATCTTCTGTATAGCGATAGAGATGATCAGATGTAGTCACTGATTCATCTAACATGTCAGACCCACACAGGATACAAGACCAGCTAAGTTGTCAGACCCACACAGGATACAAGACCAGTTACTCTATCAAACCCACACAGGATACAAGTACAGAGGTCAAACTGTCAGCCCCACACAGGATACAAGAATAGTAGTCATCGCTGTCGAACCCAAGGAGGATTCCAGTACAGTAGTCATCGCTATCGAACCCACGGAGGATTCTAGTACAGTAGTCGTTGTTGTCAAACCCATGGAGGATTCCAGTACAGTAGTCGACGTAGTCGCAGCCAGCTCTAGGGTTCCTGCACACAGCATGCTTGATTCCGGGAGGGTCTGCTCCTTGAGCAAAGGAGGTCGATACATCAACTATCACGAAGTCAAGAGTTGATGTATCCTGAAGTTCTGTCTCATCAAAAGAAACCCAACGTGATAGATGGCACGTCAATCGGACGTCCGGTCTGAGAGTTATTGGCTTTTCCGTTCCAGGGGCCCTATTGGAATTACGCTCGTTCCAAACCTGGCCATTTTCTCTAGTTGTAAAAAACTCACTTAGAGTATCGCAAAAGGACCGTTTCGTCACAAGGGTCCCAGTGCCATAGATGGTGCGTCGATCGGACGCACGGTTAAGAAGTTATTCGCATTTAAGCAAAACAGACCCGGCCCGTCAAGCCCGGTGGGCTGGCGGGTCGGCCCGTCCTGGCTCGGCGGGTCCGACCTGGGTAGGGGAGTCGGCCTGGCCCGGCGGGGCGTGGCCCGGCCTGGTGGGGCATGGCCCGGACCGCGGCTGGCCGCAACTCGGCCAGCTGGTCGAGCGGTGTGGGGGACGCGGCCCCCCAATTTCTTGAAACGGCGGCGCCGCCCCTCCTGCCCGGCCGGCTGTAGTCGGTCGGTCTCCTCCGGTGCGATCAGCCCGTACGGGCAGGCTGCTGTTCCTCCGCACGCGGCACTAGCGGGTTCCGCGACTCCCTTCAGCCCGGCCTGCAGGCAGCCAGCCGGTTCGCCGCCGAAGTGACCCGTAGAGTGCGGGCCGCGGTTCTCCGCAGCGCGGCGCCAAAGGGGCGTCGCGGTTCTCTAGACCAACCAGCCAAAGTCGGCCGGTTCTTCTTCGGGCGAGTGGACCGGTTGCGGGTTGTGGTCTCCTCCGCTCGCGCGGCACCCGGTGCAGCGGTCCACTAACAGCCTGGCGCGCGGCCGCCGTTGTCGCCGCCACTTTCAAGCATCGTCGCATCTTCCATCACTGCCTCTTCCATCACTGCCTCCATCGCAAATAAAAACAAGGATCAACGGAGGTTCGTCAGACCGTGTTCGTTCGGCCCGCGCCCTCCGCGTTAGGTGATAGCAGATTGTTGAATACAAACAAAGGAAATCAATGAAGAATGAGGTATAATTTAATCACTTAAAATAATACAAACCCCCTACCTCAAATCAAGGTTCGTTCGTCGAAATTGCAGAAAACGGTGTCGCTCCGTCAACGACAGAGGAAGAGTCATTGTCATTTGCGACGTTCCCCGCGGACGATGTCTTCTCCCTTGATGCGGAGGAAGAAGAAGGTAGGAGAAGTTGCTTCATATCCTTCGAGTCGTGGAGCGTTCTTCACCGAGAGAGTATGACGTTCTTCGTGGAAGAACTCTCCCTTTATAATTCTCCCAAAGCTCTCCCAACACAATAAGTGCAAAACAAAATAATAGCTTAGGATATTATTTTTATTCTCACATTATTTTCAAAATTAAAAAACTTAATTAATTAATTAATTATGGATTTAAATTAATTAATTAATGGTATTTTCATAATAATGACAACAAGTGGGAGGTGGAGAGTTCAACATTAAAAGAGGGGAGTTGTCCAAAATTAATTAAAGGGGATTTAATGGAAAGTTGGTACATTAATGGGAAGCCCGAAAGTTTAAGGGGTTAAAAGGGGTGTTAGGTGCTTGTGTGGGCCCCACCACACATTATCCTCCCAAGGGAGGTTATGTTGTTTGTAGGCCCCACCTCTAACCACCATTTGGTGGATTTAACCACCGCCTTTATAAAATTTATATAACACATAAATTTTATTTAGTTTAATAAAAATTCCCAAAATTAACTTTCAACCTGCACAAAACGCAACTGCGGTAAAGGTCCCCTTAAGAGAATATCGGCGCTTCAAGTTCATCGGTGTCCTCAGATTTCAATTCTGAGCATCGGTTAAAAATATAGAAAAACCCACACGTACATTTACTGAACGTACCCGAACAAAACTTCAGAAACTGATTCCGGGCACACCGGGCCTCGGAATCAGGTGTCGTCAGAAACCGCGGACTCGTAATATTCCAAAGAATTTAAGAAAAAAATTCCCTTGAAATTTTCGGGTCTTTTCATTTGAGGTTTTATGTGTTGGGATTTTATCAAGACTAAGTATATTTTATGTGATAATTATTGCAATATAATTCATTTATTTTGTCTATGTTTTAGTGACAAAGTAATTTTATGAGGAATTCCTATACACTTTGTAGACATGTGATTAAAGGTACCAGTGACCTTTAGGGTTTATTTTATCCATGATGTTGAGGTAGTTATGGGTTGTATTTGATCATCTTCTAAAGTCGACATACTTCATTGCTAGAAACGAAGATTTATCTGTGGATTTGCTCTCCAGAATATACCTTAAGTAAGTGTTAAGGTTTTATGGGGTGCGACATTCAATTGTATCTGATTGGGACACAAAGTTTACCTCAAATTTTTGGGAAATACTTTAATGATATCTTGATATATAGTTCAATTTCAGCACTTCATATCATCCTCAGATAGATGATCAGTCTACATAAACAATTAAAACCCTAGATGATATGCTAATATCTTTTTATATGGATTTTCAAGGTGGTTGGGATCAACACCTTCCTCAAGTTGATTTTTCTTGCAATAATATCTTTCACTCGAGAATTCAGATAGATCCTTATGAATCTTTTTATAGAAAGAAGTATATAATCCCAATGTACAGGAATTAAATCATGCAAATAAATCTATTTAAACCTAAGCTGGATAATGAAATTAAAGAGAATGTTGGAGCCATTCCGCAATACATATGGGAAGATTTGATAAAAATATTATATATATAATTGTTTACATGATCTAGAATTTGAATTTTGTGAGAATATATTTCTATGAATTTTTATATAGAATAAAGATGGGAAAACTAATCCATAGGTATGTTAGTCCCTTTGAAAATCTTGATCGTATTGGGATCATAGATTATCACTTTGTGCTTCCACCAAAACTCTATTAGGTTCATGATGTTACCATGTATCTCTATTGAGGAAGTACATTTCTAATCATCACATGTACTAAACTCAGAGGTCCTATCATTGGATCATGATATTCATTATAAGGAACAATTGGGAGAGATTATATATTTCATTGAGAAGGTTCTATAAAAAAATATCACTTACCTGGTCGATTTTTGGTGGAGAAACCGCCATATTTATGAAGTTATGTGGGAACCTAAGGGTGTAATGAGGAAGAAGTATCCTAAATTTTTGGTACCAAAGTGATGAATTACAAGGTTGAAATTCATTTTAAGGGTGGTAGAATATAACACAATGATATTTAGTGAAAAAAAATCAAATGAATTTAATCTTTTTTATATTTTTTATTATAAGAAATAATGATTTTATCTTGAATTACATGCAACATTGAGGTTAAATGAAATGTGACATTCTATTAAAATATTATTATTTAAAATGATAGTTACCTCCTATACATTAAAATGGAAGGTATGAATAAGATTAACTAAATTATGAAAATATATGGTTTACACATGTATGTAAAATGATTTATTTTGTGAAAAAAATAATTAAAAATGAAAATAAAAACTATTAGAAAATGAAAGAAATATTTTTCTCAAAAATTATATTTATGAAAACAAAAAAAAATTTACCTTAATAAATTAAACAAACCAATTTTAGTGATTAATTTCAATTAAATTTATGTATTATATATTTAATCAAATAATTAACATTCACCTTATTTTTTTCTATACAAGATATAGGAATAAATCTAATTTTATGCCTAAAATTGTATTTTCTATAAAGTAGTTTTATCACATTCTTGAGAGATTATCTTAAAACTAATTTCTAAAAATTTTAGAAAATTTATTTGAAAAAATAATCTTCATTTTGGAAGTCATTATGTAAAAATTATCGTATGGTGAATTTTTTTGAATTTTCTGAAAAGGTTAATTCTTTAATGAGTAGTGAAAATAACAAATTTTGATTGAAATTTTCCATTTATTTTAAATTATTTATAAATTTAAATTATATTTTATTTTATTTTTAATTAAAATTAGTTCAATTATATATCTATTAATAAAATTTAGTTTATTTTAATTATTTAATTTTTAATTTTTATATAAAAATCTTGTAAATTTTTGAACATTTTTTCTTTGAGAACTTTTTTTCTCATCGCGTTTATGGGATTAATTTTAAAATAAAATTTTCTAATTATATGAATGGAATTTGGGAAAATGGACTATATATTTTTAATAATAATAATTTATATAATATAATAAGTTTAACTTAATTTTTTACCATAATGAAAAGTAAAAACAACAAAAACTATTTACTGCAGTTAAGGTAAAAATGAGTTTATCAGGGTTAAACTAAAACAATAAGGGTTAAATGGGCTAAAAACTTCTATAAAAAGTATTTTATAGACATATTTCAGCCTTATAATGTATAAGGATCTATAATACTCCATTTTGGACCCATTTGGAATGTGAAAGATGTGGGTATACCTTTTTCTTCTCAAGAATTACAAGTGTGCCACTCACCTCCCTTATAAAAGGACACCCCCTCCCCTCTCTTATTAACACCTTAAAACCATTTTTTTAGAAAATTTATACCCAAATAAATTCAAAAATTTCCTTCTATCATCCTAGAATCCTTATTTTTACATTAATCTGACCTAGGAAGGATTTTGGTGCAATCTTAAGAAGGTTACTTAAAGAAGAGGTAACATTCTTGAATGAGCATTTTTATTTTATTTATTCATCCACCTCCTTCAATTATTATTAAACCATGATAATATAATAAAATCAGTATCGTCCATATACTTATATTTTTTATGTTAAGTTATTGACCTACATCCATCTCTACTTCCATCAAATGGATTACGAAATCATCATTCGTGTGCATAGCGGATTATTGCCTCGTGAATGATTGTCATTAATTTTTCCATTAACACCTCCCATGGTTCACTATGATGATGGATATAAATTATATATATAATATTTATAAAATAATTATACCTATTTAGTCATTATATCATATATATATTTTTAATTTCCATTCTGTAAGGGATACAATAACGTTGCTTGTGTGAGTAGTGGACTACCACCTCGAGAAATGATGTGATTAATTATATCAAATGCTTTACATGTAAAATAATAAGGATAAAGTTAGTGAATATATGTGATATAAATTAAATAATTATGATATTAATGTCATATTTATCATTATAAAAATATAATATATAATTTTATTTCTTACCTTTCGACCCACTGAAAGATGAAAACGTCGTTCATGTACGTCTGGACTATCGCCTTAATGAAGCGATGTGACTCTCTCTTTTCATTACCAAACTAGATGAATGATATGAATAAGTATATTTAAATAAATAATATTTTATTTATGTTATTATTATAATTCTATGAATATAAAATACAACTTACCACCTTTCCATAATTATCATTGAAAAATGGAAACATTACTTTTGCATACGTACAGTCTACCGTCTCCATGATCCTATCATACTTCATTTCTCAAAACCATCTATCATGACTGGTCATAAAAGTATAATTGATTTATAAATATGATAATTATTTCATGGTTATTGTTTTTTAATTGATTTAACCATTATCAAATTAAGAGTATCAAAAATTACAAATCAAAACATATACGAAAAATAAAGTGGTTATTACTCGAAAACTGGTTTTTATAAGAAATTTTTAATAAATGGGTAATAAATGGTCATAAGTAGATAATATATGGTATAATATATATATATTTATTACTCTATAATATATTTATAATAAACTTATATTTATTATATATTATTTTTGAATATATATGAAGGAAGTCTGGACTTAAGGTAAGGGATTTCCATTTCGATTTTTACTTATATGAGACACATGTATATTCACCACTTATTTATTTTATGTGGTGTGAATATTTATCATAAATTTATTTTATTTTTATTATATAGAAAATTATTTTGATTTATATATCCAATGTAGGACCTCTATTTCAATAGGTTTAGGGTTCAAAAGTTGTCTGAGTGGTAATGGATTTTTGTCTCAATTTTCATTATTTGGGATATATGTTATATTATGAACCTGTCATATTTTATGAGGTGTATATACAGACCCTTTGACATATAATATCATGAATTTATTTATTATCATGACACTCTAGGTTTCATTTATTTTTATTCTTTTATGGTTCTTGTGGTTCAATGTAACCAAAGTGGTAATGGTTTTATGATAAAATCTCATTGTTATTATTTTATAGTTTTTTTGAGCTGTTTAGAGTCTTGAAAACTAGAATAATGCAACTTATTTTTTTAGTTTAAACATATTTGACCATGAATTATGGGGTAATTACCCTATAATGGCTTTTGGGTAGAGAACTTCCCAAGACTTTTTAGACATATGAAGAGGATTTTTGAGTCAATATCTTGTGAGTTTTGGATCTAAAGTATGATGTGAAAAAATTACGTAAGGAATAACCACAAAGAAAGTTTGAAATGTGGATTATAATGTTATGTTGTCCAGGATTAAGGAGATAGAAGAGGCCTCTACTGGGGATGATTTTGGCTCTGGTTGATATTCTTTTTTTGTGGGTGATTTATGCAAAGCCAACTTGGGAAAATTATACATAGTCAAATAAAGGTGTCCTCAGGACACTAACCCTACATTTCTAATGGTTGAGTAGTTTATAAAGATAATAATTTCTCATGTTCATTTTGGGTATTTTATCAAGGGAAGGTGTCTTATAATGATGAGTTCATTTTTATTAGAACTATCCATGAAAGGGGAAACCACTCCTATATGAATTTGTCTTGTGTAAAGGAGGGTTAAAGCATAATGTAGTTTATTGTCATGAATCTAGGACATTGACCACCTAGTTTAACATCTTATGGAAAGTAAATTTGGGGATACAATTTATGTTTGTTTAGATTTGACCAAAATATTATTATTTATCCATTCCCTAATTATTTGATTGAGAATGTTCTGCCATTTTCATACATGAAGGGGAAAGGTTGTAAGCTGAAATCTGGGGGATTTTGAATCCAATGAGTGACATGGGATGAAAACACCATTGGTTCTTACATAGATAGAAGATGTCTCCCAGGAGGATGAATTTTCCTTTGGACAACATGCCTATTTTCTAGGTGATTTATGCTAATCCAACTGGGTCGTATCATTTATAGTCAAATAAAGGTGTCCTCATGAAAATGACCTTCCATTTCTGATGGACAGAAAAAGCTTGGGGAAATTCATACTTCCCCAAACATAAAGTTTGGCTTATGTGAGGAAAGTGGATAAATACAGAAGTGGAATTTCATATCAAAATTATCCAATAATGGGTGAAAATATCTTCCTCGTGTAGTTCTGACCCATATGCCAACAAGGGGACCTTTTCTGTTATAGCTGGTCTAGGTACATAAGGTTCAGGCTTCACTACATATCTCATCAAATAAAGAATTGATCCATTCATTGTTACAGAGTAGATTCCCCACACTAATCGAACTCTTTTTTGGGGAAGAGGAGTTTTTTACTTTGAATATGGACTCACAAATGGGGTGAGAACCCAAACTACACACTCCTTTTCACATTTGTATCATACATAGGTGAGTGGGGGAATTTTCTTTTTGGTGGCTAGACTGGGATATAGGATTTGGGTATTACTATATATCCCACCAAAGAGAGAATCAATAAATACATAGTTTTAGTGTGAAACTTCCCCATGAAGGTCTGACCCATACACAGAGAAGGGGGAACATTTTTTATGTTGTGGTTGGACCCAGAATTTGATATTTGAGCATCACTATATATCCTATAATTATAGGAATCAATCTAGATGTATCTCTTGAGGAATCATGCAGTTTAGTGTCATGTGATGGGAACATCATCCATGTAGTTTAACGTCATGTGGTAAGAACATTGGTGATTCGACATGAAAAATAATGCCCAAAGCTTCATAAATTCTATTTTTAAATTTGGGGAATCACCTTATAGGAGTCATCTCGCATTTATGATATGAGGCTTCCTAAGATAGTTTCTTAGGACATCTTATACTTGGTACATAGGGTAAGACTAAATTTTAATTTCATATTCCAAAGTTGTTGTTAGAAAATTTAACATCATGTGGCATGGATGACATGGGGGATTACATCTTTGGGTTAAATGGCTAGAACCATATATCAAGGAAATGATGAGTAATAAAAGGATCATCGGGCCAAGATGTTCCGATATGACTTGGTCATGAAAATGGAAAATGTAAACCATGATTCTAGGTCTTCTCAGATCAGGAGATATGATATGGGAAAAAATCATTAGGGATTATAGAAATATAATAATCCTCTCCTGGGGATAAATTTTACTCTAGTTGATAGGCCTTTTTTGTCGATTTATGCAAATCCAAATGGGTTGTACCAATGCATAGTCAAACATAAGTGTCCTTAGGAAACTGAAATATTATTATCAATGGCCAAGGATATATTATAGAGATCCAAAGTTTCCCAAGATGAGCATTATGATATATATAAGGAATGTGTCTGAGTACGCAAGAATCATTCAGGCCGATATTGTCCATCGAGTGTAAAGTTCCCTACATAGATATGACTCATATGTAGGAGGGTACATTTCTATTTCCTTGATAGACCCTTGAATTAGGGAATCCAAATTAATATCTCTTGCATAGATCTTTATTTTTATGTAGTATAGGGGACATTTTTTTCCTTTACCTCATGGTTGGGAGTATGACATGTAGTCTAGACATCATTGCATATCTCGTTAAGAAAGAATAAATCCACACATAGTTCTTGAGAAACCATATAGTTTAATGTATATGGAAAGGATGTGAGTTCCCTGACATAAAAAAGAAAATATTATGATTGGACCCAATATTAAAGACTTGGGTGTCACTATATATCTTTTGATGGCAAGAATCAATCCAAATATAATTCTTAGACTTTCATTAACTGGTCAGTTTAACATCATGCGGTAAGGACATCTATTTTTACTTTTAAGATATTGTGATAAAAATCATAGTAACCCATATGTGAATTGATATGCCTTGATCATGTTGGGAATCCTTTAACGAAACTCATAATCCCACATGATCTATTCTTGGTGTGAGAAACAAGTGGTCGAAAATTTTTATTCTACCACATGAAGGAAATAGAAATGAAGGATAGGGTCATTTTGATTTTGTGGTGGTTGTACTAGGATGTAAGATCTAGAAATTCACTATGTATCTCATTAGAGTGATAATCAAGTCATACAGAGTTTTGGGGAAGGCTCCCTATGTAGTTATGAACCATACATAAAGAGGGGGGGGGGGATTTCCTTGGTTGTGGATGGACCCAGTATTAGAGATCCAAGCATTGAAATGTATCCCATGAAGATGATAATCATGCCATATATATTTCTAGAATGGTTAACTCTCTACATAGGTCTGACCTATACATAGAGGAAGAATTTTTCCTATTGTTTGTTGATTTTGTACCTAGGATTAGAAATTCAAGCATCACTACATATATAATTATAACATGAATCAAACCACATGTATTTCTGTAAGTCTCCTCACATAGGTCTTACCCATACACAGGGAGGGGGATTTTAATGTTTCATATAGAACTAGGATTGAATATTTGGGTGTCATTATATATCATGTGATGGCAGGAATCAATCTGCACATATTTTGGGAAGGTTCATTGCATAAGTCTGACCCATACCTAGGGAGTATAATTTTTTTTATGTTACATAAAGAAACTATATTGGATATCCAATCACCATTATATATCATGTGATGTTAGAAATCAATCTACATGTAGTTCTTGAACTCTACATGGTAAAAATCCAATTATAGAGGAATTTTCCTCTCTAGTTAGGACATTAAAATGTCAAATTTTCGACATGAGGTGTCACATGTTTGTTATATAGGTAACATCTACAATTTAGTGTCATTTTATAAGGACATTTTCTATGTAGTTTAACATTGTACAGTGAGGATGTTGGTGTTAATAAGTTTATTTCCTTGCAACATTGATGCTATGTCACAATTTTTAAGGTCATGTGACAAATACTGATTACACATTTTAACATCATGCAGCTGATACAAGATATAATATTTTATCACATGAAGTATTTATTGATAAATCTTTCATTGTTAGGGTACTTAATTATCTCTCCATCCATCAAGCTCAAATAATAAGCTCCATTAGAGTAGACTTTGTCTGTGGTATAAGTCCCCTCCCATTTTGGCTCCAGATTTAGATCTTTATTTCTAGGTATCATCGAAGTCCTGAGGACCAACACCGTTTATCCCTCAAGGAATGATCGGAGGTGTACCTTTTTGTTAAAGTCTCAAGAAATATATTTTTTGGTGGACTTCCAAATGATGTAAGGAATGAAATCTCCTCTCATCTAGTCGCTCCAATTTATCTAGTTGTTTCTAGGATTACTCATCTATGAATATCTGATCACAGATGGCAACACATAGCAAGGGAAGTTAAACATTAATGGGAAATACTTTCTATGTCCCATATACCAATGAGTATGGGGTCACTTGTTTGGCGGTGAGAGTCTTAGTCTGGTAAGTCCAAAAGGCATGAAGAAGCTTATTTGTTCAAGACTTTTTATCCTCATCTACCATGATTTTTAATTATATTCTATAGGGTCTTTTTAAAGCCTTTTATCTATCTAATTTCTACTTAATGATAGAGGGATGAATGGTTGGATTTGATATTATAATCCTGATATATCTTCTTCAACATATTAGAATAGAAATTGGTTCCTTTTTACATGAATATGGTATAAGGGACACCAAATCTGGTATTGATGTTTTCTTTCATGAACTTGACAATATTTCGATCCCCAACTTCTTTGAGGGATACATCTCCATCCCACTTGGAGAAGAATTAAGATGTAGTGAGAATGAACATGAACCAATTGTCTTTGATAGGAGGATGTGGTCCTAAGATGTCCATTCCCCATATTAAAATTTTCCAAGAGTATTTGGAAGTATGAAGCAACTCCAGGGGGTTGATGAATGAAGTTGGAATGAACCTGGTAGTAATGACACTTTTTTGTAAAATTTGTGGAATCCTGCATCACAGTGGGATAATAGTATCCATGCCTCCAAATTTGAGGAGAAATCTTGATCCCTAGATAGTTGGAATTGCAAGATCCAGTGTAAACTTCTTTCATGGTAGTAATGGTCTCTTCTCCATCAATTCACCTGAGAAGGACCCCATCAATTCCTCACTTATAGAGGATCTTTTGATGATTTTTTTATCATATAAAACAAAGTTAATTGATCATCTTCGAATTTTACCTTTCTCAGATCTATCAGATGGGAGTACTCTATATTGAAGGCAGTCCATGATGAGTATCATCCGCACAATGGTAGGAACATATAGTTCGATTATGAGAATAAATTAATCAATATCTTACATTTTTTCTTTAATAAAATGTGATACCATTCGAAGATGTGAAATACTAATGAATATTTTATCGTGGTCTAGATTTTATAGAGTTGTGGATTCATTTTTCAAGGTTTCTTCTTATGAATTTTGTGAGTGTGGAATTTAATTTAATGTCATCCCTAAAGGTAATTTTTTCATTAGTCCTTGTATGTGGTCTATCAGGGGGATTAGTTCTTCCTTTTCGATGTCATAATCATTGTTGAATTGCTTAATGGACAATTCTAAATCACCCTTTATCTTCAAGTGATTTACTTATACCAAAAATTCTAACTCTATCCATGTCATAAGAGCCTGATATTCTGATTCATTGATTGTGTTCCCTTCTGATAGCAGGAAAGAGTAAGGCAGGACTTACTTTACTGGGTAAATGAGCATGAATCCCAACCCAAATTTTTTTATCTTGGGGTCTTCCATCCTCTTCCCTTTTAGCCTTATGGATACACCATCAAAATACATCTCCCATGTCTGGGGGCCTTCTTTAATAGAGAAGATATCTTTATTGGGAAGTTTAGTATCCAATGACATCATTTCTAAAGAGGGGTGTTATGTAAGGAATTATACTAAATCATGACCTTTTATGGATTTCTGATGCATGAACTGAATATCAAACTATTGCAGGGTCATCACCCACCATGACAGACACCTGTTCAATATCATATGTCTAATAATTTATTTGAGTGGGTTTCTATGAGATACCAAACATAACACGTGATTTTTTCGGTAATTCCTCATTTTATATACTAAAAAAATTAGTTCTAGACAACTCTTCTTGATATCTAAATAATGAGTCTCAGCATCAAGTATGGTTCTGCTAAGGTAATAAAGGTTTTTTTCACTCCTGTCGTCATTCTTCTATGCCAGGAAGGCACTAATCAACCATTCTAGGTATTTCACATATAAAATGAGTGGTCTTCCCTTAATAGGAAGCATGAGAACTAAAGGGATCAAAAGATATTTCTTGAAACTATCGAATGCTTCCTGATAGTCATTAGTCCACTGATATGTGATACCCTTTTTCATAAACTTGGTGAAGGGTAGACATTTACATGAAATGTTGGATATAAAGAACCAAATGTAGGCTAAGTTTACTTGAAGTTCTCTCAACTCTTTTTAGGTTTCTAAGAGGATTCATTCTATGTATAGCATTTTTCTTCTCAGGGTCAACTTTGAGGCCGTGATGGCATACGGTGAAGTTGAGAAATTTCTCTGAGGTAATCCTAAAATCACATTTTAATGGATTCATCTTAAAACTATGCTACTATGGTTTGTTGAAGATGATTTTAAGATCATCCAAGTGGTTAGAATTATGTTGATATTTAACCACCAGTCCATCAACATAGAATTCTAAAAACTTCCCCATGAGGGGTTTAAAGATGTGATGCATGGAACATTGGTATGCAGTGTTGGAATTTTTCAATAAAAAGATAATTACATGATAGAAAAACATTCCATAAGGGACCTTGAAGGTGGTGGATTCTCCATATTCTCAATCCATTTGGATTTGATTATACCCCAAATAGTCATCCATGAAGGAAGGGGTTTGATATCTAGTCATTGCATCAATCAGTATCTCTATTATTAGGACAGGGAAATCATCCTTCATACAATGCTAATTGAGATATCTAAAATTTATGTAGACTCTAATTTTTCCATTATTTTTCTTCATAGAGACTATATTGTCCAACCATTTTGGATATTGAACCTCTTTAATGAATTTATCCTAGATGAGCTTGTAAGCTTCAGCTTCAATTTTGGAAGCATTAGTTGGATGTGTCCTTCCGGTTAACTTCTTATAGCCCCAGTGGTCTTCTGGTAGGTCTAGGTGATGAGTTTTCACCTTAGGATTAAGGAATGTCATTTATGAGTAGTTATAAGTGAACACATCCAGATGTTACTTCAAAAAGTACGCATATACATCTTATTCTTCTAAATACATGGTTTCACTAATAAAAGTGGGTTTTGGGTCCACTTTTATACCCAGGTTTATCTCTTTGAGTTCATCAATAGTAGTAGGTAAAACCTCCTCAAATTTTTTAGGGGTTTCCATGTGGTCTTTCTCTTCTTCTTCTTCTTCTTCTTCCTCTCCTTTTTCCACATACTCTTTTATTTTACCTTTAAGAGGAGTATATGGTGAAAATAATTCTTTATAGTTAGGAGATGAGTTGATGTCTTAACATCCGGAAGATTAATCGACTTCCTATGACCCAGATGATGATGTAGGGCCTCTTTAAAACTCTGAAGGAAAGACAAGGGGAAGATAATGAGTATATTCACTTTCCCCTAGTGACATGAAAACACATTTTGACTTAATTAATGAGGAATGGGTATCTTGAAGCTCAAGAGATGGAATGAGGTAATTTTCATATTATTTTTTAACACTTTCTGGAGAGTCCATGGAATTTACAACACTACTGGACTCACTTTTCATGATTGATATCATGAAGTTTGTTAAATAGGCATTTGAATGTGGGCCCATGCGCTCAACCTAGTTGATGGGAAACATATACTCTTTATTAATTCATTTTATGGGGATGGCTGGGATGAATTATAGACTATTTTGGGTAGTGACACAAGCAACATCATTAACCATGGGCTATTTCCCCTCCCTTATATAAAATCCTACATTGGTATAAAGCAATTCAAAGGATTTCAATGGTTCCTTATCGTCATGTAATGTAAAAAAATTTCCACAAATAAAATATTTGATACGTTGATGGTATGATGAGGGGATTTCCATTTATTGATGCAAACAAGGACTTGCTAACAAAACATTGAAGTTCATATCCTATTGAATAACCAAAAATTATGATTTAGATGGAGGATCTCTAAACTGTTCCCTAAGCTTGATTTGGACTAGGAAATTTTTCTCACTTTTAACAAATCCTTGTAGCTTCATATTAGAAGTTTATATATTATTATCATTGTATCCCAATCAATAAATTGTCCATACTAGAATGAAATTAACTCTTAATCTATTGTCAATGAAATCCTTTCAGATATAGACACCATTCATTCTTCCAGACACGTATAAGGGACTAATGTGTCATTGTATGAA
The DNA here is from genome assembly GCA_963277665.1 of Viscum album. Classification (NCBI taxonomy): domain Eukaryota; kingdom Viridiplantae; phylum Streptophyta; class Magnoliopsida; order Santalales; family Viscaceae; genus Viscum; species Viscum album. The sequence continues at coordinate 1,160,285,379 of OY728143.1, read as the reverse complement.
AACATATTTTTCTTGCACTATAAATAAGATGACCACATGAAATTATGTAGGATTGATCTTTGTTCAATATACCTAAATAGTGGAAACCTCAGATTCAAACTCTTGGGGTCCTATAAATGCCTCTATAATTGATTCTTTGTAGTCTTTTGATAAACTCAGGGTGTCCAGGATCGAAAAATTGGCCGATGCTAAGGATAATTGTTTCAATATGTCATGATTTTGGTCTAAAGTACATAACTTCCCTATGTGGGGATTATATTTCATAGGAACTTTAGGTTATAGAGTACTTGATATAGATTGATCATCCCTCAAATCAGGAATTGAGGGTGCTTATGTTCATAGTGGGTTAGACCAAACAGACATGTGTACCCACCGAGGGTGATCAGACACTTGTACCTTTTCTGATTGATATTCTAGAGTGATCAAGTCAGGGAATATTTTGGAATATATAGGGGCTCTCCCTACTCTTATTTAAATCTCTAATGGGATCCTCCATGAGTTTTCATAGCACTGACAGTCTAAGTAGGGAAGTGCCTTGAATTCTGGATTCGGTCGCGACTACATCTTCCCCTGTATTATCAGCTCCTATGACCACTTCATCTGATTCCCCAATCGGGTGTGGGGAACATGGGTGCATATCCCAAATCATCATTAGATATGGGATCCATTAAATGAATTAATTTATTGTATTCAAATATTAATTCCTCAATTGATGATGATTCTGTATGGATGACCATTTCTAGTGCTAACATTTGGAAGGGTAGCTCCCATTGTGTAAAACCTAAGGGTATAAAATATGAAATATTCAAAGAAAATTTTGGCCTTAGTGAAATTTCATCTTCCTAAATTTTCTCTATGACCTTCTTGCTAGATTTTTTCTTGAAATAATGGATTTCAGAGGATTGCAATGTTGATGGGGTTGGTTGTGTCATAGCAGAAGTGTCCATGGGGATAGTTAGTTGCCTCAAATGTGCTCAGAGGATACCATGAGTTCATTTTATTATCTTTTTATTCATCCAATCAAAAAAATCTACACACCATTTCTAAAAACTTTTTTTCATTCACCTCCTTCCTCGAAAGAGGTAGAAGAAATATAAGCTATTTGTGTTAGCATCTTCCCAAACTTCACTTTCCCAAAGTTTATCATTTTTTATAGGATGTATTTAAAGATAAATTATTCCTAAATGGTGGGCCTAACATTCATTGAAAGGGTAAATAATTCATCCAGTCATCAAAACATACGTGTTCGGGCCTCTTGGGCTCTGGGAGGCAGAGTAAATCATTGTTCATAGCTGCTATAAAGTATCTTTAGACTTTTTAATTCTTGGAATGAATAAAATTTATTATTTTTCTCCTTGAATTGGTTTCGTCTTGGTCCCCTCCACTCATCTTGATAAGGAGGGGGGTTTTGTTGACACTTTATGGTGATGAATGAAATGGTGTGGGTTTTGGAGATGGGTTAAGTGGGGTGGTTGGCTTAAATGTGACAGATGCATCATCCACCTACCATTTTCTTTTCATCAAGTCTAATGAATCCATTAGGTATATGATCTTAGTACCCTTTATAGAATATTCTATTCTTTTAGTAATTGTGGATAGATCCTAAAACCCTCCTATATTTCTCATCAGGATGATCAATGTCCAAAACTATTCATGGAGGTTCTCTATACAAATAGAAATAAAATCGTGTTATGGAAGTTATAGGATTAGGGAGTAGGTTAGCCCCTTGTCTAAAAAAGAAATATAAGACCCTCTCATTCTCCCATTTTTTCAATTGGAGAGTTCAAGGGTCATTTTATTTTTCATCATTAAGCTAAACTAAATGAGAAACTACCAATGGAGGTCTTCCCATCCCATGATTGAATGAGTGAAAAACTGATGTACCACACAAAGGACAACCCTTGCAAGGTTTTCATGAAGAATCTAAGTTTCAATGATTCTTATTTCACTGGGTTTTCTATCATGGGATCCAAATGGGACATAATTTTGGTCAAATTATCTTCTGGGTCTCCTGATCCATTGAATATTGGAAACGTAGGACTCCTAAATTTTTATAGGGGTGGGATGCCTTTCACCCAGGAAAGGATTCTACTCTAGCTACACCGGTTTTCTCCATTCCTTCACAACTTCCAATAGAGATAAAAATGATTCAATGGTGTCGATAAGACCTTGATGAATGTTTTGTTGGAAAAGGGTGGAAATAGGTAGGTCATGACATGTCAGCTCTTCCAACATACGCATCTAACATCAGGTAGGGGATATATTTTGAGGTTTTTCCTAAATCTATTTTGGATATTTCCATAATAGAGATAATTATTGAAACCTTTCAAAAATTGTGTCCAAGTAAACTTATTTTTAGAGAATAGGGTTGATCGGAAGTTCTAGATCGGCTTTAATCATTGGGGAGAACCCGCTTTGGGGAGGTGTACTAGTAGAATGTGTGATTTGAGGCTCTACCCATGCAACATATTAAGTAGGAATGTTTCCTCAGAGTAATTATTCATTGATTATTTTCAACTCTTTCACATATTCCTCTTTTTGAGAGAATATTTATTCAAGTGTGATAGGTTAAATCTCTTTAGGAGGTGGTTTGTATTAATCCTTTCCTTTTCCCTTTTCTTTGGTGGAGACTCGCTGAGGAGGTAGTGAGGGATTGGTCAAGGGAATACCCAAGTTCATGGTGAATCTTTGGTTCTCAGCATGCACACCTCCTTCATTTATCTTAATGTAGACTACATTACAAGTGGAACCATCCTCCCCTCGATCCTCGTCCTTGGCATTATATTTGGTTCCATCCACTGGGTTGACTCTGATGATGTTCACTAATGAATAATGAATTGTAGTCATCTTATTGACTATTGGATGATAGGAGGATTATTGGTTCCCTTTGTCGGACCTCATCCTTCATTTCTGGGATCCTCTTTGAGCTTGTTGGTGAAGAGTAACCTAGAGAGAACTACCACACAACCTTATCATATGTGTCCTTTCTAAGGTAAATGGGTCATGAGATGAGATGAACTAGGAGATCTCATTTCTTAGTGTTCACTCCAATCAGTAGAAGACTAATTTCTATTTAGGATGAGGTTGAGGTAAAATTGTTCCCATCCTTATCGGTTGGGGTTTCTCTCATTTCTTTTTTCATGCCTTGGACTGAATTTATTAGATTTTAAGGGTCACTTTATGTCAAAAACACCCCCATAACTACAGTCTATATAAGGCCCCAGCCTTAAACCTTACTTAATCTTGAGTTATTACAAGATTACACATTGAGGATCTTTTCGGGTTTAGAGTTTTAGAGAATTAGATCGTAAAACTTACATTACATTCCACATATAAACAAAGTGGTTACATAAAGATAGTATTCTTCATTCCCATAAATGGAAACATATTTAAAATAAACATGGATTCTTTCTTGACACTTCCTTGACACTATCATCATATCATGTACCTTTCCCTTGACCTGTGAAAAACATTTCAAAAAAACTTGGGATGAGCATAAAAATCTCAGTAAGGGATATAAAAATATGGAAAGGAAACATGGGTACATATATACATAAGGATGAGATCATACTTTACCCATAAAACATAAGCACTTTAACATACCTCATCAAATCATGAATAAATCATAGAAATCATAAGACATAATGGTTACTTGAGGCATTCATAACATTCTTACGTAGGGAGTAACCCTCTTGGTTACGTTTGGAATACCCATCACAGTATATTCCCTAAATATCTTCGGAGAAACCTTAACGTTTCACACCTTCGCATTACCCAATGCATTGGAGAGCTATATCGGGATCACCTGCCCTTATTTTATCATGGAACCACCTGTTTTAATAATAATGCCCAAGAACCTCAACATAATCATATCACATAAAACATGCATAAAGGAAACATAACATTCCCAACTTTCAATCGCAAGATATCAATACAACACATTGATATAAAAACATTATGAAAACCGTTTTCAATACCAAAATAAAAGAAAATTAAAACATGGTATTTATTTTTTTCTTTTAAAAAGAAGGTATGGCTTGTAGAGGAAGCCGAAACTCAAATAACGGTCACGATGGCGGAGAAGTCGTTGTCGCTGCATACGTATGACAAAAACATTCCCTTTTGTCATTTATTAAACGCTTCGTATAAAAAATATTCCTTTTGAATAAATGTAAAAGTCAAAGGGGTTTATAAACCGTATAAAAGAAGGTTGTGTATAAAACAAAATATGCCTCAATGAAAGGAGATTGAGACGAAGTCCCATACCTCGTATCCGACTTAACCCGACCGTTCTTTAATCTCCTGAATAATAAAATTGATTTAATATCTACTTGCTTATAAACCTTTTTCAAGTTCATTATTCCTTTTATACCATGTTATGAACATCATGTAATCATTTAAGTTAATAATGTTCATTTTGTCGGTATTTGGTTCTTAAGTCAAAAATAGACTTCTTACACTTACATGTTCTTAATTTGGTCAAAGGTTCGTTATATACAGAATGATATTAATGATTTGGATAAAATATATATCATATATATTCATCATATACATTTATTTATAATATTACATCACATTTAGAGGTAAGAAATGAAATGCACCGTTCATGGAGACGGTAAGTCTTACGTACGCATGAACGCTACTTCCATTTCTATTTCGTATTTTCTGGAATGGAATCATAATGATATAAGAGTATATTATAATTCCAGTATAATAACATATATAATATCATTAACTTTATCCATTACACATCCCACATATGGTATTAACGAATCAAATCACTTTCAGGGGGCGGTAGTCCGCACTTCCTGAAATGAAGATATCGTGTTTACCCATAATGGAAACCATAAAGGTATGCCCAAAATGAAAAAAACAGAAGCTTAAGGAAAACATAAACATATTATATATCATATATAAAAATAGTTACATCATAATGTCCACCTTTTAAGGTGTTAAATGAGTATTGAACAATCATCGTTTCGGGAGGCAGAATTTCGCCATCCACGGAAACCATATGTTCTTTAACCATTTGATGTAGTTGTGTGAGAGTGTAGATCAAATAAATATTATAACAACATCCTAGTATATTGAAGATACTGGTGTTGTTACAAAAGAAGTAAATAAAAAGAGTTTAGGGGGTTGGAGAAGCAAAATAAAACAAATGAACATGAGAGAATGAATTACCTTTAAAAGTGTAACTCCTTTTGATTTGAGCCTAAAGGCTTCCTTTGAAAGGATTCTGCCCAAAGAGAATCCTCTAGGATGAGGAGAGGGATGTGGAGAGAGTAAATGGGCAGGGTTTGGCCGAGACAAAGGCTTGAGGAGTGTGTGAAATGAGGTAGAGGTGGGGGCCTTTTATAAGAGGAGAGGAGGGGCACTTTTGGAAAGTAAAGATAAGTTACTTTATTTTAAAAAGAGTTTCGGATTCAAAAGGTCCCACATTGCTATAATTCGTGGATAAGGTGATAAGGGTTCGAAATACACCCATCCAATAAGTTTTGGACATTTGTAGGTTTTAGATTTTTCATTATCTTTCCATTTTATTTAAATCGTTAAATAATGAGGTCATCACTGCATCATCATGATGTCATAAATAATTTAATTTATTTAAAGTCTAAAAATTATAAAAAAAAATACTATGATGTAGTAAATCTTTTTAGCTTTCCAATGACTATTTATAATCAAAAATCTGATCTTTATAACCCCATGTAAAAATTGTTTTTGTAAAACATATTATGTTTGTGTCATTTTTACTTTAACATTTAATAAAAAGTTATTTATGTCATTTCCCAACCAAAGTGTCTCCATGGGGTCCCCAAGTTGACCCATGGATTGTATTGGTCGGCCATGACACAACCAATAAGGTTGGTACGTGTGTCTAGGTCATTTCATATTATTAAAGAATTATTTATACCTTAAACTACCCTAATTACCACTAATCGCGATTAAAAACTTAATAAGTTACTATTCACCAAAAAATTATTTTAATCTCATTGAACCACATTTTACTTCTTAATGACAACCATTTATGTCGGATTTTTGAAATTCAAAACACAATGATGGAAAATTTTCATTTAAACGGAAAATCAGTTTTTATAAGTACCACTTAGTGGTTTCACTATTCATCAAAAATTGAAGTTTTTCAGAAAATTACCAAAAATTCACCCTAACCTATATTTGATATTCCGAATTCAAAAATGAGGTCCATTTTACAAAATTCAAAACATATAAGTCACATTAATTAATTTAATAATTAATTCCCGCTGTCAGAGCAAATAGCGTGTTTTTATGAAACAATAAGTATCAAAAGATTGACACCAGTTTAAGTCCAATTTCAAAGTGAAATTGATTCCAATGACCACCATTGGATTAAATGGTTAAAATATTTTCATATTACACATTAAGACCAATTCAAAAGATAATCTAATCATATAAATAAATTAGATTAAAAAGCAGTTTTGATGTAAAATGCAGTATTTTCCACTATTCATTAAAAAATGAACATTGTCAGAAAAATACCAAAAATTCACACAAAGTAAATTTTGATGTCCCAAACATAAATAATAAGTTTATTTTGACAAACATAGATTATAAAATTGTCAAAATATAGATTCAAAAATGGTTTGCCATCAAAAGGCAGTAAAACAATCTTTTAAAAATATTAGTGTATTCCATGCTTAAGATTGGATTTATTTTCATTTTAAGCCTCTAAAACACTATCTAATTCAATAATAGAAATAGATAAAAATATCTATTATTCATTACTTACTTTGGATGTTACATCCTTCCCCCATTTAGAAAATTTCATCCCCGTAATTTATTTACTTATCAAATAAATGGGGGTACTTATCCCTCATTGCATTTTCAGATTCCCATGTTGCCTCTTCAATCTTGTGGTTTTTCCACAAAACCTTTACCTGGTGAATCACCTTATTCCGTAACACTTGCTCCCTATGGTCAAGAATCTGGACCGGTTGTTCCTCATAAGATAGGTTCTCTTCCATCTGAACTACCTCTGGACTCAAAACATGAGATGGATCTGGCATATACTTTCTAAACATCGAAATGTGAAAAACATTGTGTACCTGAGATAAACTCGGAGGTAAATCCACCCGGTATGCAACTAATCCAACTCTCTCCAGAATTTCATATGGTCCAATAAACCTTGGACTCAGCTTTACTTTCTTACCAAATCTCATCACACTTTTCTAAGGAGAAACCTTGAGAAAAACATGATCACCTACCTCGAAAGATAGATCCTTCTTCCGGTTATCCGCATAACTCTTCTACCTGCTCTGAGCTGTTCTCATGTGTTTCTGAATCAGCTGAACTTTTTCTGCCATCTCTTCTACCAATTCTGGTCCCATCAACTTCCTTTCACCCACTTCATCCCAGAAAGCTGTAGTTCGACACCACTTCCCATATAATGCCCGAAATGGTGCCATCTGTATACTGGAATGAAAACTATTATTATATGAAAATTCAACCAAAGAAAGATGTTGGTCCCAACTTCCCTGATAATCCATAGAACAAGCTCGTAGCATATCCTCCAATGTCTGAATTGTTCGTTCTTACTGCCCATCTGATTGAGGATGAAAAGTTGTACTAAAATTTAATTCAGTACCCAACGACTTCTGAAGGCCTTTCCAAAAGTTAGAAGTGAACCTCGAGATGTCTTCGGTAATCCCACAACAAAGTCCATGGATATATTCTCCAATTTCCACTATGGCACTGGTAAAGGCTGAAGCATCCCTTTCGGTAACTGCTGCTCTGCTTTAACCTGTTGACATTTCAAACACTTCACAGTAAAATCAGCAATATCTCTTTTCATTCCATCCCACCAGTAATACTCCCGCAGATCCCTATACATCTTAGTACTGCCTGGATGAACTGAAAACGGAGAACTATGAGCTTCACATAACAACTCTCTCTTCAACTGTGAATCACAAGGAACACACAATCTCTTCCCAAATCTCAAAATGCAATCATTATCAATGTTTAATTCAGGAAACTTACCTTTCTGAACCAGCTCTACCTTTTTCTGCAACTCACTGTCTTGCTTCTGTGCTTTCTTAATTCTATCTAATAGAGATGATCTCACTGATACCTGAAAAAAAAATAGAAGGACTTCCTGCACCAACAACTTCTATGCCAAAGTTCATCAAATCCTTAACCAAAGGATCACGTTCCAAATGCAACATTGTTAATGAAGCATTACTTTTTCGACTCAAAGCATCAGCCACTTTATTTGCTTTTCCCGAATGGTAATGAATTGTACAATCATAATCCTTGATTAATTCTAGCCATATCCTTTGTCTCATGTTCAATTATTTATGAGTGAATATATACTTTAAACTTTTGTGATCGGTATATATTTCACACTTTACTCCATACAAATGATGTCTCCAAATTTTTAAAGCAAAAACAACAGCAACTAATTCCAAATCATGTGTAGGGTCATTTACCTCATGAGTTTTCACCTGTCGTGAAGCATAAGAAATTACCTGATCATTCTGCATTAGGACGCAACCAAGTCCTTTCAATGAAGCATCACTGTATATAACAAACTCACCATTCCTGGAAAGTAGTGCCAAAACTGGAGCATTCACCAATCTTCTTTTCAATTCCTGAAAACAATAATCACATTCTTTTGTCCAGATAAACTTAACACCCTTCCGAGTTAGCTTAGTCATTGGACTAGATAACTGTGAAAAATTTCTAACAAACCTTCGGTAATATCCTGCCAAACCAAGGAAGCTACGAATCTCAGTTACATTTGTGGGTATTGGTCATTCTTCAACAACTTTTGTTTTTGCAGGATCAACAGTTATTCTATCTTTAGAAACAATATGACCAAGGAAAGAAATTTGTTGCAACCAAAACTCATACTTGCTGAATTTCCCATACAGTTTCTTTTCTTTCAAGGTTTGCAAAATAACCCTTAAATTTCTTTTATGCTCTTCTTTACTTTTAGAAAACACCAAAATATCATCAATGAAAACAACCAAAATTTTTCACCTGAGTCAACTGAGCCATCACTGCAACAAACTATTTTGTTCTGATTCTGACCATATCAGGATACTGATTTGAAAGGTCATTTCCTTATGTATGCCTTCCCAGAAATGCTTCTTTGTATCCTCTACTAAAAACCATTCTTAAAACTGAAATACCTTAGGCGAAGCAACATGGTAATCTTTAAATGCTATATCATTTCAAAAAAATATATTTTTGGATAATCATTTAATATAATTATAACTCCTAAATTTATCTAAACCGACCTCTGATACCAACTATAAGTCCCCAGCCTTAAACCTTACTTAATCTTGAGTTATTACAAGATTACACATTGAGGATCTTTTCGGGTTTAGAGTTTTAGAGAATTAGATCATAAAACTTGCATTACATTCCACATATAAACAAAGTGGTTACATAAATATAGTATTCTTCATTCCCATCAATGGAAACATATTTAAAATAACCATGGATTCTTTCTTGACACTTCCTTGACACTATCATCATATCATGTACCTTTTCCTTGACCTGTGAAAAACATTTCAAAAAAACTTGGGATGAGCATAAAAAGCTCAGTAAGGGATATAAAAATGTGGAAAGGAAACATGGGTACATATATACATAAGGATGAGATCATACTTTACCCATAAAACATAAGCACTTTAACATACCTCATCAAATCATGAATAAATCATAGAAATCATAAGACATAAAGGTAACTTGAGGCATTCATAACATTCTTACGTAGGGAGTAACCCTCTTGGTTACATTTGGAATACCCATCACAGTATATTCCCTAAATCTCTTCGGAGAAACCTTAACGTTTCACTCCTTCGCGTTACCCAATGCATTGGAGAGCTATATCGGGCTCACCCGCCCTTAGTTTATCACGGAACCACCCGTTTTCATAATAATTCCCAAGAACCTCAACATAATCATATCACATAAAACATGCATAAAGGAAACATAACATTCCCAAAATTCAATCACAAGATATCAATACAACACATTGATATAAAAACATTATGAAAACTGTTTTCAATACCAAAATAAAAGAAAATTAAAACATGGTATTTATTTTTTTCTTTTAAAAAGAAGGTATGGCTTGTAGAGGAAGCCGAAACTCAAATAACGGTCACGATGGCGGAGAAGTCATTGTCGCCGCATACGTATGACAAAAACATTCCCTTTTGTCGTTTATTAAACGCTTCGTATAAAAAAGATTCCTTTTGAATAAATGTAAAAGTCAAAGGGGTTTATACACCGTATAAAAGAAGGTTGTGTATAAAACAAAATATGCCTCAATGAAAGGAGATTGAGACGAAGTCCCATACCTCGTATCCGACTTGACCCGACCGTTCTTTAATCTCCTGAATAATAAACTTGAGTTAATATCTACTTGCTTATGAACCTTTTTCAAGTTCATTATTCCTTTTATACCATGTTATGAACATCATGTAATCATTTAAGTTAATAATGTTCATTTTTTCGGTATTTGGTTCTTAAGTCAAAAATAGACTTCTTACAATTACATGTTGTTAATTTGGTCAACGGTTCGTTATATCCAAAATGATATTAATGATTTGGATAACATATATATCATATATATTCATCATATACATGTATTTATAATATTACATCACATTTAGAGGTAAGAAATGAAATGCACCGTTCATGGAGACGGTAAACCGTACGTACGCATGAACGCTACTTCCATTTCTATTTCGTATTTTATGGAATGTAATCATAATGATATAAGAGTATATTATAATTCCAGTATAATAAAATATATAATATCATTAACTTTATCCTTTACACATCCCACATATGGTATTAACGAATCAAATCACTTTCAGGGGGCGGTAGTCCGCACTTCCTGAAATGAAGATATCGTGTTTACCCATAATGGAAACCATAAAGGTATGACCAAAATGAAAAAAAAGAAGATTAAGGAAAACATAAACATATTATATATCATATATAAAAATAGTGACGTCATAATGGCCACCTTTGAAGGTGTTAAATGAGTATTGAACAATCATCGTTTCGGGAGGCAGAATTTCGCCATCCACGGAAACCATATGTTCTTTAACCATTTGATGTAGTTGTGTGAGAGTGTAGCTCAAATAAATCTTATAACAACATCCTAGTATATTGAAGATACTTTTTTTGTTACAAAAGAAGTAAATAAAAAGAGTTTAGGGGGTTGGAGAATCAAAATAAAACAAATGAACATGAGAGAATGAATTACCTTTAAAAGTGTAACTCCTTTTGATTTGAGCCTAAAGGATTCCTTTGAAAGGATTCTGCCCAAAGTGAATCTTCTAGGATGAGGAGAGGTATGTTGAGAGAGTAAATGCGCAGGGGTTGGCCGATCCAAAGGCTTGAGGAGTGTGTGAAATGAGGTAGAGGTGGGGTCCTTTTATAAGAGGAGAGGAGGGGCACTTTTGGAAAGTAAAGATAAGTTACTTTATTTTAAAAAGAGTTTCGGATTCAAAAGGTCCCACATTTGCTATAATTCGTGTATAAGGTGATAAGGTTTCGAAATACACCCATCCAATAAGTTTTGGACATGTGTAGGTTTTAGATTTTTCATTATCTTTCCATTTTATTTAAATTGTTAAATAATGAGGTCATCGCTGCATCATCATGATGTCATAAATAATTTAATTTATTTAAATTATAAAAATTATAAAAAAAATACTATGATGTAGGAAATCTTTTTATATTTCCAATTAATATTTATAATCAAAAATCTGATCTTTATAACCCCATGTAAAAATTGTTTTTGTAAAACATATTATGTTTGTGTCATTTTTACTTTAACATTTAATAAAAAGTTATTTATGTCATTTCCCAACCAAAGTGTCTCCATGGGGTCCCCAAGTTGACCCATGGCTTGTCTTGGTCGGCCATGACACAACCAATAAGGTTGGGACATGTGTCTAGGTCATTTCATATTATTAAAGAATTATTTATACCTTAAACTACCCTAATTACCACTAATCGCGATTAAAAACTTAATAAGTTACTATTCACCAAAAAATTATTTTAATCTCATTGAACCACATTTTATTTATTAATGACAACCATGTATGTCGGATTTTTTAAATTCAAAACACAATGATGGAAAAATTTCATTTAAACGGAAAATCAGTTTTTATAAGTACCACTTAGTGGTTTCACTATTCATCAAAAATTAAAGTTTTTCAGAAAATTACCAAAAATTCACCCTAAGCTATATTTGATATTCCGAATTCAAAAATGAAGTCCATTTTACAAAATTCAAAACATATAAGTCACATTAATTAATTTAATAATTAATTCCCGTTGTCAGAGCAAATAGCGTGTTTTTATGAAACAATAAGTATCGAAAGATTGACACCAGTTTAAGTCCAATTTCAAAGTGAAATTGATTCCAATGACCACCATTGGATTAAATGGTTAAAATATTTTCAGATTACACATTAAGACCAATTCAAAAGATAATCTAATCATATAAATAAATTATATTAAAAAGCAGTTTTGATGTAAAATGCAGTATTTTCCACTATTCATTAAAAAATGAACATTGTCAGAAAAATACCAAAAATTCACACAAAGTAAATTTTGATGTCCCAAACATAAAGAATAAGTTTATTTTGACAAAAATAGATTATAAAATTGTCAAAATATAGATTCAAAAATGTTTTTCCATCAAAAGGCAGTAAAACAATCTTTTAAAAATATTAGTGTATTCCATGCTTAAGATTGGATTTATTTTCATTTTAAGCCTATAAAACCCTATCTAATTCACTAATAGACATAGATAAAAATATCTATTATTCATTAATTACTTGGGATGTTACAGTCTAGGTCTATTCCCATACTATGGTGGTTGCTGCTGCTATTGCTGCTCACTTGATCTAGAATATCATCATTCAACCCTGAGTCGGGTGAAATGCATGATTTTTACAAAAACTACTCACTTATGAGGACATTAGTAGTGCCTATTGATTGTATTTACTTAATAAATAATACTAATTAAATTTATTGGTAACTTTAATTGGGATTTTTTTGATAGTTTTCTCTCATCAAGTCTGATGCTTTTGAGATTTATTCAGGGTAGATTCCTACTGAGGGCACCATCTCTATAGAGCTGGGGTATTGTTTAGTAGTCACCATGGAGAAATGAAATTACAGGTTTTTTTCTTTGGTTTACTTTTCTAATTAGGTAATTGGTTTAAATGCATATCTCCATGCTTGCCCCATCCTCAGATATGAACACCAGGTGGGGCATCGATGATTAGACATCATAACATGTGAAATGCATTGAGGCATTCCAGTTAAAGATATTTCTTCCACTTCTATAGTCATGGTCATAATGTATCCTAAAGTTATTACAAGTTTATTTGATGATGAATTTCTACCAATACTTTAACATGGTCTTTATAACCATTATAAGGTAATAACTTTTCCTTCATATAGTAGAGTCTCATCTAGATATTCAGATGGATGTTGTGTATGCATTCTTTGGACAATAACTCTGAAATGTTGAACTAATAAGTGACTGCGGACCAAAACATGGTGGGTATATTATCCCGGACCAATTTCCTTCTCATATGTTTTGTTCCACTTACAAATATTCCTCTACTTTTTTATCCCAATATGGGATCTTCTTGGCTGTTTTGTCGCAAACAGCGGGGCTAGTAGGGATTTCTTCATCATGGAAATGGTCCAAAGGTGATTCGGAGGATGAGCATTGCCTCAGACCATCTTCTTATTGATAAGTAATGTCACCTTTCATGGATAGGATGACGGGAATTACTAGCCTTATCTTTCCAAGTTCCTCAAAATATGAGTAAGTTCTCTTTTTTGGTCTAATATGAGGTGTAAATTCTTGTTGATTGATCTTATAGCCATGAGGAGGATTTTAATGGCACTAAACAAGTGATGAGTTCTCATTATTGATCATATTATTCCCATAAGTAATTCCTTCATGGTAATCATTTTGAGGAGGACCTCCAGATCTGTTGGTAATAGTTTTATGGGGAGGGGGTTCACGACTACTAATACCAATTATATAATTTCATAATGGATCATAAGGGTCATATTCCACCACTGATATGTGTTTTATGGACTTAAGAACTAAATCATTTAAAAGATTATGGTCATAATCCTATTATGGGATTTTGAATTGCCCTGGGTGGGATTTCTTTTTCGATGATCTCCCATGGGTAGCTAATATCACATGTTTTGAATGGAGATTCCTATGCACGTGAGTGGATTCAGGGTGATTCTCATTATTTTATGGGAGCATGCCAATACATTTCTGAAATTTCATCAGGGATATATGTCTTCTCTTGATAGGCCTCTTAAATAAGCTAGTAATCCCTGATTAAAAAGGGTATTTTTCCTTGATCCGGTTTTCCATTTATCAAGGAATATTGGTGATAACCATCTTAGACAGGAGCAGGGTTGTATGTTTTATCCTGAGTGACTATCCCATAGTTCTAATGAGTCACCCTACTTAAGGATACAGGATTATGGGCCTGATTACTAGCTATTATCGTTGGCGTGATTACGCTTTGGAAATTTTGTAGGATGTTGGTTAGAAATTGGTTTATCACCTTCCATAATTTCTAGGACATGCTAAGAAACATCTTTAGTGGGAACAGAAATATACAACCATTCCAGTGTTGGGGAAATAATATGATTCTACCCCTATATCATAGCTGATTTGCGTCGAATAAGACCTCAATTTACCACTATATTTTACTGTCATGCTTCATATACGCAAGTAGAGAATTTCATCAACTCAATGTTTTACATTGTATTTGACTGACATGATTCATAATATAAAGCATAAATTTTCATATGTCTATAATTTTCCACCTTATTTGACTGAAGTTATTGATATGAGAAATAAGGGATTTGCATCTACTCATTGTTTTCCTCTTCTTTTTGACTAAAGGTATTCATGAGAGTGAACACAAATTTTCATCTGTTGATATTTTTTCAATGAATTTGAATGTATGGGTTGATAATAGTGAGTAGGAATTTACATATTCTCATTGGTTTCTATCATATTGTTTCAGAAGAATTGATACGAATGGGAATAGATTTTTATCTGTTCATATTTTTCCACCATATTTTATTGACGTACTTCATAAGAGATTAGTAATTTGGATATAATCATTGGTTGCAGCCATATTTTCCTAGTTTCCCTCTTCAATAGGAATAAGAATTATGGAATTTTCCATATTGTTTTACCATCACCCTTTGTGGGACACCTAGGGGTCTAGGTCCAAAGTACTTAAGTTGGGTCTCAGGGGGCAGTATCCTCTTCATGGTGAGGATACTAGGTCATGTGGTGTTAGAAGATGATTATTGATAGGATCCCTTTGGAGGGACCACATGTTTCCAAGATGAAGTATCTAGTAACCACTTCAGCAACCTCTTGGAGGTAGGTTAGGAACTTGTTATCACGTTCCTGAGATAGGCTCACGAAATGGTTTGAGATGGCTATGGGTTTCATCTACTTCTAGACTTCTGACCATCATTGAGAATACAATTGGTAAGGATTCATAAGATAGAGGTCTTGTCAGGTAGTCCCTAGGGTTTGGAGAGTACTATTTTGTTGGTACTCTCGTACCAATTCATTTAAAAACCATTATTGAAGATTATAAGTGGGATATGGCATCCTCTATTTGGTTGGGGACCTATCTTTGGTAGTGGTTGATGTGCATGTTTGCGATAACTGGTGAAACACCATTCAGACTGAAGAGAGTTCTAGTGAGAAGTTTCTTCCATATATGTGAAAAATATTCACAAGACCTTATCAATTAAGAATCTATATAAACAAACCCATGCATAATAAATTGTGTTTTTTTGGACCCCTTTCATTCTATATGTGAAAGGGGCCTGACATGTGGATGGTACAATCATCTTGGTTAAGGATTCACATCAGGTTCACCATTTTGTTTCCAATTAAAGAATCATGTTGTCCCCTATTAGTATGATTGATTATGGGGAGGTTTGAATATTACATAGTCACTCATATCAGGTTCGCCATTCTTGACTTTCACCCACTTGTGATGGGTCGGTTTCCAACGATGATTTTTCATGGAACCAAAAATGCCCAACGTCTCTCATATCTATGATAACTCATAGACCTGCTTTCCAAAGGCATGTGTTCATTGGATAACTTAGATAATGAAACTTAAGAACTCACATTGGTTGATAGGATGGGAATTCCAACTCATCACACCCTTTTGGGTGGAATTATTTCCTTTTTGGGACTCTCTTATAGATTTAAGATATGTTCATGAATCCTTCGTTCATTCCCAAGTATGATGTGTGTCACCCTTGAATTAATAATTAATTATTAGCATGCATGATACTTAGAATCATCTATTTGTATCCAAGGCTCTTCATCAATGTAGATGGATATATGAATCTAAGGTTATTTATAAATGGTATTGTTTATGGATAGATTAGTGATTCTTTAGACATTTATGATTATGATGCTAATTTTAATCCATGCAGTGGGGTTCTCTATAACTTATCATCATCTTGGGAGACAGGATTTGTTTTGATATTGGGATCATATCCATAAGATGGGCTTCCTACATATCCTTGTGAAAGGAATCAGAACCCACATAGTTCAATTCCACTTAATGGGACACATCATATTTTTTAAGGTCATGTGATAAGGACCAAACCATAAAATTTAACATCTTGCAGAAAGGACGTCTAGGTGGAATATTCCTAGTCAATATTTGGTGTGGGACTTACGCCGAAGCAGCCTAAAGTGCTAGGAAGAAGTATGGTCACCCAGGTGTGGGAAATGATCTCACAGGGAGAATATCCAAATAATAATAGTGATGAAAGGGGACCTCAAGGAATATATCCCTATGGGTTGGATATAAACCTTCTAGGGAAATTGCCCATAGAAGATTAAGGCAGATTTGGATGTTTGTCTTGGACCTCAGGGAGGCTTCCTACATATCCCAGTTGTTTGGGAATCAAATCCCATGTAGTTCAAAAAGCTTTGAGGGTTACACCTATGGAGGAGTACCATTTTCTTACTTAATTAATAATATGGACCTTTAAAGGTTTGATAGCATGGTTCCAAGGATTATACCATATAGGAGGCCTATGTTTCTATAAATTTTAGGAAAGTATTGACTCATGGTGACTTGGAGTTTTTTGATGGCTCTTACACCCAAGAGGATTCCCATGTGATTGGTATTTTTGGTTGGGGATAACACTTAAGAGGATTACCATGTGATTTGGAGCATTTTTTGGGGTATTAAACTTCAAAGGATTCCCGTAGTGATCTTAGGGGGTTTGGTTGGGGCCTACACTCAGCAGGATGCCCATGTGACTTGAGGGTTTGGTTGGGGATTACACTTCAATGGATTCCTATCTAGAACCATGATAAAATTCTCAAATCATGGTGACTTAGAGGTTTTGGTTGGGTAATACACTCAATAGGATGCCCGTATGATTGGTATATTTGGTTGGGTCTTATACTTCAGAGGATAACCATGTGATTTAGAGCATTTGGCTGAAGCTTACACTTCAAAGTATTCTCATAGTTATTTTAGGGGGTTTGGTTGGGTATTATACTCAATAGGATGACCATATGATTTGAGAGTTTGGTTGGGTATTACACTTCAAAGGATTCCCATTTACTTGGGATCATGCATATGTTATGATCACCACCAACCTCTAATCCCATGTGAGTCATGCTCAGTGTGAGAAATAAGAGGAAACGGTAGATCTAGAAACCACACAATATAACTTGTCTACTTGTGGAGGAGGAATGGGCCTAAATGATAAGGGAAATAGAGAGGTCTAAAGAACCTTTCTCCTCTATTTTTTTCATATCCTAGTCCCAAAAAAAGAGAGAGATAGAGGGGGTCGTATAAGTTCACATACACTCTCTATTTTTGGTAACTTGGATAGTCACATTGACTCTTGTATATAAACATATAGGGGAATATGAGAAAGAGTGAAACTACTAGCAAGAAAATATAGGGGCTTACTCCAAGAGGGATTCCCTACTATTGATTTTATAGAGGATGAGATAAGGATCCATAACTATCCCAAATCAAAGGGAAAGACCATTGGTTCCCCTCAATCCCTGAAACAGGGAGGTCCATGTGAGTTCCTCCAATGTAGAGACCCTCGTTACCATGGGAATGTAAGATTGAAATAATTCTGAGGATATCCCTGGTTAAGGAGGTTACCAATAGAACCTTATTTACCATGGGTATGTATTCTCAAGAGGTAACACTGGTTTTTCCAATGATCTGATCATACATATATGGCAATTTTGGGAGAGGTTTCCGCCTAATGACTTATAAGGTGTCCCACTTTGGACTTGGAGATTTAAATAAAAAGGGTTGATGAAGAAGTCCATTAGGGCAGTTCATGGAGGGTCCAAGTTGGGGATGAATGGTATGTAGGAGGATATTGATGAGAGAAGGAAACCAAAACACCATAGAATACCCCATTCTATGTACCCTATTTCTCTACAGGATGAGGTTCCCTGTGTGTATTGTTTTTCTATATGGGAATGAATTCTATCCACGTAACATTTTTCTATGCGGGTCTGAGTTCTATTCATGCAACACTTTTCTATGTGGTTCTGAGTTCCATCTGTGTAGAACTTTGCTACGTGGGATCAAGTTCATCCCACATAGCGTATTGATGTAGAGATTAAGGATCCCTCAATTTATCTTTTTACTATATAGGGTTATAGACTATAAAGATTCAATTGTCTCCCCTTTTCTACCTTAACATTATGATAGAAATTTACTTATTAGAAATCGATGGCTCTCGCACCTTTCCTCAGTATTCCTCCCTTTTTCATCTCCCTTCCTCGGTTCCCCCTTGGGAATTTTATAGAGTAATGGGGGAACTAGCTATCAGGATAGTCGATCATCTATGGTGGTCCATGAGGCTTTAGTTTTCAAGATCCTAATAAGGACTTTCTATCCTGCAAACAATTTCATTTGTGGGGGACCCAAAATATCATCCATTCCCACAAATGATTTATAGTTTATTAGGTATGGTCGTTTTTAGGGGAAGTAAATCACTATCCAATTCCACAAATGATCTAGTTTTATTCATGGGTTCCAGCAGACACCATCACATACCACAAAATATTTCATTTTCGATACGCCATTCGAAGAGGCTTTCTATGTAATAAGTTTTTCTATGCAGACCCTCATCTTTGTTCATGACTTGGCTATCTTTAAATCTTTTCAACCTTTTTTTCTTCTTCTAGGTTTATTTTACCTTTTACTTAATTCATGGAATCCTTTTCTCCTTTCATACAAAGTTTTTAGGACCCAACAATTATGTATTAAGTAGTTTCTTATATAGAGGGAAATATCTATTAGTTGAAAGATATGGATTTTTTTAGTTACTTTTTTTCCTAACTCTACAAAAGTCTAAACCTAAAATATCCTGGGAATGTATTGTAATGTAATATTTTCCTTAATTCGTGTAATTATTATATGGTCACATGTGGGCTATTATAGTTGGTATCATAGTTTGGTTTAGATAACTTTGGTGATTAGGATATTATCAGTTAAGGATGTAAATGTAATCAAGGGGTTATAATTTATTTTTTTTATAATTTCAAAGATTTGGATAACTCTTTATATTATTTGAAGTAATATTGAATATTTTAAGGATTGTGATAATATAACTTTAGTTAAAACCCAAGGGATAATTCTAAGGGATAAGTCTAAGTATAGGATAACATCCTAAAGTTTTGGTAAATTAGTGATTGTGTGGTTCTCTTAGAAATTAAATCTATGTATATATACTATAGATATAGTTGTAGTATATATTCACTAAGGAGTAATCACCCTAAAAATGTATGGTTTAGTATCAACTCAATCTTTACTCTAGTGCATGATGAGAGGGTCTAAGACTGCACACTTGGATAGAAACTCCTAGGGGATATTATTTGGTTAATAAAATTATATTTACAATCCATTATTAAGGATTAATTAAGTTAAGTAACTAGGATAAATAATGTGATAAAACCAAACCTAAAGAAACTAAGATTTAACCAAGAGTGATTTGGGTTGAACAGGAAGCTAATATAATAATTTTGAAGAGTAAGACATTTTGAGGTTGAATTTTTTAGGTAATTATATTATAATAATTCTATAATAGTGTTAATTTTTCATCACTCGTGATTAAATAATTTTGGTTTTAGTAATGGTCGGTTCCTAAAGGGACCAAATTCACAATTGATTTCATGGACAATGTGAAGATTTTTCCAATGAGAAATATGATAAGATAATAACTAAAGTGATAAAACTGGTGATTATAGTGAGACAAATATCAATAATCATGATTAACAATGTGAACATAGTTTAATTATAAAAATAACCAAAGAAGAGAAGGATGGAGTCTCATGGAGTCTTGGGTGACAAATATGATAAAGGAAATAATGTTTAATTTTCTACATGTCAAAAATATTGGAAGAATATCCAAGTAAAATGTCACAAAGGAACTAGGAGACGTTTTATTTGTATAAAAGGAGAGAATATTGCAACTAATTTTAAAGGAAAATTTATGATATCGGTGTACATGGTGAAAGGAAATATAGTTTATCTATAGGTACCACTAATAGTTCAATATATTGAATGTGAGAATCTTGGACATTATCCATGTAAATTCTCTAATATAAGGGATAATAAGGATTATAGGCACTAGAAAATTCCAAGAAATGGGAAATCCTATTAAACTTAAACTATGGAATTCGTTTTTGAATATGATATGGAATGAGGAACACTAATCACACACTCAAGAACTATGAGTTTTGTATTCGTATCTTGTTCAACTTACTTTTTTATAACTAGAGTGTTTACCAAACACATAAATTCTCCAACACGATGACTAGATGTTGAATTATTAATTAAAAAATTTAGTGGTACAATTATTATATCAAAAGTATATAACTCCTCTATAACAAATTATCATAGTAATTCTCTCCATAAAAAATCATATTATCCTTCCTTTCATCAAATTTGATGCGATATTAGGCATGGATTAGCTCTCTTAACAATGATAATTTCCAATATTTAAAAATCACACTGAAAAATCAACCCACGGCCACCTATTAATAAAATTTTGAATATGAGCTCCATATGAAAAAATTACTCCCATTATTTTGGAGTATTTATCTCAAATGGTTAATGGGAAAAACTCAACATTATCTATATTCATATTATGAGGGAAAATATGGATTCACAAGTCATACCAAGGATAGTGAAGATGAAACCTCATTATAAATTAAATCTAGATTCATGTATATCTTATGGAAACCCTTAAATATTTTTTTAGTTAGTAATAAATAAAATTTCAAGGATTCAATTTATTTAGGAGGTATGTAACACCCCGAGATTTTGGAATATATTTTTCTCTAAATTAATATTATGTTAAATAGATTGTTTCATATTCAACACCAAACTAAAATGATCCAAAACATATTATACAAGAAAATAATAACAATATAAAAACCTATAGAAGATAAAAATATAATAATTAATTAGAAATGTATAAAAAATATGATTAAGAACATTTAAATATTAAAGAGTAATGTTTTACAATATAAAATTATATTATTTATATATTTATTTTTTTTTAAAACTCGATGTATAAATTATATAATTTTAATTTTTAAAAATTAACCTCATTTCCTAATTCATAATTTCAAAATTATCTTAGGATTATTTTTTGGGGATTTTCTAAAATAATTAATTTTTAGGTCAATAGTGAAAAATGAAATTTTAACCAAACTATACCTTTTTGATTTTATTATAATGTAATTATGACTTATAAGTTTGTAACACATTTTAATTGATAAAAATTTTACTTAAAGGGTAATATTTTTTATTTAAAATAATTTTTTAATCCTAGAAAACCAATTTTCAACATTTTAGAACATTAATAACATTTCATTCTCTTTTTTGTATTTTCTTTTAATTAAACATTTTCATAGTGATATATGGTTTTGGATTGATTTTGAATCTTAATAAATTTTATTTTTTTATAATAAACCATTTTATATCATAAAATTCAATTATATTAATAAATTTATACTGTACATAAATTTTAAGATTCAGAACACATTTTTTCTAGAAACGGTTGTTATGCGTTATGTGCGCTCATATTAAAATTAACTTTTCTGAACAGTAAAAATCTTGATTGATAAAATTATTTTAATATTTTAAATCATAATTTAAAATTAATTTAGTAAGTTAAATTTTAATTTTCTTTATTAAAATTAATTACCATTATTAAAAAATAAGTTTCCTCAGTAAAAGTAAAAATGGTAAAAAGAGTTTCACTATGTGTAAAATACCTAAAACATTTAATAAGCATTCCTAAAATTTTTTGTATGAGTTTTTTATCATACGACCCTCATCCACTCCATTATTGTACACATTTTTAGCATTTCATCTTTGAATAGTGACATACTATTATTGCAATCTAATGAGTGCTTCCAAAATTACCTTTCTCTTTCCCTTATAAAAGGGTATCACTTCCATCATTTCATGATACACCTATATCTTTTAATATCATCTTGTAACTCATAAATTGTTCTCCTAATAAAATCCCCTATCAATATCATAAGCATCTAATCTCAATTATTTAGACTAAGGTCGCCATTTATTAGGATATTTCCAAGAGAAATTTCAAGTCCTCATGTAAGTTCTAACTTTTCTCTAACATTGTTTCTTTTATATATTTACCTTTAAAATATATTTTTCACAATATTATATGATGAATTCAGTATTTATGCTATATTAAATTTTTTTATACTTTGAAAATAACTATTACCTGAATTTCCCTTTTCCCTTAAGGAAAAACAAAACAACATCAATCATGCATATGTGTGGACTACCGTCCCCACGAAGTGTCATGTTTCATTTTCCATCACCATATTAAATGGATGGTCATAATGGGGAATTTAATAAATAATTATGATATTTATAACTTGTTTTTTATTCTTTAATAATAAACTATATTATACATTTCTTCTGATCCATGGAAAATGAAATCATCATCCATGCGTACGTGTGGACTATCACTTCCATAGAATAGTATATTCCATTTTTCAACACCACCTTTCATGGATGGTCATAAGAATGGGTTTAATTGATAAGTATTATTTTTATTAAATTATTATGATTATTATAAAGACCCGAATCTTGACGTACATGGACATTACATTACTTTTGCGTAATACTTAAAACATAACAAAAACAGACACACAAGGATCGTAATAGTTTAGTGTCTTTGGAAACTCGAAATGTAATCTCTAATAGTGGTGAAAGATCTTCAACATCTCGCATGAATATATTCCCCTTTTGCTTTTATTACCTAAAACCTTTCTTTAAATCCTGGGGAAAAGTAAACATATAAAGGGTGAGCTCAAATGCTCAGTAAGGGTAAGCATGGATAAAATAAAACAAACCATATACATTTGAACTTAAAAACATGAACATAATGTTTAAACATCAAAATCTTGGGCAATGGCATAAAACATGGAATTACATAAGGAATAGATCATAAAGAAACATTAATCATGATAAAATATCATAGGAATAAAACATGTGATTGTGGAAACCATTAAGCACATGATATTATTTCCATAGTAGCCAAGGCATTGCTTCCAAGACCATCTTAGTAGAAAAAGTCCCTTTCTGAATCGAGTTCACTCCTCATTCTAGTCCTGTATTACTGAACCGGATTAACTTACCGTTCCAGCCATGTCTATCTCATGAGATATAAATCTTTACCCAATGCATTGGAGGGAGATATAGGTCCCACCCATCTCATAATGAAATCATTCTTACATGTGCCACAACATAAACATAAATCATTCATCATAACCCAAAGAATAAAATGGGTTTTATAAACATCATCCCATCATAACATAATCCATATAAAAAAATGGATATCATTTCATAATAAGAGAAGTAAAACCATGTAAACCATAGAGACATTATACTTGAAAAATACACATATGAAATAATGTCATCTTAGATGAAAAATGGTTTTGATAAAACACTTGAAATGAATTCTTGAAAAAAATATCCTTTCTTCTTTAAAATCATTTTCTTTTCACAAAATTCCATGCAATTTTAAAAGAGAAGGGTTTTGTTGAAAATAATCATGAAATATTGTAGAGGAAGATTCATGAAAATGATTCGTTATGAAACCGTAAAAATCCTTTCATGCCGTATAAGTTAAAAAAACATTCTCCTCGTACTTTTAATAGAAAAGTCAAAAAGTACCACGTATGGTAAACAAAGAAAGATTCCATCCATAACACAAAGTAAAAGTAAAATAAGGGTAATAATGACTTTAAAAATACATGTAATAATATTAAACATTTTATTAAAAACATTTTATCAGCATGGATGAAAAATATAACCCCAGAAAATACTTACGTATAAGCAATCTCGGATAAAAATGAGATTTAAAAAATTATCCCTTACCTTACGTCTGATATGCTTTGTATGTATCCGAAACTCCTGTATAATGATTTAAATAATTTCATTGACTTATTAAAGAATCATATTCATTTTTATGATATCATATATGGTTCACTTATGACTTTATATTACCCGTTCTTTTGTAAATTCCATGTTAAAGCAGCATTTTGGGTAAAATCGGTTCATTTATCGTATGTGGTTTGACTTGTTGTTCTTGATATTATTACTTATATAAATAATTAAAGAATGTAAAACATGATTTATATATAATATATATTCATCATATACATATATATATGATAGATCGATAAATGGAATGAAATACACCGTTCATAGAGACGGTAGGTCGTACGTACGCATGAATGCTGTTTTTGTTTCCTTATTGAATTGAATGGAATTAAGTAGATGAAATAAATATATATATACATAAATAAAATATCATTATTATTTCATATATTTCATATATTTCATTATTATTCATTATATATACTTTATAATCATTCATGAATGGTTAACATGGAGAATGAATCTCATCTCGGCATGGAGACGGTAGTCCGTACGTACGCACGAGCGATGATATCATTCCCATGATCGTGGAATTGTATTGAAGTGTATGTATAATATTTCAGAATCAATATAACTTTATAATAATCATATATAGTTATTTATTTACACCATTATACCCATCCAAGTAAGGTGGTGGTCGAAAACAGATTACACCACGGCGTGGAGATGGTATTTCGTACGTACGCACGCGCAGTGATTTCGTTTTCCGTAGGATGAATAGAAGGTGAAATAAGGTTGTCTCATATTTATAATAACATATTAGTATATAATTAATACTGATTTTTTTACTTTATAATGAGACAACTAAAGAAGAAGAAAGAAACTTGAGAGAATCGGAAGAACAGATTACCTCTTCTTCGACGCACCTCCTTTAAGCTTCCTCTTAAGGAAGTAGAGTTGGTATTTTAAGAAGACTAGAACCTCTGGAATGTTTATAGGGAAGTTTAGAAGAGAAGTTTACAGGGTTTTTCCGATCTTAAAGGCTCAAAAGGGTGTGAAGAGAAGAGGGAAGGGGTTCCCTTTTTATAAGGGAGGAGAGGTGCGCCTTTGGAAATCTTAAAAATATTAATTTATAACAAATCTAACCCCACTTAAAAACCTCAAAAAATGACTCATATCCGAAGATTATATGAGATAGGGTTTTAATCTCATAAATAAATAAAATTTAGACATTTAGGGAATTTATTTTAAACATTATCAACTTGATTTATCCTTATTTAATCTATTAAATTGTATTTGTGGTAATAAGACTCTAAATTTTAAATTATTATAAATAATTACTTATGTGCTTTTAATTATCCATAATTAGATAATTTGTGACATTTTAGACTATATAAATTTAAATTTATAATTTTTAAATATTTTTTTGATTTTTAAACAATTTAATAATATGTTATTTTTATAAAATAACAATAGAGTCAATTTTGAAACTATTCATTTATTTGAATTTAAATAAAATCCACACAGAGGATATATTCGAAATAAAATATTTAATAGGTTCCTAACATGTCATAGTAATCTATAAAATTAGTGGATCACATTAAATAGTTCATATAATATTTATTTTACTATTTGTAAAATCATTTATTTGATATTTCTCTTAATAAAATAATTACTGCAACATTTTTGTATAATTATTAAATATACTTATTTGTTTCATAAAAATTAAAACTAAAATACTAGGATGAAGATAAATATTATATATTTCATAAGAATACATTTAGTAGGATTTATCTTCTAAAAAAACCCAAATTTTAAAATGTTATATTTATTAAATTATGAAGGTGACAACTTTGACATCATATAAAATAAAATATTATAAGTGTCGTAATAACTTTTATAAGACTCCAAACGGTCATATATTAGGTCATTGGATGTTCATGGTGTATATATACACTAAAAATAAGTTTTTGTCAGGTTTGTGAGCCTTTTAATATGTATTACTATTTCAATAAAAACAATATTATTGATTTTTTTACTAAATAAATAATTTCTGCATCATTAATGTATAAGCTAATAAAGTAATTAAATAACTCTTAAAAATTACAAATAAATTACCATGATAAAGAAAAACATTTTAGCTTTCAAATGATTATTTATAACAAAATTTATATTCTGTATAACTTTATATTGAAAATACTTTAACTATTAAAGTTTGAGTGAGACATATTTCACTTTCCTTTAAATAAAATAAACTAAAGGTCTTAATCACCTCCAAGTGGGTTCTAATGGATTCCATTTCGACCCAAATATGACTTAGGACGAAATATAATCATCCAATTGTATTAATACAAGTTCTAGGGTAATTTTATAATACTATATTTAAGCTTAATTACCCGATTTACCTTCTATTATGGTAAATAAAATTTACCGTAGTTACTATTCATAATGCCCAAAAATAAATAGTCTATTAATATAATTTGGACCCAATGATTCAAAATATGAAATCCATTTATCCAAATTCAATACACAGAAGTTTCATAAATTAAATTAAAATTAATCTCGTTGGCGAAAGAGAATGGGTTTTTGTTTAAAACATTCTAAAAGATTGAATTGATTTAACCTACGAATTCAATGTAAAATCAATGCTAATGACATAAATTATATTAAATGGTAAAAATATATTCTATTTGTACTTTAAAACCATTAAATATTATAATTTAATCACATAAATTATTACGATGAAAAAAGTTGTTTTTAATTAAAATATAGTGTGTTTTTACTATTCATTAAAATATGAAAGTTATCAGAATAATATGAAAATTTTATCCAAGCTAAAATTTTATATCCTGATTCCAAATAATAATTTTAATTTGTACAATTGAACTTATAAACATGTCAAAAACTATATTTAATGTGGGTGCGCCATCAAAAGGCGGCAAAACTGCATTTTTTGAAAAATACTTATTTTACCCGAAAAAAATTATTTTATTCTCATACCATGTTTTAGAAAATGAGTAAGATGAATAATAATGTTATAAAATTCAAAATTTATTTAATACTATTAATTTTGGCTAGTTCGTGACAATATTATAACCATATATCGTTGTTTAGTGAAACCCCGTATTGCGTACAACACACGCTATCGAGGAA
Source organism: Viscum album (assembly GCA_963277665.1). NCBI lineage: Eukaryota > Viridiplantae > Streptophyta > Magnoliopsida > Santalales > Viscaceae > Viscum > Viscum album. The sequence continues at coordinate 1,160,257,690 of OY728143.1, read as the reverse complement.
GGTCGTGATTGCGTGTTATGAAAACTAGGTCAGGGTTGTGTGTAGTGCAATCTCCCTTTGGTGTTGCGTATAACATAATTCAAAACTTATTTCATTTATACATTAAACAAAATCTATACTTAATTTTGCGTAGAATAATTTCTACAAAACGAACTTGAAATTGTGTGTAACACGAGCCAAGAATAGTGTTGCGTATACTGCAAGCTAATACGGTGTCGCATATAGCACAAGCTAATTTTGGTGTAGCGTACAACACAAGACATCAATGAAATTAAAATAATATTCTTTATAAAATCTCGGGGTGTTACAATTGTTTTATAAACAAAATTAAAACCTATTAATAATATGATCAACAAATGATCATTGTAAATTCAACCGCCTAAAATGAGGATACTAAGAGAGAAAAAAATTATTCGTACTATATAATAGTTTCATATTCATTAAATATTCTTATAATTATATTAAATTATAATTTAAAACTTTAATAAAACCTAAAATAAATATCATTATGCCTCTGGAATAATTATATTTCAACTAAATAATTTCATAATCATCTATTAATTATGGTTTGTTTATGTTTGGGTCGGTCAAACCACCTACTTGAAAAACGCTATAAAATAATATAATGTATGACTATAATAACTTAATTAATAGTAATATATGATATAAATAAGTAAATAAAAATTTAATTTTTGGTTTTGTAATGGTAACATGAATGGTAAACTCATTAATTTAGGTACCAATGTCCGCTCATTAAAAAACACTAAAACATATTCATCGCTGATTTCATCTTTAAGGATCATAACCAAAAATCCCATAGAATGAAATTATAACATTTAAAATAATTATAAAGAATAAATTACATTAAATTGTATGATTTTGGAATGATGGAATTTGGTAGAATAATTAAGAACAACACCGCTATTATGAAACTAGTTCAAAATGATCAAAATTACTCACACTCGATATTGAAAAAATATAATAACTAATATAAATGTAGAGAATAATTATAAATGAAGTTTATAAAGGGTTATAGATATGAATAGAGTTATAAAATAATTTATTGAGAAATTTATTTTTTTAACAAGAGATTTGGTGAAATTTATGGAATTAAAATAAGGGGGTATTTATCTCATATTTAATTTCTTGAGACATGATTATTATTGTGCGTCATGATATATTTAATATGGTCTTATTAATTACCAATTAACTTATTTTTCCCATATTCATATAATTAATGGGGTTTAAAGATCCATACCTTTTTCTTTATTAAGATGTATTTCAATTCAAAATATTCTGAAGTTGTAAGGGTTTTTGTTAACTCAACTCCCATTTTTGAGTTAAAATTATTATTCTTAAACTTTTTTATTACAAGATTTTTTATTACACACCAAGAATTTATTTCATGGTACCTTATTTTCATCTTTTGTCGAAAATTATTTTTTGATTCAAAGCGTTGATCTTTATGAACTTGTTTCTTAGAAAGGTGTATCATTATTGAGAATAAATTTCATCCTATTTAACAATGTTTTCCCATAATTATCCATATTTTCATTTTCATCCTATGTTATCCATTACAAATGGAAACCCAATTATGCGTTATATCGTGTGAACTTCATAATTCCCTTTTCATCTTTTCAAAAATAAGTTTTATTATCCCTTTTTACAATGTGGTTTTCAATAAAAATATTTTAAAATTTTTTCCTTCCATGATTGTTTGTGTTATTTTACACTCCACGTTTACTTGAAGTAACCTTTATATTTTTTCAAGGCTCTATTATTGATGTTTCTTTCTAAAGGTAAATGTTTTCAAAAATAATTACATATCCTTTTCAAAACAATATCTTTTGAATGCGACTCATAACTTCTTATTTTAGGACAATGTTAAAAAAATTAAAATTAATTTTATGGTTTCACTTCCATTTCCCTATTTATCTCAAAAATATTTATTTCCTTGTAAATCTCCTTTCATGAATTACCCTTAAAATTCTCTTATAATATTTTGGGTGATTAAGCTCGTGTAAATCCATTACATCATTTTTCTTTAATAGTCATTGAATTTTTATGGTTTTTATTCCAATTTATTTCCTCTTTAAACATTTTACATTTCCTACCATTGATTGAATTGTGTTCACATGGATTTTATTAATTTATTGATTGAGTAAATCATTAACTAACCCATATACCCTTTATTTATATTTTTAAATACCATATACTTCATTCAATGGTATCTACTAAGAATTTTATTTAGTATCATTGGATATCTATTTATATTCCATTGGTTTATCATGTTTATTTATGGTATTATAAATGTTTTCATTACATAATTCCATTTTGAAAGGATTTGAAACACATTTTATTTCCATGTGTTCTTTTTGATATGATGAATGATCAATTTCAAGTGGTACACATATGTATGGATGATGATTTGTAAGGTCCTATATCACCCTCCAATTCATTGGTTAAGTTTGATATCTCATGATATGGTAAGGCATGGATAACAAGTTTGTTCACATAGGCATGGGAATTATGAGTTTTCTCCAAATTTTAATGTGTGAACATAATGAGTTTTTTCAAAAATTCATGGGAATAATGAGTTTTCTAATTATGATTCTTATACTTATGATTTGGATACCTTTCTAAGTTTCCTTCTTTCAGGCTATGTTTCATTCCATGTTGATGCCTCTTTTTTAAGATATTCCACACTTTAATATTATGTTCCCATGATTAGGGATTATTGTTTTATATATCTAAGATGAATTATTATTAGTGTTAATCTTGATATGTGGTAATCACATGATATGTTTTCTATTATTATATTCTTTATGCCATGATCTTTTATATTTGTTTTTTTTGTATAAGTTTCTAATATATCCTAATTATACCTGTATTGTGACTTCTCGGGCCCGATCTACTGATAAGTGACCAGACCTGGTGGCCACATGCCCTCAAAAATTCCTCCCTATATGGTATAGGATTTCAAATGGTAGTGAGGGTATGTAATGGTGTGATGGAGAGACTATTACCTCTTTTATTAAAGAAGTAGTACAACAGTATAATAAATAAATAAATATAAAAAACATAATAAATGTGGAACAATGAAAGGAAAATCATCAAAATGAAGTAATAATTAGTAGGATATCATCATAAACAACAATATATCCATATCCAATAATATATAAAAAATGGTTCTATGTCATGATGCTATACAAAATGGGGGATACAAGGGGAACAGAGCAATAGACATTTACAAAACATGACATACAAAAATGAACAAAAGACCAAAATCTATCTCCAATAGCATCATGAGAATCATATTAGTCATATTCTCTTGTAATCCATCCTAGTATAAAAAATCATGTGCCCATAGCTGGAAACTTCCCTTTTCTCCTACCTACATCTATGCAATCTGTCTAGGTACCAATCGGTATCCCAAATGGGGTGTGAGTAAAACTTAGTGGGACACCACCAATGGCATCTAATATTATCCATCCAATGAATATAATATGAATAACATGTAAGTAAAATAATAATATAAGTAGTAATATAAAAAAATCAAGTCGTTTAAGGTTTTTAAGGGGACACCCATCCAAATATACTTGATTAATCCTGAGTCAGAATACCCCTAAATATGTGAAAATTACAATATATATATATATATATATTTATATATATTTATATATAAAGAATCTTGGGACCCATGGCATGTAGCCATTTTTTCCAGGAAAAATAAATATTTAATGAAAATATGATCTTCTATAGCTTGTATGAATTTATTAGTTGAGTATATGTATAATGGGGTATACCCATGGCATATCACCCTAAGGTGTTCTACCTGAGCCATAGGAACATGTCCAAGGTGATCTCAGTGCTAACTATTAATAGCCCATATAATATGAATTTACATAGTTTCCCTAACATCATGACCACACCCAATTCAAGGATTTAGATCGTAATGCACAATTTCGCTTTCAAGGAGAAGAAACATCATTTCTAATAATATAAAACAAGGATGTAAAATTTCATGGCTAACCTCCTTTATAAATCCAAGGGTCATGATGGACAATATTTGAAACTAAGGAGATGAAACATCATGACCAATCATATTCTTAAAGTGTTGGTAATGTTATGTCCCACCCCTTGATACTTTATTAACAATAAGTAATAATAATAAATAGGAATTAGATAATTCTATATATAATTAAATCAATTCAATAAGCATTTCATTTGTAAGTAATAATCCTAACTCGCCTTATAATGTGGTTCAATTCTACATCTAAGTGAAAGGGGCCAATAAAAGTGCCATGTCATTTCATCTAATTCAAATTAAACATCTCATTTATGATGAACAATTAAAAATTCCTCAAAAGGTGGTTTAAATACTTATTAAGGAAGGTGGTTTATAGAAATTTTAAACAACAAAACCTATGGGGAGTCTTGTGTCGATGTAGAAAACCTATGATGATGGAGATATGTCTCAAGGGATAACTAATATTAGTCATTATCAATTTATTTAATTAATTCTATATTTAAGGAGTGATTCTCAGAAGGTATGGTGCACGTTATAGTGGCACATAATATATTCATCATAAAATTTAGGGAAAATAATTAAACTACCTAGCTTAGATGGGTAGTAGAATACACATCTAGTATCAAACTCTAATCTAGGCTATAATGAGAGAAATTGGATAGATATAAAAATACCCTAAAATAGGGCATATTACCTCGCATGGAAATGGAATTACAAATAGAGTGAGAAAAGAATAAAGGATGTAAGAGGATTGAAGAACTTACCATTGGCTATCCAATATGATGAACGAATGTCAAATCGGATTTCATGTCAGGGAGGAGGCTCAAAGTTTAGGTGGAGAGGGAGGATATATTCAGACGTTGGGGTGGATTTTGTACGATTTGGAAAAGAAAATAGATGAATAAGGGTTAAAGTAATGGAGGAAAAAACATCATTTCATGATCTTTTAAGGGGTACATGGTGTGGCCACATGGTTTTACAAACCGTACCATAGAAATGGTCTAGGGTGTTACCCCCATACATGGTTAGGAACATAGTTTGAAAAACTTTGTGTAGTTCATGTGTGTGTGATGTCTAAATGGAATACCCCCTTGAACAGTTTATGAAAAATTTGAAAAACTATGTGTACACCATGAGAATAACCTCTCAGACCTACCTACACCATTTCTTAAAATTGTGTGGCCTCACTCACAGGGTTAAACTATCTGTGATCCTCCACTTTAGGTCTCATGGTTGAGCCACACAATTAGCACTAACGATGCACCAAGAATGTTCCTCAATATATTTCTCCAAAAAATAGATCTCTAGGATCCAAACAAGCCTTAGATTATTTTGAACCATATCTTCTCCTTAAGGAATTCATTTATAAATTAAATAGGATATTTAGATAGAATTTAAAAATGTTTTTTACCTATATGAAAAGTTGGGATATTATAACCTCCCATCCTTAAAACAACTTATACCTAAGTTTCCTTAAGGATGGTTGATCAATGATACATATAGTATACTCCTCAAAATAAGAATTTACATCCAACTCAGACTCATCTGGTTTAAGGAAATGAGATGGGTATGAATAATAATGATATAACTAAGAAATGTAGGAAACACATGCACAAACCTTTATCTCTGAGGTATTTTTATCTAATAATCCTCTAGTTTGACCCTCTTTTAAACCTCAAATGGTCTGATGAATCGAGGTAATGGATTAAAATGACTTTGAATCCTTCGATTCCCTAATCTTGGGGAAACATGTAAGAAGACCAATATCCCACCTCAAACTATAGATGTTATAGATATTGATAGGCATAAGACATTTACCTAGACTAAGTTATAGCCATATGTTTCTTGATAAGTTATACCAGCTCTGAAGTCTCCTAAATAGGATAAGGTCCCTGTAGTGTTTCATCTCCGACCTCTAACTAGCATAGGGGTGAATAGCATATCCTACTTCATTTATATAATCTCCTGGAATCTATTATTATAAGTGAAATTAGAAAGAGGTATATGTTTCTACTAAGAACCTCCAAAATCAAGGATGAATTCTTGGAGCATGTCCACTAAAATCTACATCATATGCTTGGATAGACCATAAGTTTGATGGTGATAGGCTATCCTCAAAAGTGCCTATGAACCAAAGGCCTTATGAAACCCCTACCAGAACCGTGAAAAAAAACTAGGGTCCCTATTTTATACAATAGTATATGTGACTCCATGAAGGAATTTGATCTCCCTGACATACAGCCTCCCTAGATATTCCAATGAAAATGTCTCCCTGATAGGCAAGAAGAGAGTGGCCTTTTTCAATCTTTCAAAAATTACCCACATAGTTTCACTGTATTAAGGTAATTTTGGTAAGACAATAATTGTATCCATAGTGATGTCTTCCTAATTACACTAAGGAGTGGGTAATGGATGTAAATTTACCAATGGTCATTGGTTTCCCAACTTCACCTGTTGATAGGTGGAACATTGAGTAACAAAACTAACTATCTCCCATTTCATACCTAGCCTCTAGTACTGGAAGCATAAATCACAATACATCTTGGTAAGGCTACGATACAATTCCTAAGAAGATGCCATATAATCCCATATCAATTCCTTTCATGCATCAGCAGGAACCCAGAAACATCCATGAATGTAAAATATCTCATCCAATTAATGAACTAACTAGGTTGTGGGTCCTCACTTAAAACTCCCTCCCTTAGGACTAATCCCTTAGAATCTATAATATACCTTAGCTTCACTCTAACTAGAAGTGAAGAGGTCACTAATAATAATGTGATTAAAGGACCATAATTTTATTACACCTCCAAATGCATTTCAAAAGACAAATACATCAACCACCACTCACTACTATCCTCTTGAACTTCTTGTGTTTGAGTTTTACTGCTCAAAGTTTCAACCATGGCATTTCCCTTCCCAGGTGTATAAGAAAGTTTCAAATCGAATTACTATAGATATTTAACCCATATTTGTTGTATAAGGTTCAATTCATGTAGAGTGAAGATTTATATGAGGATTTTATGGCCATTTTATAAAAAATAAATACTCTCCTAATTGATAATGCATCCAATAATGCCAGGTATAAACCACAACTAGTAGCTCAAGATGATGTGTCAGGTAATTCCACTTATGAGTCCTCAACTGTTGAGGCATGCATGCCACGACTTGATTTTCTTGCATCAAAACCTCTCCCAACATGAGGTGTGATGAATTATAATATACTATATAACCTATGTCAAGCTTAGGTAAAGTTAGTATCGGTGCTATGGTAATTCTTCCTTTCAACTCATGAAAGGATTTTCCACAAGCTTTAGACCATGATAATTTAACACCCTAATTTTTCAATCATGTAAGTGGCTCTAAAAGGTGTGAAAAATCTTGAATAAAACACTTGTAATACCCAGCCATTCGCAATAAACTTTGAATATAAAATTTATTCTTGATATGATCCCATGAAACTAGGTATATCTCTATATCTAGGTCTATAGATACCCCAAATTCTAAAATTTTGTGACCCAGGAATTGAAATTTATCAATCCATAGATGGAATTTCATGAGCTTGGAATATAACATATACTCTCTCTATGTGCTTAGAATGATATCAAGATGTTTTTCATGATTGTTTCGAGTCTGTGTAACACACTAAAATTTTATAAAATGAACCATTTTCTCAATATCATAAAATACACACAGCACCAAGCTTAAACAAACCATGAAATGATATTATTTTAAATATGACCATTATAGTCTAACTATTTAATTGGTAGGTATGAATAGTATTAAATACTTCATAAAATATTTATATCTAAAAATTTCATATTAAATATAAATTTATTGATAAATTATTAGTAAATAATGAATCAATTTTAATTAAATTCATTTTCTTAATTAAAAATATGTTTTCTTAAAAAATGAATTTTATTGATTTTTTGTGAGAAAATATTATAATTAATATTTAGAAAATTTATAAAATGTATTTAATAAAATGAAATTAATTTTTTAAATAATCATATCAAAATTAACTTTGGGAAAAAAATTTGGATTTTTCCAAAAATATTGATTTTTAAGTGAATAGTGAAAATATCGATTTTTGTAAAACTGTCATTTCTTTCCAATAAATTAAATGATTTAGTAAAATTATGATTTGAATTTTATTTAATGAAACATAATTATTATTTATTCATATATAATCTAATTAATTATATTTTAATCATATTTATAATATATTTTATTATAAGTTTATTTTTAGGTTTCAAAATAGGTCTTTTCTAAAAACTGTTTTGAAGTGCATAATGTTTCTCCATTTTAAATAATTAAAAAACCCTAATTATTAATTATTTAAATTAAATGTACATATTATATATCAATAATTATTAATTTAAATTAATATAATAATTATTACTAGTCATAGAGATAATATTAAATTATCTTATGTTTGAAAAATACATTTCTTGAAAAAACCTCTTTTTCGTCATGTCTGTGAGTTTTATTTTTAAATTAAATTATTCCAATTATGAGAATTAATTTTTTTAAAATATATTAAATATTTTTAATAAAAATAATTTATGTTATATAATAATTTCAAATTAATTTGTTTCATAATTAATAGTGAAAACACTAAAAAAACTTTTACCGTAATAAGGTGAAAACGGGTTTACTATGGGTTAAACTACAAATATAAGGGATAAAATGATATAAAACGTGTATAAAATATATTTTATGGACAAATATAAATATTATGATGTATAAGGATCAATAATAATCTATTTTGGATCCTTTTTTCATGTTAATAGTGTGGGTATACCTTTTTTTATTTAAAAATTACAAGTGTGCCAGTCACCTCACTTATAAAAGGTCACCCCCTATCTTCTCCTCTTCACACCATCAAGGACATTTTTATCATCCAATAACTAATAAAATATATTCTTTAATTCCATACCCAATACCTATATCTCCTAAGTTTATCATAAATCCATCCTAAGAAGGATGTTGGTGCTAGCCTAAGGAGATTGTTTAGAGAAGAGGCATCGTGCTTAACCGAGCATTTTTATTCTATTTATTATTCCACCTCATTAAAATATTATTCAATTATTATGATATAATAACACAATTATCTCTCATATATAGATATTTTATTATTTTAGTGTAATAATATAAATCCATCTCCTCTTACATCAAATGGGAAACGAAATCATCATTCGTTTGCATGGCGGAGTACCACCTCACGAACCAATATAATTCATTTTCCATCACCATCACTCATGAATGACTATGTTGATGTATTAATGGAATATATACTATATTTTTAATAAAACTATACATATGGATTTATTATATCACATATAACTTCTTACTTTACATTCCATTGGGGATACGATAATGTTGCTCGTGTTTAGGGCGAACTACCACCTCACGAAGCGATGTGATTTGTTTTTCAATAAAACTTTACATGGGAGGTAATAAGGATAATTTTCATGAAAATATGTGATATATATGACTTAATTATTATATTCCTGACATTTTTATCATTTTTAAAATATAATATATCATTTTATTTCTTACCTTTCCACTCACTGAAAAATGATAACTTCATTTCCGCGTATTTGTGGACCACCACCTCCATGGAGCAATGTGATTATTTTTTCATCACCACATCACATGGATGATTTATATAATTATACTTAAAGAAAAAAATTATTTATTATATTAGGATCATTATTTAAAGATAAAATAATACATAAATTCTTTCCATAAATATTATTGAAAAATGAAATTGTTATGCATGTGTACGTACAACCTACCGTCTCAATGATTTTAACATAGTTAATTTTTCATAAATATATTTAATGATTGGTTTTAAAAGTATAATTTATGAATAAATATTATAAATATTTAATTATTATTATTCTGGATATGTTTAAACAATGACCTCTTTGACCATGGTCAACACACCAACACCATTTTGAAATAGTGAACTGAACATCCTTAAAACGCTTAATATGGACTTAACTGATTAAGTATTTAAATATTATATTAAAAGTAAATAACAAAATTTATTTAAGTATAAGGTATTATAAATATAAAATTTTCTTAAGAAATCAAATAATTGATAAAATTTTATTATACAATAGTTAAAGGACATACATGGAAATTCTGGACTCGAGGTAAGGGACTTCGTCTCAATTTTCATTCACTAAGGCATATTTTAATGTTATGCACCTAATTTATTTTATATATTTTATAGAATGACCATTTTAAATTTAATATCATGAATCCTTAATACATCATTATATTTTAATTTTCAATTTGAAATATTTTATCCAATGGTATTTGACTTGAAAGTTACCAAGTCTTAAAGAATTTCATAACTCAATTTCCTTTAATTGGGTTTTTACTCTTATTCATTTATTCTATTATGACATGATTTTGTATAATTTTATCTCTAAATTGTTTTATTCTATATTTCCACATTTTTTGGTGGATTTACATCTGTTATACAAAATCACCCCATTGATTAACTCTAAATTCAATGATATGATGTTTGTAAGGGTTATTCGTCTCAAATTCCCTTTCCATGGGATATATTTTTATGATATGAACCTATATTCTTTTATGAGGTGTTTATACTGACCCTTTGACATGTTATTTCATGAATATAATTATTTTAATGATATTTAAAGAATCATTTCAAGTTATTATTTCATATGGATTATGATTGAAAAGTTACCAAAGTGGAAAAGGCTTTGTGTTATAATATCCTTTATTGGTGGGATTGTTTATGTTCATGGTTCCTTACTAGGAAATAATATGATATTATTTTATTGAAACACATATCTTGTATTATCCTCAAGTTATAAGTTTTCTGGTACTAGGGTGTATCATCCCAAAATAATAAATGGTTAAATGGATAAATGATATGACTCATGTCAACAACGTGCGGTTTTTTCAGGAGCCTAGCTGAATAGAACTCCACAATTAAACGTGCTTGTCCTAGAGTAGTGGTCAAGATGGGTGACCTCCTAGAATGTTTCCTAGGGTGTGTGTTAGTGAGAAAACAACACACTGGTAAGAACATGTGTTATCCTATGGGGACATTCATTTTTCTAATGATCTGTTCGGGCACATGGGTGGGCCCTGAGGAGGGGAACACATGTCTACGGGGAAACTAGTAGTACTAGGAAGAACAAGACTTGATGGAAAAGTTAAGGCATGGTGTTTATACTATTAGAAAGGCTCAGTTTTTACATTGGTATCAGATAAATAACTCAGCTATAAGTGTGGTGGAACTGCTTGGGTTGAGATGTATGGTCCACAATGAGGTAGTTGTGCTCTAAAGGGGGGTGAATGTAGAACCTAAAAATGATAAAGGGTTACATGAATAAATGATATGAATCATTTCAATAAGGCGAACCTTATTTTTCATGATCCTAGCTAAATATAACTCCATAGTTAAGTGTGCTTGTACAGGAGTACTAATCAGGATGGGTGACCTCATGGGAAGTTTCACACAATGTGTGTGAGTGAGGAAAAAACATACTAGGAAGAACATGTGTTTGACTGTGAGGATAGTCATTTTCCTGATGATCTGTTCATCCTCATGGGTGGGTCCCAAGTAGGGGACCACATGTCTACGGGGCAATTAGTGGTGCTTGGCTTTTCAGGACCCAATGACCATGTTAAGGTGAGGTTTTGTGTTATCAAAAAGACATAGTTGTTACAGTTTCCCTATACCAAGAAACTCTTGATCATCAAGATCAAAAAAACTCATTATCTCAAAACCCTGTGATACCTCTATCACAAAGATCAGACACAATGATTAAAAAAGTATAAAACATAAGGCATTTACAAAAATCCTCACAAAAAGATTCCTGAAGTAAAAACTCTAAAAGGATTATAATGAATCTTTATCTCATAAAAATATGTTAGAAAATATTCATAGTAACTTTAGATATCTTGGGATATAATTTTCCACCACCTCGAGTACATATTCAATTAATATACATTTCTCCAACGCCTATATTCCGCATTCTTCAGAATTGGTTACAACAACATCAAACACTCTTCTTCACCTGAAAATTTCATTGATTATATATATTTTCTGGCCATAATCTACACTATTATAGTGTATTTAAATTCCATCCGGTAAAATAATAAGTTCATCTAGTGGAATGTATAAGGTTCATTTGGTATGTCTTTATAAAGGTACCTCTAGAAAGCATATCTGCCTCCATCCATTGAAGTTTGTTTGGTAAATTTTTTATAACTTCATATAGTGAAACTTTGTTATAATCCATCTTATGGAATTTTTAAAACATGTGTCTAATGAACCTCGAAATCATCCATCTGATGCATAGAATACATGTACATTCGATTGGGAATATCTGTTCGATGAACAATTGTTTCTAAGTCCGGTAAAATAGTTTTCTAACCAAATATACTTAGTATCTTGGGAATTATAATGTTAATAAAATAAGAACAATTAAATAAGTGGATTTTTATTTTCAAAAACAAGGTTAGAAAGTGTAGAAATAAACTCTTTTGACTTAATAATCTCCCCCATTTTGAAAATAAAAAAACCCAAATTTTAAGACTAATGTTTGAAAACTTAAAATACTTACTCCCCATATATTATATAACCTTAACATTTTTTCTTTTTCATGAAATATTATAATGCTCTTTATATATCCCAATTCTTCTAAAGGTTTTATTTCTATGTTCTCTTCAAAGGTTTAGAAAGTTTATATTTCTTCATTTCTCCCTCTTTTTTATTTTCTAAAAGTTATAGGGAGGTAGAAATAAGATATTTTGACTCAACATTGGATTTCCTCTAAACTTTCATTTTAAAATTTTAATAATATACTTTTTATAAGATGTTAAAAAATCATTTTTAACTTTTTACATTGTTTTTTATTATAACTAACATCAAAATGTTTCTCACACATAAATTTATCATGCCATGAGTAATTTTTTCATTTTTCCTCCTAAAGATCCATTTTAACTATTTATTATCAACATTTTCCCTCCCATAAAGTTATTTATTATTCTATTATAGATTATAAATCAGTTTGATCCATGACTAAGTTGAGGTTTCCCTGTGATGTCCCGGCCCTAGGTGCTACTCAAAGGTGCCCTAAGGCCAGTGGGTCCACATGGACTCAAGTGCACCTCCATGTCTTCCAAAGGATTCCATATAGCAACAAGGGCCTATGGTGTGTCTATGGGGAGAATATACCCTCATTTTAGAGTGGATCCCAACAAATAACAATTATAACAAATAAATAGTGAAAGCATATAAAAACAAATGGCATAGCATAAACAGACACTATAACAACTGGACCAGTAACCCACTATAGTAGAAGCAATGTAGAAATGAATAACAACTCAAGAAATAGATAATAATACTAAAATCTAGAAACTAAATCATATACAAAAGATTTTGATAATTTATTTCATGTCTCTACAAAACTGGAAAACAAGTATACATGGAAGGAAGAAATATATAATATAAAAAAGAATAAAAAAGAAGCCAAAAACTATCCAGTATCCTGAGAACTTGACCAATAATCTACTACCAAGATCCATACTAATGTAAGAAATCAAGATCAGGTGTCCAAAGTAGGATGCTTCCCTTTATCAACACTTGCATACATATAATCTTCATGGGTACCATCATAGGCTCAGATAGGGTGTGAGATAAATCTTAGTAGGCCAACAAAAATGGTATCTATATAGTCTAGTCGATGTAATATAAACTGAAACATTGTGTAGGTATATATGAAAGTAAATACAGTACATTAATTTAAAAACATTGATACCTGCTTCAGCCTCAGCTGATAATGTCTCCAAACATGATATCATTTAATTAATTAATTTGAGTTTATTTTATAATAAGTGAGGTAAGAGGATCTAAGGTATGACCAAGGAATACTATAATATATATAATAATAATATATGATCCAAGGTAATAACCAAGGAATCCTTGATGATGATGATAATTAAATAGGGCCCAAGGTAATAACCAAGGCATCCTTGACCTCAGGGGTTGAGCCAACTCAGTAATAACATGCAGCCTTGCTATAAGGGATCTGGGTGTAATCTAAGGGTCATCACCCAAGGCATTCCACTGTAAAAATTTATAACCAAGTCTAAGGATCTCAACCAAGGAAAAATGGTCTAATCATGAATGGGCACAATGGAGTGTATCCATGGAACCATGTGTCTGAAGACATAACTTTGGATCTAGGGAGTGTTTCTAAAGAATATTAATATATGTAAGGTAGAAAAGGGATCCTAAAAAGTCATTACACGTATCCACTAGCATACAAGGACCATGTTCTAAGGTGGGTATCTTCCTTGGAAACTGGATCCTTGAATCGGAATGGAATCCTTCGAGTTCTCAACATATTCCCTTGAGAATCCATGGTTCGTTCAAGTCTGACCATTCCTATAAAAAATAAAAAAGTTCACATGAAATAGGAACCTTATACTTGTTTCATTATATAATTTAGTCAATGTAATATTCATGCCTATTAGGTTCATTCCATTACCTTCCATACTAAGTGTCAAGGATAATAAGTTCATGCAACCATTTAATACTTTAATTACTTAATCATTAATTAGGTTTACTCTGGTGTCTTCCATTAATCATGGAAAAGTGTGCTATGGACATGAAACCAATTCATTCAATTACATTAAATTAGGCTAAGTGATACATATATTATAATTTTTATTTACACTTGAGATTCATTTATTATATATTGAAACTCTTACCTTAGATGGGTGAAGTGGAAACTACACATGCTAGCCATTAACAATGAATGATTTATTTAATTAAAGAGGGATTTCCATTAGCAGGGTCAAGACACACACCCAAACAGTTTCATAGGTAAACCCACATGGGTTAATAAAAAATAATTCATAAAATACCCTAATTAGGGTGAAAATAATTGAGGTATCACCCTCCAATGGTGTGATAATCATGTGTAGAAAGGGATCTGGGTTATGATCATGATGATTATAAGAATGGCGTATGAATTAAATAGGAAATTCTTGATGAAATCGGCATTCTCACAATGAGGATAGTTTATAAAAAGGAAATACTTGGGGGATGAGTCATAGAGAACCTACATTGATCCTATAGTACTCTCCTCATCCAGTATCAGCCTTTAGTTTGGCCTAGATCAGAATAAAACCAAATAATGGATCAACACCATGAAAATAGGGTATATGATCTTGAATCTAAATAGAATTGTCGATATAAAGAAGAGAAAAAAACTGAGCCCAAGGATTTTAACTCTTACCTGGATGAATCTAATTAGAACAATGGGGATTTGATCAGACACCAGATGAAAGAACGGGATCAAAAACTATCTAAAGGGTCTTGAGATATTCTTATGGGAGGAAAATGATAGATTCAGCTGCTTGAATGATAAAATGATAAATAAGGGTAAGATATTAGAACATTAAGGTAATTTTCATCATTTGACCAATAAAAATAGGGGTGCAAGGTTTTACCACATGGTTTTCCAAACTGTGCGTCAACCATGTGCAAGGCACTGGCTCAATAGGGGACCATACATGGTTTCATGTGCATGGTTTGACAAATGGTATGCAAACCATGATTCACCATATGATAAATTTTGTTGATATACTCGGATGGACATGTGTCCCTACATGAACAATTAGGGAAATTTGTGCACCCTACTTGGGACCTCTATCCAACCCTTGCATGGTTAGGGAAACCGTTTAGACTGGCTTCCACAGTTTCTACTAACTGTGTGGCCAATTATTTTCTCCCACCATCTGGGGTTCTGGTCTCCAAACAAGACCCTAACACCCCCATAACCTCCAAAAACTCATTATGCATGCAAAAAAGGTCCAAAATAAATAATTAGAACAAAATTTAAAAGGATCCATACATTGTATAATGTGACGTCCCGGTTCTGGAAGCCACCCAGAGGTGCCCTGTACCCGGTTGGTCACATGGCCTCAAGCGCATTTCCCCAAACGCTAGAAGTTGTTGACTATTAGTGAGGGCCTTGGGTGTGATAGTGGGGAAACTATGCCCTCATTAACAGAGTAACATAGTGGAAAAAAACGGATAACAAATAGTGTAAGCATTAATAATAACATACAACAGTAAACAGTGAAAGACTAAAAGAAGAACAACAGGAGCACATATATAAATGATGTATGATATATATATATATATATGTCAAGGAAAGCATCCAAACAAACCACAATGCTAGAATAAAATTGTACTATACCAAAGTACAAAATAAAATATATAAACAATTCCTCAGCATCGTAAGCCTCATCTTGGTCCCATACTCCCCATCTCCTCAGCAATCAAGTGCCTGAAGTAGAAGGGCGCTTACCCTTATCTATACCTGCAGTAATATAATTTGTTTGGGACCAAAAGAATGACCCAAACAGGGTGTGAGACTAAATCCTAGTAGGCAACCACCCAAAGATCTATTCCTAACAGTCAGTGAATATATATGGAAGGAAAGATAAAGAGGTAGTAAACACATAAGTACTCAAAAGCAAACAATCCTACAGTTCAATTTCATTCAATTTACATTTAACAGGCAAGAAGATAATCAAATAAGGTAACCCTATGGGAAGTACACACAGCATGTCTCCTCTGGTTCAACCAAACTAGCACAAGCAACCCTCTGGGAAGCACACACAGTCTCACCCCTCTGGTTCAGCTAAAGTATAGACTCTCTGAGGAAGCACTCACCGTCAATTCCCCCTATAGTTTTGTATCGATACTAAAGGCACTCTTGGGAAGCACTTAACATCTCATTCCCCATGTTTCCTGCATCAAGGAACTACAAAATCTCTGAGGAATAACTCAACATTAATTCCCCCTATGGTCTCACGTAGTAATATTATAAAAGACACTCTGGAGAATCCCTTACATCCATTCTCCCTATGGTCTACTACACCAGGTTCTCACGACTCTGTGTATTTCAAACGAGCATAGAAAAATGTAGCAGCCAAAGTAAACCTTAAAAACTAGTTGGCTAATCAGTCTATATCATATCAACATCTCAGAAAAAGATAATCACTCCATCCTACAATACTAGTCATGGGAAGAAAACAGTATCCTATCAGGCAAAGCTAGACCAAGACGGTCTTGAAAAAACATGCATGGGTAACCACTTCCAAAGTATAGAAATTTACCCTATTTATATTCAATTAACCTCTATTCAAGCATAGAATCATAATAGGAAAATAAAAAGGGTAAAATGGTAAAAATGCAATACCCCGTTCAAGGGTATTGGGAAATTTTGCATATATAACTCAAATAATTTCTACATAAAGGCACAAACCACCTACCTCGGTGTTGGGAGATTGTTATACATGAACCTCAAGCCTTGAATCTCCCAAGAACACTGTACATCTACAAAAACGTCTAAAAATGTTCAACTGGAGATAACTCTTTAAAGAGGAAGAATCAGAAAACAAAGCTCTAGAAAAGGAAGAGCTTATCAAGGCGATCCCAACGCAGTCGACGGTGGTCGAATTAGAGATTGGATGCTCGATTGGGGACTCGGAGAAGGATCGCAGCTGTACGAACACTCTCAAACAAACTAGGTCAAGAAGTAGACGGTTATGTCCATCAGACGCGAACCCAGTACATTTAATGAAAAAAAATAAAGTACATGGCGTTTACTTTCCCTTACCATCCCCAATTTAGGCAGCCTCCAGGTTACCACACATGGCCATGTGCAAGGCCGTTACACGGCCAGCACATAGCAACTCACGGTAACCGAGTACACGGTGTGTACTCATAAATTACACGACATTTACTTCAAAAATTTCTAGAATCTCCTCTTTTTCTCAAAAACTCCAGAAAAAGGAAAAAATACTTGAAAATAAGATTCGGGTTCTTACAAACTTCCCCCCTTAAAGAAATTCATCCCTGAATTTCCCTAGTAAGGCGGCATAGAAGAAGAAACTCCAAACAGCTCCGGCCATTGTGATCGTACATCGGCCTCCCTCTCCCAAGTCTCATCCTATACTCGCATGTGCTTCCATAGCACCCGTACCAAAGGAACAGACCAGCCACATAGAACCTTTGTACTTCGATCAACAATCCAAATAGGATGCTCCTCAAAAGATGTATCCACCTCCAACTTGACTTCCTCAGGTTGGGAAGCATGAGACAGGTCTGAGAAGTAACATCGAAGCTGAGAAATGTGGAAAACATTGTGCATATCCCGGTACCTCTAGGGTAACTGCAACTGATAGGAAACTGGACCAACTCTCTCCAAAACCTCAAACAGCCTGATGTATATCGGAAAAAGCTTACCCTGTCTCCTAATCCTCTTATGTCCCAACCTCGGTGTGACACACAGGAAAACCTAATCCCCGACCTTGAACTCCAGAGGTCATCTCTGTTGATCAGCATAATAATTCTATCAAGACTGTGGAGTAGCCATCCTCTTCTAAATCAACTCTATCTGCTCGGTGGTCTCCTAGACAAGATGAGGTCCCAGTATAGCTGCCTCTCCTACCTCCAGCCAACATAAGGTTGATCGACAGGGCCTATCGTACAAAGCCTCATAATGTGCCATCAGAATAGTTACTTGAAAACTATTATTGTAGGAAAACTTCACAAGAGGTATGTGCTTCTCCCAAGAACCTCCAAAATCCAGAATACATGCTCGAAGAATGTGCTCAAGCACCTGGATTGTATGTTCAGACTAGTCATCTGTCTGGGGGTGGTACGTTGTACTCAAAATCACCTATGTACCTTAATCCTTCAGAATCCCCTACCAAACCTGAGAAGTAAAACATGCATCCCTGTCTAAAATAATGGATTGTGGAACTCCATGTAGACGTACAATCTATTGGATGTACAACCTTCCCAGCTCATCGACATTGAAGGTCTCCTTGATCAGCAATAAGTGAGAAACCTTCATGAGTCTGTCGATGACAACCCAAACTACATAATTCCCTTGAGGCAACCTCGGCAACCCTGTCACGAAATCCATCACGACGTCATTCCACTTATACTTAGGAATGGGTAACTAGTACAAAATCCATACTAGTCACTAATGCTCCGCCTTCACCTGCTAACAGGTGGAACACCTCATGACAAAACCAGCAACATATCTCTTCATACCTGGCCACCAATACTGATGGTGTAGATCACGATACATCTTGGTGATACCAGGATGAACTACCCAAACTGAGGAATAGAAGTCCCGCATCAGCTCCTCGCATATGTCTGTTGACACCCATACACACCCCTAGAAATGCAAGATCTCATCATCACCTATGGTCTATCTAGGAATAGGGTCCACTCCTAACATGCTCTCCCGTAGGACTAGGCCTTCAGAATCTGATAGCTTCCTCATTCGCACTCGATCAAGAAGAGTAGAGGTAACATCTCTAGAAGATCAAAATTTCTACCCCTATCTACCGTACACCTCTAAATGCATCTTAGAGAATAGAGCCATAAGTTTCCACTCACTATTGGCCTCCTAAACTGCATGTACCTGAGTCCTCCTTCTCAGTGCATTAGCCACCGGGTTGACTTTCCCCGGTGTATAGGCAAGCTCAAAGTCAATATAATGAAGGTACTCAACCCACCTTTTCTGTCTCAAATTTAGGTCGTGGTGAGTGCAGATATACTTGAGACTTTTATGGTGGGTGAAAACCAAAAAATTCTCTCCCAGGAGATAATGTCTCCAATAGCGTAAAGCGTGAAGAACAGCAGCCAACTCGAGATCATGTGTCGGGTAATTTCTCTCATGTGTCCTCAACTGATGATACTCATATGCAATGACTTCTTCTCCATGCATAAGCACAGCTCCTAACCCAATACCTGATGCATCATAGTAAACAGTATATATCTTGCTCAGATCTGGAAATACTAGTATCGGTGCTGAAGTCAACCTCCATTTCAGTTCCTGAAAGGATGACTCACAAGAATCTGACCACAAGAACTTTTTACCCTTCTTATTCAAGCCTGTTAGTGGCGCTGCTAAGCATGAGAAGTCATGTATGAAGCGTTTTTAGTATCCATCCATCCCTAGAAAATTTTCTACCTCAAATACGTTATTTGGATGCTCCCAGGAAAATATTACTCTCACTTTATATGGGTCTACTGATACTCCTATCTCTGAGATAACATGACCCAAGAAGTGAATCTGGTCCATCCAAAAGTGGAATTTTGAGAGCTTATCATATAACTAATGCTCTCTTAGTGTACTCAAAATGATCTCAAGATGGGTGGCATGGTTGTGTCGAGTGTAAGAGTGCACCAAGATATCGTCTACAAAGACAACCACGAAAGAATCTAGATATGTATGGAACACTCAGTTCATCAGTGCCATAAAGACTGCAGGTGCATTCGTGAGACCGAATAGCATAACTACGTACTTATATAGACCATACCATCTCTGAAAGGCTGTGAGAGGTATATCAGATGGTCTAACGTGCAACTGATGGTAACCGGACCTCACACTACAACAAAACCGGCTATTAGCGCTGGTTTTTTTTTTCATATAGCGGTGGTTTAAACCGCCACTGTATGGTTTGGCGGCGTATTATAGAAACCACCGCTAAAATGGGCGTCGAAAATCTATTAGCAGCGGTTTTTTCCATTTCTCGGCATTTTAAGGGAAGCGTCGTAGATTCCTCATTTCGCGGCGGTTTTCGTGACTTTAGCGGCGGTTTTATGGGTGCCAGATATTTTTTATTTGCGGCGGTTTTAACCGCTGTGATATTCAGGCGTTTGATGTGTCTCTATCGCGGCGGTGAAAACCACCGCTAAATATAAACCGATTACATTTCACGGAAGTTTTAACCACCACTAATGTTTTACCAGTAAAGCATTAACAGCGGTTATAACTTCCTTGAAATGCTGACCAGTAAAGCATTAGCGGCGGTTAAAACCACCGCGATATTCTGACCAGAAAAAAAAAATTACAGTTTTGCTTCTACTGCCCCACTGCCCTGAAAAACAAATCAAACCAGAAAATGGAACGGGAGACATCATACAAACAAATAAAATGTTATTTCTAACTTGGTATCCCCAACATGATGAAATAGGAGATAAGAGGACCTGCATAGCTACTGGAAGCAAAGTAGATAAGAGGACCTTCGCAAATGAAACTAGTATTTTTGTAATTTGTTAACAAAGGAGTAGGATCCTGATCATCCATAGATAAACATATGAGGGTTCAAGAAAACCAATATGAATTAGATCAAGATAATAGACCAGATATTCATTTTTCAATCACCTTTAGTGTTTCTTCTTTTTGGATGCTCTATTTTGGGTGATAGAGGTTGCTTTCTATAGATATCATCTTACATATACTTAATCTTGTTTGATTATCTCTCATGTCACTATGATAATTTTATGATAGGTCTATAGAATTTTGGTTGGGATATGTTCATACCCTTTAGTGCCAACTGGGGTAGACCGATGACCTTTAGTTGGAACAGGGGTATGGTCCCGATCTGGTTGTCCATATAACATGGGATTTGGCCCATGACCCTCTTGAATGGGAGAAAAGATGTGTATCTTATATAAATATCCCCATATTGTGTTAATGAGTCACCAAAATTATGGTAGAATAGTTTTGTGTCTTCCCTTTAACCATTTTTAGAATATTCTAGGTGACTTCAGTGACCAAAACATGCATATTTTCTTATTCTATTGTTGGAGAATGAGTATGGGCCTGATCTTTTCCTCCATTTCATTTAGGTATATACTGATGTTAATCAGGTCAGTGGGAAAGGATATGGGAATTCCCTATATTTTTTACCAAAATATTCTTGGTGATTTCTTTGAATAATACCAGATTATACTGACAAGCTTAGTAAATGTGGGAAAATGTGTCCTCTTGCTCATAGTGTGCCACCATATTTAGTTAGTGGGATTCTTTGGAGGGTATAGATATAGGGCCATGTTCTTGGTTGATTTTTCACTACCCTCAGTGGGTTTTCCTAACTACCTGGGTTTGGGAGACTTAGGTCAGACTCCCGAGGTAAACACACACATCATATAGAGGTTTTATTGCTTTGTAGCATTGGTGATGGTGAATGCTAGAAGGAGGCCTTTAGAGGGTCCCTTATGCTATCTAGATGAGTCCATCAGTGACCTCTTGATCAACCTCCCTAGATAAGGGAGGAACATGTTATTTCCTTCCATTGATATGACCATGAAATGGTTTGAGATGGAAACTATTTACAATAAATTATGTTCCACTAGTCATTGTCGAGTAGACATCTAGTAGGGATTTTTGAGATGAATGGATTTTTTAGCTTCCTATGAAGATGTAAAGGTACCATTTAGGTGTGACTCTTAAACCAGTGAATTTGAGACCCAATGTTGAGGGTACAAGGTTGATAATAGAGCCCTAGTTTTAAATGGGGATCCAAATTGTGCAGTAGTCGAAGCATATGTGTTCTTAAATTAGTAAAATGTCATTTGGATCAAAGGGGGTTCTAGTTGAAAGTTCTAGAATACTTATGAGAAACATTTACAAGAAATCCTCATGAAATCAGCATATCAATAAATAAACACATGTATAATCAATTGTATTGGATCCATGTTTGTCCATATTTCATATTTTGAGAGAGAAAAAGGATCCTGATATGTGGGTGACACATGCATTTTGTTTAAGGTTCCATGTTAGGTTCACCATTTTTGTTTCCAACTACTTTTATTGGTGAGTATATTATTCGTATCACATGATTAGGCTAAACCACATTCCCATCATCCTCTTATGTTTGGTCTCTATACTGCTTACTAGGTTCCAATTTATATAACCAAAACAAAATAACAAAAGGATCACTCTTTAGTCATCCAAAATCTCAACTACCAATTCAAATGCATGCCTAAATGGAATGATGTATACCACACTCGAGAAATCAAGACATAAAATGAAACATCATAAATCAAAAAAATGCATAGAAGGAAACATGATAAATCAAGAAAATGTTAGGACATGAAAATTTTTGGTGGAAACTATGTGCCATACATGTTACATATACAAAACAACCGTTCTCATATTTGTTCAACACATCAACAATACTACTACTCATGGTCTGATGATGCAACGTCACCCTCTCCACCTCCATCTCCACTACCTGTTTCCACCTGTAAGAACATTATATTGAAAATTAAATATTGTTGCATATTTATAATTAAAATTAAAACCAATAAAAGTTTTCAAACTAAATGATTTTGATTTTTTGTGATTTACCTGCTCACCACTACTCGATGCACCACCACCGAGGGCATATCTACTCATCTGTTGATATATATTAGTCAACGCTTTCTGCATAGCGGATATCTGAGCCCCTTGGTCTTGAACTGTGTCTCGTAGAGAAGACATCTCCCTCTGAGCATCTTTAGGTATAAAATGACTATAACCAGAAGTAGATCTATTTGGAATCCCTGGTGGCCTTCCAAAGACCTCAGATGGTACGGGTCTCAAACTCATCCCACGCACTCTACCAGGATGCTCCTTCCCAAGGACTTTAGCAACCGGGTCATCCTGGGAGACTGATTAGGACTGCCCAGGATTGGCATCCCATATTTCTTTAATTTTTACCTATAAATCAAATATCAATATATATTAACACAGTAAAAACTGATAATAAGTTATTATAATAAAAAATTGACTTCATACCCCAACTTATTTGGCAGGCTCATTAACAAAACTTCCATCTGTTTTTTTTTGTGAACATCCAGCCACAGTTCAGTTCGGGATGCTTCATGCCCTAAACTCTGTGACTGCATTAAACAAAGATAAATCAACAATCAAATATGTTAAATAGATAATATTGTCTTATAAATATTTAAACTAATTAAAATATTACCAATGACATTCAGCTTCTAGAAAATATTTTTGAGCCCGTAGTGTGTGGGATGACTTGCTTTGCCCGGTTTGATGCATTCTGTCTTGAGAGATCCTAAAATAAATAAAATTCAATTTAACAGTAATGTATTCAATGTCATATCCTCTTCATATACATGTATAAATGTAAAACGATGATAATATAATAATATATATTTCAATACCATCTGCTTCTCATCACGATGTCTATCAACAAAAACTTTCCGCTATTCTTTCGATACCCCACTGGGTAGCTTCTCATACATTTGTTGCATGGTCAATGAAGTATCGTTGACATCACACCACAACCTCCATTTGAAATCTTTACATTTTTTACCAAGATTTTTCAATGTCCACTTCCATGTTATCACATCAGCAACGGTAAAGTGGAAGAACATCTGTACACAGAAATTCATTTTGAACATATTAGTAACATGACATTCAATTAAACCATAAAGTAATAAAATTACCTTTATCTAAGAATCAAAAACTTCATTTTTCTATTTTGGAGGCATATGCCTCCAATCATCATATGAAATAGGCAGGGAAATGGTCTCTACTTCCAGCTGACCTATAATCTGGCCAAGTAACCTCGTGGCGTCATCCATCGGGACCTCATAAGAATCAAATGGCACAACTATCTTCTCTCCATTCATGTTCCAAATATCTGAACTTTTTATGTGTTTTTCCATAGTTTCATTTTTTTCATCCTCAATGAGAAAACAATTAGTATAAACAAAATGCAATAAATTTATTTAATTAAAATTTGTACCTATGACTATGACCCTCCAGAATGTCTGTGATGAACTGGAAGGGGCGTGTCGCCGCACCACGGTTGAGGCTCCTGTAGGGGGAGTCGATGACTCATCCTCTAATGAGACATCCATAGATGGTGTGAGAGATGGTGCAGGGGGAGATGGTGTAGGGGTGCAGGCAGTTGGTGCCTCAGATGCTGTGGGGACAGACGGATCGTCATCTGTCGTATAACTAGATGAAATAGTTTACCGCTTCCTCCTTGGAATTCCTGTCATTTAATCAAATAAAATTAAGTTCAGAATATATATTTCAAAAAAATTATGCAGAAAAAAAAATTTAAAATGATAATAGATGCCCAGTACTAACAAACAAAATATATATAACAATGATAATGAATGACTGCATAAATGAAACAAGTGGTTGCTGAATGAATAAATAATTTTACATACAATCATTTTCCCCTTCAATCATGTTGGTTTCCTGATCCATTAATTTATCCACTTCATTCATCATTACTAGACTGATATTTTCAATATCATGATGGAAAAATAATTCTGCTTCCTGTTGTTGATGAAATTCAATTGCAGAGGTCAAATCTTCCACTTCATCACCCATATAATACAAATCTCTTTGTATTACGTGATTAACTACACTCCACCCTTCATCCACAACATCATTCACATAATATACCATTTTTTCTTGCGATGCTAAGATATATAGATCATGCAGTTCACGATCACCAACATCTATCAAGTGAGATAAGTTTACAGAACTAAATTGCAAGGAATCTCTTTTAACACCTCTGATAATATCGACCCATTTGAATTTGAATAAAACAACAGAAAAATGCCCGTGGTAGTTTAATTCAATAATATCATGCATCTTTCCATAGTATCCCACTTTAGCAAATGTAAATATACCACTATTCTGTGTTTTCAAACCCACTTCTCGATCGACTGTACGAAATCTAAAGCCATTCACATTATAAGAGTTGAACTTTCTAACTTGTTTTATAGGACCTCTATCAAGAAACATCAAATCTTCTGACAAGTCTGCTCGAGTATCAGTATTCATGATCTGAAAAAAGAAATATAATTTAATATATTTACAAATTGTATGTGTCAAACTAATATTCATATTTATTGCAATATTTATAAACTTACACGTCGTGCAAACCATTCTACCAACTCTTTATTCATAACTTTCATTATATCTTTCTCATTTTGTGCTCGACCTCTCATTCGTCTATTTTTTTGTATCCTCAACTCTTCAATAAATGGATCTTCAATTTCACTATTTAGCATCACATATCTATGTGCCTGTAATAATTCCAATTCTGTCAGTGTCACATATGAGGTCCTCCCAACTGATCGGCCAATAGTAGGAAATATTTTTGATTTATGATGCATTTGAGATTGAGTATATGTGTCTTCAACATGTCCAACTCGATTAAATCTTGTCTCAATATCATCCAAATATCTGGAACAAAAGGTGAGACACTCCTCGTCCAAATAGCCTTCAGTAATAGAGCCTTCTGGTTGAGCTTTATTTCTCACGTATGCTTTCAAATGCCCAAGATATCTGTAAAATAAAATAATAATATTATGCATTTATTTAAATTCCAAAAATTGTTTACTTAACTAGAAACATATAAATAAAATACCTCTCAATTGGATACATCCATCGATAATGAACGGGGCCTCCTAATTTAGCTTCTTCAACCAAATGCACAGTTAAATGCATCATGACAGTAAAAATGATGGAGGAAAGATCATCTCCATTGCAAAAAGGGTCAATAAAAACCTCTCCTGGAGGTTGTCAAGCTGAAATGGATGTAGTTATTTCTCACATAATTTCCTGAAAAATTTTCAGAATTGGAGTACAACAGCAGTAACTTTTTCAGGTAATAATGTATGCAATGCCAATGGTAGTAACTGTTGTAACAGAATATATGAATCGTGACTTTTCAATCCATATAACTTATGATTCTTTAAGTTAACACACCTCAAGTTGTTACTCGAATACCCATCAGATACCTTTACATTATTTAAAATTCTAAGGAACGTATCTTTATCCCTATTTTTCATTGAAAAAATGGTCGGAGCATGATTTTCATTCTCATCTGGCCAGAGATCACGTTTTATGTTCATTACTTGTAAGTCCTTGTGAGCATTGAGATGATCCTTTGACTTTCCATGCTCATTAAGTAATGTGAAAATAAAATTATCACATACATTCTTCTCAATATGCATCACATCAATATTGTAGCGCAATAAATTAAATTCCCAATACGGAAGTTTGAAGAATATACTTTTTTTCTTCTATTGTTGCATTCTGATTTCACTTGACGATGCACTTCGGACTCATTTTCCGCTATCATTTAAATGATGAACCTTCCCAAATTTTGTTTTAACATTTTCAAGCTGTGTTGATATTTCAGAACCAGTTAACAACTTTCGAGGTGGTCTACGATCAATGGAACCATTAAATTTTGATTTGTTCAGCCGAAATCTATGAGATGCATCAATAAATCTTCGATGGAACAAGAAGAACCATTTTCTACTATGAGGTAGCCTTTTGGGATAAAAATCAAAGTTAAAAATGGGACAAGACAAATCCGTATAAGTGTTCCAACCAGATAAATTCCCAAGCCTAGGGAAGTCACTAATGGTCCACATTAAAGCAGCATTCATTTTGAACATTGTTTTAGAAGAAACATCAAATGTCTCAACATCGTTGCTCCATAACTCCTGCAATTATTCAATCAATGGCTGCAGGTATACATCAATATCATTTCCAGGCATTTGTTTTCCAGGAATAATCATCGAAATGATAAAAGATGTTTGTTGCATACACATCCACGGAGGCAGATTATAAGGGATCAAAACAACTGGCCAAATGCTATAACTGGTACTCAAAGTCCCAAATGGGTTGAATCCATCGACAAACAATCCTAATCGAACATTCCTAGGATCAGCTGAGAAATCTGGATGTAATGAATCAAATGTCTTCCATGATTGGTAATCTTGTGGATGTATCATTAACCCATCATTTTTACTATCTACAGAATTCCACTTCATGTGTTCGGCGGTTTTTGATGACATGAATAATCTTTGAAATCGAGGCTTCAAAGGAAAGTAATGCAAAACTTTTGCAGGTGTGTTCCTTTTCTTCTTCTCCATGAAATTATGTTCAGTCAGACTTCCAACATCACCCTTTGACTTCCATCTAGAAGAAGAACATTTCTTAAAATTCTGTCTACTTGAATCCTCTCCCCAATAAAGAATACAATCATTGGGACATGCATGTAGTTTTGTATAATTCAGACCAATCTTGTTAACAACTTTTTTCATATCATAAAAAGATTCTGGGATTTTTGCTTCAGGAAATGCATCACAAATAAATTCCAATAACATGGACATTTCCTTATTTGTAATTCCACATAGACATTTGATATGGTACAACTTTAGCATAAATGAAATCTTTGAATATTTCAAACACCCACTATACAAATCATGATTTCCATCCTCAACTAAATCATGAAACGCATTTTCCTCACTGAAGTTTTCCCTTACATTTGGCTCCACAAAATCAAGAGGAGGATCCAATGATATGTTACAATATTTATCTTCTTTTGTTATAGTCTCAAAAACATAACTTGTCACATTGCAATTTGTAGCACCCTCTTCTGGTTGTTCTGATATGTTTTGATTCTCATAGTGGTGTCTTGCAGTGCCGAATGCATCATTTATGAGGTTTTTCATTTCATTTTCCATTGTCGATGAACTTGGGACCTCATTCTATGGATTAACATCAGTGATCTATCTTTCTGTATTGTTTGATTCTCCATGCCAAATCCAACACAAATATTGATCAGGGAATTGCTTCAGTATTAAATGTTCATAAACTTCATCTCTCTTCAACCATGTTCTAAATTTACATTTAGGACATGGACATCTTATTCTCCCTTCAACGGATCGATTAGAAATTGAAAAATATAAAATCTCATTCAAACCCTTAACATATTGAGGTGTGTTCCTCGGTAATGTGATCCAGCTTTTATCCATGAATATCACAATGTGCCTACACAATAATAAAAAAAATTAAAACACATAGTTACTACTAAATAGAGAAAGAGTTTCATATATACGATAGTGTAAGATTACAGAAACATAATATAATAAAGATGAACCATTGATCATAAAGTATGCATAATATAATAAAGATGATACATTGATCACATTTACCACTTACTTAGCATGCCCAGACAAACCGAACAAGTCTTATCACTAGGAGACAGCGTCAACACCTCATTGAGGATCAGTAAGAATATCGGGTTACACACTTATCATAACACTGTCGATCACACATTTATGTTGCCTCAAACAAAACCCCATTGAAAGTGATGTCATTGAACACACCAAAGATGTATGATTTTCATACCATTAGTACAACGACATTACTAGAAATATTTAGCCCTTATATGACACCCTTTGAGACTTATCGCAGGCTAGCTTGGGTACCCAGATTATGGGTAGCCTAGGTCAGTTCATGAAAATTGGTCATGTTTCATCGCTCTTTATGTTTTTCAATATTTTCACTATCTATTTGAATTTACCTCTCTCTTTGAATTTGATAGTGTTTCTTATTTCCTTGAATTTGGAGAGACCTTTGTTATTCATTATATCATTAGGTTGTGCAATTTTAATTCATCCACTTGGATTTCCATAGTAGGGTTCTCATTAAAATCTCTTTTAAAAACTAATGAATGATGTATGTTATTTTCACTTAAATATGTTTTGTGTTTAGTACTATAAAAATTTATCTTCAATATTTCAAACAACTCATATTAAAAAATCATGCAAACCATAAAATTTATATTTGATATAATACAAAGGACATGTCCAATTTTTACTTCAAACATTTATGTATATTTCAATTCATAAGCTCAGTTAATGTGAATTAATTATTTAGAAATAAATTTAAAACTTTAACAAAAACTATTATACTTAATTCAATCATGATAAATTTAAAATATTTAGTAAGTGACACTAGTTCGGAACTTATGAAGATCTTTTCTAACATGTTTGAGAATCCCATGGTGATAAATAAAATGTTCTTACTAAATATATCGTTCGATATGAGTATGTAAGAATAGAATTTTATTGTAAATCATAATAACAACTTCAACATGATAAGAATTCAATTGGAGTTAGTTAAGGTGGATTTCAAGGATCTGGAATGGGTGTTGTTGTTACTATCATCACCCCTTGAACCTTGGAATGCAATGATCACCACAATGAGTAACTTGAGTAGAAATAATGACCTGTGTTTATGGACATCGGAGATTTAATTCTGAATGTTTAAATTCATTGGAAAGAGATCTAGATATGTTATACATGTATATGGTGTGAAATGAATGGGGTGATCCATATTATAGAAGGGTCATAATAAAGGAAAATTAAATAGAATAAGGAGAAGGAGCAGTTCGGTGGAGAGTGGTCCTATGTGTTGGCATTCTGGGAAGAAAGTTAACCTCATCAAATATAGAAATGAGCATAGAGTGAACTATAGAAGATATACTTCTAGAAGTGGATCCTTGAATCACGTGTCAGAAGATGGGAGTGTATTGCTACTGAGTGACACTAGTTCACTTGAGTGTTAGTTGATAGAATTTGGAACTTTAATTCATTGAACACCTGATAGAGGAAGTATTAATAACTACACTTCCATGAGATTCAATGGGGAGTATCTGTAAAATGATAAATCTATAGAGATAGTTAGTGTGGGAGATGTTTCTTTCTGGACATGGAGAGAAATATCGCTAAATTTTTAAGGATTGAGACACATCCTGGGATTAAGGAATAAGATTTTTTTTTGGATGGTTTGATGATGGAGAGCCTGAGATCCCAAAATAGGTGGGAATTTTGAAAGACTAAAATCGGTGGGATTTATCCATGATGGATGAGATTGATTCCCTTCACATTCTCAAAACAGCACAACAGAGCTAACTAAGAGACATGCTGGGAAGAAATTCCTTCAAAATAAATTAGCGTATAGCCTGAAATAATAAGTGGATGGTAGGAATATATACAAGACTAGGTTAAGAACTAGGATTCTGCTGATTTCCACTCTCCTGAAACTCAATTAGGATTATGCTGATTTCCACTCTCCTGAAACTCAATTAAATGACGATGAGGAGGCATTTCCTCTACCATGATTTAAACAAACCTTAGAAAATATTTTACAAACAAGATAAACATCACAAATGATAATGATAGAGAACGATTGACTCAAGGTTCCTTTAAACACGCCTTAAATAGTGATTAGGAATAACATAATAGTTTCATCTATTTATTTATTTTATATATCATAGGGATTTCATTTCATAGTTCATATATCCATATATATCACATGCAATGAATATGTACCTATTGTGAACAATGCATGTCATTATATATCCCTATATACCTATCATGATGAATAGATACTCATCTCATACCATAGTGGGACATGATAGAAAATATCAATAATAGTAACATCACATAATAAGTGAATTGCACAAGGTGAAATGACATCAATTGTAACAAGAGAACAATGTGAACAATAATCCATTCCCTAAGAACTCATATTTTTACCCACACATGGGTTAGATACACACATGGATGATCTCATTACCAAGACTCTACATATCCTAGTCTCCATTCCACATTTCCCAAATAGTAATGAGATATAAAAGAAACTATACTTTGATGCCACTTTGTAACACCCTGACCCATTTATCCCACTAGTGGTCGAGTTGGGTGGATTACGTGACCTCAGCTATACCTCCTTATAAGCCCGAGGTTGTCGAATAGTAGTGAGGGTGTAATAAATATAGTGGGGATACTATACCACCTGGTATAGAGTTGAAACAATAGTGTAAATAATAACAGAGTAGCACAAATAGTGGAAACAATATAAATTATCAGATAGGAAACCAAAAAATATATAAAGGCCAAACCAAACAATCCAAATTATAATTAAAACAATGAAATGACAAGTTGAAGGTATACAAATGATGTTCTTAATGTTATATAAATAAAAGAATAAAATATTCAATAGAATAATCTAAAGTCCAGTTCCCTAGATCCATGTCAATCTCATCTCCAAGATCCAACCCATCTCACAATCAATCAACCAACACAAGGCCCCTTACCCTTGTCCAGAATTGAATCCATGAAATCTTCTAAGGTACCAAATAGTGGCCAAAATAGGGTGAGTATAACTCAGTATTCCACCACCAATGGTGTCTGAACATGTCTAGTCTGAGCATATAGTGTATACAATAAAGTGATAAACAAGGGTGTTAATTTAATAAATTAATTATATATATAAAATAAATCCACAGACCCTTAGGCTCTAGGATGACACCCTATGTTAGCCAAACCATCATCAACTCCATGTGGGGTGTCTCTTTCATGAGGTGGATCCTCCTACATCAGGACATATTTCCCCAAAATACTGGAAGATTCTGTTAAATCGGGATGAATTTCCAATATCATGATTCAAGTATCCAATCTTGGTATATAATTTATATAAATACTTTCTTCTTCCCATGGCTTTCACCCACAATGGAAAAAGTATCCAGCTCATCAGTCCTAGAATTGATATAACTACATACATCTTCCCATGGAACATGTTTTTAAGAGGAAATAAACCATATAATTCGGATAAAACATTATATAACCACTTATGTCTTACCATGGAATGTGACACTAAGGGGAAATTAATAATCTCATATCAAATGGTGGATTCTCTTTTATTAGGATAAATCACTGATAGTATATATCAATCAGGTCTAAAATATTATTACAATACATATTAGTTAATTCATCCCATCACTTATTAATTTTACCATTTATTCCTAATTTTCAAATCCTCCTATAGATACAAATCACCAAAATCATCTTAAACCATTTTCCATATTTCACATGCAATGTAAAGATCTTTAACTAAGCCATGATTCCAAAGGATCTCATAAAATCATGAGGGGTTGGAACACCACAAATGTTAATGCAAGTCCTAACCATAATGCTAAGAGAGAAAAAAGGGATCCTTGGGAGGGATCAATAGGAGGATTTTAGAAATAAGGTATAATTCCAATTATTTAGGTTGTGCATGTGGCATGTCAATGCGATCATAATTTTGCACATACTAGCATAATCAGAACAGACTAAAAGGAGTTTTCCAAGACCACCCAACTCAAAATAAGAAATGTTTTTGAAAAATCCTCATGTTTTTGGTAGCAATCAGATTCCCCCTTCCCTTCAATGAGAACTATAATTTTAATCAACAATAGATCAAGAAGCGGAAGATGAACTGGAAGGTTTACCTTAAAAATCTATGTTTAGAACATCAATATCCAACATGGTATTGCTTATAGAAAAAATAGGATTCTCATACGTCATCCATGGAACATTTTATGGAATCATAAAGGAGATAGGAAATTTTATAACATAGGTGTTGTATTGTTAAAATTCTTGGAAGATATAATTCATGGTGTGAATAGGGAATTCACATCATGAATTCCTCAATTCCCATATATGTTGAAAAATTTATCACCTCATTTTAAAAACT
Organism: Viscum album; assembly: GCA_963277665.1. NCBI lineage: Eukaryota > Viridiplantae > Streptophyta > Magnoliopsida > Santalales > Viscaceae > Viscum > Viscum album. The sequence goes on along the minus strand of OY728143.1, from coordinate 1,160,224,411 downwards.
AAATTAAACCAATTTCATGTCATGAATATATTTAATGAAGTGAATTATTGTTTTTCGGATTTCCCAAAACCAATCCATGGCGTGAATGGGTTCATGGGGTTCGCCTGGAAAATTCACATAATGAATTGGGAATTCATAACATCAATTTGTTTTGCATCTATAAAGAAAATGCCATACTTCATCAATATGAAACAACCAATCCAACTAGATAAAGGCTTAATAAAAAAGGTTTAAATGAAATGAAACCTAACTCTAAGAGATTTCTCCAAAAACTTAAATGGATACATACCTGGAAAAGACAGGGCTCACTGGAGACGGAGGTTGCGGGGTTGCCGGAGATTGATGTCGCGGGGTCACCGGAGACGGAGGTCGCGGGGTCGCTGGACGGTTGGGGGTCACGGGTCGCTGGGGGGTTAGGGGAATAAGGGAGGGCGCGGGGGTCGCGAGGGTTTGGGGGAAACGGATGGGGTGGGGGTAGGGAAGGGTCGAGTTTTTTAAAAAAAATTATGGGTTTCACGGCGGTTTTGTGAACCGCCGCCACAAAACCGGCGCTAAACCCGGTTTTTTTTTTTGTAGTGTCAAGTAAATATTCGACAACACCTGGGATCCTTGAAGTTGATCAAAGAGATCATCAATCCTCTTCAACGGATATCAGTTCTTGACTGTCAACTAGTTCAAATTCTGATAATCCACACACAGTCTGAGGGTACTATCTGCCTTCTTTTCAAACAGGACAGGAAAACCCCATGGAGAAGTACTAGTTCGAATGAAACCCTTTACCTGCAACTCCTCCAACTGATTCTTGAGCTCATGTAACTCGAGTTGGGCCATCCTATAAGGAGGTATGGACACCAATGTTGCTCCTAGAACAAGATCAATATAAAAGTCCACCTCACGCTCTGGAGGCAAACCTGAAAAGTCCTCTAGAAAGACATCCCTGAAACAATCCACCATTGGAGGAAAGTCCATCTGTGAATTCCCCTAGTCATCCAGATATAGACTAGAAATATGGGTTGTAACTCTTCCCAACCCATGATGCTCGGGTCCTACTCTACTCGCTTGTACATCCCATTCTCCCTTATGAAGAAATGATTCTCCATCGGGTGATGTGAAACTCACCCTACGGCAATAGCAATCGATGACTGCCTAGAAGTAAACTAACCAGTCCATTATAAGAATGACGTCATAGCCTGTCATATCTAGAACATAAAGGTCCCATAAGAAGTGACACCCACCAACCACTAGATGGAACTCCTTTCATTGTCGTACCTTAGCCGTTTTAGTACCCAACGGAGTTTATAATGTCAAGATATCGGTAGAAGAAAAGATACAGAGCCCAAGGATCCCCACAACAGCAATAGATATAAATCTATGGGAAGACCCTGTATCAAAAGGAGCAGAAGATAAAACTGAGGAAACTAGGATCATACCTCAAACTTTAGAGGGTTCAGGATCCTGCTTCTATTAGGTCTGCTCCACTATGAAATTCTGACCTATACCACGGCCCTGTGACCCTGTCTGACCACTCTGAGCTGGTCCACCCTGTTGTCGCTGAAAGCCTATTGACTGACTACCATGGCCACAACCTACACCTCGGCCTGAACGGCCGGAAGAACTCTAGTTCCCTGATTGAGGAGTAACTGGCAGTGCTGCTCCGGAATGTGAAGTCATAGAAGAACCCATGTCACCAGCTACTGGTGAGAAGATCTGATAGAAGCGGTGAAGATTCCCCATCTTTCCGCAAGATCGGCACTCCAATGGGTCTCTCGGGCAATGTGGCCTCATATTCCCTCTCTTCCCACACTGGTATCATACCACCTGGCTACCTGAAGGTGCATATATTCTACTTGGATCTCCTCACATAGTCTCCATACGGTGCTTCCAGCTATCAGATGGAGAATCACAAACTCTGGATGTCGATCCACCCTAGCACACAACTCCAGAATCCCTCAGATTGCACTCCGTGATTAGTGCCTGGTTGACGATAGAAGTGATAGAAGTCAACCTGAAGATTTTCACCTATGAGCGGATATCCTACCTGAGACCATCACCACACTTCCTTGCTAGGAACAACCCATATCCCCCTAGGAAGGTTGTAAAGTACTGAAGCTCAGTGAAGCGAGAGGAATACTCCATAACAAAAAGAGTACCCTACTCAAGACTCATGAACTCTCGGGCTCGATTGGCCCTCAAGGTCTCCAGATAGAAGTAGTCATAGAAGATACACTGGAACTCCTCCCAAGCCATATCCTACTGATGTCCTACCTGTGAGATCACATCCCACCATTCCTGGCAGAATACCAAAGCAAATATGTAGAAAGCTTGACCTGCCTCTCTGGAGGTGTCTCCAGATGTTCAAAGATCGTCATCATGGATTCTAGCCATGACTCTGCATCCTGGGGTCCTCCATCCCCTAAGAAAGTATGAGGATGCTGCTGCTGAAAGACCCGCATTAAATATTCCATTGACGGGGCAGGATACGGTACTCCGTGGAAAGTCTGCATCATCCTCAAAAACCCTTCCCTGAACTGTGCATCAGCACCAAGATCAGGTATAACTTATGGTGAGAAGACTAGCACAACTAGAGGATCTACAGGAATTCCTTGATAATCTATATCTGGAATCTGATCACTGCCTTGTAATTAGCAAACAACTGAAGGGCGTCTCGATGGCATGACTCTGCAAGGTTAAAAGAAACTCCTTAGATCAAGATTATCAAGGACTGAAAATTGAAAGTATAAGAAGGGAATAGGATAAAGAAAACATTCAAGTTTTTTCAAAACATGAATTCACGGTGTGTATGTCCCCTACACGACATTTTCCCTTAATCCATTCTCATGGGCGTGTACTCCTGACACAACTGGTCGTGTAACACCCCAAACACACGGTGTGTTGTCCTAACACACGGCATGCACTTGAATCCTTTTTCCCCTTCCCGAGTCCCCTTACACGGCTAAGACACACAGTTCTCCTAGAAGAAGACTACATGGCGTGTTCGTGCTATACACGGCATGTACTAGACGAGATTCTCCAACCTGTGTTGTTAGTGACACAGTCGGATACACGGCTCAGACTACACGGCGTGCTTCATCGAGACACGGCGTGTACTAGGAAGATTTTTCCGACCCGTGTTGTTCGTTACACGGCTAGGTTCATAGATTACACTACACGGCATGTTTCAGACAGACACGACGTGTATTATAAGAGACTCAACTGACCCGTGTTGTTAGTGACACGGTCGATTACACGGTTCTTACAACACGATGTGTACATCCGATACACGGTGTGTCCTGCCAAAGATTCCCAAACCTCGTGTCTCATTCCACATAGCATGTGGCACGGTTAGAGACTACACGGTGTGTACATAGAGTTCATGGAGTGTACTTAAGAAAAAATGTTCCTTCCCGAACAGAAGGACAGACGGAGTGTGTTCATCGCTATATGTCGTGTATTTTGGGTTTTTCCAGACAGTAAGCCTCAAAACTATTCTGGAAGACAAGAAAACACAGAAACGAGCATCAAAGTGCCAAATTATGATCTGAGAGGGACCATACTCCTCGTGAATCAAATCCTGGTATCTTATACATAATATAAACAAGAAAACAAGTCAATAATCTACCAAATTCCAATTCATGAGGGCCCATAACACCTCAAGAACCAAATTTTGGCGTTCACTCAAAAAAACTTACACAAGAAATACCCTATCAAATAGCAGGTATTCTATCAAGCATCTATCACAATAGCATGAATATATAGCACAACATCTATCACAACAACATGCAATCACTAGTGCACCCTAAATGGCATGGAAAGAATGCATGACATGTGATTTTTCAAGAAAGTGACTATATGATGCATGAGATGGAATAACCTCATCTCATCAGGTTGTGATAGAAATAGAACCTCAGTAACATCAATGGTAACAACACAAAACATGTGAATCACTCAAGGTGAAATCAAATCAACTATAACATTTGCAAAACCATAAAAATTGCAATAAACGAGGTAAGTTGGATTTTCTATGTACACCGGTTAGCTACTCTCGGGCACATCTTATTACCAAGTACTAATTCTGTCTTATCCCTAAATATAGTCCCCAAATAGAGAATCAAGAATAAAATAATTCCTCTAATACCACTTTGTAACGTCCCGATTCTGGAAGCCACCCAGAGGCGCCTCGGACCCAGTTGGTCACATGGCCTCAAGTGCATTTCCCTGAAAACCAGAGGCTACCGACTAGCAGTGAGGGCCTTGGGTGTGATATTGGGGAAACTATTACCTCATTGGAAGAGTAACACAGAAGAAATAAAATAGATAACAAATAGTAGAAGCAGTAATAATAACATACAACAGTAAACAGGGAAATACTGAAAGAAGAACAACTAGAGCACATATATAAATGATGCATGATATATATAGGTCAAGGAAAGCATCCAAACAAACCAAAATGCTATAATACAATAGTACTAAACCAAAGTACAAAATAAAATAGATAAACAACTCTTTAGCATCGCAAGCCTCATCTTGGTCCCATGCTCCCCAGCTCCTCAGCAATCAAGTACCTGAAGTAGAAGGGTGCTTCCCTAATCTATACCTGCAGCAATATAATCTATTTGGGCCCAAAATCATGACCCAAACAGGGTGTGAGACTAAATCCCAGTAGGGAACCACCTAAATATATGATCCTAACAGTCAGTGAATATATATAGCAGGCAAGATAAAGAGGCAGTAAACATGGAAGTACTCAAAAGAAAACAATCTTACAATTCAATTTCATTCAACTTACATTTAACAAGCAAGAAGCTAATCAAAGCAGGTAACCCTATGGGAAGTACACACAACCTATCTCCTTTGGTTCAACCAATCTAGCACAAGAAACCATCTTAGAAGCACACACAGTCTCACCCCTTTGGTTCAGCTAAAGTATAGACTCTCTGAGGAAGCACTCATCGTCAATTCCCCCTATAGTATCGTATCGGTACTAACGGCGCTCTAGGGAAGCACTCAACGTCTCATTCCCCCTGTAGCCCACATCGAGGAACTGAAGACACTCTAAGGAAGCACTTAGCGTCAATTCCCCATGTGGTATCACATCATAATATTATAAAAGACACTCTAGAGAAGCCCTTGTGTCCATTCTCCCGATGGTCTACTACACCAGGTTCTCATGGCCCTGTGTATGTCAAACGATCATAGAAAAACGTAGTGTCCAATGTAAACCTTAAGAACTACTTGGCTAATTAGTCTATAGTATATCAGCATCTTAGAAAAGATAATCACTCCATCCTACAATACTAGGCATGGGAAACAAACAGCAGCCTATTAGGTAAAGCTAGACCAAAATGGTCATGACACTAGTGGAAAAACATATTTTAACGTCGGTTTTTTTTTAATTGTTAACATCGGTTTTAAACCGACGTCTATAAATGCGATGTAAAAAATATTTTTTTTGGAATCGGTTTTTCATAAACCGACGCCGAAACTAATTTTTGATAGAATATTGGGAGTCGATTTTATCTAAAACTGACGTCGAAATCTGGTTGGACCTAGCCTTTGGCATCGGTTTTATCTAAAACTGACGCCGAATCCCCAGTTGAACCCGCTTTCGGCATCGTTTTTACTTAAAAACAATGCCAAAGTTAATTTTTTTTAATCTTTCGGCGTCGGTTATTTAAATAACCGAATCAATAAATAAATTGTCTTTTTATTCTTTCGGTGTCAGTTATTTAAATAACAGACACCATAAATAAATAAAAAATTATAAAATATTTCCAATTACACTTCCCAAAAAATTCAAAACCCCTGTAAAAATAACACAATATACAAAAACAATTAAATAGTATTTATCATCCAATGCCTCGTATAACTTCAATGCTTATATCTAGTTAATCAAAAAATTATTTATACATTGTTATTATAAAGTAAAATTAAAATACACGTACCTGCAATCAATTACTTCAAGAAAATTTGTGACATTTGCAAGTCCCACGACTCCAGCATTTACGGCATGCTCATTGTTGGTTATTATTGAAGCATTAATTTGATTATTAGTAGGTTCAATCACCTAATATATTAAAATAGTTGGGTTTTTGTACCCATATGTATTATTATTTATAAATATTAGAATATACATACCTCAAATCTTAATCAAACTTAACAAATAGTTCACAAAACTAGATTGAATATGGGTCATATCAGATTCAGAATAAGGTTGTGAATCATTGAATGCCTACAATAATATTTAATGATATGAAATTAAAAAATAGAATAATATGGGAGAAAATATATAAAAAATTAATACAACTAACCTTATGAAAATCAGTAGTTTGCCCAGTTGTGATTATCTCGTACATGAATCATAGAATATAATAACCACATTCAGCATGTCCATTTTGACGATGAAACTGCAGTTATAAAACATTTAATTAAAAAAACAATATATAACAAAAATATAAAAACTAATTACCTGTACTTCCACATATTTGATTTTCGTTGGTTTCTTTTCTGAAATGTATTCCTTGTTAAAATGTTTCCATGATTGTCATGACCCGTCCTCGGGGCCCGTGCCGTGACTACCCCAAGCCCGCCTTCCATAGGCCAGGGGCTGGAAACTAGCACCAAAGGCGTAAATCCCGATAAATGGGAAGGCATTGCCTTTATAAAAGTAAACAAAACACCACAGAGCACAAGCGGAAGCAAAACACTAAGTACAAAAGAAAGTGCTGAAAAGTAAATGGGCCAGAATACAAATCCAAATGAAAGTACAACTACAACTGAACAAAGTACAACAGAAAAAGACAACATCTGGAAGAAAGGAAGCATCTCCTGGGTCGTCCTCGTCAGATCCTACCTGAAGGGTAGGTATAGATGGCGCAGCTCCTGGTCGTCCACCACGGATCCTACCTGAAGCGTAGGTACAGATATCCTCCTCAACGCTCTCGCCCGTCAACCTCCTCTGTGTGTCGTCTCATTGTGTAGTCCACCTCCGGGTACTGAATCGTCGTGTAGTCCACCTCCAGGTACTGACTTGTCGTGTAGTCCACCTCTGGGTACCGTCCAGTCCTCGAACACTCAGCCTCCGTCAGCACTACCCGTCATCTGCAACCAACACAACGAGGTGCGGCCATAGCCCGTGCAGGGGTGAGTATAACGATACTCAGTAGGGACCCTGAGACCCTCAAGGTCTCACTAAAACCAACAAGGATAACCAAAAAGAATATCTCAACAGATAACCTCTACTTAGGTATATGCCCATACATATACCTAAGTTATCAAGTAACCCATCTCAATCCTGAGGAAACACAAGGATTGAGAAAACAACGAATAACCACTACCCAGGTATATGCCCATACATATACCTAAGTTATCAAGTAATACATCTCAAACATGAGGTAAACACAAGGTCAAAAGTCTCACCTCAAACCAGGATTTTCATTATCGAAACCGCAACTGCTGAAGAGCCCCGTCTCTGGAGTGTACAGTGGTCCTATCACGACTCCTAGGTACTGCTCACTAACCTAAGACTGCTGAGGTACTCCTCCTTTCGAGTACTGTGGGCCTGCTGCTGCAACCAAGCGCTTCCCACCATGGGTCTGTCGCTACAACCAAGCGCTCCCCCTCATAACCTCAAGAGGTACTCCTTCTGTTGAGTACCACGGGTCTGCCTCTACAACCAAGCGCTCTTCCGCTGTGGGTCTGCCGCTACAACCAAGTGCTCCCCCTCATAGCCTCCAGAGGTACTCCTTCTGTTGAGTACCGCGGGTCTGCCGCTACAACTATAAGTCCCCGGCCTTAAACCTTACTTAATATTGAATTAAAAGAATAATTCACGTTGAGGATCTTTTCAGGTTTAGAGTTTTAGAGAATTAGAACATAACTATTACATCTCAAAAGATTACAAAGTAGTCACTTCTACTATGTTTCCATAATAAAAAAAACTCTTAAAAGAAACATGTCTAGTTCCATGTTTTATATAGCATGACATTCCCTTGATCCCATCCTTGACCTTATTCCACATTAAGTCCTGTGAAAAACATTTCAAAAAAACTTGGGGTGAGCAAAAAAAGCTCAGTAAGGGATACACAAAGAATGAAAACTGTTAGTTTTTCAAACATCAAGTAAACCATGTATACTCTATCAAAGTAATACCTTCACCTTCATGAAGTAGTAAAAACTCTTCACTGAAAAAAAGTATCATTACTTACCTTTTTGTAACCAAAGGATTACCATAAAACCCATATAAAGAACACATAACATATATAAAGGTAACTTGGGACATAAACATACTTAAGTGGAATAACCATACGGTCGACTTCCACATATATCACTTAATGGAATAGCCATACGGACAATTTCCATACATACTTAATGGAATAGCTATACGGCCGACTTCCATACCCAATGCATTGGAGGTTATAACGTAACCACCCGTCCTGGTATTCACGGCACCACTCGTCATATGGTTTATAACGTAACCACCCGTTAAAATGTCCAAGTACCAATATAAAATCATAAAACAGAAAACCAATATAAAGGAATGATAACATTTCCACATTTAAATCACAATATATCATAAATATATTGACATAATAGAATCCTTTATCAAATACATTTTCAATACCAAAATACATAAAAGAGTATATGGTATTTATTTTATTTTAAAAACATTACGGCTTGTTGAGGAAGCCAAAGACCAAATAATACTTGCGGCGGCGGAAAAAGTCGTTGTCACCGCGTACGTTAAAAAAACATTCCTTTTTGTCGTTTAGTAAAACGCTTCGTAGAAAAATATTCCCTTTTTATAAAAGTAAAATTCAAAGGGTTTTATACACCGTATAAAATAAAGTTGTGTATAAATCAAAATATGCCTCAATGAAAGGAGATTGAGACGAAGTCCCTTACCTCAGGTCCGACTTGACTCGATCGTTATTTAACGTCCTGAATAATAAACTTGAGTTAATTTATACTTGATTAAGAACCTTTTTAATGTTCATTATTCTTTTTATATCACTTATTTCCATGTTATAAACATTATGTAACCATTTAAGTTAATGATGTTTGTTTTGTCAATATTTGGTTCTTAAGTCGAAAGTGGACTTCTTACAATTACATGTTGTTCATGTGGTCAAAGGTTATTTATATCCAGAATGACATTCCTGATTTTGATATCATATATATCATATATATCCAGCATATAAATTTATTTATAATATTACATAATCATTTAGAGGTAAGAAATGAAATGCACCGTTCATAGAGACGGTAAGCCGTACGTACGCATGAACGCTACTTTCATTTATATTTTGTATTTTATAGAATGGAATCATAATGGTATAAGAGTATATTATAATTACAGTATAATAACATATATAATATCATTAACTTTATCCTTTACACATCCCACATATGGTATTAACGAATCAAATCACTTTCAGGGGGCGGTAGTCCGCACTTCCTAAAATGAAGATATCATGTTTACCCATAATGGAAACAATAATGGTATGCCATAAATGAAAAATACAGAAGCTTAAGGAAAGAATAAACATATTATATATCATATATAAAAATAGTGACATCATAATGTCCACCTTTGAAGGTGTTAAATGAGTATTGAACAATCATCATTTCGGGAGGCAGAATTTCGCCATCCACGGAAACCGTATGTTCTTTAACCATTTGATGTAGTTGTGTGAGAGTGTAGCTCGAATAAATCTTATAACAAAATACTAGTATATTGAAGATACTGGTGTCGTTACAAAAGAAGTAAATAAAAAGAGTTTAGGGGGTTGTAGAAGCAAAATAAAACAAATGAACAAGAGAGAATGAATTACCTTTAAAAGTGTAACTCCTTTTGATTTTAGCCTAAAGGCTTCATTTGAAAGGATTCTTCCCAAAGGGAATCCTCTAGGATGAGGAGAGGGATTTGGATAGAGTAAATGGTCAAGGGATGGCCGATCCAAAGTCTTTAGGAGTGTGTGAAATGAGGTAGAGGTGGGGGCCTTTTATAAGAGGAGAGGAGGGGCACTTTTGGAAATCATGAAACTATTGTTTTATTTTCAAAAGTGATTCGAATTTCTAAGGTCCCACATTGATATATTTCAAAGATAAGATTATAAGGCTTCGAAATATTCCCATCCAATAGGTTTTGGACATGTTTAGGTTTTAGATATTACATTATCTTTCCATTTTATTTAAATCGTTAAATAATGAAGTCATCGTTTCATCATAATGATGTCATAAATAAGTTAATTTATTTAAAGTCTAAAAATTATAAAAAAATACTATTATGTAGGAAATATTTTTATCTTTCCAATTAATATTTATAATCAAAAATATTATCTTTATAACCCCATGTAAAAATTTATTTCTTAAAACATATTATGTTTGTGTCATTTTTACTTTTATTTAAAAAAAAGGAATTAAAGTCATTATCTCACCCAAGTGGCTCCATGGGGTCCCCTAAATCGACCCATAGGTTTTCTTGGTCGGCCATGACACAACCAATAGGGTTAGGACATGTGTCAAGCTCATATCATTTTATTAAAGCATTATTTTTACCTTAAACTACACTAATTACCTCTAATCGCGATTAAAAACTTAATAAGTTACTATTCACCAAAAAATTATTTTAATCTCATTGAACCACATTTTACTTCTTAATGACAACCATGTATGTTGGATTTTTGAAAATAAAAACACAATGATTGCAAAATTTCATTTAAACGGAAAATCGGTTTTTATAAGTACCACTTAGTGGTTTCACTATTCATCAAAAAATGAAGTTTTTCAGAAAATTACCAAAAATTCACCCTAAGCTATATTTGATATTACGAATTCAAAAATGAAGTCTATTTTACAAAATTCAAAACATATAAGTCACATTAATTAATTTAATAATTAATTCCCGCTGTCAGAGCAAATAGCGTGTTTTTATGAAACAATAAGTATCAAAAGATTGACACTAGTTTAAGTCCGATTTCAAAGTGAAATTAATTCCAACGACCACTATTGGATTTAATGGTAAAAATATTTTCTAATTTCACTTTAAAACCAATTCAAAAGATAATCTAATCATATAAATAAATTAGATTAAAAAGAGGTTTTGAATTAAAATACAACATTTTACACTATTCATTAAAAAAAGAACTTTATCGGAAAGATACCAAAAATTTACACAAAGTAAATTTTAATGTCCCGATTCTAAAGAAGAGTTATTTTTGGTCCAATAGAATTTATAAGATTGATCAAAACTATATTTAATGACGGTTCGCCATCAAAAGGTGATAAGTGAACCCTTAGTGAAAATTAGGGTATAAATGCCTAAAATTGAACTCTTTCCGTATTTTAAGCCTTTATCTTTTATTGGGTAAATGTAAAAACATTTAAAAACATATATAATCATATTTTAGTTATTTTTATCCATTCCCTTCAGTACAACGGCTACTTGTTAACTAACATTTAAAATAATATTATTTTATTACTTGTGTGCAACGTAAGTTTTCAAAGAAACTCATCATTGCGTATAGAGTACGCTATAGAACGTAGAAAACCCTTTTGATTAAAATTAATATTTAATTCGTAAATATTAAAAAATATGAAAATTATTTATTCTTTAATTACCTGGGATGTTACATCCTTCCCCCCTTTTGGGAATTGCATCCTCGCAATTTTATTCACTTATCAAAATAAGTGGGGGTATTCATCCCTCATAGCATTTTCAGATTCCCACGTTGCCTCTTCAATCACATGGTTTTTCCACAAAACCTTTACCTGATGAATCACCTTATTCCGTAACACCTGCTCCCTGTGGTCAAGAATCTGGACTGGTTGTTCTTCATAAGATAGGTTCTCCTCCAGCTGAACTACCTCTGGACTCAAAACATGAGATGGATCTGGCATATACTTCCTCAACATTGAAACATGAAAAACATTGTGTACCTGAGATAAACTCGGAGGTAAAGCCACTCGGTAAGAAACCGATCCAACTTTCTCCAGAATTTCATATGGTCCAATAAACCTTGGACTCAGCTTTCCTTTATTACCAAATCTCATCACACTTTTCCAAGGAGAAACCTTGAGAAAAACATGATCACCTACCTCGAAAGATAGATCCTTCCTCCGGTTATCCGCATAACTCTTCTGCCTGCTCTGAGCTGTTCTCATGTGCTTCTGAATCAACTGAACTTTTTCTGCCATCTCTTCTACCAATTCTGGTCCCATCATCTTCCTTTCACCCACTTCATCCCAAAATGCTGGAGTTCGACACCGCTTCCCATATAATGCCTCAAATGGTGCCATCTGTATACTGGAATGAAAACTGTTATTATATGAAAATTCAACCAAAGAAAGATGTTGGTCCCAAATTCCCTGATAATCCATAGAACAAGCTCGTAGCATATCCTCCAGGGTCTGAATTGTTCATTCTGACTGCCCATCTGATTGAGGATGAAAAGTTGTACTAAAATTTAATTCAGTACCCAATGACTTCTGAAGGCCTTTCCAAAAGTCAGAAGTGAACCTGGGATCACGATCAGATACAATGGAGAGAGGAACTTCATGTAACCTGACTACCTCTTTAAGATACAAATGGGAAATTTGATCTAGGGAAAAAGTATCTCGTATAGCAAGGAAATGAGCAGACTTGGTCAAGCGATCAACAATAACCCAGATTGCATTATTACCTAGAGATGTCTTCGGTAATCCCACAACAAAGTCCATGGATATATTCTCCCATTTCCACTCTGGAACTGGTAAAGGCTGAAGCATCCCTTTTGGTAACTGCCGCTCTGCTTTAACCTGTTGACATGTCAAACACTTCACAGTAAAATCAGCAATATCTCTTTTCATTCCATCGCACCAGTAATACTCTCGCAGATCTCTATACATCTTAGTACTGCCAGGATGAACTGAAAACGGAGAACTATGAGCTTCACATAACAAATCATTCTTTAATTGTGAATCACAAGGTACACACAATCTCTTCCCAAATCTCAAAACACAATCATTATCAATGTTGAATTCAGTCAACATACCTTTCTGAACCAGCTCTACCTTTTTCTGCAACTCACTGTCTTGCTTCTGTGCTTGCTTGATTCTGTCTGATAGAGAAGATTTCACTGATACCTGAAACAAAACAGAAGAACTTCCTGCACCAACAACTTCTATGCCAAAGTTCATCAAATCCTTAACCAAAGTATCACGTTCCAAATGAAACATTGCTAATGAAGCATTACTTTTTCGACTCAAAGCATCAGCCACTTTATTTGCTTTTCTCGGATGGTAATGAATTATACAATAATAATCCTTGATTAATTCTAGCCATCTTCTTTGTCTCATGTTCAATTCTTTCTGAGTGAATATATACTTTAAACTTTTGTGATCGGTATATATTTCACACTTTACTCCATACAAATGATGCCTCCAAATTTTTAAAGAAAAGACAACAGCAGCTAATTCCAAATCATGTGTAGGGTAATTTACCTCATGAGTTTTCAACTGTCGTGAATCATAAGCAATTACCTGATCATTCTGCATAAGGACACAGCCAAGTCCCTTCAATGAAGCATCACTGTATATAACAAACTCCCCATTCCTGGAAGGAAGTGCCAAAACTGGAGCATTCACCAATCTTCTCTTCAAATCCTGAAAACAATCATCATATTCTTTTGTCTAGATGAACTTAACACCCTTACGAGTTATCTTAGTCATTGGACTAAATAACCGTGAAACATTTTCAACAAACCTTCGGTAGTAACCTGCCAAACCAAGAAAACTACGGATCTCGGTTACATTTGTGGGTCTTGGCCATTCTTCAACAACTTTTGTTTTAGTAGGATCAACAGTTATGCCATCTTTTGAAACAATGTGACCTAGGAAAGAAATTTGTTGTAACCAAAACTCACACTTGCTGAATTTTCCATATAGTTTCTTTTCTTTTAAGGTTTGCAAGATAACCCTTAAATGACTTTCATGCTCTTCTTTACTTTTAGAAAACACCAAAATATCATCGATGAAAACAACCACAAACTTATCCAAGAACTCATGGAAAATTCTATTCATAAGGTCCATGAATACAGCAGGTGCATTGGTTAACCCAAAAGGCATAACTACAAATTCATAATGGCCATATCTAGTACGGAACGTAGTCTTCGGAATGTCTCCTTCTTTTACTTTCAACTGATGGTACCCCGACCTCAAGTCAATCTTCGAAAAATACTGAGCTCCCTGGAGCTGGTCAAACAAATCATCGATATGAGGCAAAGGATACTTGTTCTTAACAGTAATATTATTCAAGGCTCTATAATCAATGCAAAGTCTCATTGATCCATCTTTCTTTTTAATAAACAAGACAGGAGCACCCCAAGGTGATGTGCTAGGTCGAATGAAACCTTTATCTAATAACTCCTGTAATTGTTTCTTTAACTCTAAAAGTTCAACTTGAGCCATTCGATAAGGGGTTTTTGAAATTGGCTTAGAATCAGGAACTAAGTCAACAGTAAATTCAACTTCCCGATCATGAATAATACCAGGCAACTCATCAGGAAAAACATCAAGATACTCATTTACCACTGGCACATCATTAATCTAAACAGTTCCTTTATTTTCAACAATATGTGCAAGGTAACATTCATTTCCATCTTTTACTAGTTTCTCAACTTCCTGATATGCTATCAAAATCAAGGGTTCATTCTTGTACACAAACTGAAAATCTTTCTGAAAAGAAACCATTTTAGCTCTGCAGTCAATCTTAGCATGATAAACAGAAAGCCAATCCATGCCCAAAATAACATCAAACTCTACTAGAGGCAAAACAATAAGGTTTGCTGGTAGATTCTTTCCACACACAAGGATAGGAAGGTTCTTATAATTCCTTTTTGTATCAACGTTCCCTCCGGGTGTTTTTACCATAAGTTCAGGATTCATATCTTGATATGGAATTTCCAATTTACTAGAAAACTTCTCAGAAATGAAAGATTGTGTAGACCCTGAATCAAACAACACATTGGCATAATCTGAACAAACAAACAGTGTACCTGATACCACTTCATTCGATGGCCCAACATCTGCTGAAGTTGTTGCAAAGGATTTCACCACCCCTTTCTGCTTGTAGTCTGGCTGCATTCCCCCAGTTGAGTTCTTCGTTGGACACTCATTTGCATAATGACCCATTTCATTACACTTAAAACATCTTACCGTTGGATTTTCATTGCCTGCTTGATCATCTTCCTTACAGTTACGAATAATATGACCAGACTTACCACACCGAAAGCACTTACCAGACTTGGATAAACATTCTCCAGGATGCATTTTACCACACTTCTCACAGGATGGATATTTGGTTTTCTTACCTCCTTTCTTCTTTTATGAATTCTTCCCCTTTTCCTGCCAACTAGACCTCTTATTCTGTTGTTTGTCATAGAACACCTGATCATCGGAAAACTCCATTTCCACCTTCTCCGCACATCGAACAAGTTTTTCATAACTTTTGAACTCACGATAAGCTAAATCCCTTCGATACTTTGGCTTTAACCCTGAGTAAAAACTATTTATTTTACTATCAAGATCTCGTATGAAGTTTGGAGCATACCTTGCCAATCGAGTGAACTTTGCTTCATAAGAAGCCACTGAATCATCCTCCTAACTCAATTCTAGGAACTGTTTTCCCATCCTAAGACGAACCACCTTAGGAAAATATTTCTCAAGAAACATACCTTTAAATTCGTCCTAGTGAAGATCCTCAATCTCATCACTATCCCTGATATTTTTCACCATCGACCACCACTGATCAGCTTCACCTTCAAAACGGTAAACAGCAAGACTAACCTTTTGATGTTCTGAACACCCCATGACATCAAAAATCTTATCCAGTGCTTTAATCCACCCTTCATCTTGCACAGGGTCAGATGATCCTCTGAATGATGGGGGATGTTTCCTCATGAAATGTTCCACCACTGACATGTTCCTCTGCGGTTGATCTGGCTGATCTCGTGCATGGATACCACCACCATTTATAGCCTGAGTCAACTGTGCCATCACTGCAACAAACTATTCAGTTCTGATTCTGACCATCTCAGGTTGCTGATTTGGAAGGTTGTCTTCCTCCTGATGTCGTCCCAACATAGTTGCTTTGTTTCCTCTGCGGAAAACCATTCTGAACACAGAAATTTCTTTGGCGAAGCAACATGGTAATCCTTAAATGCTATATCATTTCAATCATATTATAATTTAACACTTTTCTAACTCCTAAAGTTGTCTAAACCGACCTTTGATACCAACTATAAGGCCCTGTCCTTAAACCTTACTTAATATTGAATTAAAAGAATAATTCACGTTGAGGATCTTTTTAGGTTTAGAGTTTTAGAGAATTAGAACATAACTATTACATCTCAAAAGATTACAAAGTAGTCACTTCTACTAAGTTTCCATAATAAAAAAAACTCTTAAAAGAAACATGTCTAGTTCCATGTTTTATATAGAATGACATTCCCTTGATCCCATCCTTGACCTTATTCCACATTAAGTCCTGTGAAAAACATTTCAAAAAAACTTGGGGTGAGCATAAAAAGCTCAGTAAGGGATACACAAAGAATGAAAACTGTTATTTTTTCAAACATCAAGTAAACCATGTATACTCTATCAAAGTAATACCTTCACCTTCATGAAGTAGTAAAAACTATTCACTGAAAAAAAGTATCATTACTTACCTTTTTGTAACCAAAGGATTACCATAAAACCCATATAAAGAACACATAACATATATAAAGGTAACTTGGGACATAAACATACTTAAGTGGAATAACCATACGGTCGACTTCCACACATATCACTTAATGGAATAGCCATACGTCCAATTTCCATACATACTTAATGGAATAGCCATACGGTCGACTTCCATACCCAATGCATTGGAGGTTATAACGTAACCACCCGTCCTGGTATTCACGGCACCACCCTTCATATGGTTTATAACGTAACCACCCATTAGTACCAATATAAAATCATAAAACATAAAACCAATATAAAGGAATGATAACATTTCCACATTTCAATCACAATATATCATAAATATATTGACATAATAGAATCCTTTATCAAAACCATTTTCAATACCAAAATACATAAAAGAGTATATGGTATTTATTTTATTTTAAAAACATTACGGCTTGTTGAGGAAGCCAAAGACCAAATAATACTCACGGCGGCGGAAAAAGTCGTTGTCACCGCGTACGTTAAAAAAACATTCCTTTTTTTCGTTTAGTAAAACGCTTCGTAGAAAAAGATTCTTTTTGTATAAAAGTAAAATTCAAAGGGGTTTATACACCGTATAAAATAAAGTTGTGTATAAAACGAAATATGCCTCAATGAAAGGAGATTGAGACGAAGTCCCTTGCCTCAGGTCCGACTTGACTCGATCGTTCTTTAAAGTCCTGAATAATAAACTTGAGTTAACTTATACTTGATTAAGAACCTTTTTAAAGTTCATTATTCCTTTTATATCACTTATTTCCATGTTATAAACATTATGTAACCATTTAAGTTAATGATGTTTGTTTTGTCAATATTTGGTTCTTAAGTCGAAAGTGGACTTCTTACAATTACATGTTGTTCGTGTGGTCAAAGGTTCTTTATATCCAGAATGACATTCCTGATTTGGATATCATATATATCATATATATCCATAATATAAATGTATTTATAATATTACATAATCATTTAGAGGTAAGAAATGAAATGCACCGTTCATGGAGACGGTAAGTCGTACGTACGCATGAACGCTACTTTCATTTCTATTTCGTATTTTATAGAATGGAATCATAATGGTATAAGAGTATATTATAATTCTAGTATAATAACATATATAATATCATTAACTTTATCCTTTACACATCCCACATATGGTATTAACGAATCAAATCACTTTCAGGGGGCGGTAGTCCGCACTTCCTAAAATGAAGATATCGTGTTTACCCATAATGGAAACAATAATGGTATGCCATAAATGAAAAATACAGAAGATTAAGGTAAGAATAAACATATTATATATCATATATAAAAATAGTGACATCATAATTTCCACCTTTTAAGGTGTTAAATGAGTATTGAACAATCATCGTTTCGGGAGGCAGAATTTCGCCATCCACGGAAACCATATGTTATTTAACCATTTGATGCAGTTGTGTGAGAGTGTAGCTCGAATAAATCTTATAACAACATCCTAGTATATTTCAAATACTGGTGTTGTTACAAAATAATTAAATAAAAAGATTTTAGGGGGTTGGAGAAGCAAAATAAAACAAATGAATAAGAGAGAATGAATTACCTTTAAAAGTGTAACTCCTTTTGATTTTAGCCTGAAGGCTTCCTTTGAAAGGATTATTCCCAAAGGGAATCCTCTAGGATGAGGAGAGGGATGTGGAGAGAGTAAATGGGCAGGGGATGGCCGATCCAAAGGCTTTAGGAGTGTGTGGAATGAGGTAGAGGTGGGGGCCTTTTATAAGAGGAGAGGAGGGTCACTTTTGGAAATCATGAAACTATTATTTTATTTTCAAAAGTGATTCGAATTTATAAGGTCCCACATTGATATATTTCTAAGATAAGATGATAAGGCTTCGAAATATTCCAATCCAATAGGTTTTGGACATGTTTAGGTTTTATATATTACATTATCTTTCCATTTTATTTAAATCGTTAAATAATGAAGTCATCGCTGCATCATAATGATGTTATAAATAATTTAATTTATTTAAAGTCTAAAAATTATAAAAAAAATACTATGATGTAGGAAATCTTTTTATATTTCCAATGAATATTTATAATCAAAAATATGATCTTTATAACCCCATGTAAAAATTGTTTTCGTAAAACATATTATGTTTGTGTCATTTTTACTTTTATTTAAAAAAAGACATTAAAGTCATTATCTCACCCAAGTGGCTCCATGGGGTCCCCTAAATCGACCCATGGGTTTTCATGGTCGTCCATGACACAACCAATAGGTTTAGGACATGTTTCAAGCTCATCTCATTTTATTAAAGCATTATTTTTACCTTAAACTACACTAATTACCTCTAATCGCGATTAAAAACTTAATAAGTTACTATTCACCAAAAAATTATTTTAATCTCATTGAACCACATTTTACTTCTTAATGAAAACCATGTATGTCAGATTTTTGAAAATCAAAACACAATGATTGAAAAATTTCATTTAAACGGAAAATCAGTTTTTATAAGTACCACTTAGTGGTTTCACTATTCATCAAAAATTGAAGTTTTTCAGAAAATTACCAAAAATTCACCCTAAGCTATATTTGATATTACAAATTCAAAAATGAAGTCTATTTTACAAAATTCAAAACATATAAGTCACATTAATTAATTTAATAATTAATTCCCACTGTCAGAGCAAATAGCGTGTTTTTATGAAACAATAAGTATCAAAAGATTGACACTAGTTTAAGTCCGATTTCAAAGTGAAATTAACTCCAACGACCACTATTGGATTTAATGGTAAAAATATTTTCTAATTTCACTTTAAAACCAATTAAAAAGATGATCTAATCATATAAATAAATTAGATTAAAAAGAGGTTTTGAATTAAAATACAACATTTTACACTATTCATTAAAAAAAAGAACTTTATCGGAAAGATACCAAAAATTTACACAAAGTAAATTTTGATGTCCCGATTCTAAAGAAGAGTTATTTTTGGTCCAATATAATTTATAAGATTGATCAAAACTATATTTAATGACGGTTCTCCGTCAAAAGGTGATAAGTGAACCCTTAATGAAAATTAGGGTATTAATGCCTAAAATTGAACTCTTTCCGTATTTTAAGCCTTTATCTTTTATTGGGTAAATGTAAAAACATTTAAAAACATATATAATCATATTTTAGTTATTTCTATCCATTCCCGCCAGTACAACGGCTACTTATTAACTAACATTTAAAATAATATTATTTTATTACTTGTGTGCAACGTAAGTTTTCAAAGAAACTCATCGTTGCGTATAGAGTACGCTATCGAACGTAGAAAACCCTTTTAATTAAAATTAATATTTAATTCGTAAATATTAAAAAATATGAAAATTATTTATTCTTTAATTACCTGGGATGTTACAACAACCAAGCGCTCCTCCGCCGTGGGTTTGCTGCTACAACCAAGCGCTCCCCACTGGGCTATCCGAAACACACCGAGTCGATCGGTCAAGCAGTCGCCAGGTCTCAGCAGGCTACACGGTCTCCGTATTCCGCACGCTCGTCTTCGGGAGGGTCCGCTCCACGAGCTGCTGGTCGATACTACAAGTATCACAAGGTTCCACGAAGAAGTATCTCAAGGGACCGCCTCGTCACAGGGGTCTCAACACAACAGACGGCGCGTCAATCGGACGCCTGGTCTGTGAGTTACTAGCCTTTTCGTCCCACGGGCCCGGTTGGTTTCATGTGAGAACCAACCCGGTCGTATCTCAACTGTACCCCGAACTCCCATAGGGTATACTCAAAGGGACTGTTTCTCAACGTGATCACCAACGCCGCTGACGGTTCGTCAAACGGACGTCCGGACTGAAAGATATCAACTTTTCTGTTCTAGGGGCCCGGTTGGATTTCGGGTATAATCCAACCCGGCCACTATCCAACAGCAACCAAAACTCGGGCTAAGTATGCCAAAATTTCCGTCTCTTCAAGAGGAATTCAACGAGACAGATGGCGCGTCAATCAGACGCCCGTTCTGTGAGTTATTGGCTTTTTCGTTCCAGGGGCCCGGTTGGTTTTTAAGGCAAACCAACCCGACCGTACTCCACCTACGTCCAAACCACGGGCGGAGTGAGCCAAAAGATCCGTCTCACTTAGAGGAATTCAACAAAGTCGACGGCACGTCAATCGGACATCTGAAGCTCAAGATTTGAGCATTTCCGCTTCGAGGGCCCGGTTGGTTTCATGTTCGAACCAACCCGGACGAACCCAAAGTATCCCGAAACCTTGAGTGTAATATACCTAAACGACCGCCTCGATCCAAGGATCGCATCGCCGCTGACGGCGCATCGTTCGGAGGCTCGTGCCTCAAGATACGGGCAAAAGATCAAAAACGGTCCGAAGACGGGGGGTCTGGGCCCGGGCCGACCCGGCCCGAGCCCCCTGGGTCGGCCGAACCGGGTCGACCCGACCCGGTCCGACCCGGCTGGACCCGGTCTGGTCCGGCCAGGGCGCGGCCCGGCTCGGCTCGTCCGAGCGGCCGAGCAACGCGGGGGGGCACGTTGTCCCCGCGTGACAACTCTCCGGCCCCCGCGGGGGGCCTCCCTGGTCAACGGACGCGGAAAATCCACTTCCTGTGTGCGCCGGACCCGCACGGTCGCGGGTCCGATGGCGCCGCTGCCGCCGCCGCACCGGCGACCCGCGCCGCCGGTGGATTCCGCGGGCCACCGGAGTCGCTCTGGTGGTCCGATTCCGTTTCCGTTTGCGCCGCTGCTCCTCCCGGGTCCCGTTCTTCACTGCGGAAACATCAAATCACCCTTGCGGCACATTTTGTCATCGCATGCCAAATCCGCACAACAACGAAGAACTGCGGAGGGTTTTCGGGCCGTGTTCGTTTGGCCCGCACCCTCCGTGTTAGGCGATAACAATCGGGAAGAATAATCAACACATAGAAAACATAACAAAAAACAATTTTAATAAATTAAAATTTTTCTTATGAAACCGGGTTCTTTGTTTTGAACGGAAACATCCACGGAGTAAAAGGGTAAAATCATTCCCGATAAAACCCATACCGATTTCCCGCAATCAAGAATACTCATCCCATAACCAAACTTCCCGCGGATTAACTTAATATTGAGTTGATCCGCGTTCTTTATTTTCAAAAGGAAACATCCAAGGAAAAAGTGGTATTCTTATCCTCAATTAAAAACCCTACCTCAACGTCGTCGAACGAGAGTTCTTCACGGAATCGGCCGTCGCGGAACAAGAGGATCGTTGCGTTGCGGAAGGGCGTCGCGTCATCGCGGAAAGGCGTCGCGTCAACGATCTCGAACGGATGTTCGAAGATTTGTTGCGGAATAAGGAACGTCGCAGAAGAACGTCGCAGAAGGAGATTCGTCGGCATCACGTCGTCGATCTCCGGGGGGTTTGGCGTTCTTCGTCGCCCTTCGTCGGAGGCCGATGTTCTTCGCGTTCTTCGTGAAGGAGGATGAATATCTTTAGAGATTCTCCAAAGGTTAACACAACAACCAGATAATAAAATAATTCCTCATCTTATTTTATTATCAACTAAAGAATTTGAAAAACAAAGGTAAGTAACGAACAATTAATTCAAATAATTAATTGTAAAACTTAACTGCCCAATTAAATATAGGCGTTAAGAAAATAAGGTAACGCTTCGGTTGACTTCGTTTAATAGGGGGGTGCGGGTGCGTTACTTAAGAAGAAAAGAAACGGTGGGGCTCATGTGGGTCCTACCTCACAAATATCCTACCAAGTGGGTAGGATATTTTGAATTGCACCCTATCCGCTTCAACCCAGCTTAAGTATCTTAAAGTGGTCTTTAAGCGGCTTTAAGTGAAATGAAATAAAATTGTCGTGCAACTTTATTTTATTTCTTAACTTAAACCCCAAAAATTTAAAACCACAACCGAGCAAACGCAACTCCGGAAGAGGCGTTTCTAAGTAAATACCGGCGCTGTGATTCCATCGGTGCCCTCGGAATTCGATTCCGAGCACCGGTTCAAAAGTTAGAAAAACCTGCTCGTTCGTTCACTGAACGTACCTGAGCCAAACTTCGGAAATTGATTTCGGGCACACCGGGCCTCGGAATCAGGCGCCGTCAGAAACTGCGCTCTTGTAAAATTCCAAAGAAAATTAAGAAAAAAAATTTCCTTGAAATTTTCAGGTCTTTACATCACTCCCACCTCAGGACTTTACGTCCTCGTAAAGCTTTAACACAAACTAGGGTTACAAAGCGGTACTGAGCACGTATCTGAGCCTTCCGCTCCCATGTGCTCACCTGGAGGTTCCTGTGCTGCCAAAGAAAGTACACAAGAGGAATTTACCGTCCTCCTAGGATCTGCTCCTGTCGATCCTCGATCCCCACGAAAACCTCCGTAGAAGTCACCTCATCGCCATCGTCCAGCTCATCATGGTCAATGATATGTGAAGGGTTGAGCACGTATCTCCTCAGTTGAGATACGTGGATGTCATCATGCACCTGGTGCAACTGAGGTGGATGGGTCAGCGGTAAACCACCCCGCCTACCCATCTGAGGACCTAGAAAAGGTCTGTTGAACCTCGGGAATAACTTTCCGCCTTGGCCACATCTCCGTAAACCTCATCTAGGTGAGACCCGTATAAGGTCGTGATCGTCATCCTCGAACTACAGAGGTTTCCAATTCCTGTTAGAATTGAAACTCAAAACGACTGCTGCCATGAGGGTAAGGTTGACTGACTCAAGAGTGATCAGTCACACCCTCCTATGCAAGAGTTTATCCTGTGCTGCCTGGGGTTTCCTTTTCGCCAACCAAGGAAAACCCATCCCGACGTTGTAGTTAAACCACAACCTTTTTGCCTAATACCGTCAATTTTTGTATGAACTGTGATTGCCCAGTCCATACTCAAACGAACGTCGTAAGGCCTCGACGCTGCCACCAAGAGATTCCAACCGAAACTCTCACCTCGAGGGTCTGACCACACTGTCGGCATAAGTGTGATTATCGAGTCTCCTCCCAAGGTATCTCCAAACGTGAGGGTCAAGTCCACGGCTTACCGGAAACTCTAGGTCTGGGACAAGATTTGTGAAAGCGAGGAATGATTCATATCGACTTCTGTTACTACAGCAGGTAGTAGTGGACACAGACTGTCCCTTGAATCATTTTTAGAGCCATTGGGTCACACTCCTTGACCGCATGCATCCGCACTCTTCCTCCGACCTCCAGCTCCCTGAGCCTGGCGGGGATAACTAAGGCGGGTGGTTGTAGCATGTTAAGATGTACACCACCTCATGCTGCTCTCCCAGCTCTGCCTCCACGTCTTCCGCTTCACAGACTCATCTTTCCTTTAAGCTTCCTCTTATGGAAACATTTAACATGCCCAAGTTTCCAAGACTGGCGCCAGTTTCCTGTTTCTTACTACACTGTGCAGTCTTCATCTGCTCCTGGATGATCTGCACCTTCTTTGCCTACGATCTAGAAGAGCTTCTAAAATTTCTCCTTTGCCGAAAAGAGAAACCCGGTCTCATCCCCTGGATGAACCACGCCCATTACAAAATACAGTCAATCCTGACATGAATGATGCATTCATTCCATGGATGACGTCGTGAGGACTCGACGTAACTACTAAGAGATCCAACTGTCACTCTCGCCTCCAAGGGTCGAGTCACACTGTCGGCATGAGTGTGAGGTCACTGGGTCTCCTCCAGTATAAATCTTGAAAGTGAGGGTCAAGTCAACAGTTTAACTGGGACCACTCAGTATCAACCCAACAAAAGTACAGGAAACCAAACAAAGATAAGTGTCTTTTTATTATTTCAGCTCATAGTACAAAGACACAAATACAACAGAAAAATGGAACTAGAGTACAAGGGATGTATCCACTAGTTCCGCTCCTGTCCACCAGCTCTCGGAGCTCTACTGCCTTGTCCACTGCTCGGCTGTTGCTCAAGCACCTGCCGCTGCTTCTACCTCGGTGGCTCCTCCAAAGCCTGCGGATCAACTGCACGAGGAGTTGGACAGTCACGTGCCAGGTGACCCTTTCCGCCGCATTCATAACACTTACTACTCCTCGTACGGCTGGCTCTGGACCTCTTGGACCTCCGCATCATCTGTCTACTGCCCACAGATGACTCGGCTACTGATCAAAAAACACGCGGTAAAGGCAGCAGCTTCTGAACACGCTCGGGGTGTAGAGCTACTGGCACAAACTCCACCCTGAAGAAGGTCTCAAAGTCTTCCCATGTGAAGGACATCCCGTCGCAAAACTGGAACAAGTGGCTCCACCACCTTCATGCTGCTGCCTGAAGAAGGCTGGCAGCAAAGATCACCATGAGGTCTGTCGGTGTCCCCACTAGCCTGAAGACTCTCACCACAGCCTCCAGCCAATATTCAGCTGCCTGCGGGTCCATCTCTCCCCGGAACCTGGGTGGTCTCTGGTGCTGGAACTCGTGCAGCGTGCTCAAGTGGCGTGCATCTCCTACTGCTGGGGCTGGTGGCATCGGTGGCCCAACGTATGGTAGTACCGCTGGTGCCTCCACTGGTGCCTCAACTGCAAGAGGGCCCTGTACCGAAGCCTCGTCGCTCGGCAAGCTGTCAGTAC
Source organism: Viscum album (assembly GCA_963277665.1). NCBI lineage: Eukaryota > Viridiplantae > Streptophyta > Magnoliopsida > Santalales > Viscaceae > Viscum > Viscum album. Next base: position 1,160,199,116 of record OY728143.1, on the reverse strand, counting down.
GCACATCCCTCTGGGCTCTAGCTGGTCGTCCGTGAAAAGGCATCCTGAAAGAAACAACGTGACATGGTTAAACGTTTATACCTGTTGAGCTGACCTGGTTTGAGCTGACATTTAAAAACTTCTGGGAATACACACGCAATCAGTGTTTTCATGCACAGAGTCGGAAATCGGTTGTCAGGGTCCTGGTGTATGGATACGTCGGCCGCCCGCACCAACACTGGACTCCCTGAACTAAAAACCATACTCGGTACTCTTAACACTATTGCTTCACAGAAAGGGAAAAAAGATCAGAGTCCCAAGTTCTGCGGTAGAACTGAACTCCTCTGATACCAATTTGTCACGACCCGTCCTCGGGGCCCGTGTCGTGACTACCCCAAGCCCGTCTTCCATAGTCCAGGGGTTGTAGACTAGCCCCAAAGGCGTAAATCCCGATAACTGGGAAGGAATTTCCTTTATAAAAGTAAACAAAACACCACAGAGCACAAGCGGAAGCAAAACACTAAGTACAAAAGAAAGTTCTGAAAAGTAAATGGGCCAGAATACAAACCCAAATGAAAGTAAAACTACAACTGAACAAAGTACAACAGAAAAAAGACAACAGCTGTAAGAAAGGAAGTAGCTCCTGGGTCGTCCTCATCGGATCCTACCTGAAGGGTAGGTATAGATGGCGCAGCTCTTGGTAGTCCACCACGGATCCTACCTAAAGGGTAGGTACAGATAGCCTCCTCAACGCTCTCGCCCGTCAACCTCCTCCGTGTGTCGTCTCGTCGTGTATTCCACCTCCGGGTACTGACTCGTCATGTAGTCCACCTCCGGGTACTGACTCGTCATGTATTCCACCTCCGGGTACCGTCCAGTCCTCGAACACTCGGCCTCCGTCAGCACTGCCCGTCGTCTGCAACCAACACAACGAGGTTCGGGCATATCCCGTGCAGGGGTGAGTATAACGATACTCAGTAGGGACCCCGAGACCCTCAAGGTCTCACTAAAACCAACAAGGATAACCACAAAGAATATCTCAACAGATAACCTCTACTTAGGTATATTCCCATACATATACCTAAGTTATCAAGTAACCCATCTCAATCCTAAGGAAACACAATGATTGAGAAAACAATGGATAACCACTACCCAGGTATATTCCCATACATATACCTAAGTTATCAAGTAATCCATCTCAAATATGAGTTAAACACAAGGTCAAAAGTCTCATCTCAAACCAAGATTTTCATTTTCAAAACTGCAACTGCTGAAGAGCCCCGTCTCTGGAGTGTACAGTGGTCCTGTCACGACTCCGAGGTACTGCTCACTAACCTAAGACTGTTGAGGTACTCCTCCGGTCGAGTACTATGGGCCTGCTGCTACAACCAAGCGCTTCCCACCATGGGTCTACCGCTACAACCAAGCGCTCCCCCTCATAGCCTCAAGAGGTACTCCTTCTGTTGAGTACTGCGGGTCTGCCGCTACAACCAAACGCTCCTCCGCCGTGGGTCTGCCGCTACAACCAAGCGCTCCCCCTCATAGCCTCCAGAGGTACTACTTCTGTTGAGTACCGCGGGTCTTCTGCTACAACCAAGCGCTCCTCCACCGTGGGTCTGCCGCTACAACCAAGCGCTCCCCACTGGGCTATCCGAAACACACTGATTCGATCGGTCAAGCAGTCGTCAGGTCTCAGCCGGCTACACGGTCTCCGTATTCCGCACGCTCGTCTTCGGGAGGGTCCGCTCCACGAGCTTCTGGTAGATACTACAAGTATCACAAGGTTCCACGAAGAAGTATCTCAAGGGACCGCCTCGTCACAGGGGTCTCAACACAACAGACGGCGCGTCAATTGGACACCCGGTCTGTGAGTTACTAGCCTTTTTGTCCCAGGGGCCCGGTTGGTTTCATGTGGGAACCAACCCGACCGTATCTCAAATGTACCCCAAACTCCCATAGGTTATACTCAAAGGGACCGTTTCTCAACGTGATCACCAATGCCGCTGACGGTTCGTCAAACGGACGTCCGGTCTGAAAGATATCAGCTTTTCTGTTCTAGGGGCTCGGTTGGATTTCGGGTACAATCCAACCCGGCCACTATCCAACAGCAACCAAAACTCGGGCGAAGTATTCCAAAAGTTCCGTCTCTTCAATAGGAATTCAACGAGACAGACGGCGCGTCAATCGGACGCCCCGTCTGTGAGTTATTGGGTTTTTCGTTCCAGGGGCCCGGTTGGTTTTTAAGGCAAACCAACCCGACCATACTCCACATGCGTCCAAACCTCGGGCGGAGTGAGCCAAAAGATCTGTCTCACTTAGAGGAATTCAACAAAGTCGACGGCACGTCAATCGGACATCCGAAGCTCAAGATATGAGCGTTTCTGCTCCGAGGGCCCGGTTGGTTTCGTGTTCGAACCAACCCGGCCGAACCCAAAGTATCCCGAAACCTTGAGTGTAATATACCGAAACGACCGTCTCGATCCAACGATCGCATCGCCGCTGATGGCACATCGTTTGGAGGCCTGTAGCTCAAGATACGGGCAAAAGACCGAAAACGGTCCGAAGACGGGGGGTCTGGGCCCGGGCCGACCCGGCACGACCCCCCCACCCCCCTGGGTCGGCCAAACCGGGTTGAACCGACCCGGTCCAGCCCGGGCGCGACCCGGCCCGGCCGACCGGCCCGGCTTGGCTCGGCCGAGCGGTCGAGCAACACGGGGGGGGCACGCTGCCCCCGCGTGACAACTCTGCGGCCCCCGCGGGGGGCCGCCCTGGTCAACGGACGTGGAAAAGCCGTGTCCTGTGTGCGCCAGACCCGCGCGGCCGCGGGTCCGCTGGCACCGCTGCCGCCGCGCCGGCGACCCGCGCCGCCGGTGGCTTCCGCGGGCCACCGGAGTCGCTCTGGTGGTCCGATTCTGTTCCCGTCCGCGCCGCTGCTCCTCTCGGGTCCCGTTCTTCACTGCGGAAACATCAAATCACCCTTGTGGCACATTTTTTCATCGCCCGCCAAATCCACACAACAACGAAGAGATGCGGAGGGTTGTCGAGCCGTGTTCGTTTGGCTCGCACCCTCCGCGTTAGGCGATAACAATCGGGAAGAATAATCAACACATAGAAAACATAACAAATAACAATTTTAATAAATTAAAATTGTTCTTATGAAATCGGGTTCTTTGTTTTGAACGGAAACATCCATGGAGTAAAAGGGTAAAATCATTCCCAATAAAACCCCTACCGATTTCCCGCAATCAAGAATACTCATCCCATAACCAAACTTCCCGCGGATCAACTAAATATTGAGTTGATTCGTGTTCTTTATTTTCAAAAGGAAACATCCGAGTAAAAAGGGGTATTATTATCCTCAATTAAAAACCCTACCTCAACGTCATCGAACGAGAGTTCTTCGCAGAATCGGCCGTCGCGGAACAAGAGGATCGTTGCGTTGCGGAAGGGCGTCGTGTCGTCGCGGAAAGGCGTCGCGTCGACGATCTCGAACGGATGTTCGAAGATTTACTGTGGAAGAAGGAACGTCGCAGAAGAACGTCGCAGAAGGAGAGTCGTCGGCGTCACGTCGTTGATCTCCGGGGGGTTTGGCGTTCTTCATCGCCCTTCGTCGGAGGCCGACGTTCTTCGCGTTCTTCACGTTCTTCGCGAAGGAGGATGAAGATCTTTAGATATTCTCTAAAGGTTAACACAACAACCAGATAATAAAATAAGTCCTCATCTTATTTTATTATCAACTAAAGAATTTGAAAAACAAAGGTAAGTAACGAACAATTAATTCAAAGAATTAATTGTAAAACTTAACTGCCCAATTAAATAGAGGCGTTAAGAAAATAAGGTAATGCATCGGTTGACTTCGTTTAATAGGGGGTGCGGGTGCGTTACTTAAGAAGAAAAGAAACGGTGGGGCTCGTGTGGGTCCCACCTCACAAATATCCTACCAAGTGGGTAGGATATTTTTAATTGCACTCTATCTGCTTCAACCCAACTTAAGTATCTTAAAGTGGTCTTTAAGCGGCTTTAAGTGAAATGAAATAAAATTGTCGTACAACTTTATTTTATTTCTTAACTTAAACCCCAAAAATTTAAAACCACAACCGAGCAAACACAACTCCGAAAGAGGCGTTTCTAAGCAAATATCGGCGATGCGATTCCATCGGTGCCCTCGGAATTCGATTCCAAGCATCGGTTCAAAAGTTAGAAAAACCCGCTCGTTCGTTCACTGAACATACCCGAGCCAAACTTCGGAAATTTATTCCGGGCACACCGGGCCTCGGAATCAGGCGCCGTCAGAAACTACGCTCTTGTAAAATTCCAAAGAAAATTAAGAAAACAAATTTCCTTGAAATTTACAAGCCTTTACAATGATCTTTATTTTTTTATATATGAACTAATAATACTTTTGTAAACAATGAAAATTAAACATAATGAGCTTATAAAAAAATACCTATTTAATAAGGTGATAAATGGTTTACGCACTCCTCCTAATAAAGAGAAAAACCAATATAAGGTGCATTCACTTGGGAAAAATATGCCTAACATCCAATGCCCCCTACAATACAAAAAGTTCACAATTAATGATATTATAATGATCATTAGTTCATAAAAATGTTGATGTTCTTACTTATCAATAAATGGAAAAAAACCAGCCCTGAATCTCTTTCTGTGTTAATCTCTCAGATATATATTGAACTCTTTCATGATTCTTCACATATTTGGATTCTGAGGAAATGTACTCTGGATCTATAAAGCTGTAAATGCATGTTGTTTCCTTTATTAAAATAAGCTTGTGTAGATACCTAATTTAAAAAGAAAATATAGTTAGTCAATGACATAACAATATTTTATTAAAGAAATAGCAATTCAAACGTCGATTTACTTACATGATAAACAACTGCACCACACTCTGCGTGATCTCTTCAAAATTAACTAAATTCATGATATCTTCTTTCAATAATTTCAATCCATAATTTCTTCCACATATATCGGGTGTCATCCGAAACTCATATTTAAAATTCAATGAAGAAGAGGACTCAGATAATCTTTTTAACCCATAAGAAATATCAGAAGTATCTACAAAAAATTCTTCCTGAACATTTTGTTGCATTTGTGAAGTTTCTTTTGCTTTTATATATTCCTATATAAGTTAAATTTTAGAAAACATTATAAGTAATTTGAATCATTTGTAATTAATATTTAAAAAAATGCATACCTCAACTGAAATATAACGAAGAAGGGAAGTTGGCCAAAGTAAAAAATGTCCCGTACATTCCCCAACACTGGTGATATCTATAGTAGGAAATGGTATTAGAGCAGTAGGATCTATAATAACAAGTACTGATACTCTAACCTGACCCATCTGCATAGGCTGATGATGTACCGAGTCCCCCAAAAAATGAACTTGTCCTAACGCAACAATATGTACATGAGGATCTCCCGCAAAAAACTCACAATATAAGGCTTGATCCGAGGGAGGAGGTGGAGGCTCAAAGTAAGAAGGTGGGGAAGGGTAAGCAGATGGGGCAGGGTAGTTCGGGTGAGGAGGCTGAGAAGGAAAAAAAATGAAAAAAGTAATATTAGTGTTTAAAATTTATAAAATAGAAAAATTGATTAAAATAAAATAATATACCTCGAAAGGTTGCGCAGACGGGGCAGGGTAAGCAGATGGGGAAGGGTAGTCCGGGTGAGTAGGCTGATAATGCTGAAAAATGAAAAACTTATATTAGTGTTTATAATTTATAAAATAGAAAAATTGATGACAAATAAATAATATACTTCGGAAGGCTGCGTAGATAGGGCAGGGTAAGCAGATGAGGCAGGGTAGTCTGAGTGAGCAGACTAGGAAGGCTAGAAAATGAAAAAATTATATTAGTGATTATAATTTATAAAATAGAAAAATTGACGACAAATAAATAATATACCTGGGAAGGCTACACAGACTGTGATTGTCTTGCAAAGTGTTCTAATAAAGCCTTCTGCACTGCTATTTGAATTTGATCACCCATAGACTATTTAATATCTTTCAACTCTTCTTTTAAGGATTATATTTCTGGGTCTTTTGATTGTTTACTCTTACCAAAAACCTTCTGAATACTAACAACCTCCTGATATCCTCTAACACGGCCGGGGTGTTCTGCCTTTCCCAAAGCAGTGGCTAGGATGTCCATCCTACCCTCAGGGAAAAAAGAGCCATGTGTCTCTTGCTCCTGAAGTTCATCCTGAAATGAAAAATAAAAAGGTTATATTAGTGTTTATAAATTATAAAATAAAAAAATTGTTAAAAAATAAATAATATTTACTTATAATTTTATCATCCACTTGATGACCTTCATCTGTAAGATATTGTTCATTTTTTCTTCTTCTTGCTCGTTTCCATTTCTCATGGTGAGTGGGAGGAGATGGAGGACCAAACTGGACCTCTTCTGAACCACTACATGATCGAGATCTTAATGCTTCAAATTTTTATTCAATCATTTTCTGCTCTAAATATGAATACCCTCAATGTGATAAAGTATGAGGGTATACTTTTTTTAACTGGATCTCCTAATGATATCTCCTAGAGGCCTGTTATATAAAAATAAACTACTAAGTAATAAGAAAAATATAGCATGAATTTTAAAATATAAAACAATTACCATACCTGAAATTTCTCTTCCTGACAACTGTTAAAAAATCGCTTCCATGTTTCTTCATCTATATATGGATACTTAAGACATCGGCTTTCAAACCTTCCCTTTACAAAAACATAATTTTTTGTCAGTTTGTTTTTAAAATCTCTCCATCGAACCGCCGCTAAAGAGAGATGTATTTCCTTAATTTCTTTGGTCTCCTCAAAATTGAATGTCATGTGTAATTGAATAAATTAAATATGTCATTTAAAATATATAATATTCAAAAAATGATATAAAAGAAATAAAGTAAGATAGTTTACCATCATGGCCTCCCAAATATGTTGCTTCGTCGTCCTGTCCACTGACTTCCAATCAGGATATAAAATACTAATCCTGCAACGGCTCTGCATCCCTATATAATTGACAAACTGAACTGCATTTGGACCAACTGTATTATTATTATTATCAAAATGGATGTGTACTTTTTTATCATCACGATCAAGTGATAGTTTTGGTAAACGTGTAATACCACGTTTACTAACTTGAAAACTTGATTTTTGAGTAGTAACAGGAGAAGTCTCCTCCGCTGAGGACGCATCAGTAGTCCTGCAAAAAAATTGTAAATTAACAGTTTTATTTCATTAAATAAGTATATTACTGAATATTTAATAATATGTCAAAATAGATATACCTCAGTAACTGCTCTTCTCTATATGTATCTGACATTGCTACTAGAAAGTGTAATGAAATTTTGTGTACCTGCATATCATTAGAAAACTGAATAATTAGAAACAATGAAGATAAAAATAAATATGTAAAAATAGAGGCATGCATTTTTAAGTTTTAAAAATAGACACAAAATATAAATATTTACCAGAAAAATTAGGAGACTAATTTAGTGTTTTCCCACATTCCTTCATCATGATCGGTACGTACTGCTTGCACTATGTCTGTCTTATACTCATTGTAATCATCTGGAAATTGCGTAATAGATGAATAAGGCCCATTTAAATCACTAGCATCATCAGAATCATCCTCATCACCCAAATGGTATCTTTTACCTTGAAAAACAACTAACCAATGATCATTCGATGGATCAATGACATAAAATACTTGTTTTTCATGTGTCTCCATGATAAATGGTTCCTCGTTGTGATTAAATCTTTTCAAATCAACCAGTTTAAACCCATATTCATCATGTTTCATGCCACTATTACTATCAACCCAATTACACTTAAAAACAGTGACTCAAAATTTAATATAATTAATTTCCAATATGTCTTCAATAACTCCAAAATATGACGTTGATGCATAAATTGGGTTTTTATTTTTGGCACTCGAAAAATGCACTGCTTCAGCGAATACCATCACACCACTATTCTGAACGGTACTCTTGTCATCCAGGTTTTTTGTGTAAAATGTATATCCATTGATCTCAAAACCAGACTATGTGATCACAGTAAGAGATGGTCCCCCTGCTAACCACTTCAATGTTTTTGATACAGATATATCTGGGGTGACTTTCTCTTTAAACCATGAAACAAATGTCTTCTTATGCTCAATCATCAACCACTTTTCTTTTCTTTTCTGATATCGTAACTTTAATTCAGCAATATGTGAGGATATATATGGTTGAACCTCATCTGTTTTGTTCAAAATGTATAAATGTTCTTGCACCACTTCATCACGTGGAATGAACTTTACCTTTAAGCCGTGAACCCCTCTACCTTCTCTATCAATTGTCATATGTCAAGATACAGGGAGACCAATATGCTCCACATCATTAAAATAATCAGTACAGAACTCAATCACCTCTTCTGAAACATATTTTTGAACAATAGAGGCCTCTAGTCGATAAGGATTTTTAATATATCCTTTCAAAATTTTCATATATCTTTCAAAAGGATACATCCATCTTAAATAAACAGGCCCACATATTCTTATCTCACGCACCAAATGAATCAATAGATGAACTATTATATCAAAAAATGTGGGTGGGAAATACATTTATAGTTGACAAATAATAAGAGTTGCTTCATTCTCCAACACATATAACAAATTTGGATCAACGACTTTGCTAAAAATGGATTTAAAGAAATTACATAACTTGATGATTGTCTTTCTGACATCTTTTGGTAATATACCATGCACTGCTACTGGTAAAATTTGTTGCATCAACACATGGAAATCATGAGATTTCATACCTATTAATTTATAATCCTTCAATGACACAAAATTATTCACATTTGAAGAAAAACCGCTGGGTACTTTAATACCATGAAGACACTGACAAAAATCCATCTTTTCAATCTTGCTTAATTGTGACAAGCCAGAGGTAAATATGTTATGTTTCCTTTCACAGCGGGAGCTAACTCCAAACGTATTCTCATTAATATCAAGTCCAATCTATCATGTAATCCATCTTTTTTCTTTCCTTTTATGTCTAACAAAGTTCCAATCAAACTATCACATATGTTTTTCTCAACATACATAACATCAATGTTATGTTTTATCTCTAAAAATCTCCAATAAGGTAGTTTGAAAAAAATAGACTGCTTCTTCCAGATATGTTTTTGAAAACCAGAACTTTTTCTCTTTCCAAATGTCAAATCAATATCTTTCACTCTGTCATAATATTCTTCAGCTGACAATGGTTGAGGGGGGAGGTTGTATTCTTGTAAACCATTAAATTCTTTTTTCAATATATGATAAGGATGATCAATTCTCAAAAATCTTCGATGTCCCATGTACACTATCTTTCTTCCATTCTGCAATTGATAATATGAAGTTTGTTCTTCACAAATTGGACATGTTTTATGTCCCTTAACACTATATCCAGATAAGTTTCCATATGCACAAAAGTCATTTATAGTGAACATTATCATAGCATTCAAAAGAAAATACTCTTTCTTGTATGCATCGAAAACTTTAACACCTTCCTCCCATAGCAGTTTCAAATCATCAATCAATGGTGTAAGATACACATCAATATCATTTCCTGGTTGTTTTGGTCTATAAATCATAAAGCTCATCATAACATATTTTTTCTTCATACATAGATGTGGGGACAAGTTGTAAAGTACCAGCAAAATAGACCATGAACTATGTTGGCTACTAAGGCTCCGATATGGATTCATTCCATCAGTACACAATCCCATTATGAGATTTCTAACTTCACTTCCAAAATCATGAAATTTTTTATCAAAACTCTTCCACTGTGGTGAATTGGCAGGGTGACGTAAGTTACCATCAGAGATGCGCTCATCTGAATTCCATATTAACCTTTTTGCATCAATTGAATTTGAAAATAGACGCTTCAAACAAGGAATTATTGGAAGGTACCAAATTACTTTAGCTGTAGTTTTGATTCTGGTACCTAAAAATAAATCAGAATTGAATTATCAGAATTGTATGCAAAAAATATTGGATGATATCATTGGAAAGTAAAAAATTTATTTTTCATAACGTTACATGACATCACCTGAGAATGAATCTGAGTTGACTTTCTCATCCATCTTATAGCGTGATGTCCCACATGTAGGACAACTTGATAAATGTTCATTTTCTTTCCTATACAGTACACAATCATTGGGGAAATCATGTATCTTTTTATACCCCAATCCCATTGGGAATAATATTTTCTTCGCCTCATAATTGGAATCTAGAAGCCCGTTTCCTTCTGGAAGTAGCTCTTTTAAAAAGCTCAAGTAAACTGGAGAAACTTTTATCACTCCACCCATTTTTTGCTTTTAAGTTAACTAATCTCAAAACTGCTGATAATACTGTATATTTACTGCAACCTGGGAATAATGGTTTCTCAGAATCTCCATGCAATCGTTCAAAAGTTGGTGTTTTTTTATGGTTTCAACACCTAAATCATGAATTAATTCTTCAATATGATCCTCTGCCTCATTATGAATATCGTCATCAACATTGGATGTTGAATTTTCAGTTCTTTCACCATGCAAGATCCAACGTGTATAATTAAGGCTAAAACCAAAACAAATGAGATGATCCTTGATTTCTCTAGAGTTTAACTTTCTCATATTTACACACTTCACACATGGATAGAAAATCAAATCAATATTTTGAAGATGTAGTTTAGAAAATTCCAAAAAATTATCAACTCCTTTTTCATATTCACTTGTGGTTCTTTGTAAATAAATCCAATTATGATCCATTAATACCTGATATCAAAATATAATTGATCAATATATTAAAACATATAAACATTTAAATATATATCAGATAAATTGTAAACAAAAACATATTTAATAAAAACTATTGATAATCAGATAAAAGACATTAGATATGAAACACGTTTACAAATAGAGTAAACAGTTTATTTTCATATTATATACATGTGTGTTATATTGATTGTTGAACCCTCTGGAATTAAGTTGCTTTATTATGTTTTGATAATCCCAACTATTCCTTATTTATATCTTGATTTTGCATTATCGGATATATGTTTAATGTGACTTAACTCATTCTGCCAAGAGAATTCTTAAACAATTTATAGCTACCGTTACAGATAGTAGCTACCGTTATGACTTAAAGCTACTGATATCGAATAAGAGCTACCGATACGAAGTTCACCGGTACTCAAAGTCTACCGCTACTCAAAGTCTACCGCTACTCAAAGTCTACCGCTACTTAAAGTCTACTGATACTCAAAGTCTACCGCTGCATCGAAGTAGACAGTTATCGTTACAGCAAAGCTGACAGCTACCGATATGCTGAAGTTCACCGTTATGCAAAGTCTACCGATAGAGAGCTACCGCTACCGTTACAAGGCAGAGCCACAGCTACCGATAAAGAGTTACCGCTACTGGTAAAGGCAGAGCCACCGCTACTGTTACAAGTCCACCACTACCGATAAATCAAGTCTACCGACAGATAAGTCTACCGTTACAGATGCCTACCGATACTCAGACCTACCATGACAAAGTCTACCGCTATCATGAGCAACCGTTCAGAGACAGAACCCCGACATGCTTTAAATTTCTTTATTATTATTTAATCTAACCAACGGTCACATTAGGTATATTTTAATGCACTGACATTTATTTAATATGTGTTGCTGGTTTTCAGGAAACCGTACCTCGTACTTTCAAAAAGGGAATCATATCTTTTGCCGAAGCTCGTGCTTTAAAAGAAGGATGCAGAAAAGAGCACAGAACATACGCTGGTGATCAAGCTCAAAACGTGCAAAAAGAACAACTGGAGAACTTACACTCACGAGACTACTACTACCAGCCTCCAGAACATAGAGCATACGTCGAGCAATTTATGCTAAATAAGAACTACACAAATCTCTTCATTCTCTGAGCCGATAAGCAAGTTGAACATGGAAGTCAAGGAAACAGATGATACTCTGTTTTCCAGAAAAAAACCAGAAGAAGACTCAGAACGAATTCTAATCAACAAAAGGAGTCGAGAGCTGCACGAAGATCACTAGAGCCATTTCTACCCTCTAAATATTTGCTCTGTGATTTATCTTTTTATATATTGAGCAGTGTGTGTTATCTGCTGTATTTAACACACACACTGTCTCATGTGCTTTAACTGGAGGATTTGTAAATCCTCACTCAACACTCTTACATATTTTTTTTCCCACTGGGACAGTGGTAGAGGTCGTGTGACCTGAACAGCTGGTTGCTGTTGTGTTTGTTCCCACGAATAACTGTGGTAGAGGTCTTGGACCTGGACAGTTGTAAACTGTTGAACCCCGATCCAGGGTGTGGATCATCCTTATATAAAACTTTTGAGAGGACTAAGTCTCGGCTTGAGACTGAACCTCTTGGTTAACTCCTCTGTGTTTTTAGTTAAAGTTTATATCCATACAATACTTATCTATTTCATATTCCGCTGCTATTACTTTGAAATATAATTTATTTTCAAGGCTACTTTGATAGTTAAACTCGCAAGTGTTTATATTTATTGTAAACCAGTAAGTTAGTTTCAAAAGTTAAATTAATCATATGATTAAGTTAATTGAGAACTAATCAATCTTTGAGAAACTAATTGAACCTTTATAATCTGTATAAATTCACTACAGTTTAATCTGTTTTTGAAATTGGGGGATTTTAATAGAAATTGTTTTTAGCAGAAATTTTAAATTGGAACTCAATTCACCCCCCTCTTGAGTATCCACTCCGACCAACATTTGGTATCAGATGAAATAAAATATTTTCTATATTACTCTGTTTTTTAACTATGATTTTAGTTGTATTTTAAAGTTCTTAAAATTTCTGTTATTTCTAAATTTTTATCACTTTAAATTTTGTTTATAATGGATAATAGACTTGAGGGTGCTGCTACTAACCGGCCACCTTTCTTCAATGGAAATAACTATGCTCAGTGGAAACTTAAAATGAAAATCCATTTAGAAAGTATGGGTTTTGATATCTGGACTGCTGTTGAATCTCAATACAAAATTCCAGAAACTGAAAGAATAACTTGGGATGAACCTACTAAGGCTGCTTACAATAATAATTGTAAAGCCATAAATGCCCTCTACTGTGCTTTAGGAGATGAGTAATTCAATAGAATTTCTGCCTGCAAAACTGCTTTTGATATTTGGGATACCTTGGCTATTTCTCATGAAGGAACAACTAATGTTAAGGAAATGCGGTTAAATACTTATACTATTAAATATGATAACTTTAAAATGAAAGCTGATGAACCCATTTCTGACATGTATCTCAGGTTTAATGATATAGTCAACACAATGAGCTCACTTGGAAAGGGTGTTCCACCAAAGGAACAAATCATGAGAATACTGAGATGTTTGCCAGATAGATGGAGAGGCATGTCTGTCTCAATCAGAGAATCCTGTGACATTGGAACACTGCCTGTCACGGAGTTAATTGGTAAACTAATGATGTATGAAGAAGAATTGAAGGTGAACAAAGAAGAAGATGATGAACCCAAGAAGAAATCTGTGGCATTTAAGACTACTGCATCAAAAAGTAAAGACAAGGAGAAAGTACATGTGCCTACTGAAATATCGTCTAGTGAAGATTCAGATTCTGACAGTGATGAAGAAATGGCTCAAATAGCCAGGAGATTCAAGAAGTTCTATAGGAAGAAAAAGTTTTTCAGAAAACCTAGCTACAAAGGTAAGTATGATCAACAAGGCAAGTGGAAGAAGTCGGATAAAGAAGATGATATAGTCTGCTATGAATACAAGAGGAAAGGACACATCAAAGCCGACTGTCCTAAGTTAAAATTCAAGAAAAAATATGACTATAAGGAAAAGAGGTATAAGAAATCTATGAAAGCAACCTGGAGTGCTTCGGAGGGCATCACAAGTGAATCAGAAGCTAGTGAATCTGAAAGAAATCGTGCTAATATGTGTTTCATGACTAACACATCTGAGGTACCTATTTCACCAGCTTTAAACAATTATTATTCTGGAAATGACCATGATTCAGACAATGAGGAAAATATGTCTAAAGCTGAACTGTTTGAATAATGAAATATGCTGGAAGATACTTGCAATGAACTAAAGAATAAATATAAATCTTTGAAGAAACAACATGCTTTGACTAGTAATATTGAAACAGGTTTAAGTGTGGAAAAAGAGAAGTATGCTCAACTATTGAAAGAGAACACTCAACTTAAATTATCAAATGAACAATTAAGAAAATATATTGAAAAGTTCACTAATGGTAGGGATACCTTGACACAACTGCTAGGAAAACATATTGCTCCCAAATATACAACCGGTCTAGGATATCAGCCTGGACAGAGACAAGTAAGCAAAACCAAATTTGTCCCAAAATCTGGACAGTTTTCTGCTAGTTCTAGTTCAGGACCATCTTATACAAAACAGTTTTCTAAAGGACCCAACAAAGTATTTTTGTCTCAAAATATTCTTTCTGGTCTTAGAAAAACTATAAGGCAAATATGGGTTCCCAAAGTTTTATTAGCTAACCTTTCTGGACCCAAAAAGATCTGGGTACCAAAATTATCCTATGTCTAATCTGTTTTGCAGGGAAATTGTTTAAAGAGCATCTGTAACACTCTATGGTATCTGGACAGCGGATGTTCAAGACATATGACAGGAGACTATTCTTTCTTTAAGAGTCTGATTAAGGTTGATGGTGGGCATGTCACCTTTGGTGACAATGCAAAAGGAAAAATCATCGGCTTAGGCCAGATTGGTAACCCTAATACAATTTTGATTTCTAAAGTACTTTTTGTTGACGGATTAAAGTATAACTTACTTAGTATATCTCAGTTTTGTGATGATAGTTTTAATGTTAAATTTGAAAATAATTCATGCAATGTTTTTAATTCAAAACATGACATAGTTTTCACTGCATCTAGAAATGAGAATGTATATGTTGTTGATCTAAATTCCTTGGTCAAACAAAATGTTTCCTGCTTAAATGCTTTCTATAAAGAGTCTTGGTTGTGGCATAGGAGACTAGGACACTGTAATGTTCACTCACTTAGGAAACTTTCTAAGAAATGCTTATTTAGAGACCTACCCAAATTAGAATTCCCAAATGACAAAGTGTACAATCCCTGTCAAAAGCGAAAACAACACAAAGTTTCTTTTAAACCAAAGAAAGAAGTTTCAACTTCTCAACCACTTGAATTGGTTCACATGGATTTGTTTGGACCTTCAAGAGTTTCAAGTTTAAATGGGAATCACTATGTTTATGTTCTTGTAGATTATTTTTCTAGATACACTTGGGTATACTTTCTAGATCACAAAAGTGAAGCATGTTCCTACTTTGTTAAATATTCCAAGATTGTAGAAAATCTTAGTGGACTCAAAATTAAGACCCTGAGGAGTGATCATGGGCGTGAGTTTGAGAATCATGAATTTAAATCCTACTGCTCACACAATGGCTATAATCACAACTTTTCTGCTCCTAGAACACCCCAACAGAATGGTGTAGTGGAAAGAAGAAATAGAAACCTTCAAGAAATTGCAAGGACTATGCTTAATGAGTATGACTTACCTATTTATTTTTGGGCTGAAGCTGTAAATACAGCTTGCTATGTCATTAATAGAGTTTTAATTAGACCTATTCTAAAAAGGACCCCTTATGAACTTTGGAATAATAGGAAGCCTAAGGTTAATTACTTCAAAGTTTTTGGTTGCAAAGTCTTTATCCTTAACACTAAAGACAATCTTGACAAATTTGCATCCAAGAGTGATGAAGGAATTTTCCTAGGTTACTCTATCTCTAGTAAAGCCTATAGAGTTTTCAATAAAAGAACCAAATGTGTGGAAGAATCAGTTCATGTCAAATTCGATGAGACTAATCCACATGAGCCTAAATCCTACCTTGAAGATCTTGAGGAAGATTTGTCAAATATGGACCTAAATGATAAGAATACTGAATCCCCTGTAAAGAATCTAGTTCTGGAAATTTTCCAGAATCTGCTCATACCAATTCCAGACCTGTAGAAAACTCTGAAGAAGCCATTTCAACTCCTTATAGAGGTGTTAGAACTCTCAAGAATCATCCTCTTGATGTTGTTGTAGGTGATTTAAATAGAGGAACACAAACTAGAGCTTCTCTAAGAAATCAGGTTTAATATAAAGCTTTTCTCTCACAAATTGAACCCAAAGATATCAATGATGCTATCAATGATGAATTCTGGGTAATGGCTATGCAAGAAGAACTAAATCAGTTTGAAAGAAACAAAGTTTGGGAATTAGTGGAAAGACCTAAGGACACTCCAACCATAGGCACTAAATGGGTGTTTAGGAACAAAGTTGATGAATCTGGAATTATCATTAGAAACAAGGCTAGGCTAGTTGCACAAGGCTATAGTCAAGAGGAAGGAATAGACTATGAGGAAACTTTTGCACCCGTAGCTAGATTAGAGGCCATTAGGATATTACTTGATTATGCTGCTCATCTGAATTTCACACTCTATCAAATGGATGTTAAAAGCGCTTTTCTGAATGGATATATAAATGAGGATGTATTTGTTGAACAACCTCCTAGTTTTACAAATCCCCATTTTTCCAATCATGTTTTCAAACTATCTAAAGCTTTATATGGTTTAAAGCAAGCTCCAAGAGCTTGGTATGATAGGCTCAGCTCTTTTCTTATTTCAAAAGGATTTACTAAAGGAATAGTTGATCCTACTCTTTTCATTAAATGGATTTATAAAAATGTTTTAATAGTACAGATCTATGTTAATGATATTATTTTTGGATCTTCTAAAAATTCTTTATGTATTGATTTTTCAAAAATAATGAAAAACGAGTTTGAAATGAGCTTAATGGGAGAACTCAAATTTTTTCTTGGATTTCAGATCTTTAAAAACAAAAATGGTATTATTTTGAATCAAAGTAAATATATTAAAGATCTTCTAAAACTTTTTTCATTGGATAGTAGTAAAGGCAGTGATACACCTATGAGTACCACCTGTAAGTTGGATAGTGATGAAACTGGAGAACCAGTAAATCAAACCAACTACAGAGGTATGATAGGAAGTCTACTGTACCTTACTGCCAGTAGACCCGACATCATGTTCAGTATATGCATGTGTGCTCTATTTCAAGCAAACCCAAAGGAGTCTCATTTGACTGCTGTTAAAAGAATTTTCAAATATCTAAAACATACTCCCAATTTAGGACTATTTTATCCAAAAGGACAATCATTTGATTTATTGAGTTATTCTGATGCTGATTTTGCTGGTTGTAAGTTAGACAGAAAAAGCACCTCTGGAACATGTCACATCTTAGGCAAATCGCTAGTATCTTGGTGTAGTAAGAAGCAGAATTCTGTTGCATTATCTACTGCCGAATCTGAGTATATAGCTGCTGGTAGTTGTTGTGCACAAATCTTGTGGATGAAACACACTTTACTAGAATATGGATATCAATTCAAACATGTCTATATAAAGTGTGACAATACAAGTGCTATTAACATTTCCAAAAATCCGGTATCTCATGCTAGGACAAAGCATATTGATGTGAGACATCACTTTTTGAGGGATCACTATCAAAAGGGTGATATCACTCTTGAATTCATTGGCACTGAACATCAGTTAGCTGATATTTTTACAAAGCCATTGAATTCTGAGAGATTAAATTACATCAAACATGAGTTAGGTATGATTAACTATAGCTTAGAGAAACCTCACCGTTAGAGAAACCTCACCGTTAGAGAAACCTCACCGTTAGAGAAACCTCACCGTTAGAGAAACCTCACCGTTAGAGAAACCTCACCCTTAGAGAAACCTCACCGTTAGAGAAACCTCACCGTTAGAGAAACCTCACCGTTAGAGAAACCTCACCGTTAGAGAAACCTCACCGTTAGAGAAACCTCACCGTTAGAGAAACCTCACCGTTAGAGAAACCTCACCGTTAGAGAAACCTCACCGTTAGAGAAACCTCACTGTTAGAGAACTTTACCAGTACATTTGCATTTTTTTTAAAGCCGAGACATCGAACCGTTTTATTTTATTTTATGATTTATGTGATTTATGAATCCTAAATGATATTAAAACTCGAACTAGACTCACTCAATCTCATCGCGAACATGTCTGCTCGAACTCTCCTAAACCTAAACCTCTCGACCTTCAGAACCCTAGCCTCAAATCCGTAATGGCCCGAGTCAAGAGACCACAGATGACTGATGGAAGTGAAGCGCCGGCACCGAAGAGACAAAAAGTAGCTAGTACTGATGCTAGTGGAAGTGGCAAGGGAAGTTTAGCTCAGAGAAGATCAGTAAATCCACACCTATCGAAGTGCGATATAGTTGTTGAAAAAAAGGTGTGTGCTGAATGGGTTATGGAAAGCAAGTCGTTGGTTCTTAGAGTGTTAAAAGAACAAGGTTGGCTAGAATGCTTCGCGAACAACAACGGACCTTACTATCCAGGATTGGTGAAACAGTTCTACGTATTCGTTCGTTTTGAAAAGTCTGAAGAAGAAAGCAGAATGGTTTCTTATGTGAATGGTCAGGAAGTATCGTTTACTTCAGGAGAATGGGCTGAGAACCTAAGAGTTCCACATGAGGGTGATTTTACTTTTTATTCCAAGTCTGTACCTTCGACCAGTGATGTATTTCAATATGAAGACACTTTGCTGAAACTCACAGGGAATGGGACCCCTAGAAAGGTGATTGCTGCAGAGATGGAAGGAGAAGATAAGCTGTTATTTAAATTTATTCAGCATGTTGTTAGTCCGAGAAGAGGAGACTTTTCCACTTTAAGATTCCAAGACATATATTTGTTACATTTGCTGAAGCATAGTGTGAAAATCAATCTATGTAGATTGATTATGGTTCAAGTAGAAGAGATGACTAGACCAAAGTCAAAATCAAATGCCCTGTTTTTCTCCAAACTAATTTCTGTGATGCTGAAAGTGAAGGAGATAGTTGGACCTCAGGATGAGCTGGTAGTGGTTAAGGATAACTTCTGTATTACAAGAACTATTTGTAAATACATGAAAGTCAACTGGAATACTTGGAAGAAATCATGGGTAAATGATGATGGAAAAATTTATGAGAAATTCACTCCTGAGAATCATCCATCCAGACCAAAAGATGTTAGAGATCCTGGTCTTGGACCAGATGAGCCAGAACCAGTTTACAGTGATGATGAAGCTGAGGAGGAAGAGACTTCAGTTGAGGAAGGAGGAGATCCAGACTTACCCCCTAGTCCTATGCATCAAGTTATTTCTTATGGAGCATCTAGCCCTCCAAAAGCACTACCAAAGAGAGAAATTGTCTTGAAGGATAATGATTCAGAGACTACAGAAGGAGGAGAAGAATCATGACAATATGTTGTCAATGAAACCTCTGATGAGGATGAGACAACCGAATCCAATCATAGAGAATAGGAGGCTGATGATGAAGCAGATGATGACGAAAATGTTGAAAGAGAGCTCAGTTTGAGTCCCCTAATAGTCAGTACAGTCAGGATAGTGCCTGAGCAGGAAGATATAGTAGCAGCACCTGTTGATGAGAGAGTCATTAATGACTTAGAACTAATGGCTACTGAATCTGCTGAAATTGTGGAGAAAATTGCAGAATTACCTCAGGGAGAAGAGTTGGAAGAGATACCTCAGGAGAATGTTCCAAGAGAAGGAGAGAATCTCGTCTCAGTATCAGTATCATATGACATTGAAGGTTGGAAATCAGCTCCCAGATATATGATTCTTGGACTATCTTATGGTGATTCTGATGAGGAAGACCAAGCCCAAAGGGAACCAGTTACCTTACCCACTATGAATGACAATGTGGCAACAAAAGATGACCTTAAGTCTTTAAAAGCCGAATTGATAGAAGTAATAAGAGAATCGGTGGGAGATATGAAGAAAAGTATGTTTGAAGAGATAAAAAACGTGGAGCAATACCTTGAGTTATCCATTGGATGTAGTATATCCAGTCCTGTGGAACAAATAGTGGACAAACTTAAGGTGTGCCACACTCAGATTGAGAGTTGGACAGGAGCTGTAATTGCTCTTAGACAATCAATTGCCTCCTTGACTACTTTAAATAGTTCTCAAACCCAAGTTCACACTGACATTCGCTATATCAAAGAAGTGGTCAAACAGTTTGTGGAAGTTTTTGAGGCTTTTAAGAAGTCAGTTAAAGAACATCTGAACAGTCAGGATGAACTTGTACAGAAGATGGTTAGTAGTCTGACTCACTCTTTCAAGGAAACAGTGGCCTTCTCAATGAAACCTCTTCCCTCATCCAACACAAGTTTGACCCTTGACCAGATCCGCACTATTCTTCAGGAATAATTGGCTAAGGCCAGTCCTAGTGGTGCATCAGATACTCAGATTCTTGCTACCACTAGGGAAGTTAGTAGTTTTGTTCGTGATCACCTGCGGGCAGCTACTGCTTCTCAAGAGGCAATCAAAAATAAGGTGGATGCTTATTTTGACAAAGTTTATACCAAGCACCAAATGACAAACCATTTCAAGCTTTTGATTGAGAATATGAAGTTACCTCCAGTTACCCAAGCCTTCAGAGAACAGGTTAGTAAGCTCCGGGAGCTTACTCCTGCTTTAGATAAGTTTATTGAGAACAGAGATGATTTTGTCTCTGCTATGGAGCGAGGTGGAAGCATCATCATGGATTTCAGGAATCTCTTGCTGCCTTTCCTACATGTGGATGCTCGACCGGTTATTGTACCACCTGACCTTCCACCATCTGCCTTTGGGAGTACTCCTCAACTGACTCCAGTTCAAGCCATCAGGAGCTTGACACCTTTGATCCCTCAGAAAGAGACAGATTACAGATCTGGTGCTGTATCAGTTGCTGATCCCCCAATAGTTCTTTCCGGAATTCCCAAGCCTGCTGACTCTACCTCTGCACCCTCTGCTGATCCCAAGGGAAAGACACCTGTCCAAGAGGATGATTGAGTGCTTCTATTTTTTTTTAATGGGATTCATTGTATTTTTGTACTTTTCTGCTTTTCCCAAATGTATCTTTTTGTTAATCACAAAGGGGGAGAAATTCTTGGAAAACCAAAAGAGAATGTTGTTCATTTTTTTCCTCTGATATATATTTTTTATTTATTTTTTTTATTATTATTTTGATTTCTATGATACTATACTGTTGATATCATAATTTGATATTTTTTTCTTGGCATAAGTTGTGATTATCAAAAAGGGGGAGATTGTTGAACCCTCTGGAATTAAGTTGCTTTATTATGTTTTGATAATCCCAACCATTCCTTATTTATATCTTGATTTTGCATTATCGGATATATGTTTATTGTGACTTAACTCATTCTGCCAAGAGAATGATTAAATAGTTTATAGCTACCGTTATAGATAGTAGCTACCGTTATGACTTAAAGCTACTGATATCGAATAAGAGCTACCGATACGAAGTTCACCGGTACTCAAAGTCTACCGCTACTCAAAGTCTATTGCTACTTAAAGTCTACCGATACTCAAAGTCTACCACTGCATCGAAGTAGACAGTTATCATTACAGCAAAGCTGACAGCTACCGATATGCTGAAGTTCACCGTTATGCAAATTCTACCGATAGAGAGCTACCGCTACCGTTACAAGGCAGATCCACAACTACCGATAAAGAGTTACCGCTACTGGTAAAGGCAGAGCCACCGCTACTGTTACAAGTCCACCGCTACCGATAAATCAAGTCTACCGACAGATAAGTCTACCGTTAAAGATGCCTACCGATACTCAGACCTACCATGACAAAGTCTACCGCTATCATGAGAAACCGTTCAGAGACAGAACCCCGACATGCTTTAAATTTCTTTATTATTATTTAATCTAACCAACGGTCACATTAGGTATATTTTAATGCACTGACATTTATTTAATATGTGTTGTTGGTTTTCAGGAAACCGTACCTCGTACTTGCAAAAAGGGAATCATATCTTTTTCCGAAGCTCGTGCTTTAAAAGAAGGATGCAGAAAAGAGCACAGAACATACGCTGGCGATCAAGCTCAAAACGTGCAAAAAGAACAACTGGAGAACTTACACTCACGAGACTACTACTACCAGCCTCCAGAACATAGAGCATACGTCGAGCAATTTATGCTAAAGAAGAACTACACAAATCTCTTCATTATCTGAGCCGATAAGCAAGCTGAACCTGGAAGTCAAGGAAACAGATGATACTCTGTTTTCCAGACAAAAACTAGAAGAAGACTCAGAACGAATTCTAATCAACAAAAGGAGTCGAGAGCTGCACGAAGATCACTAGAGCCATTTCTACCCTCTAAATATTTGCTCTGTGATTTATCTTTTTACATATTGAGCAGTGTGTGTTATATGCTATATTTAACACACACACTATCTCCTGTGCTTTAACTGGAGGATTTGTAAATCCTCACTCAACACTCTTACATATTTTTTTTACCACTGGGACAGTGGTAGAGGTCGTGTGACCTGAACAGCTGGTTGCTATTGTGTTTGTTCCCACGAATAACTATGGTAGAGGTCTTGGACCTGGACAGTTGTAAACTGTTGAACCCCGATCCAGGGTGTGGATCATCCTTATATAAAACTTTTGAGAGGACTAAGTCTCGGCTTGAGACTGAACCTCTTGGTTAACTCCTCTGTGTTTTTAGTTAAAGTTTATATCCATAAAATACTTATCTATTTCATATTCCGCTTCTATTACTTTGAAATATAATTTATTTTCAAGGCTACTTTGATAGTTAAACTCGCAAGTGTTTATATTTATTGTAAACCAGTAAGTTAGTTTCAAAAGTTAAATTAATCATAAGATTAAGTTAACTGAGAACTAATAAATCTTTGAGAAACTAAGTGAACCTTTATAATCTGTATAAATTCACTATAGTTTAATCTGTTTTTGAAATTGGGGGATTTTAATAGAAATTTTTTTTAGCAGAAATTTTAAATTGGAACTCAATTCACCCCCCTCTTGAGTATCCACTCCGACCAACATTGATATTATAATTTAATTATAATATCATTCTTTTAAAATTTATTAGTTTATTTTACATAGTTGCAATATTTCAATGTTGAATGTGTCAAAAATATTGAAGAGTACATTAATTTAAAGGATGCAATAAGTGAAATGTGGGAGTACATGGAAATATGTATAAATTATTGATGATTTTGTGGTATGATCTATACCTATGTACTAACAAATACATGTATCGAGATTAATATGACGGTGAATATAGTAGTAGTTCTAGATAGAGGATGAACCCATTATAGGGTTTAGTGATGCAGATGATGTTATTCGAGAGGATGGATGGACATTGCGGAAAAAATGAGAATGAGAATTTGGGAGGTAGATCTGAAGGGAACACGGTAATTAAGTCAATTATGGAAATGAAGGTGGAAATGGGAATGAAGGTGGAAACATGAATGTTGAGTTAAAGGTTGGTAGGGGGAAGGTAGAGTCCCAGTGGGAGGTGGGTATGTAGTGGAGAGGCTCAGAAAGGGATTGGGAGGGAGAGGTAGAGAGGTGGTGAGGTAGAGAGTATGGATAGGTGCAGAGGTGGGATTAGGGAGGAGGGTCGGGATGGGGCAATTTTCCTTGGAGAGAATGATCAACAAGGATATGAGTTATAGCCAATCGAGCTACCCATAGAGGCAACCATGTACAAGAGAATCAATATAGTGGTTACAATATTATAGAGAATGCACATCCTATAGAATATATAATATATTCTACTAAATCCATTGAAATAGCTCTTACAATAATTAAAAATTTACTCTTGTTATCATTTTCATATTTAATTATATGATTAATTAAATATCAATTTTAATGTGCTAGATATTTAGTCAAAGGAATCGATGTTTCTTTAATTTGAGTCCTTATAATGTCAAAAATGTTGGAAGACAAAACACCATTAGATAAACAATACATTCATACAATGTCTAGAAAAAAATAAACCAACAAAGAATTAATAAATGTTGGTGTGAAATTCAAGCCACAGACATGGGTAGTTAATTATTAATAAATCTCAATTCTTTATTGAAAGTAAAAAATATAATTGGTTGTTTTAAAATGTAAAATATCAATAAAAATGGGTGTAATGTAATTTTATAACTTCAATCACATTTAATTCAAAGTCACTGATGAAATAAAATATTCACATGTTAATCTCAGATAATATAGCATGACCTAAATGATAAATATAGATACAAAAAAACAAGACAAACTACAACCAAACCACACTAAGTTCATCAATAAATAACACAATAAAATTATTTTTTTTAAGAAGAATTAATTAAAATGGAAATGGAATTAAAAATATAGTACTTCAAAATGTAATGAAACATCATTTTAAACTGAAATAATGATAATACAAAAAAAAATTTGAAGTTAAACCCGAATGGAGATGTTAAATCCAAACTGCACTCGGTATAATAACTTCGAAAAACAAACACTATAAAATCTATACCAACAATGATAATACAAACCAAAAATAATGATAAACAACAACTAAAATCGAACCAATAATGAAAATCACCCAAAATAGGGTTATTGAAGAAGAAATAAACAATGGGAGATGAAACAAGAGATAAAAAGGAAGAACACATACCTGAAATCGTGAAAACAGCACAAAACCTTCAACAATGGTCGTCCAAGATCATAAATGAGCTTCGAAGGTCATCGGGAGTCCAAAGCGCCGCAGCGGAACTCGATTTCGACGATCGAACAAAATGAGGGTTTCGGTCCCCGAATAATTTTAAATGAATTTGAGCATCGATTTTCCTCAAAACCGACGCGGAAAATTTGTTTATTATTATTATCGGTGTCGGTTTTCTTCAAAACCGACACCAAAACATTTTTAAAAAAAATTCTGCATTGGTTTCGTGAAAACCAATGCGAAATATCATCGGATAATTGTTTTTGGCGTTGGTTTTACTAAAAACTGACACCATAAATTTCCCTCGCATACTATTCACATCGGATTTTAAAAAACTAACGTTATTAAGACGACATTAAATCCCGTATTTCCACTAGTGTGAGAAAACATGCATGGGAAACCACTTCCAAAGCATCTAAATTTACCCTATTTACATTCAATTAACCTCTATTCAATCATACAAGCATAGCAGGAAAATAACAAGGGTAAAACGGTAAACACGCAATACCCCGTTCAAGGGTATTGGGCAATTTTGCACATATAACTCAAAGAATTTCTACAGAAAGGTACAAACCAACTACCTCGGTGTTGGGAGATCATTATATGTGAACCTCAATCCTTGAATCAATGAATAACACCGTATATCTACAAAAACATCTAAAAACATTCAACTAAAGATAACACTTGAAAGAGTAAGAATCAGGAAACAAAACTCTAGAAGAAGGAAGAAATTATCGAGGTGATACCAACGCAGTCGACGGTGGTCGAATCAAAGATCGGATGCTCGATCCAGGTCTCGGAGAAGGATTTTGGTCATACGGACGCTCTCAGATGAACTCGGTTGAGAAGTAGACGGTTCTGTCTGTCAGACGTGACCTCGGTACGTTTAATGAAAAAAAAAGTACACGGCATGTTCTTTTTAAGTACATGGTGTGTACTTTCCCTTACTGGCCCTGCTTTAAGAGGCCTCTAGGCCACCACACACGGCCATGTGCAAGGCCTTTACACGTCCAGCACACGGCTACCCAAGGTAATCAAGTACATGGCGTGTACTCATAAAGTACATGGCGCGTACTTCAAAAATTTACAGAATATCCTCTTTTTCTCAAAAAATCCAGAAAAAGTAAAACATACCTGAAAAAATATCTGGGTTATTACATATAAAAATCGAGTTCTTACAGTCTTCCCCCTTAAAGGAACTTGTCCTCGAGTTCACCTTTCAAGGGTAGAAAAACATTGTCTCAAAACAACTTCGGCAACTGAGCATGTAAATCAGCCTCCCGCTCCCATGTCTCATCCTATACTCGGTTGTGCTTCCATAAATTCCATACTAAAGGGAAAAACTAGCCCTGGAGATCCTTCATGATCCAGTGAATGATGAGTACAGGATACTCCTAAAAAGAAGCATCATCATCCAGCTCAACATCCTTAGGATCAAAAGTATGTGATGGTTCATAATGATAATGATGAATCTATGAAATGTGAAAGGCATCGTTCATGGAATGGTACCTATGAGGTAATAACAAATGATAGGATACTTTCCAGACATAATGAGTTGAAATATTTCCTTTCCTTCATATCTATATATGACTAAGCCTAGATGATACCCATAGGAAAACAAAATCCCTAACCTTGAACTTCATAGGTTGTCAATGGAGATTTTCATAGGATTTATGTCAAGAATGAGTAGTATACATACATTTCCTAATCAGTTGAACCTGATTTTAATTCTCTTAAATGATATGAGGACCTATTAGTGATTCCTCTCCTGCAAATAACCTGCATAGGGGTGAATGGCATGACCAAGCATACAAGGCCTCAAAAGGTTCCATCTGAATCATCACCTGAAAGATATTTTTATAGGAAAAAACATCAAGAGGGATATGATTCTCCAATGAACCATTAAAATCAAGGACAATTTCTCAGAGAATATCCTCTAACACCAATATCATTCATTCTGACTGACCATCGGTCTAAGGGTGAAAATTTGTGCTCAGAAGCACCTATGTTCCCATATATCTCTATAACCCCTGCCAGAACCTCAATGTGACACAAGTGTCCCTATTTGAAATGATATTATGAGGGAAATAATTTTTTCATATGATCTCATGTACATATAGTCTTCCCATCTTATCAACTGATAAAGTATCCTAGATTGGAAGGAAGTGGGTTACTTTCATCAGTCAATCTACAACAATCCAAATTGTGTCACTACCTTGAGGCAACCTCGATAAATTGACAAAAAATATATAGAAAAATATTCCCATTACCATTACAGGAATTAAAGTGGTTGCAATAATCCTGCAAGTCTCTGGTGCTCCACCTTCACCTGTTGACAGGTGGAACACCTAGTGATAAAACATGTTATCTAACATTTCATACTAGGACACCAATATTGGTGTCATATATATTGAAACATTTTGGAAATTTCTAGATGGACTAACCACTGAGAAGCATGGCAATATAACATCAGTTCCTCTCTCATATCTGTAGAAACTCAAAAATTCCCATGTATACATGGGATGTCATCTTTATTCACAAACTAATCTGGAGTTGGGTCCTCGCTATAAATATGCTCCCGAAGAACCAAGCCTTTAGGATCTAAAAACTACCTTCTCTTAACCCTATCAAGGAGGGAATATTTAATTTCAAAGGATGAGAGATAATATTGTTCATGACTCTCAAGAAACTCCATATGAAACTTAGAGAATAGAGATATCAATTTACATTCATCAATGGATTCATGTACGGCATGTTCTTGACTTTTCCAACTCATCACATGTAAAGACCTGGATTTTTTCCATGTAATTTTTTTTAATTAAATGGAAATTTTACGAGTCCACAAAAATTGATGGTGCACGATTCTGAGGCCCAGTGTGCCCGGAATTAATTTCTGAACATTTTTTTAAGTACGTTCAGTAAACGTGCGAGCGGGTTTTTGTAACTTTTAAACTAGTGCTCGGAATTGAAATATGAGGGCACCGTTGAACTTGCAGCACCGATATTAGCTTAAGGTGACTTTCACCTAAAACGCAGTAGGACAAGGGTGAAATTCAGTTTTTTTTGTGGAAATAAAAAATAAATTTAAGAACAACATTTATTTTATTCAAAACCCCCCAATTGAATGTTCAGTGGTGGGGACCACCCGAGCTAGAAAACCCCCCCATTTTGTATTCATGGTGGTGGGAACCAACTGAACCCCTCTTAATGTGGATTTAAACCATGGACTTCCTCCACTTTAATTATTCCAACATCAACTTAATTAACGGCTAACTTTAATTAAATTAATAAAAACTTAAATTAATAAGTTGGCACTTATTTTTGTGGTGTTGGGGAAAAACATTGTTGGCACGGGAGAGCTTGGGAGAATTCTAGAGAAACATTCTCCAACGAAGAACTATTCTCCTTCGACGAATAATTCTCCAACAAAGAACTCCTTTAAAGGATCTCCAATGAGGAACATCTTCAATGACAACGGACTGACGTCCATCTTTCCCTCCTCACTGATGTCAACGAACCTTCGAGGTAGGGGTGTGTTTTGATTATTATTCATTAATTTATTATACGTTTAATCTTTTCCCATAAGCCGAGTGCTACCAATCTGATGCAGAGGTTATGGGCCAAACAAACATGACATGATCCTTCTACATCATCCTTGTTGACGCGTTCTACACGATGGAGGAGGACGGCGACCGGTGTTGGCGACTGGAACCGGTGTGACTCGGGAGTGGCGGCCAGAACTCCGGCCAGCCACGAAGGCGGCGGAGGTGCAACTGTGCCCCTGAAGAAGGGTACGGCCCATCGTCCATGGTGGAGCAAGGGCGGCGGCTAGCACACGGCTGGCTAGGCGAAGGGGGCGGTGGCACGCGTCCACGCCGCCGGGCGTGCAGGAGCCACGACATGAGGCCGCGGAGGCGAAGGGAGGGTGGTTGGCTCGCTATTAGCCGCCGGTGGAGGCGCGGTGCACGACTGCACCATGAAGGAGGGCTCGCCATCCGGCCAGCCAGGGAGCCAAGTGGGACCCAGGGTCCCGCGTACCAGCTGCCGATGCGACGTGGTGCCGGCCGGTCCGCCACCCAACCTGAACGGCTTGGTCGTTCGGGGTACCCAAGGGGCACCTACCACTTGTGTGGCGGCTAGGGAGGACCCCAATGTGGGGCCACCCAACTGCGGGCCAACGCGGGCCGCCCAGCAAGCCGCCCAACACGGGCCACCCATCACGGGCCGCCCAGTGCGGGCCACCCATCGCGGGCCACCCATCGTCGGCCACCCAGTGGGCAGCCCGTCGCGGGCCGCCCAGCGGGCCTAGCAGCGCTGATGGGATGGGACAGACCCAGTGCGTCGGGCAGGACCTGGTAGGTTAGGTCGACCCAAACCGGGTCAGGTCGGCCCAGGCCGGGTCAGACCGGGTCGGTCTGACCGGGTCAGACCTGACTCGGACCAGCTTCGACCCTTTCTACTCTTTTGGCCATATCTTGCGCTACTGGAGTTTGTTTGATGAACCGTCTCTGGCACTAGAAACCTTGGATCGAGGCGTCCTTTTGGTGTACTCCCCTTGAGTTTTGGATAACGTTGAGGTATGGCTGGGTTGGATCGAACACGAATCCAACCGGACCCTCGGGACTAAAAGGCCAATAACTTACAGACTGGGCGTCCGATTGACACGCCGTCTGTTGTGTTGAGACCCCTTTTATATGGCGGTACTTTGGGATAATTCATTCATGGTAGTTTTAGTATCAACCTGTGTCTTGAGGAGCAGACCCTCTCGGAATCAAGTAAGCTTAGTGCGGGAACCCTGTAGCTGGCTGTAACATCAGAAAGGGATCCTATGTGGGTCTGTGCTTTGGGATCCTACGTGGGTCTTTGTTCCAGTATCCCTCTTGGATCCACTCTAGGAATCCACATGGGACTACTCTAGGATCCTACGTGGGTCTATTATACTAGGATCCTATGTGGGTCTGATGATCTAGGATACTACGTGGGTCTGATGATTTAGGATCCTACGTGGGTCTGCCTCTCAACAGAGTAAGATGATTCAGTAGTTACATCTAATCATCATTACTACCGTACCTAAGTTATACCTGGTGTGAGATGAGTCTTTACCTTTGTGGTAATCATCTGTGTGGCATACCTCTGTGGTGTATACCTTCATGGTGATATCTTTGTGGTATTCTTTTGTGTGGCATTACCTTTGTGGTACTTACCTTTGTGGTCTTCTTTCCTTCATGGGATAGTTTATCTTTGGGATTTTGAGTGGGTCCTTGTGTTTCCTCGTGATTGAGATGGGTTTACTCGAAAACTTAGGTATATGTATGGGCATATACCTAATTAGGGTTGACAGTTATTTTCATGCTTTTTGGTTTATCCTTTGTGGATTTTGTGATACCTTCGAGGGTATCGGGGTCCCTAATGAGTATCATTATACTCACCCTTGCACGGGATATGCCCGCACCTTTTTGTGTTTGGTGAAAATGATGGACAGCATTGACTGAGGACGAGGGAACCCGGACTGGAGGTAGCTCAGAGGTGGACTTTAGATGTGCTGTACCGCTGAGATGATCATTCGAGAGATGTACCTACCCTTAAGGTAGGATCCTTGGTGGGTGTTCATAGGAGTTGTTTTAGTTTACTTGTGCTTTTCAATTTTCTTGTAATTTCTAATTGGGCTTGTATTCTGGCCCCTTTTCTTAATAAACATACTCTTTTTAATATACAGTTTACTTGTGTTCATATCTTGTTGTGTGCTTGGTTGTGTGTGTTTACTGGTTATAAAGTCAATGCCTTCCCAGTTTTAGGGAATACGCCTTTCGATGCTAGTTGCCAGCCCCTATCCTATGGAAGGCGGGCTTGGGGTAGTCACGGCATGAGATCCGGGGTACGGGTCATAACAAATTGGTATCAGAGGAGTTGGTTCTATCATAGAACATCGTACTCTGATCTTTAAATGGTAATAGTGTTAAGTGCTATGAGTATGGTTATCAGTTTAGGGAATCTAATGTTGGTGTGGCGGCCGACGTATTCATACACCAGGACCCTGACTTCTAATTTCTGACTCAGTGCATGAAAACACTGATTGCGTGAGTGTTTTGAAAAGTTTTCTTTGTGATCTCTTTGAGTCAGCTCACCAGGTTAACTTATTGACTGTAGTGCAACTGTTTCTTTTTAGGATGCCTCCATGCAGAAAGCCAGCTAGGGTTCCTAGTATAGTATGCGATGATAGACCATAGAGCGACGAGGCCTCGGTACAGGGCCCTCTATTAGTAGGGGCACCAGCAGAGGCACCACTGATACCATTACCCATCAAGCCATCGATTCCAGTATCCCTAGCAGTAGAGGGTGCACGCTGCTTGAGCACGTTTCACGAATTCCAGCACCAGAGGCCACCCAGGTTCAGGGGTGAAATGTACCCACAGGCAGTTGAGGATTGGCTGGAGGTTGTGGTGAGAGTCTTATGACTGGTTGGGACACTAGCTGATCTCATGGTGATCCTTACCGCTAGTCTACTACAGGCAGCAGCAGGAAGATGGTGGAGCCTGATGCTCCAGGTTCATGACGAGGTTACACTTCTCAGGGAAGACTTTGAGAGCCTATTTCGGGCAGAGTTTTTCCCAATGACCCATCATGTAGTGCGCATACAGGAGCTTCTTCATCTACAGCAGGGCAGCATGACTATGGCTCAGTACTCAGCGAGGTTCACTAACCTCTTGCGCTACTCCACTGATATGGTGTGGGGCCCATTCTTCAGGGCTAGGACCTTCGATCAGGGATTCAGGCGGGAGATCAAGGCTTTTATGATTTCTCTCAGCATCTCGACGTAGGCTGGGGTGTTAGAGCGAGCCCTCTTAGTGGAGAGTCTTCTTACTAAGCATTCACCAGCTGCGAGACCCACCACAGGGCATCACGTAGCGGAGACTTATATAGATGGTAGCAGACAAATGTCACAGATGTCCAAGAGGACCAGACCTATGGGTGGATGATCGCAGGATTCAGGGTCGGTTGTGCGGGGCACCGGAGACAGAGTCAGTCATGCGAGGAGCAGGCATTGTTATGCATGAGGTGGGTAGGGTCACATGGCTCGAGACTACCTGACCCACCATACAGATGATCAGAAGATGGTCGAAGGACCTCCCAGGAAGAGACAGAGGTTCAACCGAGGAGGTCCGTAGGGAGTAGGCGGACGTGGCAGAGGAGCTGGTCGTGCAGCTGGCAGTGGGCGACGATTCGAGGTGTTACCGTCACCACCACCAAGTGGTCTACCCCAACCACATAGAGCAGGTGGATAGGGGTAAGCTCAGCTCCAGGCAGCTGAGGCCTACGAACATGGTGCTCTGGATATGATAAGAGGTACGATCTGTGTCTACTCCATCTTAGCTATAGTACTTATAGACACAGGTGCTAGTCATTCTTTTATTTCCACCGCCCTTGTTCGGATCTTGTAGATTCCTATGGAGTTGTTGGCTTGATCCATACAGCTAGAGACTCCTATGGGAGAGGATTAGATGATTACACACTTGTGCCAGTAGTGTGAGCTTACTCTAGGAAGCAAGAGCTTTGGCTGGGATCTTCTAATAGCAGCATCAAGTCCTTACAACATCATCTTGGGTATGGACTGGTTATCTACAGTCCATGGTTAGATTGACTGTATTAGGAACAATGTTTGGTGTGTCCTCATGGATGGGACTAGTTTTACCTTCACTGGCGAGAAGGTAGAATTTTTAGAACAGGATAGACTTACCTGGAGGAGAGTGCAGCCGATCACTCAACAGTTAGCTAGCCTTACCCTCGGAACAGTTGATATGGAGAGTCTAAGTTATCCTATACTAGTGGACTAGTACGCAGATGTCTTCCCTAATGATGTTTTGGGTCTAACTCCTCATAGAGATATGTATTTTACATTGACTTGTACCCCGGGATGGAACCGATATCTACACCAGCGTATCGGATGGCTCCTGTGGAGATTCGTGAGCTGCAGGTACAGTTTGAGGACTTGCAGGGTAAGGGGTTCATCCGGCCTAGTGTTTCTCCTTGTGAAGGCCCAATTTTGTTCTCCAAGAAGGTGGATGGGAGCTTGAGACTTTTTTTTGACTATTGGCACCTGAACCAGGTGACTATGAAGAACAAGTACCCACTTCTGAGGATTGATGACCTCTTTGATCAGCTAAAGGGAGCACGGTAGTTCTCGAAGATAGTCCTCAGATTAGGCTATCACCAACTCAGAGTACGAGATGAGGATGTGCAGAAGATGGCTTTTATATGTCATTATGGCCATTATGAGTTTTTTTTTATGTTGTTCGGCATGACCAATTCTCCAGCAGTGTTCATGGGACTCATGAACAGGATCTTTCAGCCATACCTTGATCACTTTGTAGTAGTCTTCATCGACGACATTATGATCTACTCGGATACCGAGGAGGAGAATGTCTATCATTTGCAGGTAGTTCTGGACATACTCCGAGAGCACCAGCTTTATGGTAAGCTCTCGAAGTGCCAATTTTGGATCTGAGAGGTTCACTTTCTGGGACATGTCATCTCAGAGGATGGATTTGCGGTGGATCCAGTGAAGATAGAGGCAGTACTTTCTTGGGAGCCACCCAGGAGTGTGACGGAGGTTCGAAGTTTTCTGGGTTTGGTCGGATACTACCATAGGTTTGTTCCAGATCTCTCCAGAGTTGCAGCACCTTTATCAGTGTTGACAAAGAAGGGTCAACCCTTCGTGTGGTCGGAGAGATGTCAGCGGAGTTTTCAGGAGATGAGGAAGAGGATAACTAGTGCCCCCATCTTAAGGCTTCCAGAGGAGGGTGTTGGGTACATAGTCTACTGCGACGCATCAGGGATAGGGCTTAGATGTGTACTGATGCAGGAGTGATCAGTTATCGCATATGGTTCTCGACAACTGAGACAGCATGAGCAGAACTATGCTACCCATGACCTTGAGTTAGTAGCAGTGGTCTTCACTTTGAAGATGTGGTGACACTATCTGATGGGTGAGCGTTTTACAGTCTACTCTGATCACTAGAGTCTCAGGTATATCTTCTCCCAAAATAACCTGAACCTGAGATAGTGTCATTGGCTTGAGTTCCTCCAGAACTATGACTTTGAGATAGTCTATACTTCTAGGAAGGGGAATGTTGTAGCGGATGCACTCAGCGGGAGATCTAGTATACAGATTCTAGGTGAGGCGACGGAGCAGCTGGTCACTTTGCAGATATCCCTTGTGGATTGATATGGAGCAGTTTTTCTTCAGTCTCTTACAGTTACTCCCCCACTTCTTCAACGAGTCAGGGAGGCGCAGCACGGGGACACTGACTGTGAGGCTTGACATGCTCAGATATCCATAGGACAGGCACCTGATGGATTTTCTGAAGGTGGGGAGCACATCATCCTCTTCAAAGGACGTACCATGGTACCAGTGTTGTTTCAGGAGTAAGTATTGAGGGAGTTCCACAAATCCCCTCTATCGGTACATCTAGGAGTGTCGAAGATGTACTAGGACCTCTGAGGACAGCACTGGTGGCCGGGAATGAAAAAAGCAGTGGCAGATTTTGTCTCTCGGTGCCTCACTTGTCAACAAGTGAAGGAAGAGAATCAGGTACCAGCAGGCTTACTTCAGTATTTAGAGGTCCCAGAGTGGAAGTGGTATGGGATATCCATGGAATTCATGATAGGACTTCCACGTACATCCAGGGGTCAAGATTTTATCTGGGTGATCGTCGACCGACTCACCAAGTCGGCCCACTTCCTACCGATTAGAGAGCTGGGTTCAGTAGAGAGCTTGGGACGCATCTATGTGTAGGAGATTGTGCGGCTACATGGAGTAACCTCAATGATTGTCTCCGATCGTGATGCACATTTCACTTCTCAGCTATGGAAGGGGTTGTAGGAGACTTTCGGGACACATCTCCATTTGAGCACCGCCTTCCATCCTCAGACGGATGGCCAGACTAAGCGGACCATTCAGACCCTCGAGGACATGTTGCATGCTTATGTCCTTGACTTCAGTCGTAGATGGGAGGATCACTTGCCTTTAGTGGAGTTTTCATATAACAACATCTATCACTATACCATTAGGATGGAACCTTTCGAGGCATTGTACGACCGACCTTGCAGATCTCCTTTATGCTGGACTGACCCAGGGAAGTCAGTACTCATGGGACCAGATATGGTACGGGCTACCACGGAGTAGGTGCAGATCATCCAAGAGTGGATGAAGACTACACATAATAGGAAAAAGTCTTATGCCGACAGGATATGGAGACCTCTGGAGTTTGAGGATGGTGATCACGTCTTTCTATAGGTCTCACCCCGATGAGGTTTGTGGAAATTTGGCCAGGGTGGAAAGTTATATCTGAGGTTCATCGAACCCTTTCAGGTCCTCAGCAGAGTTTTCAAGGTAGCTTACCACCTAGCACTACCCCCTCAATTTCACTGGGTTCACAATGTTTTCCACGTATCCCAACTAAGGAGATGCGTGCATGACCCATCACATGTCATCGACCATAGAGAGCTGGACATCGATGATGGGGAAACGTTTATGGAGGTTCCAATGGATATTGAGGATCGACATGATATATTCATTCGTGGGTGATCGATACCTTTGGTGCATGTATATTGGAATCACAGGAACCTCTAGGAGAGCACATGGGAGCGGGAGGATCAGATTCGTGCTCGGTACCCCCACTTCTTCCCTTAGTTTGAGCTATGGCTTACGGGGACTCAAAACCCTGAGGTGGGGAGAATGTAAAGACCCATATTTTTTCTATGTAATTTTTTTTAATTAAATGGAAATATTACAAGTCCGCAATAATTGACAGCACATGATTCTGAGGCCCTCTGTGCCCAGAATGAATTTCTAAACTTTTTTTTAAGTACGTTCAGTAAACGTGTGAGCGGGTTTTTGTAACTTTTGAACCGGTGCTCAGAATTGAAATCCAAGGGCACTGTTTAACTAGCAGCGCTGATATTTGCTTAAGGAGACTTTCACCTTGACTGTAGTAGGATGG
This sequence comes from Viscum album, assembly GCA_963277665.1. Classification (NCBI taxonomy): domain Eukaryota; kingdom Viridiplantae; phylum Streptophyta; class Magnoliopsida; order Santalales; family Viscaceae; genus Viscum; species Viscum album. The sequence continues at coordinate 1,160,163,475 of OY728143.1, read as the reverse complement.
GGGTGAAAGTTAGTTTTTGTGTTTTTTGTGGAAATAAAAAATTAAATAAAGAAAAATATTTACTTTATTTAAAACCCCCCAATTGAATGTTCAGTGGTGGGTACCACTCGAGCTAGAAAACCCCCCATTTTGTATTCATGGTGGTGGGAACCACCCAAACCCCTCTTAATGTGGAGTTAACCCATGGACTTCCTCTACTTTAATTATAAAAAAATCAACTTAATTAATGGACAACTTTAATTAAATTAATAAAAACTTAATTTAATAAGTTGGCACTTCTTTTTGTGGTGTTGTGGAAAAAAATTGTTGGCAGGGGAGAGCTTGGGAGAATTCTAGAGAAACATTCTCCAACAAAAAACTCTTCTCCTTTGACGAATAATTCTCCAATGAAGAACTTCGTCGAAGGATCTCCAACGAGGAACATCTTCAACGACAACGGATTGATGTCCATCTTTCCCTCCTCACTGACGTCAACGAACCTTCGAGGTAGGGGTGTGTTTTGATTATTCTTCATTAATTTCTTTTACATTGAATCTTTTCCTATAAGCCGAGTTCTAACAATCTAATGTAGAGGGTATGGGACAAATAAACATGGCTTGATCCCTCCACATCATCCTTGTTGATGCGTTCTACGCGATGGAGGAGGATGGTGACCGGTACCGGCGACTGGCACCAGTGGGACTCGGGAGTGGCAGTCGACACTCTGGACGGCCACGATGACGACAGCGGCGCAACTGTGCCGCCGGAGATGGGTTGCGGCCCGTCGGCCAAGGCGGAGCAAGGGCGGCGGCCGGCGCACAGTCGGCCACGCGAAGGGGGCATCGGCGCGCGTCCGTGCCTCTGGGTGTGCAGGAGCCGTAGCACGAGCCCGCGGTGGCAAAGGGAGGGAGGTCGGCTCACTGTTGGCCACCGGTGGAGGCGCAGCATGTGAACGCACTGCGGAGGAGGGATGGTCGTCCGACCAGCCGGGGATCCGAGTGGGACTCGGGGTCCCGCATACCAGCTGTCGGTGACACATGGCGCCGGCCGATCGGTCACCCAACCCAAACGGTTGGGCCGTTCGGGGTCCCCAAGGGGAGCCTCCCCCTTGGGTGGAGGCTAGGGTGGACACCACCGTGGAACCACCCAACTGCGAGCCAGTGCAGGCCGCCCAGCGTGGGCTGCCCAGTACGGGTCGCCCATCGCAGGCCGCCTCGCGGGCTGGGCCGCGCCAACGGGCTGGGCCAGACCCAGTGGGTCGGGCTGGACCCAGTAGATCGGGTCGACTCGAACCGGGTTGGGTCGGCCTAGGTCGAGTCGGCCCGACCAGGTCAGACCAGACCCGAACCATCTTCGACCCTTTCCACTCTTTCGTCCATATCTTGAGCTACGGGTGTCCGTTTGATGAATCATTTGTGGCGCTAGAAACCTTGGATAGAGAATGTCCTTTTGGTATACCCCACTTGATTTTTGGATAAAGTTGGGTTATGTCTAGTTTGGATCGAACACAAATCCAATCGGTCCCTCGGGACTAAAAGGCTAATAACTTACAGACTGGGCGTCTGATTGATGCACTATCTGTTGCGTTGAGACACCTTTTACATGGCGGTCATTTGGGATACTTCCTTCATGGGACTTCATGGCAGTTGGAGTATCGACCTTTGGATTGAGTAGTGGACCCTCTCGTAATCAAGCAAGCTTAGTGCGGGAACCCTGCAGCTATCTGTAACATGAGAAAGGGATCCTATGTGGGTCTGTGCTTTGGGATCCTACGTGGGTCTGTATTCCAGTATCCCTCTTGGATCCGCTCTAGAAATCCATGTGGGACTACTCTAGGATCCTACGTGGGTCTGCTGTACTAGGATCCTATGTGGGTCTAATGATCTAGGATCCTATGTAGGTTTGATGATTTAGGATCCTACGTGGGTCTTCCTCTCAATAGAGTAAGATGATTCAGTAGTTACATCTAATCATCATTACTACCATACCTAATTTATACCTGGTGCGAGCTGAGTCTTTACCTTTGTGGTAATCATCTGTGTGGTGTACCTCTGTGGTTCATACCTTCGTGGTGATATCTTTGTGGTATTCTTCTATGTAGCATTACCTTTGTGGTACTTACCTTTGTGGTGTTATATTTGTGGTATTCTTTCCTTCGTGGGATAGTTGACTTTGGGTTTTTGAGTTGGGCCTTGTGTTTCCTCGTGATTGAGATGGGTTTACTCGAAAACTTTGGTATATGTATGGGCATATAGCTAAGTAGGTTTGAAATTTATTTTCATGCTTTGTGATTTATCCTTTGTGGATTTTGTGATACCTTCAAGGGTCTTAGGGTCCCTACTAAGTATCATTATACTCACCCCTACATGGGCTATGCTCGCACCTTGTTGTGTTTGGTGCAGACGACGGACAGCGTTGACTGAGGACGAGGGCACCCGGACTGGAGGTAGCTCGGAGGTGGACTTTAGAAGAGGAATACTACTGAGATGACCATTCAAGAGATGTACCTACCCTTCAGGTAAGATCCTTGGTGGGTTTTCACCGGAGTTGTTTCAATTTACTTGTGCTTTTCAGTTTTCTTGTACTTTCTAGTTGGGCTTGTATTCTGGACCCTTTTCTTATTATACACACTCTTTTTACTATACAGTTTACTTGTGTTCGTATCTTGTTGTGTGATTAGTTGTGTGTGTTTACAAGTTATAAAGGCAATTGGTGTCGCCCAAATTTACCAAAGTTTTAAGGGTCAAGCGGTCTCTTGCAGTGTAACTTGGGTTGTCGAATCCACAGAGACCTAAGAAGAACCTTTAGACACTCAATAAAAGAGATGGATTTTTGGCTATGAATTGGCCAACTTGGGTTGATTTTAGATGGTTTTAAAAGGTCACTAAAATATCTATGTGAATTCAAATTATGAGAAAATGAGTTGATCCTAGGTTATTGCTCGGGGTGGATTGAATGAATTACTTTTTTTTACGATTTTAATTTCATTAACTCGAGAAGGATTCATGCAATGAATTCAAACTAACCTCATCACTTACTGATTAAACACCTTAAAAACACATGATAATCACCTATACACTTGTAAGGTTATTTTCATGAGCACTCCAAGGTAAAGGATATAATTAGCACATGAAATTGGGGTGAATAAATTCAATAAGGAAGAGGAAGAATAGAAATCATTGAATGAAAGAAACTCAATTAAAAGAAATTAATAACATTTAGAGAGTGAGAAATAACATTCAATCCAGACCTTTTATACTTCCTTAGATCAACCCATAAAAGAGATATCCCTCCATTGATGAAAAGTTCTCAACATAAGCGTAAAGTAGACTTATGAGGGTGGAATTGAAGAAGTAAAAACAACAAAAATAACGATCACTCCACCATTGTGTGAACAAAATCACAAGGTTTGGTGTGAAAAAGTTCAAACCTTTAGGAAAATATATCAAGGTGATAGAAATAAGAACATAACAAGAGAATAAGAAGAACTTTTATTAAAAACTAACGTGATTCGAACAACTTACATGGGAAGGAATAATGCTACAAAGACAATTTGGCATAATAACATTACAACCAAAACAAAGCTCCAAGATGCCTAAATACTACACCACTAATACCTTAAATAGGAAAAAATGAAGCCTTGGCTTAGCCCCTAACATCCCATGTTCCTTTAATTAATTGTGTTGGGGAAAGGTGGGTGGAACATTAATGTAGAGAGACTTTTCCACTTCTTGCCCCGAAGTTGCAGCCAGCTTTTATCCATAGGAAAGACGCGCCTAAATGACCTTATAGAAGTCCGAATTGGAGTGGGTCCTAGAATACTTAAATGAATCCACGGATGTCTCCTAACAGCGTGTAAAATTTCAGCCCCAAATAATAATCTTTTCGCGATATATGATATAAATAGTGGGCTGTTTTTCTGGGCCATAGAATCTGGCCCAGAATTGCATCTTCAATTTGGGCTGCCTTAATCACCACCATTTAGGATGAATTAGCACTGGCTCCAGAAGAATTATTTGTTACCCTATATGTCTTATACCCTTCCATAAATTTTGGGCTTAATTGGGCCTGTATTGTGGGTCCCACATTCCAAGCAGTGGGATGATATCCAATCATCCTTCTCCAGAATTGTTTCCTTTCATCGCCAAATATCTCCATCATCCTTTATGAATCCTCCATTGATTAATGAATGAAAAATGTTCATATTTATGTTTATATACATTTAAAAAAATATAAAATTAAAATATGGATAATTATATTCTTTAAAATCATATGAAACATTGGGCCTAAATTGGTGTATATTAGGCATGAAGTGCACAAATGATGAGAATGGATGTTCAAAATTAAAATCCACTAACTCAGGACCATAAGATCAAAAATGAACATTTAATACCTTTAAAATGTAATCAAAATATGTGTTTTTATTGGCTAATAACACCCCCCCAACTTGAGTTTTTCTAGTCCTGAGAAAAATATATCTCACAAAAATGAAATTCGGATGACCCTTTCCAAAAATATTTTAATACACATTTCTCACCCAAAGATCTCATACCAAACAATTATGAAACCCATCAAAATCATTTAAAACAGGCTCTATACACAGGAATATCTCAATCCCAAGCTCATTCCTTTGTTCAAATTCATCGCCATATTTCATCCACATTCAATTAAGCATGATGAAGTGTTGTGCGTCACAATAGACATGGGGTTCATTTTCATTTGAGGGAGAAAATATGGAAGCGTTAGGAGAAATCAAATTTTAATAATAAGATGAGTACTCATTTTTTTATTTTATTTGTTTTTTTTTTTGAATTTTTTGGTTTTTTTTTGCAATTTCTTCATGGTAATTGAAATTGAACTCAATTGAGTCAACCCATGTAGCAAGACTTTACCGATGACTCCCAGGCTCAAAGACCTTAGGGCACCAAGTGAAGCTCACATACTCGGGCATCATCTCGAGTTAACTCAATCAAAAATAAATTCAAATTGCCACAAATAGAGATAAAATTCCCAACTCTGGTCTAGACAACTATGGAATCACGATCCCCAAGTTCCGAAAGCCACACATTAGGTCAATTCATTTCTCTACGCGCAATTGATTTGTTTTTTGAATACTCATGTTAAAATTAAAATGATCTCAAATCCTATGCTATTTATTATGGGCCCCCAAGAACTCAAACTAAAACCCCACAATCTAGAGGACGTGCATTGTGTTTTTTAAAATAATTAGATGAAAATATAAACGGTGAAGAATTACATCGGACAACCGCACTTTCCAATATCTATGCACATGAACATAAACTTGCATTAAAATCAGAATCAAGGCATGAAAAATTATTTGATATCCAATTTCAGAGTTTGGAATGTGTGTTATCATGTTCCAGGTTAATGACATTTTTCCTTCCACACATTTTCATCCCCCCCGACTTATAATAACACTTTCCCTAGTGTTTAAATAATTGAAACATAGAAGGGGTAGGATAGAAGTTCAACGAAGACATTTAAAATGAAAATTATGGAATGAAGTCACCTGGTGGTTGATGTTGAAAATGCATTCCCATGTCTCCCTTCAGTTCTGGTTTGTCTCCCAATGGCTTGGACAATTTTGACCAGCTTTTCCCAATGACCTATGACATGCCTTTAAATTTTTTTTATATAAATATTTTTCTTTTGTATTTTTTTAACCTAAAAAACATAAAAATAACATAAACTGATGATACATTGTCTTCTCTTAAATTTCTGGGTAAGGTATTACTCAGGGATCACACTACGTGACACGGATGAATACGGTGCTCCCCTTTCATACCCATCCTTACTCATAAAAGAAGAACAGGTCAACAATCTATTTTTTTAAATACCTACAAAAACATAAAATAAAGTAAAATAAACTGATGATACGTTGTCTTATTTATATTTTCTGGGTAAGGTATTACTCAGGGATCACACCGCGTGACACGGATGAATACGGTTATCCACTTTAATACCCATCCTTACTGATAAAAGACGAATAGGTCAATAGTCTATATTTTTTTTAAACAAAATGAATAAGAAGGAAACAAAAGATGATTCACAATGATTAGAAACATGAAAACCATGGGTTTCCTCCCGTGTAGTGCTTTTGTTTAACGTCGTTAGCCCGACAAGGATCCTAAATCTATCAATTTTTTCATGGTTCATAGGTTAGCTCTATTAACTCAACCTCTATTTCCTGTTTATTTAATGATTCAATGAATGGTTTTAACCTATGACCATTGACCTTAAAAATGTTACCACTTTTGGGATCCTGAATCTCTATTACGCCATGGGGGTACACATGATGCACTATGAACGGACCTGACCATCTAGACCTTAACTTTCCCGGGTGTAAATGAAGTTTTGAACTATACAAGAGCACAGGTTTTCCCAGTTCAAATTGTTTGACTTTGACATTCCTAGATTGGTAGGCTTGAACTCTAGCTTTATTTATCCTTGAATTTTCATAATCCCCCATCCTAAGTTCCTCAAGTTCATTAAGATCTAATTTCCTCTTTTCTTCGGCTAAAGAAATGTTGAAATTCATTTTTTTGATTTCCAAAAATGCCTTATGATCAATTTCAACAGGTAAATGGAATGATTTTCCATAAACCCACCTATATGGTGACATTCCTAGGATGGTTTTGAATGTTGTACGATATTCCTAAAGAGCATCCAAGAGTTTCTCAGCCCAATCTTTTCTAGAGGGGTTGACAGTTTTTTCAAGAATTTTCTTAATCTCTCTATTTTCTAACTCAGCTTGACCATTGGTTTGAGGATGGTACGCAGTGGAAACTTTATGAGAAATTCCATACTTAGACATGAGTGAAGAGAATGGGCGATTACATAAATGGGTTCCTCGATCACTGATTATATCCCTAGGAATTCCAAATCGAGAAAATATATGCTCTTTCAGAAATCGGATCACAACATGATGGTCATTGGACTTGGTGGGAATGGATTCAACCAATTTTGAGACATAATCAATAGCTAAGAGGATTTAGAGGTATCCCTTAGAGTTTGGAAAGGGTCCCATGAAATCAATTCCCCAACAATCAAATATTTCAACGACCAGAATGGGAGTGAGGGGCATTTGATTCATTTTGGAAATGGATCCTAATTACTGACACTGAGGACAACTTTTTCAGAACTGGAAGGAATCCTTAGTGAGGTTCAGCCAGTAGAAACCACTTTGGAGGACCTTTTCAGTGTTTTTCTTTGTAGAAAAGTGGCCTCCACATGCCTCTCCATGACAAAATTTTAGAATGGACTCTTGTTCAGACTCGGGAACACATCTCCTGATGATTTGATTAGGACAGAACTTGAAGAGGTAAGGATCATAAAACACATAGTGTTTGACATCAGAAATGAATTTCCTCTTAGCTTGGGTCCCCATGAATTATTGAATGTCACCCGTCACCAAATGGTTTGCTATGTCGGCATACCAAGGGAAATCACTCACTGAATAGAGGTGCTCAATGGGAAATGAATCAGACATAGAGAGGTGGTGTGAGTTGTCTTTGAATTCCATCCTAGAGAGGTGATCAATTACAACATTTTCAATGCCATTTTTATCCTTAATGTTTAAATCGAACTCTTGAAGAATAAGGGACCACCTAATCAACCTAGCCTTGGCATATTGTTTTTGAAAAGGGTATTTTAGGGATGAATGGTCAGTGAAGACAATGATGGGTGATCCTAAGAGATAAGACCTGAATTTATCTAAGGAAAAGACAACAGCAAGCAAATCTTTCTCAGTGGTGGTGTAGTTTATTTGTTCATCATTTAAAGATTTTATTGCATAATCAATGACACATGGAGTTTTCTCACATCGTTGTCCTAAGACTGCTCCTACAGCAAAGTCACTTTCATTACACATGAGCTCGAAATGAAGTTTCCAATTTAGAGATTTCATGATAGGTGGAGATATAAGAGTTGGCTTGAGTGTAGAGAATGATTCCTCACAGCTTTTTGTCCATAAAAATAGATCATCTTTTACCAATAGAGCACAAAGTGGTCGAGAAATAGAGCTGAAATTCCTAATGAACCCTCTATAAAAACCAGCATGTCCTAAGAAGGACCTCACTTCCTTAACAGTTTTAGGAGATGGAATGTGAATAATGATTTCAACCTTAGCTTTATCAACTTCAATCCCTCTACCAGATACCAGATGACCTAGAACATGTCCTTCCCTTACCATGAAATGGCATTTTTCCCAATTTAGTATGAGATTCTTATCCTCACACCTTGACAACACCTTTTCAACATTTAGAAGGAATCCCTAAAAAGTATCCCCAAAGATGGAGAAATCATCCATGAAGACCTCTAAACAATCCCCCACCATGTCCGAGAAGATTCCCATCATGCACCGCTGGAAGGTACCAGGGGAATTACATAACCCAAAGGGCATGTGCTTGAAGGAAAAAGTGTCAAATGGACAAGTGAAGGTTGTTTTTCCTTGATCCTCTAAGGCGACTTTTATTTGATTATACCCTGAGAATCCATCTAGGAAGCAGTAGAATTGATGACCCGCCACTCGCTCGAGGACTTGATCAATAAAGGGTAAGGGGAAATGGTCTTTCTTGGTATAAGAGTTGAGTTTCCTATAGTCAATACAGACTCTCCATCCACTACTAACCTTTTTTGGAAGCATTTATCCATCCTTGTTGGTTATTACTGTGATTCCAACCTTTTTGGACCACATGGATTGGGATAACCCACTCACTCTCAGCTATAGGATAGATGATACCATCTTTTAACAATTTCAAAAGTTCTTTTCTCACTACTTCCATGATATTAAGATTGAGTCTCCGATGAGGTTGACTACATGGATTTGAATCGAATTCTAGAACAATTCTATGAGTCCTGATAAGTGGGATAATCCCAGGAATATCAGATAGGGTCCATCCAATGGCTTTCTTGTGTCTTCTAAGGACATCTAGAAGCATCCTCTCATGATTAGCTTCAAGAGAGGAAGAAATGACAAAAGGACAGGATTGATTGTCCCCTAAGAATGCATACTTGAGTGATGAAGGTAAAACCTTAAATTCGAGATCATAGCGGTTATCACTTTCCAATAAAGGGTGATACTTTGTATTGAACTCGGTTTCTTTGTTTAGATTTCTTGACAAAATTGGTTCCTTGTGCAAAGAATTTTCATCCACTAAATTAGATAGAGTAGTTTCATGAATGGGTATGGACTCGATGTTATTGATTTCACCCATGGTATCATTGATTGGTGATTCTAAAAAATCATCAATAGAGATATATGAAAGATATTCAAGCCAAGGAGACAAATTTCCCTCATGTGAACAAAGAAAATCAATCTCTTCTTGACTTAAACATCCTTCGGTAATTCCTTGATGTTCCTTGAGTTCACTATCAACACTACCTATCCAATTAACCTCATAGATCTCTTCATCATCCACAATTTGAGAGTTTTAATTGTAGATGTTCAAGTCTAGACTCATGTTTCCAAAGGTGATGGTCATGTTCCCATTTCGGACTCGGATAACAAAGTTGATTGTTTCAAGGAAGGGACAACCAAGGATGATCGGGGTTTTCTCCCTAGGACCTAAGCTTGGGTGATTTTCTAGAATAATGAAGTCGGCTGGGTAAATGAAATTTTCAACTTTTACCAAAACATCCTTTAAGATCCCCTTTGGAACCCTAATACTACGATCAGCAATTTGAAGTGTGATAGATGTGGGTTGGAGATCTTCTAGGCCTAATTGGCAGTACACAGCATAGTGGATGTGATTGGCACTAGCACCTAGGTCACATAAGGCCTTGAAAACTTTTCTCTCTCCTATTTCAACATTTTTGTAAGGGAAACCCGGTTCTTTAAACTTAGGAGGAATGGTCTCTTGAATGGTGGTACTCACATTAGAAGCCAAAAGGACTTGGTTTTTATGTGAAAATTTTCTTTTAAAATTGCACAAGTCCTTAAGGTACTTTGAGTATGCAGGAATGGTTTTAATTGCATCGAGGAGTGTAATGTTCAACTTGACTTGTGAGAATATTTCCCTCAATGTTTCACTCAACTCAGGCTTGGTTTTCCCCCTCATGCATTGAGGAAATGGGGCAGGTTGTGGGGTTGTTTTTTGAAGAGTTTTTTCTTTCACATTTTTATTAGTTTCTTCTATTTTTCATGTGTTTCATTTGAATTTTCATTAGAGTTTGAATCGTCAGGTGGTTTTTGAACTATTGGTTCAGGTTTCTCAATTGATTTCCCACTTCTCAAAACAGTCACAACCTTTAGTTGCTCATGAGTTGTTTGAGTGAAACTTGTCTCTCCCATTGATGATTGTTGTGGAATGGTCTGTGTGGGCATGGGTTCTTTTCTAGTTTTGATGGTTTGAAGTTCTTGTTTCAGGGAAGAGACTTTTGAGTTCATCCTTTCCATTTGTTTGCATAGTTGTTCAAGGATTGGGAGAGGGACATATTGGGAAGTGGATTGTGTTGTTTGGGTTATCTTAGGGGGATACTTGGTTGTTAGTATTGGACTGGAGGATGTTGGTATTGGACTAGTTTTGGTTGTAATTGGTTATGGTTTTGAAAATTCTGTGTAGGGTAGGGGTTTGGTCCTTGTGGTTGGCTAGGTTGTTGGTTATTTTTCCATCAGAATCCTGGGTGGTCATTATACCTTGGGTTGAATGTGTTTGGGTGTTGGGGATTTTGAAATTTTAGGGCATTGAATTCAGCATGTGGTCCTCTTAAAAGAACATCCTTGATGGATGGAATGGTTGGGCAGTTGTCTTTTTTGTGGTCATGTTTTTCACAAATTGTGCAAACAGGGTCTATATTTTGGATTTCATGGATTTTCCCATGGTCTATCTCTTCAACCTTCCTAGAGAGTGATGCAAGTTTCGCCCTAAGGATTTCCTCTTCTATAAGTGTATGTATTCTAGTAGTTCTTTGAGGCTTTTCAGAATAAGGTGATGTTCCCCATGTTTGGTTTTGTTCAGCAAGGATTTCTAGATACTCGTAAGCATCATTTGGGGATTTGTTTTTAAAGGTCCCATTACACATCATGTCAATGAATTGTTTATTCCCCGGGCTCAAACCTTCATAGAAAATTTTCACTTGTTCAGTAATATAAAAACCATGGTGTGGAACCATGTTTAGGGTGTCTTTTAACCTCTCATATGTTTCATCAAATGAATCTCCCTCTTTTTCAAAAAAAAAATTGGATGCTCTTTTTTAGTGCAATGGTTTTATGATGGGGGAATTATTTTTTGTAAAATTCTCTTTGCAGTTGGTTCCAAGTGTGGATTGATGAAGGTATCAGATTATTTAACTAGTTATTTGCTCGATCCTTAAGTGATAAAGGAAAGAGCCTCATCTTAGCTGACTCAAGTTGATGTGGTGGGCACATGGTTTCAACAATGTCATTGAACTCCTTGACATGAAGGTAAGGAATTTCTGACTCCATCCCATGGAAGGTTGGAAGGTGGTTTAGGACATGAGGTTTAAAGAAATAGTGGGTGTCTCCTAGGGTAGTATGCCTAATTCAAGAGGGTGCATTGGTCCAGGTAGGTTTAAGGTATTCATTCATGGTTTGATCGACTGCATTCCCCAAATTTGGGGCTACCTCATTTGGATTTCCATTTTGGTTCCCACCCAGGTTTATGAGTTGGTTTCTTTGAAGACCCTCCATTGAAATTGACTCAATATTTAACTCTATGGTATTTTTAAGATTATGATCCAATGGTGTACTTGACTCTCCTATCCTATGACTTTCCACCCTAACTAGTTTGTTTGAGTTATCGCGGGTATAGGCAGACATGCGCCAAAAGAAAAAAAAAGCGAGAAAGGGAAAAGATAAGAGATATTGGGTGAGAATAAAATAATGAGGGTAAGGAAAGAAGGTTTTGGTCTAAGGAACTTACTTGGTCCCCGGAAACGGCGCCAAAATTTGGTGTCGCCCAAATTTACCCGAGTTTTAAGGGTCAAGCGGTCGCTTGTAGTGTAGCTTGGGTTGTCGAATCCATAGAGACCTAAGAAGAACCTTTAGACACTCAATAAAAGAGATGTATTTTTTGCTATGAAGTGGCCAACTTGGGTTGATTTTAGATGTTTTTAAAAGGGAACTAAAAGATCTATGTGAATTCAAATTATGATAAAATGAGTTGATCCTAGGTTATTGCTCAGGGTGGATTGAATGAATTCCTTTTTTTTTACGATTTTAATTTCATTAACTCGAGAAGGATTCATGAAATGAATTCAAAATAACCTCATCACTTAATGATTAAACACCTTAACAACACATTATAATCACCTATACACTTTTAGTATCATTTTCATGAGCACTCCAAGGTAAAGGATATAATTAGCACATGAAATTGGGGTGAATAAATTTAATAAGGAAGAGGAAGAATAGAAATCATTGAATAAAAGAAACTCAATTAAAAGAAATTAATAACATTTAGAGGGTGAGAAATAACATTCAATACATCCCCTTGCTACTCCCTTATATCAACCCATAAAATATCTATCCCTCCATTTATGACAAGTTCTCAACGGAAGCGGAAAATAGACTTATGAGGGTGGAATTGAAGAAGTAAAAACAACAAAAATAACGATCACTCCACTGTTTTGTGAACAAAATCACAAGGTTTGGTGTGAAAAAGTTCACAACTTTAGGCAAATCTATCAAGGTGATAGAAATAAGAACATAATAAGAGAATAATAAGAACTTTTATTAAAAACTAAGGTGATTCGAACAACTTACATGGGAAGGAATAATGCTATAAAGACAATTTGGTATAATAACATTACAACCAAAACAAAGCTCCAAGATGCCTAAATCCTACACCAATACTGACTTAAATAGGAAAAAATGAAGACTTGGATGAGCCCCTAACATCCCATGTGCCTTTAATTAATTATGTTGGGGAAAGGTGGGTGGAACATTAATGTAGAGAGACTTTTCCACTTCTTGCCCCGAAGTTGCAGCCAGCTTTTATCCATAGGAAAGACGCGCCTAAATGACCTTATATAATTCCGAATTGGAGTGTTCCCTAGAAGACTTAAATTAATCCCCGGATGTCCCCTAACAGAGTGTAAAATTTCAGCCCAAAATAATAATCCATTCGCGAGATATGATATAAATAGTGGGATGTTTTTCTGGGCCATAGAATCTGGCCCAGAATTGCATCTTCAATTTGGGACGCCTTAATCACCACCATGTAGGATGAATTTTCACTGGCTCCAGAATAATTATTTGTTACCCTATATGTCTTATACCCTTACATAAATTTTGGGCTTAATTGGGCCTATATTGTGGGCCCCACATTCCCAGCAGTGGGATGATATCCAATCAGCCTTCTCCAGAATTGTTTCCTTTCATCGCCAAATATCTCCATCATCCTTTATGAATCCTTCATTGATCCCTGAATGAAAAATGTTCATATTTATGTTTATATCCATTTAAAAAAATATAAAATTAAAATATGGATAATTATATTCTTTAAAATCAGATGAAAAATTGGGCCTAAATTGGTGCATATTAGGCATGAAGTGCACAAATGATGAGAATGGATATTCAAAATTAAAATCCACTAAATCTGGCCCATAAGATCAAAAATGAAAATTTAATACCCTTAAAATGTAATAAAAGTATGTGTTTTTATTTTCTAATCATAAATTCCTTTCTAGTTTTAGGGAATATGTCTTTCAGTGCTAGTCACCAGCCTCTGACCTATGGAAGGCGGGCTTGGGGTAGTCACGCCACGGGCCCTGGGGGACGGGTCGTGACATCACATCCGCTACTGCATTTCCATTTATAGGCATATAATAGAGCTCAAAATTAAGATATTCAAACCATATTTATTATATGATATTCAAGTCATATTTTTTAAAGATATATTTGAGGCTCTTGTGGTCTGCATACACCATAAAGCACTCACCCATCTGATAGTGTCTCCAGTAACGTAGGGTATGGATAACTATCGTTAGATCAAGTTCATGTATCAGGTAATTCCTCCCATAAGTCCTTAACTGTTATGTTCCTTACACAATGACTCTTTCCTATTGCATCAAAAATACTCCCAATATGATGATGGATGAATCACAGAACACTATATAGCCTCTAACAGTCTCTAGCATAGTCAGAATCGATGTCGAAATAAGCCTTCCTTTTAACTCTTGAAAGGATTTCTCACACACTTCTGACCAGAAGAACTTGAAAAACTTCTTTTTAAGACTATTATTAGGTTTATAAAGGCATTATAAGTCTTGTATTAAATTCTTATAATATCCATATATCCCTGAGAAACTCTGTATATCAAACACGTTCTTGGGATGCTCCTAGGAAACCATAGCACTCACCTTCCCTAGGTCAACTAATACTCCTATTTTTGATATTATATGAACCAATAAGTGAAAATTTTCAATCCAAAATCATCACTTAGAAGTCCTTGCATAATTATGATACTCTCTCAGTGTATTCAAAATGATCTCAAGATGTTTAGCATGGTCACTACGAGGGTGAGAGTACACCAAGATGTCATCCAAAAAGACTATAAAAAGAGAATATAGATAAGGATGGAAAATCCTACTCATAAAATCCATGAAAATGGTAGGTTCATTCATGAGACCAAATAGCATAATGAGAAACTCATACAGACCATACCTACTATGAAAATTTGTGCAAGGTATGTCTCAAGGCCTCACTCACTTTTGATTATAGCACGATCTCAGGTCGATCTTAGAGAACACCCTGTCTCCTTGGATCTGGTCAAATAGATCATTTATCTAAGGTAGTGGATACCAGTTATTAACTGTAATCTGGTTCAAATGTTAGTAATCCATGCCTAAATAAAGGCTCTCATCCACCTTCTTGGTGAAAAACATGGGTGAATCCTAGGAATAAGTGTTGGTAGGGATAAAACATTTAGAATCTAGATCCTACAACTATCGCTTGAGATCCTAGAGCTCAGTATGTGACATCCTATACAAAGGAATGGAAACTATAGATTCTCCTAGAACAATCTTGATCATAATATCTACCTCTCTCTTAGGGGGTAATCTAGAAAATTATTCAGGAAAGACATCCCTGAAATGATCTACCACAAGAAGAAAATCCATCTAAGGCAAGCTCTGCTCTTCTATATAAAGACTAAAAATATGGGGGGTAACTCCATCTATCCCATGATTCTATGGTCCATATCTACTATCCTATACATCCCACTCACCCTTATGGAGATAGATGCTACCCTATGGTGATTTAAACGACACCCTGCGGTGATAGTAGTCCACAAAGGTGTGGTATAGAACTAACCAATCTATCCTAATAATGACATAATATTTTCATCTCGAGGATGAAGAGGTACCATAAGAAGGGATAACTTCCTACCTTAATTTCATAGTCCCTGAATTGGCATATGTCCTCTGACTGTACACCTAGCATCATATCTAGGGTTATCACACCATAGTAGTACTAAATTTCTAGCTGGAGACTTTCCATGGTTGATAAAGAGATAAATGAGTATGAATCACTTGTTTTGAATAAATTAGTAACAATAGTGAAGGATACTAGAATAATATTTCATAATATAGATGGGCCAACACTATAATACTTGGGTATCATCTATAAGGAACGCATCTAGCTTGATCCATGGCCCTATGCTATAGTTGTACTTCCCTGAGTAGGTCCGCTCTGTTATCCCTAGTGATCAAAAAAAATTATACCATGTCCAAACCCTCCTACTCTAACTATACTACTGGTTCTAATCTAACTCCCCACCTAACATGGTGTAAAGGATCCTTCCCTTGAAGGTGTAGCTGGTGTGAAACCTATTCCACTATAAGTAGATGGAAAGGTCTGAAAGAATCTATAAATATTCTACATATGACTATAAGCTTGTCACTCCAGAGGGTCTCTATCACACTGAGGCTTCATATGACCCTATCTTACACACTAATGGCATATAATAGAGTTGTCAGTGTGGTTAATATAACCACCACTACTCTGACGAGAAACCTCAAGGGAACACTTCCATCTAGGAACTACTACCCAGCCTTGGTATTGATCCTTTGTTCATGGTATTATCGCCTTCCCTTAGGTTGTTCTCATTGATAATATCCTGATTAAAAATATTAGAAAATATAGGTGAGTGAAAGACATTCACCTAAGTATGGATGGCATACTAGAGCCCATCCTCAAAACTTCATGCTCGTGACAGATCATCACCAGCTAGAAGTGGTGAAAATCACTGCAACTCAGTAAAACATAATGAATATTCCATGACAAACATAGCACCCTACTATAGATGCATAAAATCTTTGGCTCAGTCAACTCTTAACTTTTGAGGAATGAAGTGATTGTAGAAGGTAGTCTGTAAGTCCACCCAGACCATGAACTTATGATGACTAGCCTGAGTAATCACATCCCACCATCATGTGGAGGAATCATGAAGCATATAGGTGGAAAGATTGAAACTACTCTCTATAGGAATCTATATATGCTCAAAGAGAGATATAGTGGCCTCCATAAAAGACTCATCTACCTATGGACCACTATCCCCCAAAAATATAGGAGAATGCTACTACTATAAATCATGTTTCAGATCATCCATCATAGGTACAGGTTATGAAGCACCCTACATGGATTGCATCATATGTATAAAAACCTCAAGAAGCTAAGAATCAGTGCTCAATTTAGGTATAATAGGAAGTGCCTCAAGTGGAACTCCTAACAGTGATATTGGTGGATCGAGGCCCACCATATTTGGATAGTGTTTTTCACCACCTTCATGGCACACGACATAAGGACGTCTTGGTGTCATATCTCTATAAATGTCAATAACACACCTTAGATAAAGATTCAAGAGCATATAGAAGAACTAGTAGAAGCAAAATGTAAAGAAAATGGATCACTAACCAATGAACTACCCCAACTACCCTCTAATAGGGCTAGGTATTGGTAAGTGTTTGAATTTAATTTACAAGGGTTCTAGTAGGTGAAGGTTCGATAAAATTTTTCCTCTCCATTTACTGGTAATCATTTCATTTTAATAGTTAATATTTACATTTCAAACATACATTTTATTATTTACATATTTCAAGGATTAATTTAAAATGTATTTCCATTCCCATTGAATAAGGGAACATAAAACTTATCACTAAAATCAATTCCCATTTAATTTATATTTAACCCTTTCTACATTCAATCTCAGAATATAATGGGTAATATACAATGGCTCGACTCAGTAAATCACCCATTCCAATTCATGAGGGCCTATACACCTCATGAATTGAAACTGGAAGTCACTCAATTTCATCCAAAGATAAGCTCATGTAACTAGATATATATAGTTGACATGGGTAGAAACTAGTTATTCGAGATATCACCATAAAAATATATAGGAAAACACTATTTAGATTGATTCTAACACTTTAAATAACTAATCCCCTACCCTGTAATAAAATTTTAGTAGTACAAATATATAAAAATCATGGATCACTCAAAAATCATAGGTAATAAAAGAAAATAAAATCAATAAAATTCACATATATGGCAAAGTATGTGAATTCTAGGTGCCTAAATGATGCATGATTTATGCTTCCTTTCCCTCATCTCATTGGGCCAAGGATAAAATTAAAACCTCAATAATGATAATAATAATGATCATCACATAGAATGTGCATCACCCAATAGTGAAAGTTTATCAACTGTAATAGGAAAAATACAGAACAACAATTCTAATTTCAGGAAAATCATCATTTACCCCAAATTTGGGTTAGTGGCACCCAATCACGGATTATAACCAGGTTCCAAAGCATTCCTAATCTCTTGTATATTGTCTTAGAATAGTAAAATGAGAAAGGAACCACTCTTATTCCACTTTATGACATCCCGAACCTGGGTTCCTGAAGAGGCCGGAGGTCGTCACGGCCCTCAAAATAATATTTATACTCCTACACTAGTACAGCAGTGCAGGGTCGATCCATAGAGAAGGTGGACGAGTGATTTCTAAGGTTTAAAAACTTTAAACCCCCACTGTTGTCAGCAGTGGAGAAAACATCCTTTTTACTTTTTTTAATATTTATTGCTGTAAATGGAAACAAGATGAAGAAACTAGATTTTCTAAAAAGGTAACTAAAAATTACACTAAGTACTGTTAAACTAAGAGTAATACAATATAGTAGTATTAAGCAGCAAGACAAAGAAGTACTGATCACATGAACACTTGGGAGATTTAATCTACTGGTTGAAATGATTTATTCCTTCACAAATTTAATTGAGTCACACTTCAAAAAAATTATGAAGTATCTCCCTCACCAGGAAATTCAACAGGCAGAGAATTAAGTTTTAGATTTCGCCACACCAAAACTTAATTGAATTGCTTGGAAGTTGAAAAAGAAAAACAACTAGAAATAAACTCGCCGTAAATTCCCAATGTTGTTGGCAACAAGAGCATCGAAAAATGCATTCAAAATCTACTTCGCCAGTTGATCTTGAATTAATGAAATTGTAATAAAAAAACTGAAGTGTGAACAATTTAACGTTGAATCATAAATCAATATCACCGATTGTTTATGATTTCTAAAATATTGTAAAGATTGTGAAGAAACCAAGAATAAAAACCAGAAGCGTCAAATTCCCAAGCTGAAAACATATCAGCTTATGATCATATTCATTAAAGAAGGGAAATACATCCAAGAACAGAGTACAAAAATTAAGGATAGAGGGACGAAGTTCTCCCCAAGTACTGCTCTGCTCTCAGGCTCCTAGGTCTTCTGCTCATCTCCAGTGCTGCTCTCAGGAGTCTCCGCTCTTGAATTGGTGTTGTCGTGGAATGTCGAATGAGAGTCCCCCCAGAGTCCCCAAAATTCTGCTACTTGCTCTGCTTAAGTATCATCTATCATCTGCTACACGTCGCTGCCACAACTTCCACCGACTTCTAGAATTCTTCACCCACGTACTGCCAAAGGTGCATTTTTCGCGACAAGCACATCGCTCTAGAATTACTCACATAACTAACTCTGAGTGAGTTAGTTAATTGAATCTGGACGTAAACCTTAATCTTGAATGAACTTCCAGGAAACCGGCGGTGCGGCATCCTCCTTCTCACAGCGGATAGCGGCGCAGCGGCTCTTCACTCGGCTGGCGGAAGCTTCAGCAGATGATGTGACTTATAGTGGTAGGGCACGGATCTCTTCTTCTCCAGAAGACTCCCACGACACCCCAACCTCCTCTATCATTGGCGCAACAGGGGATTCCCTCCCTTTTAGTGACTTGAAGCGGCGACAGGTTGGCTTCGATGTGGCGCGACGGTGCGGTCTCGACAGCAGCGGCCTCGAGTTATCTTCAAAATAGAAATCATTTTTTTCTTCATCTATCGAACTCAACTGATCCTCAAATCTAATATGACTGAGTTTCCCTAATGTGAAGCAGGATTGGGCTTCAGTGGGTTCTCGGTCCTATAGGTTCTAGCTCGTTTGGATCTATTTTTTGAAAATCAAGGCTAGGGTTGTGAAGAATGATTGGTACTACAGAGGAGACTGGTGAGAAACAGGGAAGCTCAGTCGGAGATGCCTATCAGTAAGCTGCTGGTGAAGAAGGTGCGAAGGGAGAAAATAGTGAGGATAAATTGACAACGGTGAGGGAATATAAGGTACATCGGTGAGGTAGATATATCGGTGAGGAAGAGGTATCGGTAGCTGATATTGGTGTGGGAGCTACCGATATAGGGAAATAGAACAGTGAGAAAAGGGGTATGTGCGTGAACAGAATGGTGATGAGAAAATAGAGAGTCACGGATATGCAGCAGTAACAGTAGCAGTGAGGAAAATCAACAGCGGTCACCGGTACTAAAAAACAAAATCTCACCAGTACACTACAGAAAGGGATCACTGTTAGAAAATAATAGAAGATACCGGTATCAAAAAGGTCACCAGTATAATTTACTAACAGTGGAACTTTAAAAATTAAAACAAGAGTTATTTTTTAAAGGATTGAAAATAATAAATTAAAAGGAAAACTAAACACCATTAATTTAAAACATGATTTTTATTAAACTTTAAAAACATTAAAATAATTAATTGGCAACACTAAAATTATAAACTGAATAATTTTTATACTAAATTAATAAAAGACTTAAAATTAAAATAACTAAACAAATTAATAACAAAGAGTAGCAACAAATAAAATAGAAGAGCATCGGGGACCTGGGTCACCGCTAAAACTTATCTACCTCACCGGTAGACTAAAACAATTATAAAATGAATTAAAATTCAATCTTCACACATAAAATAATATAATTAATTCTTAAAAACTATTAATTAAGTAATTAATTATCTTTTTAAACACAAATAATTAAAGTCGAACCATTTTATTTAATTTAAAAACACAAATTACTTACTTAAATGACGAACAGGGCATCTTAACAAATTAAGTAATAAAGTTAACCTATTTTAATGTAACTTAGTTAAAAGATAAATTATTAAAATAAAGTCTAAGTTAATTAAATAAATTAACCTCAATTAAATACTTTTTTAAATAATAATTAACCTATTAAAAAGAAATCAAGTAGAACTAATTTAAAATAATTACTCACCATTATTAAGTTACAATAAAAGACTCACTGATATTTATAAAATTAAAGGTCTCACTAGTAGAAATTAAAGGCTACCGATAGGACATAAAAATAAGGCTACTGTTAGACTTAGAAGAGAGCTACCGGTAGGAAGAAAAGCGGTGACAAAGGTTAACAATATAACAAAGTTATCGTTACAACTCAAAACAGTCTACCGATAAGCAAAAAGAAGGCAGGTCATTGTTAGACAGTACCGGTAACCTGCCTACCGATAGAGCAAAAGGACCCCTTCTATCGGTAGCTTAGCTACCGGTAGTCTGGAAAGCCGCGACTAAATTATATAAACTTAAAAATTAAAAGTAAATTAATTATAAAACTCACTAGTTATTAAAAAATGAAAAATTAAATAAAATAAACAAATATAAATTAAATAAACAAATTGAAAATTAATTATATTAAAAACAAAGAATGAATAAATCAACTATTTTATAGTCCATAATCACATAAAATGTTATAAAAAATGAGTATTTGACAAAATTAATTATAAAAATACAAAAGTTCATTAATTAGATAAAAAGTGTAAAAATAATTAAATAAATCATTAAAAATTAATAAAAATGATGTGGAAAACTCTGTAAAAATAAGGAAACATCAGTTCCACTCAAAGGTTACCTGAAACCAGTTGGCCAAATGGCCTTAAGCGCACATCCCCATACGCCAGAGGCTGTCGACTAGAAGTAAGGGATTATAGTGTGTTATTGGAGATATTATTCCCTCATGACAGATTGGATCATAGCAGATAACAACTATAACAAATATATAGTGGAAGAATATGTAAATAGATGGAATAGTAGAAACAGACACTGTAACAACTGGACCAGTAACCTGTTGTAGCAAAAACAATGTGGAAATGAATAGTAACTCAAGAAATAGATAATAATACTAAAAGATAGATACTTAATCATATAAAAAATCTTATTATTATTTATTTCATGTCTCTACAAAACTAGAAAATAGGCATACATGGCCAGAGGTAATATATGTTGTACAAAAGAATAAAAAAGGCCAAAAAATATCCAGCATCCCAATCACTAGATCAGACATCTATTACCAAGATTCATCCTAATGGGAGCAATTAATATCAGGTGTCCAAAGTTGGATGATTCCCCTTATCAACACCTATATACATATAATCTACTTGGGTACCATCAGTGGCCCAGATAGGGTGTGAGATAAATATCAGTAGGCCACCACCAACAACATCTATACCATCCTATCAGTATTATATAAACTGAAGCAGTATATAGGTTTATATGAAAGTAAATATAGTACAGTAATGTAAAAACCCTGATACTTGCTTCATCCTCAGTTGTTAATGTATTTGAATATGAGATCATTTAATTAATTCATTTAAGTTCATTTTATAATAAGTTGAGTAAGAGGATCCAAGGTATGATTAAGGAATCCTTTAATAATAATAATAATAACAACAACAACAAAAACATAGGATCCAAGGTAATAACTAATGAATCCTTGATGATGATGATGATGAAATAGTATCCAAGGTAATAACCAAGTCATACTTGACCTCAGGGGTCAAGACAACTTAGTAATAACATGAATCCTATCTATAAGGGGTCTGAGTGTAATCCAAGGGGCATCGCCCAAGGAATTGCACTATAAAAATTTCTAAATGTGTCTAAGGATATCATCCAAGGTAAAATGGGATAATAATGACTGGGACTAGTGGTGTGTATCCATGGATCCGCATATCAGAATATATCATGCTAGATCTAAGGAGTGTATCCAAGGCATACTAATATCCAAAAGATATAGAAGGGATCCAAAGGAATCATTTTGGGAATCCTCTAGTAGAAAATGACCATGTTCCAAGGTGGGGATCTCCCTTGGAAATTATCTCCTTAAATCAAAATGGCATCCTCTAAGTTCTCAAGGATTTCCCTTGGGAATACAAGGATGTCTCAAGTCTTACCATTCCTATAAAAAATAAAAAGGTCCATATTAAATAGGAACCTTATACTTGTTTTATTATATAATTTAGTCCATGTAATAATCATGCCTCTTAATAATTCAATAGGTTCATTCCATTACCTTCCATACTATGTGGAAAGTATAAGAAGGAAATGAAACCATTTAGTACTTTAATTACTTAGTCATTAATTAGGTTCACTCTACTTACTTCCATTAAGCGTGTAAAGGTGTGCTATGAACATGAAACCAAGTCATTCAATTACATTCAGTTAGGTCAAGTGATACATATATTATACTTTCCATTTACACTTGAGATTCATTTATATATATTGAAACACTTACCTTAGATAGGTTAAGTGGTAACTATATATCCTATCCAATAGAAATTCATAATTTATTTAATTAAAGAGGGATTACCATTAGAAAGATTATACCACACACCTTAATGGTGTCATAGGTAAACCCACATGGGTTACCAAGGAATAATTGAGGAAACTCCCTACTTAGTTTGGAAATAATTGAGGTCTCACCCTTCAACAATGTGATGATCATGTGTATCAAGGGTTGAAGATTATGAACATAATGATTGTAAGAATAGTGTATGAATTAAATAGGAAACACCTAATGAAAGTAACGTGCGTACAATGATGAAAATTTATTAAAATGTGATACTTTATGGATGAGTAATAGATCACCTACCTCAAGCCTATAACACTCTCCTCATCTAGTATCAAACTTTAGTTTGGCCTGGATTAGAAAAAAAACTGAAGAATAGATCAACGCCCTAAAAATAGAGCATATGATCCTATATATAAGTAGCATCATTGATAGAAATAATATGAATTAATTAATACTAAGGATTTTATCTCTTAACTAGAGGAATCCAACAAGACCATAGATCTTCGATTAGACACCGGATGAAAGAATAGGATCAAAAACTATCAAAAGTGGCTTGAGAGAATCCTATGGGAGGAAAAGGAGAGATTCAGCTACTTGAATGAGAAAAGGATATAAAAGGATAAGATATTAGATTATTAAGGGAATTTAGATCATATCACCCAATAAAAAAAAGGGGTTCATAGTTTGAATGCATGGTTAGCCAAACTGTGTTCCAACCATGTGCATGGCCCACCCTCAAGGGGGGGGCCCACACAGTTTCATGTGCATGGTTTGACTAACCACGTGAAAACCATGATGCACCCTTGGATAATTTTTTTTGAGATACTTGTATGGTAGTGTGGCCCTGGGTTCATGATTTGGGAAAGTCGTGCACCCTGCTTGGGTCCTCTGTACATCCCTTGCACAGTTAGGGAAACTTGTTTACTGGCTCACATGGTTTCTACTAACTGTGCATCCCTTACATTTTTACCACCAAATAGGGTTCTGAGCTTTGAATAATCCCTAGACACCACCCGTAACCTCCAGTAACTCATTAGAAATCTATAAAAGGTCCAAAATAAATAATTAGAACAAAATTTAAAAGGATTCATCCCTCATAGAAAAATCGGGTTCTTACATCCCCAGACCTACACTACTGAATCCAATGTTTAAAATAACATAATTTACACATTATCCTTGAAACAAGTCCTTGATTGAAATATATTTCACACATAATGTAACATTTATATTCCAAGTACCTTTTAGGTTTATAGTTTTAGAGAATTAGAAAAAATATATAACTATTAGAACCCATTTTATTTGTTTCAAATGGATATTTTTTCCAAAATATAATCAACCACATAATACATAATAATCCTTCAAAATCTCCCAAAGATCCTCCACACAATATACTCTTCTATACACATACTATGTATTACTTTTATTCATAACCTAGGTAAATGAAGATATAAGAAAGGGTTTAGCGTAGATTCTCAGTAAGGGTGAACACAGGTGATAACAATCAAAGATCGTAAGTGTGCCTAAGATGAGTATATGGGTATAATAAGGATTTATAAGAAAGTTATACACAAAAAATCATGGATCATAAATCATGGCATAAGTCTTGGCATAACATAATACTTGAATCAAAAGAGTGTGGAAACATGATTTAATAAACATTAGACATGATAATATAATATAGTCATAAAACTATGATATATTTTAAAAATGTCACAAACATTAGTATAGGAAAAAATTACTTTTATGAGCCACACTATCTATGCTCGTACTTATAATAAACTAAAATGTACTCGTGAATACTTATATCATGAGAAATAAAATTTTAACCAATGTATTAGAGTGTGATATAGGACCACACCCATCAATCATCCATACTTATGTGTTCTATAAGAAATCAATAATTCATCATGTCATAAATTACTCATAGAAATAAAATGGGTTTCATTCAACATATCAAAAAGAACCAATGTAAAGAAAATTGGTTTCATTCAGCATATCAAAAAAACCCATGGAATAAAATGGGTTTCATATCCTTTTCAAATGGATTAACATAATTAAATCATCAACATGATAATTATATGTAAAATAAATGGGTATCCAAATATATTTATTAACTTTATAGTAAATACCCATTAATAAATTTAACCAAAATGGTATTTACATCGTATAGATAAAGGATAAATAATTAAGTGAATAACTTCTCAAATTAATCTATGTATGGAATATAGGTGAAAATCATTCAATATAAGGAAGGAAATGTAGTTTTTCACAATTAAAATTCATTATAAGAAAGGTTCATCCTATTCATGGTGGATGGTGTAACACCCAAAATCCAATAACCCAGAGTCGGTGGTTATTTTACTACATTATCACATGATACAAGAGATCACATCCCAAATGATTAAATAGTTTATTAGTATTTGAATACTAGATACATGCATGATTCTCACATTATATATGAAAACATGAAATATAACTTAATATTCTAGTGATAAAATTATAATTTCTTCTAGTATATCCCTGAAATTATTCATAAATCCCTTATTTTTAACCTAGGGAAAGGAAAACATAATAAAGGGTGATATCAAATTCTCAATAAGGGAAATCATAAAATATAATATATCATAGGATAAATAAATCTTAAATAATATTGAAAAGATAAGAAATAATAAATTATTATATATAACTAATATTTTAAAAATGGTACTAAATCAATGGATAAAATAACAACATGAATAATCACATAGATTATAAAAACACGTTTCATAATGATATAATTTTTAATGTCCAACATCATAATCTTACCACCAAGGTCTTATTCCAAGACATCATATATAATTAGGTAAGGCATACTCCAAATACCCAAACTAATTTGTCTCATGAGACCTAATAATGTATCAATGGGATATAACAGGCCATATTCATCACTTACTAAATCTAATGCATTCAACATATGAAAGAAAATAATTACAATTCAATACATAATCAATATAAACATTAATATTTAAAAACTATCATAAGAAATGTTAATATTTTTCCTTATCAATAAATATAATAGAATTATAATAATACATCTAGAGAAAAAATTTGGATGTTATAATTATATTATATCCCCAATGAAGTAAAATATTCATCAACAGATGTTAACATAGATGAAAATACTTTTAAAATATCACTGGAATGTTTCTTGAGGGAAATACCTCTTTCATTTTGAAATCACTTTTTAAAAATCCAAAAAATCCTATAATATTAGGAAAAATATTTTAAAAAATCCATGGAAACTTTTAAAGGAAGATTCAAATAAAAGAATAGTCATGATGGCAGGATAAGTTGTTCGTGTGGTCAGTGTTAAGATTTCATTCACACCTTAAGTAAAAAGTACATTGTTTGGAAAATGATAAAAAGGTTCCTTTTAAACATTTTTTTAGAAATTAAAACATGGGTAAAAATGAATTTAATAAATCATTGGATAGTATTAAAAAAATGAAAAAAATTTAAAGAAAATATGGACATTGAATAAAAATATTCTTAACCGAATAGAAAAACAAAGTTAGTTTTCCTTAAAAAAATTCTTTTGGATTTTTGAGTACTTAGAGAGAGGAAAATGAAATTAGAACTTGTAATTTATAGAAACCAAAGGATAAGAAACAAGATGGGTTTTTTGATAAAAAATATTGTATAATTCCTCCAATAGAAACTTAAACATAGACAATCCTGAATAAGGATGATATTGTGAAATAAATCATTACCTCAAGTTCTACTTGACTCATAAGTGATTTTAACCTCCTGTGTAATAAATTTAAATTTAATATAATTATATAAAAAAACATATACAGACTTATAATATAATATATTATCCACTTATAACATTTTATCACCTGTTTATTAATAATTATTTATTAAAAATTTAATTTCTGAGTGTTAATTGTTTCGTTTTTCATGTAAGTTTTGGTTTGGTAGTTTTGGTCCTTATATATTTTTCATGATTAAATCATCTATAAAACTTTAATCATTCCATAAGTATTATTTTTAATCATTAAACACACTTTCATAATAATTTATATAAATCGGTTATGAAAAATAAATTACACCACATCGTGGAGAAGGTAGTGTATATGTACGCACAAGTGATGTTTCAACATTTCAATAGATGGAAAGAAAGAAAAGTAAATGACAATTAAATTTTAAAGAAAAATTATTATATCATTAATATCATATATATTCATTAAATATATACTTATTATCATCTATTTAAATTATAAATAAAAAAGTAATCACTTCACTTCATGGAGGTTGTATCCCACACATACGCACGAGCGACGTTATATTTCCTAACAGATGGGAAGGTAAGAAGGAAAATGAGATATTATGATTTCAAAATAATAATTATGACATAAATATTATATATAAATATAAAATACATGATAATAACCAAACATGAAATGTAACACCCCAATATTTCATAGTAAGTTATATCATTGAAGTAATTCAATAGCTTATATTGCACGCAACACTAACTTGGCTTACATTATATGCAATATTGAGTTTCTTTGAAACAACACTTTAGTATTATAATTCTTCAAATGATATATTTATAAAATAATAATTAAATATAGTAATAATAATAGTAACAAATAAATTTTAAATGTCATTTATAATTCTATCACATAAATAATCCATATTTATAAGGAAATGTATAAGTTTCATTAAAATATAAGTACTATTTTGATAAAGGAACAACTTAGTATATCCTTTTGTGAATAATAATAAAATTAATTTTAGACACTATTATAAATTTAATTTGGTGAAATTGATTTAATTTTTGAATTCATAATATCAATATTATATTAGGGTGAAAGTTTGGTAATTTTATGAGAAGTTTCATTTTTTAATGAATAGGGAAAAATAATACGTTTTAATTCAAAACTACATTTTCACCCAATTTATTTATATTGTTAAATTATCCTTTTAATTGGTTTTAGAGTATATATATATTATATTTTTATCATTTAATATAATTTTGGTCATTGGAAGTAATTTTACATTTAAATTGGATATAAACACATGTCAATCTTTTGATAGGTTTTTACTTCTTAAAAACCCGCTCTCTGTTTTCACAAAGGGAATTAATATTAAATTAACTAATGAAATTCATATGTATTGAATTTGGTAAAATACACATCATTTTTAAATCCAAAATATCAAAATTATCTTATGGTTAATTTTTTGGTATTTTTCTGAAAACTTTCAATTTTTGTTGAATAGTGAAAAACACTACATTGTAGATAAAAACTGACATTTTCATTTAAATAATTATTTTTAATCTAAATTTATGTTAAATTAAAAATAGTTATATAATACCTATATTATTCCAATATAATTCATTGTATTCATTTTATAATAATATTAGATATATAAAATTTTATTGAACTTTTTAACGTCTTTTACCCACCTTCTAGGTACATTTGCAAATTTGTATAAAATGTAATTTTACCACTTCTGTGAATTGAATTTCAAAAATCTGAGAAACATTGGAGTTATTTTATAATAATATTAGATATATGAAATTTTATTGAACTTTTTAACGTCTTTTACCCACCTTCTAGGCACATTTGCAAATTTTCATTAAATGTAATTTTACAGCTTCTATGACTTGAATTTCAAAAATCCGAAAGACACGGTTGACATCAGTAAGTAAAATGTGGTTTAGTATGATGAAAATAATTTTTGGTGAATAGTAACTTTTCGATTTTATTTACACGGTTAAAAGTAAATAGGGTAATTAAAGGTAAAAATGATATTATAATTATCCCAACACATGTCCTATTTCTATTGGATAAGTGTATTTCGACCAAAATCAACCTTAGGAATAAAATTTGATCCTTTTTTATCCAATTGGATTAGATTAGGACATTTATTATTATTTTATTTAAAGAAGAGTTAATAGTGTTAAATTCAAATTTTAATAACTAAAACATGTTTAATATAGTGTCATACATAAGATAACTTCTACTATAAATACTCATTATAAATATAAAAATATTCCCTACATCATGGTATTTTATTTATAATTTTTAGACATTAAATAATTAAATTTATTTATGACCCAATAATGATGCAGTAATTACCTTATTAAAAAAATATTCAAATAATTTATATTATAAATATTAAAATAAATGTAAATTGAAACTTTTTATGCCATGCATGATTTTTTTAGGTGAATATGACATGTTAGGATTGATTCAATGTATTTTTTTCGAAGAGATAAGATTATTATGACTTTCACAAAAACCAAATACTAAATAGTGTCAAAATTGACATAAATGGGTTTTTAAAACAAATACTATTTTATTAAATGATATAATATTCTTAAAAATATAAGATTCGTCTAAAGAACTTATATAATGATGTATATGTCATTAATGAACCACTTGAGGTTCTCTTGGAATTTTATAGTATGTTTATTAACCATGTAATATAAAAATACAAGAAGACATGGTAAAAGTTAAACTATTTAACTAAGAGTTAAGTCTAAAAGATAAGGCTAATATTGTGACCTAAACTTGTATAAAACCTATTGGTTGAGAGTTTTTAGACCCATATCCACCTTATCCTAAAAATAAATCCATTTTTATCCATTAGATACCAAAAATTATTTTATAATAAAATAATATTTCAAGATTTTCCAAAAGTGCCCCTCACCACTCTTATAAAAGTGTATTTCTCCTTCTCTCAAATTAACACCTCCAAATCCATTTATCTCAGACAAACCCTAATTAAATATTCTCCCAACTATCCTCACTTCAACCTAGAGGCCTTACTTTTATCATAAATCCAACCTAAATATCTCTTTTGTTCAAACCAAAAGGAGACACCCGAATAAGATGTAATTATTTCATCACCTCTTTCAAAGTTCTTTTCTTCTTACACTTCCTCTTTATTTGTTGTTTACATACAAAAATAATAGCTCTAGAACCTTATAAATATTGAGATGTTATTATCAATATGGTATAACCATATTCATTATTTTATCCATCCTGTGAATGACAAAGCCACCATACGTGTGTACGTATGGCTTAATGTCTCCACGTCGTGGTGTAGTTTGTTATTCAACACTTCATTATTTGGATGGGTATAATAATGAATATAATTTATTTAAATAATAAATATAAAATTTTAATTATTCTTTATATATAATACACCATCCAATTACATATGATTCCACCATCAATAGAATGATATTGTAGCTCGTGCGTACGTACGGCTTACCGTCTCCACAACATGATGAGATTTCATTTCCCATAATAACCATTCAATAATAATTTTCATTTTATGATTAAAAATAATGTTTAATAACTTAGTATAATTCTATATATTAATAAAATACATCCTATCCATAACAAACATGACTTACATAACAAAATATATAAAGGAAAACGAATCAGTTAATACCCGAAACAATGATACTACTGCCTGAATGGCCTGAAGGCCTTCATTTTTTATTGATTTTTTTGATGACCCCCCTTTAAAGAGATGATGGGGAAACCTTAAAAGTCCTGTAGGCTTAGATATTACATGTCATGTAGGCTTAGTAGATTACATGACCCGAAGTTCTTAGGGAATTCAACCAAACTATCTACAAGGAACTGCCCCTCCCCAGCATCTGCATTATGATAGTATCTCTCCACCTTCGCATGGCCGTTTGGCTAGGCTTCCTGTGAAAGAAAAAGATGGCCTCTATGGAATAGTCATACCCTCTCATTCTGAAAAATCCATTTGGCTCTGCTCTGGTGAGTGCACCTGCTCTGAATCCTCTTCTGGGGCTGCTCCTTTTTTGTAGTGTGTCTAAGGAAACTGCATGTGGCCCGAAGGCCTTGAGGTAGCCCAAAATCTCTACTGACCCAAAGTACTGGGTGGCTCGAAATCCTTAAGCACTCCAAGCCAAAATTAGTGGCCCCAGGTGAATAGTTCCAGCTACTATAGTACCGAACAGTGCCTGCTACAGTGTCTGCTACAGTACCCGCACAGTAACTGTACAGTGTGCAGTTCTGCTACAGTACCCACACAGTATGTAGTTCTTCTATAGTGCCTACTACAGTACCTGCTATAGTAATGCTATAGTAACCTGGAAATATGCCTCTACCTGGTTTTGAACCTGGGTCTTGTGGATGTACTTAAGGATACCTCACCAACTGGGTTGAGGCTCATGTGCACAATGATACTACTAAAATATTATTAACAAAGAAATATTAGAAGATCATATATGATATCATATTTATGTATGTGGTTATTTTATAATTTAATAAAAATTATTTAACTATTATACAGAAGTTTAACGTACCCTAGACTAAGGAAAAGTCCAAGGTAAGGGGTTTTCATCTCACTTTTTATTCCCGTGAGATTCATGTTATATTTTCCACTATTTACTTTTGTGTGGTGTATTTATGATCCATGATTGTATTCTTTGTGTAATATAATTTAATTTATCGGTATTATTTGTATGATCCTTTTTTCATGGGGTGTATGTTTCATAAGTTACCAAATCGGTAAGGGGGTTTCTAATTTAAATTTCCACTCATTGGATTTTACGCATACTTCATTGATTATTTTACTCCAAGATTATGTGTGGAATCACTATTTATTTATTTATATAGTAATTTACACTCCCCTTTATGTGTATATACTTTTTATACACATAATCACACCATTGAAAAATTCTCAAGTCATTGATATGAACTTGATAAGGGTAATCTTAACTCAATTTCCATTCATTGAGTTAAACATCCAAGTCATTGGTTTTGATTTTAAAAGAATATGTATGAATTTACTTTGATTTATTTAAACTTAATATCCAAATCATATTGAGTGTATTTATATTTTTCACACATAATTATGACATTTATTTATCCTTAATCTAAGGATATGGTCTTTATGATGGATTTTGTCTCAATTTACATTCCATTGAGACTTCTTTGTTTTTATGCGCCAATTCACTTTTATATGGTGTATATACAGTCCTTTGACATATTATATCATGAATCCATTTATTTTCATGATATTATAATGTTTTGATTAATTTTATTCCTCAATTATTTGTATTCAATCATCTCTCATTTGGTTAGGAACTCTTTAACTAAAATATCGTTTTAAATGTTTTAAAGATTTATTATTCTAGATATTTCTCATTGATTTCCATGTTTTAAAAATGGTTTTAAGGATTTATTTATATGGGCATGAATTTTTTAAAATTAAAATTCATTTTAAAAGTTTCAAAGTGTAATGGGACACTTTGATTTAAAAATATTTTTTAAACAAATTCTTTGATAAATAGTGGGACTTTTAAATGTTTTCAATAAAAATGGATATTTCTCTCAAATAGTTTTAATAATTATTTTAATTTATGTAAATATAATTCATTGTATTTTTTTCCTGATTGAGGTTTATTTATTATAATAAAATCATCTATATTGTATTTAATGATTTATGTTTTACTGTGGATGTGTTATTTTTATACCATTCATGGTTTGTGGTTATAATATTCACATTTTGTATGCTAGTTTTAATATTAATGTTTAAATTATGTTTCACTCTTTTCATATGAGGAATGAATTGGACTTAGTAATTGATGGGTGGGGCCTGCTATATCCCCTTGATGCATCGATAGGTCTCATGAGACAAACTAGTGTCTTAGAACAAGGCCTTGACAAAATTATTATTTGTAGTCTTGGCACGAGGCCTTAACTATGTGGTTATGATGTCCGACATTATGTATTCCATCATTATGAAATTAGTTATTGATATTAAATGTGATTATTCGACTATTAGAATATCCATGTGAATAATTAAATGTCATTATTTGATTTTTCGTTTCCATATTATGGTGAAGTTTAAGTTTAAAAGTCTTGTGTTTTAGTCTTATACATAGCCTTAAATGTTTATTCTTATTTATGATCGATTCCGCTATATTTTTATCCTTAATGAGCATCTGATCTCACCCCTTCCTTATGTTTTATTTTTCCCAGGATGCAAATAAGTTTATTATGATTGACCTACAAGGATATACTAATGGATATGAGTGTTTTCTAAGGAGACACAATGTTGTTTTGTTTTAATTTTCACAATGTAATGTAAAACTTGTGTATGTATCTTGTACTTACAAGTCTACTAAACTGATTGGTCTTTTGAGGCATGATATCTTATGATCATGCCAATTTTATGTAATAATGCACTGAATATGGGTAACTAGGGTCGGGGCGTTACAGTTGGTATCATGGGAAGTTTAGTACAAACCTTGGAAACTAGATTTAGAAAAACTCTGATTAGAAAACATTACCCTAATATAGACTTTGAGGATTAGTATAGAAGAACCTCCAAAAATTTTGGTAGTGTAGATATTATGTGGGTTTTCCAAGAAAAACATCTCTTTCTAGATACTACAAGTGGAATTGGTTCTGGAATAGATGTACCTAGGAGTGAAAACTCCAACAATGAGTTGTGGGCTTGACCTGGGGTATTCTAGTACACGACAATGGGACTTAATGCGCACTTAGTTTGACACTCCCATGGGATATGATTAGGATAATTCACATTTTCCTTACAAACCAATTTGAAATATTTTAATATAAGATGAGGATTAATAACCTTGGTTAATCCTAAGGTATTTTATATTGAAAATAAGTTGTCATGATATTCTATAAATGATTTTATGACTATTATTACTCACACTATGCTTTCTGGTTTTATTCAATGGTTGGATTCCAAGGAAGTCATAGTAATATTGAACATGATGTACAAGGTGGGAACAGTGGTGGAAATGATCAACTAAATGTAATGTTGATAGGTGTAAAATATATCATGTTCATGCAAAATCATTTTTCCAAAAATATGATCAACAATATATACATTAACCAACTCCCAAACTTGAAAAAAAGAGAAAGTAAAAGAATGATAAGATCTCCAGGAGTGGATACCATGGTGAAAAGAAAGCTCAATTTCCATCATGCAGGAAATGTGGAAGGATACACCCAGTAAAGTGTCTCAATGGAACAAAGAAATGCTTTCTGTTTGGGAAATAAGAACATAAAGTAAATAATTTCTAAAGTAAAAATGAAGAGTACTATAGAAGAAAATAAAAATGATCCTAAGAATCCATTTACAGTCATTTTTCATAAATGTAGGGGAACTATGCATTACTCGATTCAATTACCTATTCTATAGGATAACCTCTAATTCATGGAAGAACCTATGTGGAAATAAATGGATGGAGAAATGTTTAGAATTATTAATGCTCTTTGATGATGGGATTACTTTGGAAGACCTTTCTCTTGTATGTGTAACCCTGAATTTTGTAATGTGAAAATGTTATTTGAGTAAGAATTATCTTTTATTTTTTTGATATAGTTATAAAGAACCATTGGGGTTTATAGGATCCTTGAATTTGAGGCAATTATAGGTTATTACTTTTTGGATGAAAATATGAGGTATGAGATAACATTTGTGGTTAAAATATGTTATGGTGATTTTTTAGGAATTTATCTCATTTTTTGAATGTTATAAAATTATATAGTGTTTGAAAAAGGAAAACACGTAGACCATGTGACAACCCGTCACATCAGAAAAATTTGCGAGAATCGAACCCACAACAAGAGTGTGATTGGGATTTATCGCCTACCACTAGACTGCATGAAGTCTCTGGTTAGTATGACTAATTATTTTTAGTTAAATGATTTTATGGATCAAGAATATGTTGATTTTGTAAACTTGTGATTTATTAAATGGATATCCTTAGTTTAGGAAAATGATTTGGTGATTCAGTGATAAATGTTATTTTGGAAGGCATTCGCTCTTTTGGGAACACTATATGCCTATGGAAAATATAATACTATGGGGTTTTATTTGATGAGTAATGGTGGATTTTTATTTTTAAATAATATATTTTTTTATTGTGGAATTAGAGAAATTTAGGTTATTTATGGAAATGATTAACCTATCATAGGGAATGTGTTATTAGGTTAATTACTTTTTAAGTATGTGACTTTAATAGTAGTCGATGTTATTTGGAGATAAATGTTAAGATTTATCAAAGAAGACTATGTGATCAAATCCTTCTGAATTTTGGGTTTCAAACTTAATTTGGATTATTTTGAAGAATTTTAAGGACAATTTTTTATTGAATGGTCGTTATTGAACTTTGGGTATTGTTTGTTTAATTTTGTAGATTAAGAGTAGTATTTCTTTCTATAAAGGATTATCCTTTTTGGGGATCATTTGATATTATGCTAACCATTTTGGTTTTGGTTAATGTCTAAAGACAAGGGAAATATGTAGTTAATCTTTTGTGGATTATTTGATTCTATATAAGTTGATTCTAGTGCTTCAGGTGTGACTAAGTCATCTTGAATACTCATCATTTGGAGAAAAAATGAGTTTGTGGTAGAAATTTATTAAAGGATGAAAATCTACTTGAAAAGTAAGTATATATCCTTATGTTCTTAGTCAATGTCATAAATAAATTCCTCAATATTATTAAAAGGAACTTAAAACAAAAGTTTTGTCTGTTTACTCTTCCAACTAGGTAATCAAAGACCATTTAACCCATCACAAGTTTATGGTTTTCTGGTAGTTAACTTTCTCCCGATCATGTTTTCTATCACTCTCCATCAAAACTTGATGGTATGTTTTCTCTTCCATATCCATGTTTTTCTACAATGAACCCTATTATGGGTTATCATTGGTGACCTTTTTACTTCTCTTTCTTTATTTTAAAGTGATAGTTTTATTGACTCTTTTTTCGATGTGGGATTTCAACAAAGATGTTATGAATTGTCAAACCCCTAGTTTTGGTTTCTGAATTTAAATTTAGAGGATAAAATTATTTGAAAGAGGGGAGAATGTAACACCCCAATATTTCATAGTAAGTGATATCATTAAAATAATTCAATGGCTTATATTTCATGTAACACTGACTTGGCTTACATTATATGCAAGATTGAGTTTCTCTGAAATAACACTTTAATATTATAATTGTTCGAATGATATATGTATAAAATAACAATTAAATATAGTAATAACAATAGTAACAAATAAATTATAAATTTAATTTATAATTTTATCACATAAATAAACCATATTTATAAGTAAATGTATAAGTTTCATTAAAATATAAGTACTATTTTGATAAAGGAACTACTTCTTATGTCCTTTTGTGAATAATAATAAAATTAATTTTAGACACTATAATAAATTTAATTTGGTGAAATTGAATTAATTTCTGAATTCATAATATCAATATTATATTAGGGTGAAAGTTTGGTAATTTTATTAGAAGTTTCATTTTTTAATGAATCGTGAAAAATATTGCGTTTTAATTCAAAACTGCCCTTTCACCCAATTTATTTATATTGTTAAATTATCATTTTAACTGATTTTAGAGTATATATAGATTATATTTTTATCATTTAATATAATTTTTTTCATTGGAAGTTATTTTAAATTTAAATTGGATATAAACGCATGTCAATCTTTTGATAGTTTTTACTTCTTAAAAACCCGCTTTTTAGTTTTCACAATGGAAATTAATATTAAATTAACTAATGAAACTTATATTTATTGAATTTGGTAAAACATATATCATTTTTAAATCCAAAATATCAAAATTATATTAGGGTTAATTTTTGGTATTTTTCTAAAAACTTTCAAATTTTTGATGAATAGTGAAAAATGCTGCATTGTAGATAAAAACTGACATTTTCATTTAAATAATTATTTTTAATATAAATTTATTTTTAAAGTAAAATATATATATTTAATACCTATATTAGTTTAATTTAATTCATTGGATTCATTTTATAATAAGATTAGATATATAAAAAAATTTTGAACTTTTTAACTTCTTTTACCCACCTTCTAGGCACATTTGCAAATTTGCATAAAAAATAATTTTACCGCTTCTGTGAATTTAATTTAAAAAATATGAGAGACATGGTTGAAATAATTAAGTAAAATTTGGTTCAATATGATGAAAATTATATTTGGTAAATAGTAACTTTTGAATTTTATTTACCACATTAAAAGTAAATAAGGTAATTAAAGGTAAAAATGATATTATAATTACCCCAACACATGTTCTAATTCTATTTTATAAGTTTATTTAGACCAAAATCAACCTTAGGAATAAAATATTATCCTTTTTTATCCACTTGTACTATATTGGGACATTTATTATTATTTTATTTAAAGAAGAGTTAAAAGTGTTAAATTCAAATTTTAATAACCAAAATATTTTTAATATAGGGTTATACATAAGATAATTTCAACTATAAATATTATTTAGAAATATAAAAATCTTTCCTACATCATGGTATTTTATTTATAATTTTTATACATTAAATAACTAAATTTATTTATGACCCAATGATGATGCAGTAATTACCTTATTAATGAAAGATTAAAATAATTGATAATATAAAAATAAAAATAAATTTAAATTGAAACTTTTTATATCATAAACGAATTTTATAGGTTAATATTACATGTTAGGATTTATTTAATGTATTTTTTAGAGTAAATGATATTTTTATGACTTTCACAAAAACCAAATACTAAATAGTGTCAAAATTGACATAAATAAGTTTTTAAAACAAATACTATTTTATTAAATGATATAATATTCCTAAAAATATAATATTTAGAAAAATGACTTATATAATGATATATATTCCATTAATTAATAACTTTATTTTCTCTTGGCATTTTATAGTAAGTTTATTAACCATGTAATATAAAAATACAAGAAGACGTGGTAAAAGTTAAACTATTTAACTAAGAGTTAAATCTAAAAGATAAGGTTAATATGGTGACCTGAAATTGTCTAAAACCTATTGGTTGAGAGTTTTTAGACCCATAAACACCTTATCCTAGAAATAAATCTATTTTGAGCCATTAGAAACCGAAAATTATTTTATAATAAAATAATATTTCAAGCTTTTCTTAAAGTTCCCCTCACCTATTTTATAAAAGGGTACTTTCCCTTCTCTAAAATTCACAAATCCAAATCCATTTGACTCAGAAAAACCTTGCTCAAATATCCTCCCAACTACCCTCACTTCAACCTAGAGGCCTTACTTTGATCATAAATTCAACCTAAGGAGCCCTTTTGTTCAAACCAAAAGGAAACACCCGAAGAAGACGTAATTATTTCATCACCTCTTTCAAAGTTCTTTTCTTCTTACACTTCCTCTTTCTTTGTTTTTTAAATAAAAAAATAATAGATCAAGTACCTTATACATACTAAGATGTTATTATAAATATTTTATAACCATATTCATTATTCTATCCATCCTATGAATAACAAAGTCACCATATGTGCGTACGTATGGCTTATCGTCTCCACGTCATGGTGTAGTTTGTTATTCAACACTTCATTATTTGGATGGGTATAATAATGATTATAATTGATGTAAATAATAAATATAACATGTTAATTATTCTTTATATATAATACACCATCCAATTACATATGATTCCACCATCAATAGAATGATATTGTCACTCGTGTGTATGTACGGCTTACCGTCTCCACGACGCGATGAGATTTCATTTTCCATCGTAACCATTCAAGAATAATTTTTATTTGATGATTAAAAATAATGTTTAATAACTTAATATAATTATGGATATGAATCAAATACATCCTATCCATAATAAACATGACTTACTTAACAAAACATATAAATGAAAATGAATCAGTTAACACCCAAAACAATGATACTACTGAAATATTATTAACAAAACAATATTATAAGATCATATATGATATCATATTTATGTATGTGGTTATTTTATAATTTAATATCATTGATTTAAATATTATACATGAGTTTAACATACCATCGACTAAGGAAAAGTACAAGGTAAGGTGTTTTCATCTCACTTTTTATTCCTGTGAGATTCATGCTATATTTTCCAATATTTCCTTTTGTGTGGTGTATATATTACTCATGATGGTATTATTTGTGTAATATACTTTAATTTATGGGTATTCATTTTATGACCCTTTTTTCATGGGTTTTATGTTTCTTAAGTTTCCAAATCGGTAAGGGAATTTCTAATTTCAATTTCCACTCATTGGGTTTTACCCATACTTCATTGATTATTTTACTCCAAGATTATGTGTGGGATCAGTATTTATTTATTTATGTAGTAATTTCCACTCCCCTTTGTGTGTGTATAATTTTAATACACATAATCACATCATTTAAAAATTCTCAATTCATTTATATGAACTTGATAAGGGTAATCTTAACTCAATTTCCATTCATTGAGTTAAACATCCAAGTCATTGGTGTTGATTTTACAAGAATATGTGTGAATGTCCTATGATTTATTTACACTGAATATACAAATCATATTTATTTTATTTATATTTTTCACACATAATTATGTCATTTATTTATCCTTAATCTAAGGATGTGATCTTTATGAGAGATTCTATCTCAATTTTTATTTCATTGATACTTCTTTGTTGTTATGAACCAATTCACTTTCATATAGTGTATATACTATCATTTGACATATTATATCATGAATCAATTTATTCTCATGATATTATAATTTTTTGATTAATTTTATTCCTCAATTATTTGTATTCAAGCATCTCTCATTTGGTTTGTAACTCTTTAACTAAAATATCATTTTAAATGTTTTAAAGATTTATTCTTCTAGATCTTTATCATTAATGTCCATGTTTTAAAAATGGTTTTAAGGATTTATTTATATGGACATGAATTTTTTAAAATTAAAATTATTTTTAAAAGTTTCAAAGTTTTATGGGTCACTTTGATTCAAAAATCTCTTTTAAATGACTTCTTTGATAAATAGTGCGACTTTTAAATGTTTTCAAGAAAAATGGATATTTCTATCAAATAGTTTTACTTCTTATTTTCATCTATGTCAATATCATTCATTGAATTTTATTCTTGATTGAGGTTTATTTATTATAATAAAATAATTCATATTGTATTTAATGAGTTATGTTTGACTGTGGATGTGCTATTTTTATACAATTCATGGTTTGTGGTTATAATATTGACATTTTAAATGCTAGTTTTAATACAAATGTTTAGATTATATTTCACCCTTTTCATATGAGGAATGCATTGGACTTAGTAAGTGATGATTGGGGCCTGCTATAGCCCCTCGATGCATCGGTAGATCTCGTGAGACAATCTAGTGTCTTGGCATAAGGCCTTGACAAAATTATTATTTGTAGTCCTGGCACGAGGCCTTGACTATGTGGTTATGATATCTGGAATTATGCATTACATCATTATGAAATTAGCTATTGATATTATATGTGATTATTCGACTAGTAGAATATCCATGTGAATAATTAAGTGGTTATTTTATTTATCTTTTCCATATTATTCTAAATTTTAAGTTTAAAAGGCTTGTTTTTTAGTCATATATGTTGCCTTAAATGTTTATGCTTGTTTATGATGGATTCTTCTATATTGTTATCCTCACTGAGCATATTATCTCACCCCTTTCTTATGTCTTATTTTTTCCAGGATTCAAAAAAGTATATTATGATTGAACTTCAGGGATATACTAATGGATATGAGTGTGTTCTAAGGAGACACAATTTTGTTTTGTTTTCATTTTCACAATGTAATGTAAAACTTGTGTATGTATCTTGTACTTCCAGGGTTACTAAACTGATCGTTCTTTCAAAAAAAGATATCTTGTAATCATGAAAATGTTATGTAATAATTCACTGACTATGGGTAACTAGGTTTGGGGAATTACATGAAATATGGTGATGGAAAATGAATTGTATCGCTACATGGAGGCGGTAGTCCACACGTACGCACAAGTGATACTTTCATTTCTCATTTGACAGAATGGAGGTGGAAATGGTTTTCACATAATCATGATAATATATAAATGTATTTATGATACTATATTAATTATTTTAGGATATATAGAAAATATTTTTATGAATTAGAAGAGAAAATAAACTTTTAAAGAGTCGGTAAAGACGATTTTTTCTTCATTGAGAGACTTCCTTTGGCTTACACTTTAATCCTTCTTAGGATGGTCTTAGGAGAAGAAAAGAAGCTCAAGAACTGAGGGAATTAATCTATGAAGGTTTTTAGGTATGTTTTGGATGATATATAAGGCTAAATGTTTATGAATAAGGGAGTATAAGAGGTTTTTTTATAAGTGAGGGGGTACATACATAGAATTACATAAAATATTTAAATAATATAAAGTCATTTTCTTTTGAAAGTGGAACCAAATGGATAGTGATTTTAATTTAATTAAATATGAGGTATAAATATCTTCAAACAATAAGATTTAGATAATTTTACATGGAATTTTTACCCTTATCTCTTAGTTTAACCCCCCCCCCCCGGTAAACTCATTTTAACTCTAACCGTGGTAACAAATTTTTACTGTTTTTACTATTTAGTGTGACCAAAAATTAATTTAACCTTATTACCTAATATTAATTATGATGATTAAAATACAGAATACATTTTATGAGATTCAATTTTTATAAGTTGAAGAAATTAATTTTAATATATGTGCCCAAAATGTAATGAAAATCGTTTTTAGAAAAATGTTTGTTTTAAACATAAAATGATTTTAAAGAAAAATAAAGTATAATGATGATTTAAATGGAATTAATTTTATTATTTTAAATAAAATGGGTTTTATTTTTTTCTCAAACCAAACCAAAATATAAATTAACCTTGTAAATAGTTTATTAATAGAGAAGAACTAAAAACAGTTTTTATTTAAACAAAAACATTACTTAGATTTAAAAAATGTTAAATATATATTTCTAAGTTCAAAATTATATTTTTATATAAATTATATTACTTAATAAATATATATTTTTTATATAAAAATATTCATAAACTTTTAAGTTATTTTTATATCATTATATTTTCATAAAAGTACAGTTTTGGTAAATTTGATATTTTTCACTATTTACCCAAAAATAAACTATTTTGAAAAAATATCAAAATTCATTCAAAGATAATCTTAACATGATGAGTTAAAAAATTATATTAATTTCCTAAATAAAATTTCTAAAAATTTCAGAAATTAATTCTAATTTTTCATCCATAAAGCACCTAAAATCCATTTTTATGAAGAATGTATTCTTATTGGAATTTAATATTATACTTTACCTAGAAACAAAAAATTTATGAATGTAAGATTTTTTTGATTTAATTTATTATTTTTATAAAGTAAATACTTTATAAATAAATTTTATAATTTGGTTATTCCTATTCATTCCCACTAACCCAATGGCTATGTTATAACAACCATATTTAAATATTATTATTTTGTAGTTCGTTTAAGCTCGGGGTTATGTATGGTGTTCACTATTAAATGTAGTATTCAGTTAAAGAAAACTAAATATTGTGGTTTTACATTCTACCATACTTACATAAATTGTTTATCCACAATTTTAATTCATTTTGAGCTTATCCTGATATTTAAATAGATTTTATCATGAATTTTAATTTCTAGGTTAGGACTATGGAACTTATTACTTCATAAAAACAATATGTGTACCTTTATGAGACTTATACTTGTGAATGTGTTTCTAGAAGAGTGCGTTAATAATTAATTGATACTTTCCGCACAAAAAATGATAGATTTATCTTCCATTTCTTGAGTTTGAGGAATTATAAGAAAATATATATACTTGATTCCTTCCAATATTCTTAGTGAAATTTTTTCCCTTTAACTGAGTCTTTTAACCAGTTTCAACTTATGATTCTAATAATTAATGGAAAACAGGAATATGTATAAATAAAAATAATCAACCTTTAATAGATAATGAGATCAATGAAATAAGTATAAGTTATTTCATAAGTCTATAAATTATTAAAACATGTTAAGATAATACTCAATATGAAAAAAAATTATGAAGAAGTGATACTTTAATTTCTTAAACATTAATAATAACACCCATAGAAATGATAAAATACTTTAACCTTTAAATTATAATACCACTAGTTCAACATGGATTATTTTATGCTTCATCTAATAATTTCTAAATCCTCAAAACTAATTAATCCAAACATAGATATAACAACCTTATTCACAATTAGGGAATAATTATTCATCTTAATAGAAACTACTTGATATTTTCATTATAAAAATATTCCCACTAGGTGTATTGATTTAAAATCCATTCCTTAGAGTTTCAAGGGATGATTCTATATCTATGAATAATATAAAATAGTATGTAGATCCATAAACAAATAAATCATGATTTTATGATCAATGTATATGCTATCACAACTTAAGGGATTTCAACTTCAACTGTTGTAATTTCATAATCTTAGTATTTCCCCTATACCTTTTATAAGGTAAATTATCTTAATTTTTATAGTATTTGTGTTCATAGTGACCCATATCTTTACATTTAAAATGTTACACATTAGAAGATTCTATCTTTCCCTTACATTCATACGCTTGATGGACTTTCTCTGCACACTTGAAGAAAACTCTCATTCCCTTCAAGAAAGTATCAAGGTGTTTATTTCCATAATTATTACATATGGTAAGTTCCATACTTCCCCTATTTTCCTTTACTTAATTTATTTTTTCTTTGTGCTCATCAATACTCTTATTATCTTGATTTCATTAAATAAAATATAACTTGGAGAATTATTTCTCAGTCTGTATGACACTTGGTACAATATTAACAAATGATGAAAATTATTGTGAG
This sequence comes from Viscum album, assembly GCA_963277665.1. Taxonomy (NCBI): domain Eukaryota; kingdom Viridiplantae; phylum Streptophyta; class Magnoliopsida; order Santalales; family Viscaceae; genus Viscum; species Viscum album. The sequence continues at coordinate 1,160,119,795 of OY728143.1, read as the reverse complement.
ACTAGTGATCTTCAGAGTATTTTCTTAATACCATCAAAAAATGATAAATCCTAATTTTAGGATTATGTATTAGTCCATATCATGCCTTTCTAATATTGAAAATTTTGCCTCATACTTTACAACACTTTCCTCTTCCTTCTATCTTAGATTAACGAATTACCTTTCCATATCAGTTAATTGCTCACAGGAAAGTATTTTTCAAAGAATATCTCCATAAAATTCTTTTATTCTATTCTCTATATCTCTTGATCCTCTTTTATATTTTAAACTAATGACCACCTTTGATCAGATATTCCTTTAAATAATACATTGTTATAATAAAATTCTCTCTATCATTACTTCTTAAAGACATAATTATATTTTCAAGGGACTTGATCCATTGTTCAACTATCAATGGATCAGTAGTTCTATTAAAGGATGGAGGTTTTTTCCACATGAAGCAGTACAACATCATTGAATCATGTTGTAAAGAAATAGTTTCTTCCACACTATAAAGGTTATTGTTTATAACTTGAGACAATTGTCTTGATATATTCATAATATACTCAACTCCAATACCAATCATGTTAACTTTCTCATGATAGAAATCCCTACATTGATTATGGGTGTTGAAACATTTTACATTACTTCATTTAGGTGATGTTTCTAAATAATTTCATATAAAATATTAACTCATAACACTATGAATCATAGTGTATAATTAAAAATCTAGTGTAATTCCTAATATAAATTGAAAATTTATGCATGGTTAATCTCTGAATCAAAACATTAGTATATTTGGGAATATCTTAAAATAATAAAAATATTTTAAAATCTTTAAGTATGGTTTGTAAAGAGTGTGTGAATCAACCAAATCATATCTCCTGGGAGTGTTTATCTAGGTGTACAGTCTTAATCCCACTCATTATGCACCAGTGGTGATCGAGTTAATACCCAATCAACCCCTTTAAGAGTTGTTACCCCTATGTGCATATGTGTCATAGCTGAATCCACTTGCCGGTATCTAGGCATGGATGGATTTTCTAGGAAAATAACATAATCTATACTTTATCAAAACTTTATTAAATTATCCTATACTTAGACTTATCCTCGGAGTATATTATAGGGTTATGTTCTATAATCTATATTTTCCTAAATCTAGTTCCCATGGTTTATACTAAACTTTATATAATATAAACTGTAACACCCCGACTCCAGTAAACCCTAGACGGTGGTTATTTTATTACATTGGTACAAGATACAAGAGATCATATCCCAAAGGATCAAATATTTTAGTAGTATTTGGATACGAGATACATACATGATTCTCATATTACATTTGAAAACATGAAATACATATATATATTCTAGTGATAAATTTTTCATTTCTTCTAGTATATCCCTAAAATCATTCATAAATCCCTTCTTGGTAACCTGGGGAAAGGAAAACATAATAAAGGGTGAGATAAAATGCTTGGTAAGAGAAATCATTCAAAAGAATATATCATAGGATAAATAAATCATGAATAATATTTTAGAGATAAACAATAATCAAATATGTCATATAACTAATATTATAAAAATGGGTCGAAATCCATGGGTGAGATAGTAACATAAATAATCACATGGATAACAAAAAAAGTATCACACAGATAGAATGTATAATTTTAGACATAATAATATTACCATTAAGTCATTGTTTCAAGACACCAAATACCCAAACTAGTTTATATTATGGATATTCACTATGAAAATGTTTGTCATGTAAAATCACAGGATGATTTTTGCAACATAACAGGCGTATATAAAGATTCATGGGAGGTTTTAATGAGAGTGAAAGGTGGTATCTCATTACTTGTACATTATAAGGAAAGAAATAGAGATGTTTAAAAATAAATTCCAACATTAATAATTGGAAATAAAATGTCTTAATACAAAGAACGTTCTTGAATAAAGAAGAGAAGGAGAGAATCCCTTACCTTGAGAGGGTGCTTCTAAAAGATTGGGAAGAGCTTATTAAGAGATTGAGAACACCTTGGGAGGTATTTAGATAGGAATAGGGAGATTAAATTCTTGATCAATGGTTTTTTAGTGAAGATTAGTGGAGGAAGTTTGGGTATTTATAGCAAAAGAGGAGGGAATTATTTATTAATTTCTAAACTTAGGTTTTGGACTGTATATGATAAAATAATCAGAAACACAACCCTTCACATGGTTTTTTCCCATGTTTTCTTCCAAATTTTATTTTTTTCAGTAATTTATAATTAAAATAACCAAACTAATTAAAATAATAGCATTGGTTATGTGTAATTTAATTATTTTCATAAATAATTGATTTTAAAACCTTAAAATATAATATAGGTTTTGGAGGATTCATTAAAGGATTATAAAATTAATCAGATAACTTCAAGAAAACATTATTTTAAAGGGGAAACATAATTTTAGTCATGTACACTCTTTATAGTATTTATTATATCACTTTTGGGATTTTATAATGTCATAATACATAATGTATATTTATATCGTATTTAATTTTTACCCAAAAATTCTACTATCTCAGAAAATTGTGAAAAATTAACCATTGACTAATTTTGATGTGATGATTTCAAAAATAATATTTATTTTATCAAAATAATTATATAAATATTATAATTTATACTTTTAAATAAAAATCCCTATTTATTGAAAAAATATCAGTTTTTACGATAATAACAGTTTTTTAACCATTAGAAAGACTAAATTAGAATTTATTAAATTACATTATCATTTATAAATAAATATTATTTAATAAGGATATTATATAAAATAATATTTGTTTAAAAATTATTGAATTAAATCCATATATTTTTTAAAAATAAAATTTTGGTTTATTTGTATCGAACTCTAATTTTCATCTACTCATATATAATTAGATATATAAAGTAATGAATAAATATAATCATTATTTTATTAAAAATGAGAATATAAAATTCATCCTATTAGTGTCTAAATGAATAACCCCTTATTACACCAGTGTATTCCCTAAGGGTAAGGTTCACGATGGTGACACTTTCTTGGGGTGGTTCGGTGAACATGGTTTACGTTGTGATATCTATAAGATTAAACTTTCTCATAAACGGTTTCATCTATGCTTTAGTTATTGAATATCATCTTGAGACTAGTCATTGGGAAAGCTCAGTGATTTCATGTCCTTTGGAAGCTTTAATAAATGGGATTTATAAGGTACAATTCTACAGTTCAAGGCTATAACTTCTTCCATATGTGTCAGTTGGACTTTATTGTAACCCTTAATATACAAATATTAACATTCATTGTACAATGGGTGTGTTATCAATGGTTTTGATACTTAATAATATTTTAAATCTAATAATCTATATTTTATGGGGGTCTAAAAATAACCAATACATTCCATGTGTTTTCTATAACTACATTTCTTAATAAGGAATTTATTCATTAAAAGGGGGAGTTTCATTTATGAATGTTTAGATCATTACATTCTTCCCTCCTTCATAAATTTTTTCCTTTAAATTTCATTACACTCACTAAAATAGATAATTTTTCTTATATTTCATCACCTATTACGGTTCCCATGTTACTTCCTCAAACCTATGATTCTTCCACAACACTTTGACCATGTGAGTTATCTTGATTCATAGAACTTTTTCTCTACAATATAAGATCTTCAATGGTTTCTACTTATATGAAAGATCATTTTCCAAGAGTACCACCTATGGATTTTGTACATGTGAGGTGTCTTTTATGTACTTCCTCAAGAGGGATACATGGAACACGTCATTTACTTGAGATAGGTCAGGTGGGAGCTCTATCCAATAGGCCACAGCTCTTATGTGATTAAGGATCTCAAAGAGGTTGATGTATCTTGGACTAACCTTTCTCTTATTCCCAAAAATCATGAGTTTATTCCATGGAGATATGTAAAGTAAGACCTTATTGCTGATCTCAAACTCTATTTCTCCTCAACAATTGTATACATATATTTTATGTTAACTTTACATGGATTTCAAATGACATTGAATGGTTTGAACCTTTTCTATCATCTATTGGATAAGATCGGGTCCCATAAGTTTCTTATCTCTAAATTCATATTATCATGTTGGAGTTCGAAACCTCCTCTCATATAGAGCCTCATAAGGTTTCATTTGAATTCTAGAATATAAAGTTTTTTATATGAGAACTTAACTAGGGGGAGGTGATTATCCCAATATCCTTGGAGATGCATTAAATTTGATCTCAGAATATCCTCTATAGATTGAATGGTTCTCTCAGATTGACCACCCATATGAGGGTGATAAGCCGTACTGAAACTTAGTTTTATATCTAATGCTTACTGAAGGCTTCTCAATAACCTCAAGGTAAACCTCAGATCTTGATCAGATATAATGAAGATTGGAACTACATAAAGTCTTACCACTTCCCTAATGTATATATTGGTGAGTTGTTTAATAGATAAATCTTCCTTGATAAAAAATAAATTTATAGACTTTATAAGGTGATTTACTACCACCCAAATGACTTTATTTCCTTAAGATGTCATGGGGTGTCCTACAATTAAATTCATGGTTATATTTTCCTATTTCCATTATCATATAGGAAATCGATGAATCATTACCTTAGAATTATATCATTTTATCTTGACTTTTTTTCATACCAAGCATCGAGATACAAATTCTACTATCTCCCTCTTCATGTTATCCCACTAGAAGTTTTTCTTCAAATTTCTATGCATATTAGTGCCTCCAGGATGAATAGAGAAGGATGATCTATGCACATTATCCAGAATTTCTCTCTTTGATTCTGGATTTCATGAGACACATATCTAGGTTCCAAACCTTATAACTCTATCTTTAGAAAAATTGAACTCTAGAATATTTTCTACCTTTTTTTGTAGCGCTTCATCGTATTTTTAGGCCACCTTAATCCTATAAAGAATGGATGGTAAATCAGTTATTTTAGAAATGTGGGATAAATATCCTTTTATTATTACCTTGTTAATACTTTTCATTTCCAATAATATTGTATCCCTTTAAATCCTCATCATGGATAGGGTTGTAGGATACTTTCTACTCATAGCATCTACCAATTTTTTTGCCTTCCCGGGATGGTAATGAATTGAACAATCATAATTTGTGATCAAATTAACCACATTCATTATCACATATTGAGATCCTTTTGTGTGAATATATACTTGAGGATTTTATGATCCTTATATATCTCACACTTATCCCCATAGAGATAATTTCAACAAATCTTTAATGTAAAGATCGCTATATCCAATTCCAGGTCATGTTTTGGGTAGTTTTTCTAATTGGTGGGAGGCATAGGCTATCACTTTTTCTTATTGCATGAGTACAAAACCCAAGATTTTTTTGGATTCATCATTTTAGATCAAAAATCCTTCCCCAAATGTGGATAATTTGAACACAGATATAGTTATTGGACTCTTCTTTAGCTATTTAAATCTCTCTTCGCATTCATAATTCCAGACAAACTTCACCCCCTTCCAAGTTAGCTTGGTTAGTGGGATATAAAATTTTGAGAAGTTTATAAAAAATAAATTATAGTACCTAGGTAATCTAATGAAACTACATATCTCTATCACAAATGTTAGTCTAGTCCATCCTTTAATTGCCTCTATTTTTTAAGGATACACGTATATCATTTTTCTGGTGTTAACATTCCCTGTGAATGTTACTTGCTCCATCAAAAACTTGCATTTATTTTACTTCACATATAATTTTTCCTTTCACAAGGTCTTCAGTATATAATTAAAATGCTCCTCATCTTCCTCCTTGATTTTGGAGTAGATAATAATATCATCTATAAATACAACCACAACTTTATTGAGGTGATCCCTAAAGACTCTATTCACTAAGTATATGGAGATTGTTCGAGCATTATTTTTTCCAAATGGAATCACTATAAACTCATAGTGATCATACCTTCTATGAAAATTATTCATAGGTATATCCTCCTTCTTCACCCTTACTTGATAATATCCCAACCAAAGATCCACTTTTGAGAAGTATTGGGCTCTACATAGATGATTGAACAAGTCATCAATCCCCAATAGAGGGTACTTGTTCATTATAGTGATCTTGTTGAATTCATGATAATCAATACATAATAACATTGACCCATCCATCATCTTGATTAATATTACCAATGCACCCCATGGTGAAGCACTTGGGTATATAAACCCTTAATCCAGATTCTCCTACAGTTACTTCTTCAACTCATGAAGTTCAATAGTTCCCATTCTATATGGAATCTCAAATATTGGTAAAAAATTGGGTATAAGTATGATTGAGAAATAAACCTCATGGATTAGAGTAAGACCATGAAATTATTCAGGAAACACATTAGCATATTCCATTATAGTGGGCATATCATCTAGGATGATATTTTATTTAGTCTCAATCAATTGAGATAGATATTATTTATCATAAGGCAATAATATTCATACTTGAGATTATGATACCAATAGAGATTCATATTCCTCCTTTCACTTGTATAAAATCAAACGGTAATTTTCAATACGGATGGTGATTCCTTCTCTTAGAAATTTATTTTTTCTCTATATAAGTAAATCCAATACATACCCAAGATTTCATCAAATTATGCTAAAGTAAGTATCATAAGGTTCATTGGGAAGTTTAGTCTGTAAATATGGATATGGGAGAAGCTATATGCTTGGGATGCAATAATTTCCCCATTTATTGTATTCACATATATCTCCACTTCTATGTTTTTATTTGGTGTTTGAATAGTTATACTAAAATTGCATGATATGAAAGAATGCGTAGAACCAGAATCAAATAGTATGTTTTCTATTCTTTAATGAATAACCAGTGAACCTATCACCGTGTAATTTTTAGTATCCACCTTATTAGTTGTGATGGAATAAGATTAACATTTCTATATAGGTCTTGGAGTTTGTTAGTGTCGGTTATTATCAACAACCCTTAGCTTAGTGAATTGATTTTCATAGTTTCCTTATTCCTTGCAATTGAAACATTGGACAACAAGATGAGGGTTGGCCAGAGCGTTCCTTTCATTTATCACATTTGTGGGTTTTTTCCATTGGAATTTTATTTCTAGGTTCCCTTAATTTCATAACCTAAATCATTTCCTTTCCCCATTTAGGTAATTTCTGAGATTATTCTTCCCACACTTTTTATAAGTGGGGTATTGGAATTTCTTTCCATAATAGGTTTTCACTATCACACCTATAGAATTAAAATCCATTCTTTCCTTCCCATCTCCTGAACCATGATACCTTTGAGATTCATAGATCTCTATTTTGAATTTGAGGGCACATCATACAATTTCCTTATAGCTATTAAAGTCTCAAATCATTAAATATTTTTTTTAGACTCAGCTTTAGCCCACCAAAGAAGTAGTCAGCTTCACTTTAGGGGAAAATGAAAAAACTTGAGGCATATCATGAAAGTCTTGTGAATTTTACCTCATATAGGTCCATGGATTCATCATACTTTTGATTGAGACTAAGTAAATCCCTTTCCATTTTCAGTCATAGAGTGTGAGGAAAATATTTATCAAAAAAACATTTTTCAGAATTCTTTCCACTCCATCACTTCGATCTCTTCCCCGGTATTTGTATTTTTTATCAACATCCACCACTGAACAGCTTATCCCTCCATATGATAAATATCTAGAACATACTTATCTTTCTTTATTAATTGAAGGATAAAGAAGGTATGTTTGATGGATTTTATCCATTGTTCTAAAATTAAGGGATCTTAATATCCACTGAAAGTTAGAGACCTTTTTCATATAAAGTTCTCAATTACAACTTGCTTCTCATTAGGGGATGTGGTATTTCCCCTTGATTCATGTTTCTATTAAAAACTTGAGTTAATTGAGAAATTATTGTCATGAATTTCTAGACTCCTATTCCCATTGGGTTGGGCATCTCATTTGGGTAGGCATTATATTTCTCATCACATTGGTTAATGACTCGGTTCATCCTATTCCCATCCATTGACTAAAAAGAGAAAATTAGGGATGATAATTTTAAAACTTATAAAAAAATAAAAGGTAAAAAATTAATATTAAAGGGATAAATCATAAATTACAAACATTCCTTAACCAATTAATTTATAGGTTTCAATATAAGTTATCCATGCCTATTTATTAACATAAAATTTTTTGGGTATTTTTGTTCCCTTCATTGTGGTTCATAGAGAGATTTTGAATTTACCAAAGCATATCCTCCATGAGTGTCAAAATAAGTGTGTATAAATGCCATATTTTCATGCATTGGGTGATTATTGAGTCAAATCCTAATTCACCCTTTTCAGGGTTATTACCCCTAGGTACAACTGTGTCAGAGCCACAACCACTTACAGTGCCTAGACAGGGATTTTGTTGCTTTGAAACCACTTACTCTATAATTTACCATAATTTAGGGATTTTTTCTTATTTTTAGTCTTATCCCTAAGTCTTAAAAAGTTTTTAGAATCCTAATACCCAAAAATAACTATACTTTCCTCTGATGTCAACTATGACAACCCTTATCTTTAATACACTTTAATTCATGAATTATTATATAAAGATGCACATAATACAATCCCAGAAGATCATGAGGCCTAATGTATTTAGGAAATTAGGTATATAATACATTAAATTGAAATATGGGTATAACAACATTATTTAAAAACCCTAAAAAATGCCCTTATATTTTATCGATCTTCTAATACTTCATTGGATAACCTGAGGATGTACATAAGAAAAGGATGAACTATAAAGCCTGGTAAGGAAATAATAAAATCATGAAATGATAAAGGTAATACATGTTAGTAAATTAGTGTATAAAGGTGGAATAAAAGGGGTGATAATCATAAACATTTTCATCAAATCATGATATAATATGATAACATCAAAGAGACTTAAGAGTATGGAAACAACATAAAACATGACATCATAAGCATAAGTCAAGTCTAAACACCAAGACATCATAACATAGTGTTATTAGGATAACCTTCCATACATCATACATGGTATGTAATGAGATAAAAACATTACCCAATACATTAGAGGGATATATAATTCATGTCCCACCCGTCACATTTGTATCATGTATATGTATAGGTGTGCCACATAGATCATACAACATAAGAATGTACTTCATAAATTTTAATCCCAATATTAATGAGTGTGAGTTAAATACATGTAAGTAACAAATCAATTAAGTATAGTTATATCTTGGTGAATACCCTTGAGTGGAAATGAGGATGGTTATTCACTACCAAATGTTTGGCATGAAAAATCGTAGGATAATTTTGACAGCATAACGAGTATATATAAAGATTCATGGAAGTATTTAATGAGAGTGGAAGGTGATCTAAAATTAATTATAAATAATAATAATAGTAATAAGGGTGTGTAAAAACACATTCTAGCATGAACAATTGGAAATCAGATGGCATAATACAAAGAATGTGCTTAAATAAAGAGGAGAATGAGAGAATCCCTTACCTGGAGATAGTGCTTCGAAAAGATTGGTAGGAGCTTCATAAGATCTTGGGAACACCTTTTTAGGTATTTAGATAAGTATATGGATATTAAATTCATTCTCAATAGGTTTTTAGTGAATAGTATTGGGAGGATGGGTGGGTATTTTTAGCAAAAGAGGGGGGAATTCTTTACTATTTTCTAAACTTGGGTTTTGGACTCTATATGATAAAATAATAAAAACCAAAAACTTTACCATGGTTTCTTACAAAGAGGATTTTTTTTAAAAGAAAAAATCATTAAAATAATACCATTGGTGTTGTAGAAGTCAATCATGTTCATAAATAATTTATTTTAAAACCTTAAAATATAATTTATGTTTTGGAAGATTCATTAAAGGATTATAAAATTAATCAAAAAAACATAAAAAAATAAATTATTTTATAATGGAAACATAGATTTGATCATGGATAATATTTATAGTATTTATTATATCACTTTTTGGCATTTATTATCTCATAATACATAATGTATATTTATACAATATTTATTTTTTACCCAAAAATTCGATTATCTCAGAAAATTATGAAAAATTCACCATTAGGTAATTTCAACATGTTGATTTCAAAAACCTATATTTATTTTATCAAAATAATTCTCTAAATATTAAAATTTACACTTTTCAATCAAAATCCACATTTATTGAAAAAATACTGGTTTTTATAATAATAGTTGTTTTCCAAACCTTATAAATATTAAATTGAACTTAATTAAATTGTATTATCATCTGTACATAAATATTATTTAATAAATATATTATATGAAAATAATATTTATTTCAAAATTCCTAAATTAAATCCATATATTTTCCAAAAATATAATTTTGGTTTATTTGTATCAAAATCTAATTTTCCTCAACTCATATATAATTGTATATATAAATTCATGACGAAATGGAATAAATATAATCATTATTTTATTAAAAATGAGAATGTAAAAATTCACACTTCTAGGTTCTAGATACATAACCCCTTATTACACCAATGTATTCCTTAATGGTAAGGTGTGTGATGGTGAAACTTTCTTGGGGTTGTTCGATGAACATGATTTGGGTCGTGATCTCAATAAGCTTGAACATCTCCCATAAACTATTTTTTTCATGATTCAGTTGTTGAATCTCATATTGGAATTAGTCGAGGGAAAATTCCAGTGATTCCATCTCCCTCAGAATCTTTGATAAATGGGATTCATAGGGTGTGATCCTACTCGTTAAGGTCGTCACTTCTTCTGTCTGTGTCAATTGGACTTTATCATAACCCTTAACATACTAATCTTAATGGTCATTATAAAACATCCATTTTATCAATGGTTATGATGTTTAATGTTCTTTTAAATTTTATAGGCAATATTTTATAACAATCCAAAAATAACCAAAGTAGTGCATGTGTTTTCTATAACTACATTTCTTAATAATGTATTTATTTATTCAAAAAGGGAGTTTCATTTATGAATGTTTGGGTCATTATATTAACCATGGAAACTTTTAAAGGAAAATTTAAATAAAATAATATTCATGATAGTGGTAAAATCCATTCATGAGGTAAAACTTAAAACAAATATTATGTCCACAACATAGATAAAAAGTACCTCATTCGAAAAATGAAAAAAAAGATTCATTTTAAACCAAAATTAAACATGGGTAAAAATGAATTTAATAAATCAATGTAGAGTATTAAAAAAATTCTTGAAATAATTTTAATGAAAATATTGACATGGATAAAAAAATATTCTTAGATGAATAGAAAAATAATGTAAGTTTTACTTAAAAACATCCTTTTAGTCTTTTGAGTACTTCGAGAGAGGAAAATGAAGGTAAAAAATTATAATTTATATAAATATAGGAGAATAAAATATATTATTTTTAATATAAAAAATATCATATAATTTATACAACATAAACTTAAACATAAACAATCTTGAATAAGGATGAGATTGTGAAATAAAATCTTACCTTAAATTCGACTTGCCTCGTAAGTAATTTTAAACACCTATATAATAAATTTAAATTTATTATAATTATATATTAAAATCATATAAATACTTATAATATATGATCTAATTATATCATTTCAACACCTATTTATTAATTATTATTTATTAAAATTATTATTTTCGAGTGTTAACTATTTTGTCTTTCATATAAGTTTCGGTTCGGTAGTTTTCATCCTTACATATTGATCATAGTTCCATCATCTCCAAAAACCTAATAATTCCATAGGTATTATATTTATTCATTATATAAACTTTTAAAATCATTCATATAAAGTGGGGATGCAAAATTAATTACAACACTTTGTGGATATGGTAGTCCATATGTACGCACGAGTGATGTTTCAACATTTTGGTGGATGGAAAAAAAATAAGGGTAAATAATAATTAAATTATCTAGAATTATTATTATATCATATATATTTATTAAAACTATCATTATTATTATCCATATAAATAGGAAATTAAAAATGAATCACATTATTTCGTGGAGGTGGTAGTTCACACATACTCATGAGCGATGTTATCGTTTCCCAATGGATGATAAGGTAAGAAGGTAGAGAATATATTATAATTTAAGAAGAATAATTATGTAAAAATTGTCATATATAAATATTAAATCCATCATAATAATAAACCATGAAGTATGGTGATGTAAAATGAATCATATTTCTACGTGGAGGTGGTAGTCCATATGTACACATGAGTGATACTTTAACTTCCCATTTGATGAAAAGGAGGTGTAAAATAGTTGTCCCGTAATCATAATAATATCTCATTATATTAATGATATCAAATTAATTATTTTAGGATTGATTTATTAGATTTATATTAATTAAAATAATAAATAAACTTTGAAAGAGTCGGTAAAGACATTTACCTCTTCTTTGAGAGACCTCCTTTGGCTTACACCTTAAGCCTTATTAGGATGGTCTTATGATAAAACAAGAGGCTCAAGAATGAATGAAAGGAAGCTAGAAAGGTTTTTGGGTAGGGTTTTTCTGGTCTATAAGGCTCAAATTTTTTTGAATAATGGGTGAGAATAAGTGCCTTTTATAAGTGAGGGGAGAGAAACACATGGAATTTCTTAAAATATTTAAACAATATAAAGTCATTTTTTGTGAAAGTGGCACCAGATAGACAGAAATTCAAAGGTAAGATAATATAAGGTCTAAATTTCCTCAAAAAATAATATTTAAACAATTTTAAGTGTAATTTTTACCTTTATTACTTAGTTTAACCACCACCACCCCCCCCCCCCCCGATAAACCCTTTTTAACCCTAACCAGGGTAACAAATTTTTATTGTTGTTACTATTCACTATGACTAAAAAATAATTTTAACTTATTAAATAATATTAATTATAAGGATTCAAAATATTTAATCCATTTTAGAATATTAAATTTATATAATTTGTGGAAATTGATTTTAATATAATTGCGCAAGACGCAACGAAATGTGTTTTTAGAAAAATGTTTTTAAAGCATAAAATGATTTTACAAAAAAATAAAGTATAATGTTGATTCCAAAGGAATTAATTGGATTATTTTAAATAAAAGAAGACTTATTTTTATTTCAAGAAAAAACCAAAACTGAATGTAACCTTGTAAATACTTGATTAATAGAGAAGAACTAAAAATAGTTTTTTTTAACAAAAACATTGCTTAGATTTCCAAAATGTTAAGCATATATTTCTAAGTCCAAAATTATATTTTTAAATGCATTATATTAATTCTTAAAAATATATATTTGTTATATAAAAAAAATTTCATAAACTTTAATTTTATTCTTATATCATTGTAATGTCATAAAAGTGATAGTTTTTTTAAAATTGATATTTTTCACTATTAACCCAAAAATCAATTATTTCTGAAAATTCTCAAAAATTCACTCTGAGATGATTTTGACGTGATGAATTTAAAAATGATATTAATTTAATAAAATAAATATGGAATAAATTAATTCTAATTATTTTCACATAAAATACATAAAAACCATTTTTTTAATAATGTATTTTTATAGCATAAAATGAATTTATTCTTATACTTTTCTTAGAAACAAAAAAAAATAGATGAATGTAAAACAATATTTAATTCATAATTTCTATTAATTAAATAGTTTTTACATATATTTCATAATTAAATTATTCATATTCATACCTGCTAACATAATGGATAGGTTATAACAGTCATATTTAAATAATATTATTTTACAGCTCATTTAAGCTCGGGGTTGTGTGGTTTTTATGCTATCGAAAAAAATATTCATTTAAAGGAAACTAAAATATTAGGGTGTTGCATATGATTAGGAACTATAAAGGTAGTGATGGATCATATCTTTAATTAAAAAGAAAATTACATAAGCCATCTGGAGAAAGAAGGTGGATGATAACATTTGAAGAATATCCTTGATCAAGCATAAGATATATCAAAAGATAATGACTTGGATAAAAAAACACTTGTTAGAAGTTTTAGAAAAATAACTTTGAAAATAAGAAATATCATTGGTATTTTGAAATCATTATAAAATAAATATTTTATAAAACTAGGATGAAAATAATTTATTTTCAAAACAACAAAAATTTAGAGAGAAATGTTCATATAAAATGAAAAAGGTAGCAGAAATACGTGTTCACATGCAAAATGTTAAAAATAAATGCTTTTCACATTTTGATTACAATGACCCATACAGAAAATGTGAAAATTTTCTTCAAAAAGTTTAAAGAATTTAAAGTAGGATAAAATTAAAATAATCAATTATTAAAAAATAGATAAGTACATTCACAAGAGAAAATAATGAATATAGACATGTGAAAAGGTAGGTTCCTGACCAAAAAAGAAAAGGTAAGGTTGATTTCCTAACAATGGGTAAATAATGAGCTGAGGGGGGAAATGAAATAGGGATAACACAAGTAAAACACTAATAATAGGAAAAGGAGAATAAAATTATAGTGGTTTTAGAGAAAAAATTATACAAATTCCCCAGATGTATTATCTTTTAGAAACAATATTTATTTAAAAATAATATTGGCAATCGAAACCCTTACATTTTAAGTAACATTTTATTCAAAACCTCTTTTAGATTTGGTATCTTTTGAATTTAATTCCTTTTAAATAAATAATATGATATGGATCTTCAAACCCAAATAATTAAATAAATATGGTAAAATTAATCAATTAGGTATTAATCACACTATATTAAAGGGGTTATGGTGAAAAATAAGAAATATTTCTCATGAACTTAAATTTGAGATAAGAACCCCTTACAACCTTAGAAACTTTTGAGTGAAAACACCATGAAGGATTTGATTTAATATGAAATATTTAATACCATGAATAATGAGAGTATCATGATACAAAATATTAAAGGGTAAATAGATACATTATTCTAAATAAAACATGGTTCATAATAAGAAATATGTCTCAAGGGGTGAAATTTTAAGATAAGAAACTATTACTTTGTTTACCCGCTTAATCGAATTCACTCTAATATCCTATATAATAGAAATAAATATCTTCATATAATATTGAATAACCCTATTCATGTTTATAATCTTTTATAAAAATAATTTAAAATTATTCTCTACATGTATATTAGTTAGTTATTGTCTATTTTCAATATCAAGTGTGGATAATCTTGATCGTTTTGAGCAAGTTTTGTGATGGTGGTGGTGTTATTCATTATTATACCAAAATTAATCATTCTTGGATAATAAAAATACTAGAATTTATTTTTTATAATTTTTTATAATATTATAATTTCATTTTATGACAGTTTTGGTTATTTTTCTTGTAGAATAAATTGGTGGAAAGCATGTTTCGGTGATTTTTAACCAACAAATGGTGGTATATTAATTAATGAGTATGATATTAATGCTACCATTGAAAAACCAAAATAAAAATTTTATTTTCTTATTTATATCATATATTATTAGTAATTAAGTTTCTATAGTCATTCATGATATTATTTTATAGTATGGTTCAAGTATGCGTTTAAACTGACCCAAACATGAACATACCATAATTAATGGATGATTATGATTATGTAAGTGTTTTGTTTTGTAATAATATCATTATTAAGATTAATGGTTATAATAAATAGATAATTTTAAGTCATTGAATCATATTTTAAGAGATTTTAATAAATAAGAAAGAAACTAGGTGAAAATGATATATGTTACTTCATGGAGGCGGTGGTCTGCACAACACACAGTTAGCATTTTCATTTTTCAAAGAATGATAGGGAAATAAGGTGGATTAAAATTTTTAAATTCAAATAATTAAATTATATATTTCATATTTTTGCCTCAATTTTAGTTTTATAATTAGTGAAGGGAGTTGGTGGTGAAAAAATGGAAGTCATTTCATGAAGGCGGTAGTATGCACAACACATGAACATCGGGGGGGTTCTTAATATAAAAAGAGAATGTTAGTTAATAGTTATTATCTTATAATGATAAAATTTATTATAAAATAAATAATTATTTCATTATATATTAATTATAAAAATAAATTTGTGAAATTAATAAAGAAAAGATAAGATGTTAGGGGAAAAAAGTACTCACATTGGGAACTTGGGTTTTCCCATGGAAGACTCCTTGGAAATAAAGGTCATAGGTTAATATATTGTGACAAAAGGCTCAAAAAAAGGAGTCTTATTATTGGGGAAGAAAAAGGGGTATAGTTTTAATAGGAAATCGAATTCTTTGGGTGGTCTTGAAGGGGTGATGAGATGCTCCTTTTATATGTGGTAAGAATGACATTCTTATAAATATCTCAACTTGATATAAAGTGAGAAAATGTTTCACATGTCAAGAAAACTCTAAAATGAATAATAATGGAGTGGGAAATAATTTAATTTCAATAATCCCTCAACCATTAATTTTAACACAAGTTTTAAACATGTTTTTAAGTCCTTTACTTTTTGAATTTTCACTTTTACCATGGTAACTAGTTTTTACCTAAGTAATTTAATTTTAATAACTTAAAATAAAATGGTAATTATTAAATAATTTATACCTAATGATTCCAAATATGAAAGAAATTTTATTAGATAAAATTTGTATGTGTGTGAAAAATCAATTTTGACATTAGCGCATGTAACATGTAAAAACCGGTTTTTAGGATAAATGTATTTTTAAACTTAAATTTTATGTGTAAGGTAAAATTATCAATGTTGTTGATTTTCATGTTATAAATTGGTTTATTATAAAAAAATTATGTGGATTTAAAAGTAATCCAAAATCAAATTTAACTAAAATAATATTTAATTAAAAGAAAATACCAAACATAGTCTTTACAGGAAAATATTACTTAAGTCCTTAAAATGTTGATCGTGGGTATTCTAAATTCAACATAGTATTTTTAAAATGTATAGTTTTACTTATTAAATACATATTTAATTAATTAAAAGTTTTTTTAAACTTATAGGCCTTTCTAATATAATTATAAAGTTATACTTTTTGTAAAAACAGTATTTTTATTATTAACCTAAAAATTCAATTATTTCAGTTTTATCCTAAACTAATATTGTTATTATATGTCCAAAAATTATGTCAATTTGGTCAAATTGAAATCTTAAAATTTATAAACTCTGTTTTTAAATATAAAATATAAAGAAAAACTATTTTTATAGAAAAAATAACTTTATTTTTTTCTTTTAAAACTCAAAATGAGAAATGTATAAAATACATATGATAAATAACTGCATTAATAATTACCTGATTATGTCATACTAATTCTATATATATATTCACTCTAGATCTTCATTTAATATATAAGCATAAATTAAGCTCTGGTGATATTTGAGTGTGGTGATTCCACTAGTATATATATTGTGGCAATTTCTATAAACTTTAATTTCTCTCACATATGATTTTTCTCGTACTTTAATTGTCTGAGATCGAATTGGGATTGGTCAAAGAAAACCCTAGTGAAACTACTTTCTTTCCAAGCTCATACAAATGATCTTTATAAGGGAGACTTCTGCTACCTGATGCCATTTCATTCCTTTTTCTTCATAGATTTTATAATATGGTTACTTATTTTTGTACCTGTTAATTTAACAGTCATATTATAATTCTCAAATTTTATTTTAACATATCACATTTTAGTTTTAATTTTATGTTTTGTTTAGAACAAGATATTAACATGATATTTATTTAAGGAAAATACAAAGTGAAATATAAGGTCATTACAAAAATTCTTCTAACTAATATGGTGATTCACCCACAACCATAAGAGTTATGGTTAAGGGTTTGTGTAGTCAGTTAAAATCAATTAAGGTTACTAGTTTTAATTGACTGATTGAAAAAAATTACCTTAAGTGAAAATCTAAATCGACCGTTGATTAGTTCGAAATCTACATTAACTGAATTGGTTAATTATATCTGTTAAATCCAATTTAGGTTGCTTATAGAAACATAGAAAAAATTATATGATGCAAAAGTGATTGATAAAAAAAGGATAAAAACCTAAAATTGCATAACTAAGGGTTCTAAGATAATACAAAGATCATGATAAAATAAATAATATAGAGGAAATATCTCTAAAAAATGATTAATTTAGTATTATAAAAAAGTAAATAGTTTTATAAACAATCAATCCAATAACAGAAAATATATTTAAAGGGATTTGATAATGTGAGAGGATACTTTCAATGCGATTTAATGACTTATAGTAACTTAAGCATCACATATGTTCATCATGTTTCATTATAAGGGAAATTTAATAATTATTTATGTTATGTTCAACTTTGATTATAGAAAGATAATAATAAATTCCACTTTTAACAATAATTTATATATGTATTTAATTATTTAGTTTTGATTAAGAATTCAAATGGATACCAAAATCAAACCAACCCAAAAAAACTGAAATATACAATATTCATCAACTGACTTGATCCAATTAACCATTTTAAATTGAATTTTATCTATTTATGGTTGTTAGGTTTAATCAATTTAGTTTGGTTTAATTAATCTTGTACACCCTTAGTTGTTGGGGAGATGGTGATACATAGGAGTGGGTGGCATCAGCGATGATGTTCTATATTTAAATATGATATTATTAGAGGCCCTTACATATACAAAATCTATGATATGTCATGTCTCTCTTTAATCTAATATTGTTTTCTTTTATTACTCATGTGATCATACTTTTATTGATTATTATCATGATTTTATTAATGGTCATTTCATTACTCATTTCTGTAATTTTAAATTAATCATTTTGTTATTTGAAATTTAAATTCAACATTGAAACTCGTATTTATATTTTGGAATTATATGTTAACTATTTGGTTGGGTTTTGATAAAAAGTGGAATTTTTTAAGGTTGGATATGTCTCTGATGTTGCTACTTCTTGAAAAAAAGTTCCAAATTTTGTATTAAATCCTATTTTTTATAAAAAATAATTTCCACATTGTTTATTTTAATAACTAATTTCATAAATGATCTTTAAGGTTAGTTATTACAATAAATAATGCGAAATCTCAAAATTTTAATAAAAATTGTATCTTTGATATTGGTTATTTAAAATAACCAATATGAAATCTTATTTCCTATAACATGTATGCTAAATAACGAACATTGAAATTATATGTGTATTTAATTTTCATCATTTTAATATTGATTGTATTAAAAATGACATGATAAATAATTTATAATTTCATATTTAATAACCTACACTGGAATTTGTGTCCACCAAGTACTGAAAATAAATAGCAACAAAACATATATTCTGTAATTCCAAAAACCATATACACATTAAAATTAACCAAAACAATCACACAAAATGATTAAAAACAATAATAAATTCATAGAAAACTAATAAATATATAATCTCTAGAAAAATTTTAAAGTATTACAATTAATACATAAAACAAACACAAAACATATGTTATGTTCTAAGTAAATATGTTGTGGGTTGCACTGCGTGAGGCGGTCTATATTCAACCGTGACAATCCACTTGGGTTAATTTTGGTTCATAAAATCTGAAATCGAACAACAATATTTATTTCCTGTTTATAATATATAAACTAATAATTAGAAGAAGAAAAATGTTTTCATTACATTATAAACATTTGGAAAATATTCAAATGATTACAAGAGTGGACAAAGTCACATATGCAGTTGCAATTACAATTCATGGCTTGAAATTTATTATCATAAATAGAAATTAAAATTTGTACATAAAGATTCAAGAAAACCAAATCAGAAACATGAGAATTAAATTCCTAATTACAATATGTATGCATTTACAGAACAATCAATATGTCACTGCATATAAACAATCAAATGCAATAAGCTAGAATTAATACAGCAGCAGCATGGACTAACCTAGTAGAATAAGAATTCTCATACAGCTTCTTTAAAAAAACAAATCCAAACCATACTTGAATTAATTCAAGACAAGTAGAATAAGAATAAAAAAAATGTTCAACAGTTACAGGTCAGTAAATTGAAGACAGAAAGTAGTAAATAACACAATGATGTAATGTTCTTCGACCAATTGGCATGCGTGCATGGGTAAGGATCATCATGGGTTTTTACCATGCATGAATAAGGGGTACTGGAGGAGAAAAGATAGGCAGCAATACACAACAAACAAAATAGGACCAACACACGATGAGAAACAAGTAGCAAATATGAAACCTCCCAAAAACTGATAAAGACCAAAAGATGATTGAAACCCCTTTACCAGGGCTCATTCAAGCCTTTTTTGAGGAAGAGGGTTGAAACAATAGCTAAAATTATCATTATCGATTTATCCAAGTTCTTCACCACTTCCTAGGTTTGTCATCATCTAGGATCACATGCCACGAGCCACCAAGGGGTCACGACAATAGTGAGATCTGATAGAGAACTCCATAAAACAAGCCATCACTCGGATTCTCCTCTAGAAAACCAAGAACTGTGGACATTAGAGCTCTTCTTTCTTACTTTTTTATCTCTATCTCTCTCTGTCTCTCTCTCTTGGTGTTGCCAAGAAGCTTTAGAATCGATCCATCGCTCCACACAAGCCGATTCAGCTTCGATCTTGAAGAATTGGGGTAGAAATACCTACAAGTGTCGTGGGGTTGTTTCAACGGTTTAACGACAATCGAGAAATGGATAGCTACAAAACCTTGAGCCCTAACAACCTAATAAATCATCATAAAAATACAAAATAAATATGTATAAAGGTAAATAGCCTATTGTGTGAGGGATAACCGAGACTGTCGTTTCAAGGTAACGTGATCGTTGTGTGAAGGTCAAAGACTCCACATTAGGGTAATTGGAAACTCATGTCAAGGTTGGGCCCTCAACAAGTGAGCTATATCAAGGTAAACTGGAACCTACATAAGTGTAAGAAGCACCACACATAATGGTAAATCACTCAATACATGGTTTATGTAAGGGTCATGAGAAACCCATGTAAGATTAAACCATATATAACAAAATTCACACACCAGTACACCAAAATTCATGTAAAGGTAATGAGGGCCACATTTAAGGGTAGAACCACTGAACCAAATCCAATATAAGGGTACCCAAAATAGAATGTGGGTAATTCACAAAGTAGATGGACTATGTCAAGGTAATAAGGACCACGCGACAGGGTAAAACCAAAAAAATAGAGCTCATATAAGGGTAAAACCAACACTACGTAAGGGTAATAAAAAGACCAGACAATGATGAAAACAAGTCAAAAAAGCATATTAAAACCGCATTTAATTAACAACACAAAAAGTGGAAACCATAATCAATAAATCTCTACCTTGGAAATTAAATGCATGAGGGATTTAATATGAAACATCCTCACACATCTCCACCTTGAAAATTAAATCCTAACCTTATAATGCACTACTACAAAAACGGGCAATAACAGCGCTAAAATCAGGCTTTAACAGTGCTAGAAAAGCGCTGTAAAGCTCAGCGCTGATAAAGGGGGGGTCCTTTAACAGCGCTTTTTTAGCGCTGTTAAATTTCACCTTTAACAGCGCTAAAAAGCGCTGTTAAATGTCACCTTTAATGGTGCTAAAAAAGTTCTGTTAAAGGATACCTTTAACAGCGCTAAAAAGTGTTGTTATATGTTGCCTTTAACAGCGCTTTTTTAGCGCTGTTAAATATCTCCTTTAACAGCGCTTTTTTAGCGCTGTTAAATATCTCCTTTAACAGCGCTTTTTTAGCACTGTTAAATGTCGCCTTTAACAGCGCTAAAAAAGCGCTGTTAAATCCCTGCCTACTGCTAATAAAAAACCTGCACTAGTACAGCCAGCCGAGCAGACCTGCACAAAAACCAGTATATCAACTACAGACCTGCACAAAAACCAGTATATCAACCACAAGCATGTCATCAACTGATCACAACCCAACCAAACAGTGTTCTTACCATGAGTTAGATACCATCTACCCAGAAACCAAAACTACCTCATTACATAGTATCACAAAATATTCCTACACAACTCAGAAGATAAATACTAGAACATTCCACTATGCATTGTTTCTCCTTGGATTTCCACTTGGTTTTGACAAATCGTGCAGAGCCCGTGCTCCTTGAATCATTCTGCAATACATAAAAAGGATATCCTAACTCTCCCAACCATCACCCTTAGTAATTATGTATATTAATACAAAAAAGGTAACATATCATAAATTGGGGGACTGTAATGAGACATCAAGATTAACATTCTATATATAGGATCGATGTCTGGTAGGATTGGTTGCGTTGATACATGACTCTACCTGGACCTCAAAAATAGATATATGATCTCACTCCAAGACTTTCAGAGATACTCCAACTATGTCTAGGATGTCCTGCTGAAGTGATCGTACTACCGTAAGTCGGAAAAGATACCAAAACCATCCTAGGAAGGATCATGGGAGCCAACCCTAATGAAATATGTCCTTGATATAGTGTTCAAAGAGATCAATCATGGTACATAAAATTATGTGTCATTTAAAGGGTCACATGCCTTGTCGCTTTACCCTGGGTAACTCCAATGTCCAGCTGCCTGTGTGAATATACATGTCATATCAATAGGAAATTACATGGCATGTTAAAAAACATATACGTGTTTGGTCGGTTTGGTGTATGTATTTAAAATATTGTCCATTTTAAACAAAATACATACACTTGGAGTGATACCAGCCACACCGCATCTCGGATTGAAGCAGGTTTGACTCGTACACGTCACATATGACCCATGGATCATTGTACTAAAGTGTTAACACAATCCTAAGGCGTTTGGTCGGTTTCTCGTATGTCAGTTGTTGATTTCACTTAAAAATAAATCCATTTTGAACAAAATAGAGGCACTTTGAGTGGTGTCGGCCACACCGGGCCTCGGATTGAGTCGGGGTTGACTCTTACACGTCAAATTTGACCCATGGAAAATTGCCCTTAAGTTTCAACAGAATCCAAATGCGTTTGGTCGGTTTTCCGCATGTCAGTTGTTGATTTCACTTAAAAATAAGTCCATTTTGAACAAAAGAGAGGCACTGTGAGTGGTTTCGGCCACACCGGGCCTCGGATTGATGCGGTGTTGAATCATACACGTCACACATGAGTCATTGATCGTTGTGAAAAAGTATCAACGCAATCAGAAGCCGTTAGATCGGTTTGGCGTATGTACGTAAAATATTGTCCATTTTAAACTAAATACATACACTTGGAGTGATACCGGTCACACCGCGCCTCTGATTGAGGCGGGGTTGACTCGTACACGTCACATTTGACCCATGGATCATTTTCCTTAAGTTTCAATAGAATCCCAATGCGTTTGGTCGGTTTGTCGTATGTCAGTTGTTGATTTCACTTAAAATTAAGTCCATTTTTAACAAAACAGTGACACTGTGAGTGGTGTCGGCCACACCGGGCCTCATATTGATGCGGTGTTGAATCGTACACGTCACACATGAGTCATTGATTGTTGTGAAAAAGTATCAACGCAATCAGAAGCCGTTAGATCGGTTTGGCGTATGTACGTAAAATATTGTCCATTTTAAACTAAATACATACACTTGGAGTGATACCGGTCACACCGCGCCTCTGATTGAGGCGGGGTTGAATCTTACACGTCACATTTGACCCATGGATAGTTGTCCTTAAGTTTCAATAGAATCCCAATGTGTTTGGTCGGTTTGTCGTATGTCAGTTGTTGATTTCACTTAAAATTAAGTCCATTTTTAACAAAACAGTGACACTGTGAGTGGTGTCGGCCACACCGGGCCTCGGATTGATGCGGTGTTGAATCGTACACGTCACACATGAGTCATTGATCATTGTGAAAAAGTATCAATGCAATCAGAAGCCGTTAGATCAGTTTGGCGTATGTACGTAAAATATTGTCCATTTTAAACTAAATACATACACTTGGAGTGATACCGGTCACACCGCGTCTCGGATTGAGGCGGGGTTGAGTCGTACACATCACATATAACCCATGAATCGTTGTCCTAAAGTGTCAACACAATCCGAAGGCGTTTGGTCGGTTTCCCGTATGTCAGTTGTTGATTTCTCACTTAAAAATAAGTCCATTTTGAACAAAACAGAAGCACTTGGAGTTGTTTCAGCCACAACAGGCCTCAGATTGAGGCGGGGTTGACTCGTACACGTCACATTTGAAGGTGAGTATGCATACACGATAGTTGACCTTCTTAGAGAAGGGTTTCTGGAAGAGTATAAAAGACATGAAGTAATGAATATCATTAGAGTGTTGGAGCAAATGTGGTTGCTACAAAAAATGTGGAAATCGGCATGTGCAAAGCGACCTAAGTTACAACTTGCAGGTATTGTACTCTATTTTTTTCTGGAAGGTTTCAGTTTAAATTCATTTTGGAATGATCATTTCTAGCCATTTTCTTTTAGGTTTTTTTGACAGCCGAGGGGAAAGGGTGGGGTCTGAAGACATTGTAGGATATGTCAAAGGGTGATTTTGTGTGTGAATATGTTGGAGAAATGTTAACTCCCGCAGTTCTGAAAAGAGTCACTATTTAAAAGAAAGTCACAAGTTTAGATACATCTCAAGATGGTCAGTTTAAAGACATTTTGAGGGACACTACTAAAGACATGCTCAGATATGCACACATCCCCCACTTTTAGATCGTTGTCTACTACAATGATCTTCCAAACAAGATATGAATTAGAACGCTCATGATACATAGAGAAATTCACTGGCCACCTTCGAGAATGATCTGAAGCACAAACCATGACAGCATTATGTTTTTCCTTGAAAATTCTCTTGGCGAACTGGAATGGCAACTCACTCTTGTGATTTTGCGTCTCTACTTGTCACTTCATGTGTGCAGCTACTGCCATTCCAGTTCGCCAAGAGAATTTTCAAGGAAAAACATAATGCTGTCATTGTTTGGGCTTCAGATCATTCTCAAAGTTGGGCAGTGAATTGCTCTATATATCATGAGCGTTCTAATGGATATCTTGGTTGAAAGATCATTGTAGTAGACAACGATCTAAAAGTGGGGGATGTGTGCATATCTGAGCATGTCTTTAGTAGTGTCCCTCAAAATGTCTTTAAACTGACCATCTTGAGATGTATCTAAACTCGTGACTTTCTTTTAAAAAGTGACTCTTTTCAGAACTGCGGGAGTTAACATTTCTCCAACATATTCACACACAAAATCACCCTTCGACATATCCTCCAATGTCTGCAGACCCCACCCTTTCCCCTCGGCTGTCAAAAAAACCTAAAAGACAATGGCTAGAAATGATCATTCCAAAATGCATTTAAACTGATACCTTCCAGAAAAAAATAGAGTACAATACCTGTAAGTTGTAACTTAGGTCGCTTTGCACAAGCCGATTTCCACATTGTTTGTAGCAACCACATTTGCTCCAACACTCTAATGATCTTCATTGCTTCATGTCTTTTATACTCTTACAGAAACTCTTCTCTAAGAAGGTAAACTATCATGTATGCATACTCACCTTCAAATGTGACGTGTACGAGTCAACCTCGCCTCAATCTGAGGCCTGTTGTGGCTGACACAACTCTAAGTGCCTCTGTTTTGTTCAAAATGGACTTATTTTTAAGTGAGAAATCAACAACTGACATACGGGAAACCGACCAAACGCCTTCGGATTGTGTTGACATTTTAGGACAACGATTCATGGGTCATATGTGATGTGTACGAGTCAACCCCGCCTCAATATGAGACGCGGTGTGACCGATATCACTCCAAGTGTATGTAATTTGTTTAAAAGGGACAATATTTTACGTACACACGCCAAACCGATCTAACGGATTATGATTGTGTTGATACTTTTACACAACGATCCATGACTCATGTGTGACGTGTACGAGTCAACCCCACATCAATCCGAGGCCCGATGTGGCCGACACCCCTCACAGTTTCTATGTTTTGTTAAAAATGGACTTAATTTTAAGTGAAATCAAGAACTGACATACGGCAAACCGACCAAACGCATTCGGATTATGCTGAAACTTAAGGACAACCAAGATATGCATTAGAACGCTCATGATACATAGATTAATTCACTGCCCACCTTCGAGAATGATCTGAATCCCAAACCATGACAGCATTATGTTTTTCCTTGAAACTTCTCTTAGCGAAGTGGAATGGCAATAGCTGCACACATGAAGAGACAAGTAGAGACACAAAATCACAAGAGTGAGTTGCCATTCCAGTTCGCCAAGAGAATTTTCAAGGAAAAACATAATGCTGTCATGGTTTGTGCTTCAGATCATTCTCGAAGGTGGCCAGTGAATTGCTCTATGTATCATGAGCGTTCTAATGCATATCTTGTTTGGAAGATCATTGTAGTAGACAACGATCTAAAAGTGGGGAATGTGTGCATATCTGAGAATGTCTTTAGTAGTGTCCCTCAAAATGTCTTTAAACTGACCATCTCGAGATGTATCTAAATTTGTGACTTTCTTTTAAATAGTGACTCTTTTCATAACTGCGTGATATGAAGGTATTTTGGAGATTTTACTGGTTCATGCATGATATGAAGGTATTTTGGAGATTTTACTGGTTTTTTTGTCCAAAGGCCAAAGAAATGTGGTCCATAATTCTTGCATTTTACTCGTACACGTCACCAAGGACCCGTGGATTGTTCTCCTAAAGGATGAAGGCAATCCGGATGCGTATGGTCAGATTTACGTAGGTCAGTTGTTGTTTCCAATTAAAGTGGTGTCCATTTTAAACAAGAGAGCGACCCTTTGGGTGGTAGCGGTCACACCGTGCCTCGAATTGAGGCGGGGTTGACTCGTACACGTCACCAAGGACCCGTGGATCCTTCTTTTAAATGATGAAGGCAATCCGGATGCGTCTGGTCAGATTTACGTAGGTCAGTTGTTGTTTCCAATTAAAGTGGTGTCCATTTTAAACAAGAGAGCGACTCTTTGGGTGGTAGCGGTCACACCGTGCCTCGGATTGAGGCAGGGTTGACTCGTACATGTCACCAAGGACCTGTGGATCGTTCTCCTAAAGAATAAAGGCAATCTGGATGCGTCCGGTCGGATTTCCGTAGGTCAGTTGTTGTTTCCAATTAAAGTGGTGTCCATTTTAAACAAGAGAGCGACCCTTTGGGTGGTAGCGGTCACACCGTGCCTCGTATTGAGGCGTAGTTGACTCGTACATGTCACCAAGGACCTGTGGATCGTTCTCCTAAAGGATGAAGGCAATCCGAATGCGTCTGGTCGGATTTCCGTAGGTCAGTTGTTGTTTTCAATTAAAGTGGTGTCCATTTTAAACAAGAGAGCGACCCTTTGGGTGGTAGCGGTCACACCGTGCCTCGGATTGAGGCGGAGTTGACTCGTACACGTCACCAAGGACCCGTGGATCGTTCTCCTAAAGGATGAAGGCAATCCAGATGCGTCTGGTCGGATTTCCGTAGGTCAGTTGTTGTTTTCAATTAAAGTGGTGTCCATTTTAAACAAGAGAGCAACCATTTTAGTGGTTCAACATTCTTGCATGTTGCTGGTGCATATCATCTGTTAAAATGGAAAAATGACTCATTGGAGAAAGAATGTTTTATTTAATAACAATTACAATTTTTCTATGAACATTTACATACAACAATATTTCATCTTCTGATCCCCTTAACCCCTCTCAAAAATGACCACCAATTGTACATGTCCCCAAGTCAGATCTTCATTGTATTTGTGTACAATCTGTCATCAGGTATGCGGCCCACTCGTTTCTGAACACATCTATATCGTCTTGTGAGTATGAGGCTTTTCGGAAGTCATAGTAGTACTGCAAAATAAAAAAATAAAGAATTAATAAATAACTTAAATGAACTAGTAGTTGTTTTTGAAAATACCTCTTTAGGGATGCTAGTTTGCTGATGAAAAACGATCTCTTTCATAAATTTACAAACATAATAACCGCAATCATTATCGTTTGTTTGTTTTGGACACTGAAAAAAATTGATCATTAGGAGAATAAATAACTTTTGTTGAGATGTGTTTGGATAGTGAAATTTTATTATATATACCTTGATATTTGTCTAGACGTAGTACTTGCTCGCCTCCCTATGCTTAACCCCTGTCCTCATTCCTTTTTTTAGATGATATTGACACACAGCCCTATCATAACAGAATCCTTAGTAAAAGATAATAAAAATTATATTACTTGATGTTTATACCTAAAACGTAAGATGTAGTGTCTTACAGATTCACAAACTCCATCATGTATGGTTAGTTTGATGGATATCCTAGCTTTGAATCCAGAAAATAAATCTTCGGAGTATCCAAGTTCACCGCAATTAGCAACCAATGTTGCCTAAAAACACAAAAAGGAATAAGTAATAAAAAAATTGAAAATATAATTGATATGCTTTAATCGTAGAGTATTACCCCTGCATGGTTGGTATTAGGAAAAGTCTGTCATCTGTAATCTTGCGTTCAAATGTTTTCAGCAAGTCGTTCACTATTGCATCCCTTTTTGATGACTCTATTTTTGTTTGGTGTGTTGATGTGATATGAGGACTAACCAGTCCAAATCTTGGCTCATGGGAAAATCCCTTCAACTGTTTTTCATAAATGCGTCTGTCAACAATATAAAATGCATTTAGTCATAATTTGCACATTAGATCAGCTTTTAGAAAATCAATTCATGGAAACATACCTCATATATACATTTACAACAGTGACGCCTAACCAACCGTTTTTAAGGATTTCATTTACATTTTCAGCAGCAACGAAATCTTGACTTTCCTCTCTGTATATATTATCTTCGAAAATCACTATATGACTATTACCATCTTTTAGCTTCGTATCCACATGAGTCTTCAATGCTAGTAAATGTGGAAAGAGAACAGGTGGTGTTATTGTGCTTTCAGTAGCTCCTTGGGATCGATTGGTCGATCCTTTAGATGGTTTCGAGCCGATGTTAGTCACCCCCTTTCCTTTCTCCGTCTATAACAACAATCATTGATTCAGACACTCTTTCATTAATTGTTAAGGGTTTAGCTTGAAAATAAAAGGAAATAAATACCTCTTTGTCTGCATGTACTCTTACAAGTTGTGTCGGCCATGCAATGAATGTCCCAATAGCCTTTTCGACCGTATGAATATCATCGTCATCAAGTGGAATAGGTAGCATTGCATTTGGCTCATGAGCTACAGTAATCGTCACTTTCAGATGATCTTTTGAAAGTGGTCTATTATGCAGTGTGGCATCTGGGATATTGAACACTGTACCCCTCGCTACAAGGTGATAGGTGGGTGTTGACAGATATAAATCACAATCATTATCACCCTGTAGAAGATCAGTATAGATAAATTATCAGTGTTTGTCTGATTCATATTTCATGGGAACCATTATTAGAATATTGATTACCATGGCTAAGACATTTTTTTAGGTGAATGGCTCGCCTCAAAGCTGGTGGGGGGTGGGGCAGGATGTTCATGCGGTGGTTGTTCCTGAGTTGTGTCCTCCCTTTGCTTCCCACCCATAAAAGTTGCTAGAAACTCTCCCTGCCATTGCAATTTTTCTTCAAGGGTTGCTATTTTTTCGCTCATTTGTTCCAATTTTTTCTCTTTATCATCCATTTTTTTCTTCTTCTCAAAATATACTCGGGGTGTCACCCCAAACCCTGCACCTCTGACACGACCGTATTTTTCTGGCTGCTTCAAAGCCGTCGATAATAGGTCTGTATCAGCTACAGGAGTAGCTGATTCCTGTGACTGTCAGATATAGGAAAAAAACTAATTATTTTTATGTAATAGCAATTTTAAACAAATCTTTTTATCATCGTGTCATACTTACACATATTTCCCACACTTTTTGTGTGTTCTCATCTATTAACTTCCCTTCTTTGTTCACACGTGCCTCCTTCCATAGCACATGACGTGGGATAGAATTACATTTGGTTTTAGATTCATCAATCTACATATAAACATAGAAAGATAATTATGATGTTGTTTATTGGCACCTAACAATATTACTGTAAATTTACAATACGTACCATTTTCTTTTCTAATGAAGCGTACCCCATCCTTGCTTTACGATAGGGGTATGTTGGATTTGATGCACGTTTCTTATTTTCAGTACAGAGTTTCTGTTTCATAAATGAAATATTGACAATCAAAGTGATGAATACAGGTATCCTCAAACAACGTATTATCACTCACAATGTACCTGAAACTTCTCATCCCCACGACGGCCAATAAATGCATCCCATGCTTCTTGGGATATCAGGTGCGCATAGACAATGGGTGGGTGCGGGTTTATTTTACCTTTAGAATATTTCAGGTGATATCTTGTTAAAATAGTACGAAAACCTCGATGAATCTTTCCTGCAAGCCTTAGTACATAATCCTTGTGTGATTCGTCTACTATAAATGTACTCTGCAAGAGATTGAGAAGAGTAAGACATTGTTTCATCATTATCTGCAAAAGTGGTTGAACAGTTCATTCAAATTACATAAATTCTGTAATGATAAGATAATAACATGAGATAACAAGATCTATATTACAAACAAAATATAACCTGTTTACTGAACTCTCTTTCTTTTTTTCAAAGGTTGAAGAGATTTGACACCTCTATCGACAATCCAAATCCCTTCATTGTGGTCTCCTCTAACATACAAAACATCATCTGCATTGGGACCGCTCCGAATTGATTGTGACGTACCACTAAAAGGATCGTCCTCAACTGAATTTTCATCGGAACCCTCAATAGTTTTGGACGATAACAGAACAATCGACCACTTTCGGTTTGCGGGATCTGGAACATAAAAAACTTGTACCGTTTGTGATGCCATTATAAACTGTTCGTCTTTGTACCCTTCTTTACTAAAATCAACTTTCAAAAATCCCCATTCATCTATTTTAACACCACTATTGTTATCAATCCATTTGCATTGAAAAAACGGCAATTGAAATGTCTTATAATCCAACTCCCATATTAGTTTGATAATGCCAAAGTATGACATATTTTCATAAATTGGATTTCTATCCTTACTACCAGAAACATGCATCGCTTCAGCCACTAGTGTAACTCCACTATTTTGCATGGTACTCTCTTCATCATGTTCATCCGTATAGAATGTATAACCATTAATTACATACCCACTGTAAGATAATACATACACACTTGGTCCAGCGGCTAGCCATCGAAGTCGTTCTGAAATTGAATTCGTATTTTCATCCAACTGCTTAAAAATATGGTCCTGAAACCATCCTATAAACTAGTGATTATGTGTATCTGCTAACCATTTTTCAGCCCTCGATGGATTCAACTGCCTAAGAATTTCTTTGTGAGTTTCAATATATGGAGCAACCTCTCAACTGTTATGCAAAACATAAAGATGAGCATGCTCCCGATCTGTAATACTGATTGTTACAACTTCTCTTCCAGAAATTCCCCCACCCTCAATGCGTCCAGTGTGACGAGATTTCAGGAGACCAATGCTTTCCACATCAGATAGGTATTCAATACAAAATTTAATGGCTTCCTCAACAATATATCGCTCCACTATACAACCCTCTGGCCGACTTCAATTTTTGACATATCCTTTCAAAATCTTCATATACCGTTCAACAGGATACATCCATCTATAGTGCACAGGACCACAAAGTCGAATCTCTCTCACCAAGTGAATCATCAAATGAACCATCATATCAAAGAATGTTGGCGGGAAGAACATTTCTAATTCACATAATATGATGACAATTTCTTTTTCCATAGCTGGAAATTTCCCCGGGTCTAAAACTTTGCTACATATAGCTTTGAAAAAGAAATAAAGTTTGGTTAACGTATGACGAACATTCTTGGGTAAAATGCAACGTAAAGCTATAGGAATTAGATCTTGCATCAAAACATGGCAATCATGTGATTTCAAACCTTTTAACTTCAAATCATTCATTGACACAATGTTCTTGATATTTGATGAGTACCCCTCTGGAACCTTTACATCATTAAAGAAGTTGCAAAACTGATATCTCTCTGCCCTAGAAAGAGTATAAGCAGCAGGAGGAAGAAACATTCGATTTTCACCTTTCACGGGAGCCAACTCTTCTCGTATTCCCATGTCAACCATGTCCAACCTTGCCTTAATTCCATCTTTTGTTTTGCCAGGGGCATTTAGAAACGTTCCAATAACACTATCACATACATTTTTTTCCACATGCATCACATCAAGAAAATGTCTGACGTACAAACAATTCCAGTATGGTAATTCAAAAAAAACTGATCTCTTTTTCCAACCGATTTTCGTAAGGTTTTTTGAAAATGGTTTACCAAAAACAGTGTTCATATCTTTTACTTTCTCAAACAGCTGATCACCTGTTAGTGGAGACGGTGTTATGCGTTTTTCTGAACTTCCATTGAATGATGTCGTCCAAGATCGGTACTTATGCCGATGAGGTAGAAATCTACGATGTCCTAGAAACACAGATTTCGATGAATGTTTCAACCTAATTGATTATGTATCTTCTTCGCACACGGGACACCCTTGAGTTCCTTTAATGCTATAGCCTGAAAAATTTCCATAAGCAGGGAAATCATTTATTGTCCCATACAACATCGCTCTCAACGTGAAGTATTCACTTTTATAAGCATCATACAACATTACACCTGAGTCCCACAATAACTTCAAATCCTCGATCAAAGGAGTCAGATAAACATCAATATCGTTACCTGGTTGTTTTGGTCCTGATATAAGCATAGATAACATGATGAATTTTCGCTTCATGCATAACCAGGGTGGCAAGTTATAATTTAGCAACATAACAGGCCATGTACTATGAGTGCTGGTTTGAAAACCAAAAGGATTCACTCCATCTGTAGATAACGCAAGACGAAGGTTTCTCGGCTCTTTTCCAAATTCAGGATACTCGTGATCAATTTTCTTCCATTGAGGAGAGTCGGCCGGATGACGTAATAACCCATCTTTATTTCTTTTATCTGCATGCCACGACAATTGTCTTGTAGTTTCTTCACTTCCATATAAACGCCTAAACCTTGGAATGATTGGAAAGTACCATACAACTTTCGTAGGATTGGATTTATCTTTCTTGTATCGAGAAGCACCACACTTTGGGCATTCTGTAAGTGATTTTTTCTCCTTTCGAAACAATATACAGTCTTTCGGGCAGGCATGTATTCTTTCAGAAATCATTCCCATCGAGCGTAGCATTCGTCTAGCTTCATATGTCCGGCTTGGGAGCTCATTATCTTCCGGGATCATGTCATTCAAGAGAGCAAGTAGTTCCGTAAAACTGACATCACTCCATCCATTGCCTGCTTTCAATTTATACAACTTCAGTACAGCTGACAATGTTGTATACTTAGTGCAAGCAGAATACAATGGCGTCTTTGCACAACTCTTTAACTTCTCAAACAATTTTGGGCAATCACGGGGTTCATCTTGAATTGTCTTTGTCATTTCCTCAATACGATCTTCATCATCATTGACATCTGTAATCACATCCTCCATACGGTCTTCTTCATTATCTATATTTGTATTCATATCTGACGATCCATAAAACGCAGTTTTATCCCAGCCGGTAGCTACATTCGTTTTTTCTCCGTGTTTATTCCAACATTTATAACTCCGATCTATTCCGTGACATATCAAATGTTCTTCCAACTCCTCTGGAGTAAGTAGTCTAGAATAACAACAACGTAAACACGGACAAAGGATTTGAGAAGGATCCTTTGTGTGATCCTTTGCAAACTTGATGAACTCTTTCACTCCGTTCTCGTACTCTATTGTTAAACGATTAGAATCCATCCAATCTTTATTCATCTTCATCCTATTTGAATCTCAAATATTAGTATTTATGGTTCAAGTACACAAAAGAAGACTTCCAAATACAGTAGAAGGGAACCACTTCCTTGGAAGGAGATCAAGTAGTCTAACCTATAATCAAGATTCATAAAAAAGAATATTAGATTCACTAAAAAGATGATTATCTATCACTCTATAAGGAGGATATAACAGGAGATAGAGGATTTCCAATCGATGAGAGATACCTTTATCAGAGAGAAACCAAACGCATCCACTAGAGCTTCTATCTGATTTGTATAGGCACTCAGGATACAAAAACTATATTTAGAATGCATGTGAGATAAAGAACGAATAATTAAAATAAATAATCCATTATACAATTTAAAATTCATTATCATCTCTATTATGATTTGTATAGGCACTCAGGATTCATTCTAGTAGTGGTACAGGTTCCCCCATTAATCATGAGTGATAGAGGGAATAGTAGTTTTTGGATTACCTTTCTTGTTTTATACAATTTATGAAGAAATGACAAGGGTTAGAAGTGCCGAGTGTGTTTGACTTGAAAATAGAGGTTCAGTTGCAACACCCTCTGATGTTTTCTGGAGAGGGTGGACCCAAGGTAGATAAGTTCTAAATTTAGTTCATCTAGAATATTCTAGATAACTTTTCTACTCCTTAGTAGAATAGGGTAGAGTTGGTAGCGTATATGTTATGGGGGCCAACAATGATCTACTGTGATATTTAGTCTTGGGATGAGCATATGGAGGGAATGACTTGGAAGAAAATCTAGGATATGTTCATGGAGCACTTTTAACCTACGACATTGAGGAAATGAAAATATGAATATTTAATATGTTTGACATAATTATGTTTGATAATGATAGATTATGTTAGATTCTTCACATACCAGTAATGTTTTTATCTAATGTTGATAGGAGATAAGGTATCTATGAAAAAAAAAATAGGATGGACTTAGATGTGAGATTAAGTCCCAGGTAAATATATTTTTTATGAGGTTTGTTGAGGTGGTGGATCAGGTTCTCATTTCCAAGGGGAACCTAAAGGAGACTTGTAGTGGTGGTAGGGCGGTTTCAATTGAATGATCTAGTGGTACATATTATGATAGTAGGATTCACCATTATGATATCTTCCACTAGGGTGGTGGTGGATAGAGTATCTATGTGAGAGGATTTTTCTCTTAGAGAGGTTTTTAGTCATCTTCAATCAATGAGGTAGGTCTGGTCACATGTTAGGCCTATGACTTTGACCACTAGTGAAGTGTCAATCATGTATCATGATGGTTCATATATATAGGTTCTACATGAACACTTGTAATATGGGTAGTGATGGATGATCTATATTGGTACAGAGCACCGAATAGGGGAACCTAAAGGAGACTTGTAATAGGGGATCCTCTCATTATTTTATATCTTATCTCTTGGTAAATGGTTTCTGTTTTGTGTTAGAGTACTTTTGTGGGATCATGTTGGTCAACACACCATTGGGGGTGTGATTAGAAGGCATCTGTCTTCGTAAGGGATGTTCCCTCATGGTTTGTGAGTATTGTTTCATTTTGGATTTATACATGCTTGATATGATATGTATTGAATAGATAGTGATGATGTAATTTTTGGTATTTAATCAATATCACATTGATTGTTACCGTAGATGAGTGACTGCCATGCCTCATAAGGGTAGAGCCCATGTCTTTTATGGAGAATGGGATATCTTGGTAGACCATATAGGACCAGTTCTTCCACAACTAGGTGAGAACATAGACCAGTTTACGAATATTTTTCTTGATGATAATGGATTGAAAAAGAAATATTTCCCCCAGTAGTAGACTGGTTCTAGGATGTGTTTCATGAGAATTGATCAGGGCTACCACCTAAAAGAGACTTTGAGTTCATGATTGAGCTGATGCGTGGAGTTGAGCCATTTTATATAACGCCTTTCAGAATGAAACAAGAATAGATTCAGGAACATAAAACTCAATGAGAGGAGTTAGATTATGAAGGGTGCATCTGCTCGAGTATGTCACCTTGGGGATCTCATGTTTTATTTTCCAAGAAGGATGACAGAACATTACATATGTGTTTCTATTAATAGAATATGAATCAGATGAAAATTAAGAACAGATATCCACTTCTTTGTATTTTTGATCTATTTGACCAGCTGAGGGGTTCCATATTGTTCTCTAAGATTGATCTAAGGTTTGTTTATCATCATTTGAGGTTGAGAAATTCTGATATACTATAAACTAATTTTGAAATCATGTATAGTTTTTATGAATTCTTCATAATAAAATTTGTGTTGACGAATTCCCCATGGCATTTATTCTCTTGATGAGTTGAATATTTCACTTGTACCTAGACCAGATTGTAGTTGTTTTATGGATGACATATTGGTGTAATACCAAAATAATGATGATCATTCCCAACATCTGGACATCATCATGAGTACACTTAGAGAGAATCAGCTATACACAATCTATCTATATGAAAACATATACATCTTCTTCATAGATTGTTACCTTAAGGCGGCGGCCGAGGGCGTTGCGGGTTGCGGAAGGCGGCCGCGGAGGGCGACCGAGGGCGGCCGAGTGAGGCGGAGGGCGGCGGAGGCGGCGGAGAGCGGCCGAGGGCGGCAGGCGGTGGAGGTCGGCCGAGGGTGTTGCGGGCGGCGGAGGACGGCGAGTGTACCGAGGGCGGCAAGCTCCGGCGAAGCGAACACAGCAGCAGTATTCGGGAGAAGAGTAGCATGGTTACGGTTCCGCGAGGGCTTTAGCTGCGATAAAACGAGGGCACTGTGCGACCGACTTTATAAAAAAGTCGACTAAGGTTTTATCAGTGCTGATAAAATCTAGCTTTATCAGCGCTTTTCTAGCGTTGATAATATTATGATTTATCAGCGCTAGAAAAGCGCTGATAAAGATTCCCCGTATCAGCGCTACAATTTTAGCGCTGATACAGGGTCTCTTTATCAGCGCTTTTTTAGCGGTGATAAAGATAATTTTTATCAGCGCTTTTTGAGCGCTGATAAAGGATACCCTATATCAGCGCTGAAATTTGAGCGCTGATAGAGGTGTTCTGTATCAGCGCTTTTTTAGCGCTTATATAGGCGAACCTTTATCAGCGCCTTTTGAGCGCTGATAAAGACCAACTGTATCAGCGCTAAAATTTTAGCGCTGATAAATATTACTATTATCAGCGCTAAGAAAGCGCTGATAAACATTATCTTTTTCAGCGCTGTAATTTTAGCGCTGATATAGGGTATCCTTTATCAGCGGTTTTGCTTAGCGCTGTTATAAGGGCGCGCTTCCCTTGCCCGTTTTTGTAGTAGTGATGATTCTTTACCACCTACCATCTTCAACTTGGGCATATCATTCTAAAACGGTAATGACAATAGGGTATGAAACAAACAATCCCCCATCATGTATCGATGTGACACATGTCTCTCAAAGTTGAATGGTATTCTAAAGTTGTTGAACATGCTCGAAATTAAACAAATTCAATCATAAACAAATCACATACCTGCACATACATGAGTCTTCCTTTGAGATGATGCCAACGAGGATATCAGGACCAGCAAATCACATGCCAACAGAGGTCCCTAGAATATCTCACCAATGCTTGAAGGACACAAATAAACAGTGCAGTATCCATCCCCAAACAAAAAACAAAATGGTAGAATAAAAAATCTTAGAAAATTCACAGAGAATTCAACTTGAAAACCAAAAATAGTGTTGTCATGAAGCTAGAAGCAATGGCATCATCATAGAGAGAACAAGCAAAGTGAAAGAACCCTCTGAAAGTGTCTCCACCTGAACCCACAAAAATACGAGAGGACTGAAGCACCTAGCATTGTCGGCTTTAAGTCGAGACATGCCACCTGAAAACCTAACATGAAGACTCTCGACACAAGGTTCTAGAAAATCCTTAAAATATGGATTCAGGATCTCCGCCCAGGGGGACGAATGCCTATAAAAAAGCCAAAATGAGAGATGCTCAAACAAAGGGAAATTGCAAGGAAACATGCAAAAGTCCCAACATCATAGGAAAACTCTAAACGTGAGAACAAAGGGAGGCAGACGGCTAAAGACCTAGGGGGAACAAGCTGCTAAAAGGGCACAATCCTAGTCCGGCTTCCTAGTGACATATGGTTCCTAACACTAGACCAAACAAATCTATTAAAAGGGTCAAACAGTAAAGTCAAGAAGTTTGGTGGTCAACCAAACAACAAACAAGAACACTGGATACACAAACTACCCAACCCCAAATGTTAAACTCTCTACAGGTCCATACATGAAGCCAATAGTCCCACAGGACGTAGAGGAACAAACTGGAGCTCACATAAGCTCAACTCTTAGGCAAACGGCAAACACTAGAGATATAAGATCCTGCCAACACACTTCACTGCTAACAAGATCTCAAACACATGTAAACCTCACACAAACCCTTTTCCACCCCAGAACTTGAGATACACACAGGTAGCACCTACCAAAGGGATCTAAATGGTTCAGATAGACAAAGAAACAGGGAAAAGGGAAAGGAAATAATAATCAATAGAAGATTGAAAAATTACAGCCAAAGAGATCACACAACTAAGCTAAATGAAACAATAAAGCATGCTGCAACAGGTAAAAGTCACTAGCAAATCATTTAAAACAACGAACAAGCGATTCAGAATTTTAGTGGCACAAAATTAATCCCAATTCGCCTTTGATACCACTTTGTTTTGGGCTGCACTGCGCGAGACAGTTTGCATTCAATCGTGAGGATCCACTTGGGTTAATTTTAGTACGTAAAATCTGAAACTAAACAACGATATTTATTTCTAGTTTATAATATATAAACTAATAAACATGAACAAAATGTTCACATTGCATTCCAAACATCGGTAAAATATTTAAACGATTGCAAGAGTGAATAAAGTCACATATGCCGTGGCAATTACAATTCAAGGCTTGCAATTTATTCTCATAAAGAGAAATTAAAATCTGCACATAAGGATTCAGGAAAATAGAATAAAAAACATGAGAATTAAATTCCAAATTACAATATATATGCATTTCTAGAACAATCAACACATTCTAGCATATAAACAATCTAATGCACCAAGCTAAAATTAATATAGCAGCAACATCATGGACTAACCGAGTCAAACCATTGAATCAAAGGTCGCGTGAAGATATCCAAAACATCGTGTGTAAGGGTAACGCTCGTGTAGGGGTAAAAAGTACCTTGTGACATAGTAAAACCAAAATAACATAGCTTAGATGGGGGGAAAATAAACACCAACACCTCGTTTGGAACGGGTGATTTGGGAGGAAAGGAAATGAAACAGATGGATAGGAATGCATTTCCACTGTTTGGTGAGACAATGGTTCACGGGAAGAAATGATGGGTGAGGGAACGGAGAGAAACGGATTTCCCTCTCCTTAGGTTTTACAATCATCCCGAAATCGGGATGATTTGGAAGGAAACGAGAGCACAATATAATATTTTTTTAAAATTCCTTCCATGTCCCAAATCATGTTTTATTTTATTTAATATTTTATTGAATTAGTATTTATATAAATAATCATGTTTGTGATTATTAATAATAACAATTAGTATTTTCATTTGTATATAAATATTTTGTTAAAGGTAATTTGTAGATAATTTTTTTATAACTTCAACTTAATTTTTAAGTAATAAAAACAAACAATTATAAATAATTATAAATAATTTTGATTATAGTTAATTTTGATTATAAATAATTTTGATTATCTTGGATTAATAATTTATATAAATAATTTAGAAATAATTTTGAGTTAATGTTTATTTTGAATTAATAATTGTTTTGAATTAATAATGTTTACCTAATTTTGGTGACATGAAAAATAATTATTAATTAAAATCAAAATTATTGTTTATATAATTGACATGATATAAAAATCAAAAAGAAATCATTGATAATATATTTTTCAAAATTAAATGTCTATATGATTGACATGATATAAAAATCAAAGATTCAATTTAAAATTATAATATATTTTTATTTAGAATAATTAAGTATTGAAAAACTATATTTTTTAAGACCATTATCTGAACCCATCCAAATTAATAATCAGGTAATAATTTCAAATTTAATATATATATATAAAGATATTTATAAATATATATATTTATATAATTATAAATTTATTTTATAAATAAATATATTTATAAATATATATATATATATACAAATATATAAATATATTTATAAATATATATATTTATAGTTATATAAATATTTATAATGTATATATATATTTATTTGAAAATCAAATATACAATTTAAAATCATACTATTTTTTTATTTGGAATAATTGAGTATTGGAAAACTATATTTTTTTAATAAGGGTTATTTTTGTCATATTGTCAAAACATTCCTTTTCTTTTATTTTAAAAATTACCACCAAATAAGGTGGAGATAAATTACAATCATTTCTTTTCTTTTATTAAATTTTGCATCCAAACATAATGAAGAGAAATGAAAATCATTTATTTTCTTTTATGAATTAGGAAATCATTTTTTTTCTTTTACTAAAAGATGACCAAACATAGTGTAAATGTAAGACAAAGACCACACATATTAAAACCGCATTTAATTAACAACACAAAAAATATGAAATCACAATCAACAAAATTGTGAAATTATCACTTTCATCTTGCAACATAACACATGGTCTGTAACTCCAAACTTCATAAAACATTGCAATTAACCAAAAGAAAAATCACTACAATCAATTAAAACCAAGAAGAAATTCGTAAAGAAAAACCCTAACACATAAATTCCGACGTGTGTTCTCCGGCCCCTGCGGTCACCCCCGCCCCACCCTCCCACTTTTCGTTGACATACCCACCTGCCAATTTGTGAGCGACACGGCCGTCAGAGTTTGCCTCCCCCAATTCTGTTATGATTCTACCTCCGCCACGCGCCGCTCCTCGTCCACCGATCCCCACGCTGCCACGCACGACCCTACCACTCCACGCGCCAAAACATTTCCCACCTCCGCACCCGCACCAGATCCTTCCCAGGGCTCTCGAACGAACTGCGTCCGTACACCCGCACCGCGCCCGTCGAATCGTCTCCTGCCATTGCAGCTCATCCGTGCGCCTTCATCCTGCGGATTTTTGATGATCGCCTATTTATAGCAATTTTGCAGGAGAGGATTATGGTGCATCAGCGGCAGAGCTCAGATGACGACGATGGTGCAAACTTGGAGTCCTCACCACTACAACGTGAAGGTACTCACTAGAGATCCGATCACGATATCGATATGTTTGGGATTCCAATCTCTTCCGTCTTCATTCATATGTATCAACGTTTTGGAGTTAGGTGATTGCCGAATGAGATTGCCTGATATAGACGCGGGCTCTCTCTACGTGATCGACAACTCGAAGCTGCCTCCTAAGCTCAGATCACTTCGCGTCGTGATGGTACACAGTGTGCATGAAAAACCTTCACCATATGTATTGTTGAGAATGAATGGTTCTGCTGTGTAGGTTTTTGCTAATGTGTGTTATCAATGTACAGGTGACTGATAAGACGGAGCATAACGTGACAGTGAATTTTCCGAGCACGACTTCATTGAGTGCCGAGACGAGGACGCCCCCTTCCCCTCCTCCGCTGGACGAGAAGTTCGTGATGGGATCGAAACTCGCCAGAAATGTGTTTTCTCGAAGGATTCCGCCAGAGGAATCGGATTTGCAGAGCGGAACAAGGACCTTCTGGCTTGCGACCGCGTCTGATCATAACACCATTTCATGCTCAGCTGTATCGGATGACGCCGTTCCAAAGAAAGGAAACTGTTGGTTGACGCTGACGGGGAATGGAATGGTGCAGTGGGGAGTACGGAGGCAGGTGATGTTTATGGGCAAGCATGGAGTTGGGACCACCCGACGCCCCCCTCGGGACAGGGTTGCAGAAGATCCGGATGCAGATAAGTCACAAAACGAGGCAAGCCATGGCGAGGACGGAGCTTTGAAGGGGAATCGCAAGCGGAAGCGAATCGTTTCTGTTGGATCGGAGAAGACGAAAGTACCCGAGAGCAAGAAGCAAAAAGAAATGTGCATATACGGCAAGAAGAAGACGAAGCACAAAGTACTGAAGAATTCTATAGATCGATGGTCGACAGAGAGGTGAAGAAGATAATCAGTATATATGAATCGATCGCGACGATTTTTACTGCGTTCATCGTGCAGGTATAAGCTGGCGGAGAGAAACATGCTGGAGATCCTCAAGGCAAAGGGAGCGGTATACGGGAATCCTATCCTTCGGCCTGATCTGAGATCGGAGGCACGGAAGAAGATCGGCGACACGGGCCTCCTCGACCACCTGTTGAAGCACATGGCCGGAAAGCTTGCACCCGGTGGCGCAGAACGGTTCAGGCGGCGGCATAACGCGGACGGAGCTATGGAGTACTGGCTAGAGCGGGCCGATCTCTTGAACCTAAGAAATGAAGCCGGGGTCCAGGACCCGTACTGGACGCCGCCACCGGGGTGGCAACCCGGCGACAGCCCCACTCAGGACCCCATCTGCGCCAAGGAGCTGAAGCGGCTCAAGCAAGAAATGGCCAAAATACAAAGGATCGGCATCCATTTTCTGCAAACTGGATATTTAACAGATCAAATTAATTGCTCGTAGATCTTTTGGTCTCTGATCTCTATATTGATGTATCCATTTCTGGTCTGAAATTGCAGGGATGTGCGGGAGCTGATGGGTAGGAGGGGGCAAGAGGAAAGTGATGAAGGTGACAATGCCGCTATGGCCATAGTCCCGAAGTCCAGTGGCTCTGACTTCGACATGGAGAAATCTGATAGTTCTTCATTACTGCCATTAAAGGTATCATTTGTTATGAATTACGTGCTGGTTCAATCACGTTTTAATGCAGTGTGTTCATTGCAGGAGAAGCATGGAGAATTGCTGAACAGGAAAGCCCGGATTGAGAAAAAACTAATGGAGATTTCGTATTCCATCACTCAAGTCGAGGTATATATGAATCATATATTAGTGAAGAATATTTCCTGAAGAAATCATCTCGGGCTTAGTGCGATGCGTTTGTGTAGGAGGAGATGGAGGCGCTCGAGTCCGAATTTGAACAGCCGACGACGAACACGAAGACGGTATCTGTTCCGGGCAAAGCTACCGTAAAAGAGCAAAACGACGGCGGCGAGGCGGGGCAAGCGACGAAGATACAGGTGGCGGATCAGCCAAAAGGCAAAACAGAACCTAGCCAGGAAGAGGACAAGGATAAAGCAATCGCTGGTGCCGCAGCCATGAGAAAACGTCTGACGAGCGGGTTTAGAGTCTGCAAGCCGCGGGGCACTTTCCTGTGGCCCAGCACCGCCGCCGCCGCCACCACCACCACGCACGGCGGCGCCAATAGCGCCGGGACTACCGCCACCGCGAACCCAGACTATGCGGTGGCAGCTCACGTCGAAGACGTCTTCCTGGTTCCGACGCCGCCGTCGGCTTCCTCCTCCTCCGCCTCCTCATCTGCCGCCCCTCCCCTCCCCTTCCCGCCTCCCCTGCTATCGCCGTTATCTCCGCCAACGTCCTATGCTCTCTGCGGTCGCCATACTTCCTCGCCGGTGAAGCCATTGGCTGAGAGACGCGCCGTCAGTGTCGCCGTC
The DNA here is from genome assembly GCA_963277665.1 of Viscum album. Taxonomy (NCBI): domain Eukaryota; kingdom Viridiplantae; phylum Streptophyta; class Magnoliopsida; order Santalales; family Viscaceae; genus Viscum; species Viscum album. Next base: position 1,160,076,394 of record OY728143.1, on the reverse strand, counting down.
TCCACAGTCCCCCGAACCCTGCCGGCTTGTTATGTTGGCGCCGGTGAGAAGAAGGCCCTGCTCAACCTCAACGAGATTCCTCCGGCAGCAACCGGCGGCCCCGATCCGACGGCCTTCCACACACCCATGTCGCCGCGCGTAAGCTCCCTTGTCTCAAATTTTCTTACATTTTTCCCCTGCTTTTAATAAAGTGAAAACAGCTGACATTTTAAATTTTGCGCGGGAGCGCGCGTACAGCTGCTAGGGTGCGAGGAAGCGCAGAGGATGATTCCCAATGGCGTTTATCTACAAGGCGGGACGGGATCGGTAGGCAATCAGTTCAATTGATATCCTGCGCCACGTGATGGCAGATGAAAGAGGGGTACACGTGGCACGCGGTGAGTGACTGCTCGAACGGCCTACACGATATATATATATATATATACAAACTTTAAAATAAAAAAAAAATCTGAGATTGGGTTTATTATAAAATTCTGGGAATCGGTATCTGTGTCCCCAAACATGTTTTTTTCTGCAGCCCTCTGCAAATTGGATGCCATTGTACTCGACGCATAAAATATATGGAAAATGATCCTAGTAGTTACGCCTTGTTCTCTCCTAGGAGGGGATTTAATCTATCCGAATACTTTTAGTCGTATTAATTGTCTTTATTTTTTTTGTATTACTCCTCCCCTAAATGTTGTAATAATATAACGAAAATGAACATTCAGGATCAAAACGATAGTTTGAGACCAAAAAATGATAAAATGTCATTGAAAGATTAAAGTGATTGTGAATTGTTAGATGAAATTAGATTCCACCTTAATCTAAAATGAGAGAGATTCTTAACTGCAATTAACGGTTTGTTTTGATCTTTTGTGGTCATTCCTCTGAAATAAAACGGAGGCTTGAGCGGATGGCGTCACATTTTCAATTTTTATACTTCCATATGAAATATTCATGGAATTTGGGGAAAACCGGGGAAAAAAATGTGCAAAACATGTATTTTTTTGAACCATTCATAAAAAATGGCAACTCCTCCACCCTGTAATATAACTTACGGTTGTTGTAGTGCCTCACCCCGAAACCCATCAATCTGATGCTTCAGGGCAACGCGTATCTTTGTACATCAGAGATTGCTAACTAGCAACGAATACCTGTAAAGTTACCATGGGAAGACTATACCCTCAGTACCAGAGTAACTACAACAACAAAAGTAACAAACATATAAACCAAACCAGATAAATAAACATCGCATATTAAACAAGGCAAGTGTCGAAAAATAACTACAATATCAAAATGCCATAAAATAATGGGTATGTCATACATGTTAAGGACCCCCCCGAGGGTGGATCATATACAAGAAGAGAAATGACCAAAATAAAAAGGAAACAATAACTCCTCCCAAACCGATCCAAATAATGATATCTGCTCAAGTACCCAAGTATCGTGACGTCTGAGTAGCGTGTAATTAAAACTCATTATGTCATCACCAATAACATCCGTAAAATATCTAGTTTGATACAAAAGTGCATGCATACATACTATAGATAAACAATCTAAATAAATTATTAGTTTAACAATTTAAAATAAAAAACAAACCAACCACTGATGCCTTGGGTTCACGATGACACACGATGATAACAATATCATGTCAATCCTTAGGTCAGTGATCCCGATCGACCATACCTGCTTCAGCTAGTGTTGGGGTTTCTTTGAGCACGTCACGATGGCCACACCAACCATAAATAACCACATGGAATTCAAGAGTTCATCCTTGATAGGATTAAATCCATGGGTGTTTCCAAATTTGAAATAAGATAGTTTTTGAATTTGAGATATCTTTTATCATATCACACCGACAAGCCTGCATGTGTTGCTCATGGAACGATATATCTTTTATATCTATTTAGATGAGATAAGTGTTTGATTCTTAACATGAAAGATACATGGTGATGTGGAAATTTAAGATATAATATTCTATATCTTATCTTTATTTGAAAAAGGAAACATTGAAGGCTTTAAAAGAGGAAGTAGTTGGTGGCGAACACAAAGAGAGTTGTTCAAGATGTAGTCCACCGAGATCAAGGGGAAAGGGGTCGTCGTGTTTGCGGTAGCCCGTGTGGGTCATCATCGATGGCGAACGAAGCATCAACGGTGGATCTACTATGTGACGAGATACTGCGTTTTGCAGTAGCATGTGCAACACATAAACATTGAGCTGGTGCGAAGCAACAATGACGCGATCAATGATTATAGCCATATGTTGAGTCTTCTTGATTGTGGTGATCAAGCGGCATGTCCCGATTGACGATCGATGATACATCATGATGACGAGAGAGAGAGAGAGAGAGAGAGAGAGAGAGAGAGAGAGAGAGAGAGAGAGAGAGAGAGAGAGAGAGAGAGAGAGAGAGAGATCCTTTGGGCGTCACAAGATGGTGCAAGACTGATGCATGTTTGAATTTGATCCCCGAGGTAGTGGGGCCAACGAGCCCGTACCCGAATGGTAAGGGCTCCTACTTGGCATCCAAGAGACCCAAATTCAAAACTGGGCAGAGGCGAATTTCCGGGTACTGTAGTAGTCACTGCAGCAGTTACTGTTCGGTACTGTAGTAGTCAGAACTATTCACCAGATTTGGGCCTTCGGGCCACCGGTTTGGGCCTATAGGTCTCAAGGGCCTTCGGGTCATCAAAGGTCTTCAGGCCACAGGGCCTTCGGGCCACGTAGACCATGGAGTAGTTCAGTTCACACAGAACATGCCCCAGAAGAGGATTATAGCAACAAAACTAGCAACCACCAGAAACAGAGCTAACCAAATTGGAAGAATGAGAGAGTATGACAGCTGCCATTAGGACCAGGCACCGTGCAACTTTGTACGGGGCAATGCTAGCCGATCAGCAATGCAAGGTGGAAAGCTAGGTGATCAATGATGCAGAAGCTGGGGAGGGGCAATTCAAGTGGGCTGGGCCTACGGGTCATGTATTGGGCATGGTATGCCTTTTGGCTTTCGGGTCATGTATTGCGGGTCAGTCGAGCCTTGTGCCTTGGGCCTACGGGTCATGTACGAGTTCCCCTTCGACTCTTAAAAGAGAGATTATCCATAATAAAATAAAAAAGAAGGTCTTCGGGCCATTCAGGGAGGTAGTGGTGTTCCATCGACAGAAGGGTGACGTTTTGTCACAGATGGATCTGTCGAGCATGGTACTAGCGAGATGATTTTCAGAGAGAAGGAAGGAGTGTATTAGAGTGTGGTTTTCACACAGGTTTTTCTACGCTCTCATTTTTAATTCAGGATTGGGCATTACTTAGATTTTGTACTCTCTGATTCATAGCAGATATTTCAGAATTGCCCCGTGGTTTTTTAATTCTCTGCATCAGAGGAGTTTTCCACATTAAAAATCTTGCGTGTTGATTTATTTATTCTGCTTTATATCGCTTCCAATACTTTATCGTATTTCTCACAAATTGTTCCGCAAGCTATTTATGTTCTGAGATCAGGAATCACCTCTAACAAGTGGTATCAAATGTGATGGTTGAAGCTTGCAATTTGACATGAGATTTCTATAAGTTTCCATGAGGATCGATGGCGCGTGAGGCAAAATAGGGTTCGAAAACTAAACCATGTTGGGAGAGGTGTTCCAGGTCTTACACCAAATTCTTTTCTTCAGAACGTGTGACTGGTGAAAAAAGCATTAAAATTGAAGATCGAGATGATGTGTTAGTAGCTCGGGATTTTTAAGCAGGGGGTAATTTGTTTTAATGGGTGCTCTAGATTATGTGGCGATCATAATTACGGGGGAGCCAATTATTGCTGGTTATGGTCTTGTTTTTCTGGGCAATGCAGATTCATATATGACGAAGGCTTTAGTGTTTAGATTTCTTTTCCAGGGGGAGCAATCGGGTTTCTGTTAGAGTTGAAAAAGGGCATTATCATTTTTCTGTAGAGGATGATGGTTGGTGCGATGCCAACAGGTTTTTGGTCCAACTGATTTTGTTGGATGATATCTTCATTGATGGGCTGAAGGGGGAGATTGATAGGATTCAACCCGTGGGTGTTTCCAAATTTGAGATAAGATAGTTTTTAAATTTGAGATATCTTTTATCCTATCACACAGAAAAGACTGCATGTGTTGCTCATTGGGAGATATATCTTGTATATCTATTTAGATGAGATAAGTATTTGATTCTTAACATGACAGATACATGGTTATGTGGAGATTTAAGATATAATATTTTATATCTCATTTGTATTTGAAAAAGGAAACAGTGAAGACTTTAAAGGGGGAATCAGCTGGTGGCGAACATAGATAAAGTTTCTCAAGATGCAGTCCACCGAGATCAAGGGGAAAGAGGTCACCGCTTTTGTGGTAGCCCATGCGGGTCATCATCAACGGCGAACGAGGTATCGAATAGAGCATGTGAAATGCATCGACATTGAGCAGGTGCGAAGCAGCAACAACATAATGAATGATTAGGGCCATGTATCAACAATCTTCTTGATTTCAGTGATCATGCGGTGTGTCCCGGTTGATGATTGGTGGTATATCATGATGGTGGGATCATGAGAGAGAGAAATCATTCAGGTGTTGCAAGACGATGTGAGACCGATGCATGTTCAGATTTGATCCCTGAGGTAGTAGTGTTTCATTGATAGAAGGGTGACGTTTTATCACAGATGGATCTTTCGAGCATGGTGTTGGTAAGATGATTTTCAGAGAGAAAGCCCGAGACTTATTATGGTGTGGTTTTCACACAGCTTTTTCTATGCTCTCATTTGTAATTCAAGTTTGGTCATTACTTGGAGTTTGTACTCTCTGATTCATAGTGGATATTTCGGAATTGCCCTGTGATTTTTTAATCCTCCGCATCAGAGAGTTTTTCCATGTTAAAAATTCTACATGCTGATTTATTTATTCTACTTTATATCACTTCCAATGTTTCATCAGATTTCTCACAAATTGTTTCACAATAGATTTATGTCCTGAGATCGAGAATCTCCCCCAACAATCCTCACATTACCCAATACCATGTATCACGCAGAATCCAGGAACTCATTCCAGTATTCCTATGGAATCTAAGTGCTCATATCACCATTACCAACATCTCACAATATCATGTATCACATGAAATCCTAGCACTCATATCAAAATTCCTATAGAACCTGAGCACTCATCTCGACATTCCCATTCCTTTCCATAATCAGTTATCACATGAAATCCAGACACTCATCCCAACATTCCAATGGAATTTGAGCGCTCATCCCGACATTCCCAAGTATCATATGTCATATGGAATTCGAGCACTCATCCCAACATTCCTAATCATTAGGAATTATTTAATTCATTTGATTATTTAACCATTTATTCCATTTAATTTTCATTAGGCTCAAGGACACAATAGTCCATAATCACAATTTCACATCTTTCATACCTGTTTCTATTTACCAAAACATAATTGAACATTTTTCAAAACCAATACATTATATAAAATGTTAATTCCAACCATTAATTCCTTTAAGATTTATAATACATGAAGTGCCAAATCACATTGGCCAAGTGTTCTACCAAGTTCACTTCTCAACTCATAATTAAGTAACCTAAATTACAAAGGCAACTAACCAAAACCAAAACATAAACCAAACCCATTTTATAAAAACTGTATCAATCTTTTAAGTTCCATTTCAAGTGTTAGGGCCAAGGCATCACTCCCTCCACCACAATATTTTCTACTTTAGGTTGTTAGTCCTTCATGGTTTTGCTTTCCCAGGGTTAGTTACTCATAGCTCACCCATGGATGGAAAAGGCCTTGTAATGGGGAGGGTAACTCAAGGGACTTATATTTCTTTCCCAAACTCCTCCATGCCCCGATGTGGGACTAGGGAATAAGTGTCACGATGTGACACCATGCTGCCAAGCAGTAGGGCTGTTAAACCCATGTCACGGGGCACCTAGTGTAACACCACGAGACATTACAATATTTCCATTTCTGAATAAACTTAATTTTGTTGTTTGTTTTCTTTTTATGCAACACCATGTTAAGATTATGCTACACACAACAATGATTTAGTTTGCGTTACATGCAAGATCTAGTTTTACTGAACAACAATATATTAATAAAATATTATTATTTAATATAATATATAACCTAACCATTAAATTAGCGGTTATGAATAATATTAACCATATTTTTAATTTTATATATTCGATATAATTTTAAAATTCATCTTATGTGTTTTTTAGACATAATATAAGAACAAATTCAATTTTTTAGATAAAAGAAATATTTTTCAAAAAATGTAGTTTTACCGCCTTTTAATGGAGAACCCTTTTTAAATCCAATATTTGAAACTTTTATATATTAAATTTGAAAAAATAAACTTCTTTTTTATAATAGAGGCATAAAAATTTAGATTGGATAAATTTTTGGTGTTATTCTGATAACTTTCATATTTTAATGAATAGTGAAATATACCGCATTTTAATTCAAAAATGTTTTTTCGATCCAAATTATTTATATAGTTAGATTATATTTTAATTGGATTTAAAGTGTAATTGTATTATATTTTTATCATTTAATCCAATTTTGATTATTGGAAGTAATTTTACATTTAAATTGGACATAAACACATGTTAATCTTTTGATAGTTTTTACTTCTTAAAAACTCGCTTTCTAGTTTTGACAATAAGAATTAATTTTAAATTAATTAATGCAACTTATATGTTTTGAATTTGGAAAAATGGATTCCATATTTGGAATCAAAAGGTCCAAATTATATAAATAGGTATCTTTTATTTTTGGTCACTATGAAAAGTAATTTTAGCAATTATTTTTATTTACCACGGTTAAAGGGTAAATTAGGTAAATAAGGGTAAAAATAATGATATAATAATATAAAAATACCCTAACACGTGTTATAATATTATTGGATGAGTCATGGGAGACCAAAACAATCCTTAGGCCTAATTTTTGGCATTTGGGAGCCACTTGGGTGTGATAATGACATGTTATAATAATTAATTTAAAGTAAAGAGAAATATAACATAAATATATATCTTTTTACTAAAAAAATTTTAATGTGGGGTAATATAACTAATCTATTTAACTATAAATATTAATTACAAAGATAAAAAGATTTCCTAAATCATGGTATTTTAGTTATAATTTTTAGACATGAAAATAAATAAATTTATTTATGACATAATAATGATGTAGTGATTGCCTTATTAATGAATGATTGAAATAAATGATATTATACATATTAAAATAAATGTAATTTGAGTTTTTTGATGCCATACATAGTTTTTTTGGATAACATTGACATTTTAGGGACGATTTAACACTTTTTTTAGAAGTAATCAAGTTGTTATGGCTTTAACAAAAATCAATTACTTAATAGTGTCAAAATTGACATAAATGAGTTTTTAAAACAAACACTATTTTATTAAATGAGATAATAGTCATAAAAATATAAGATTAGGCCAAATAAATTATATAGTACTTAAAATTTCATTAATGATCTACTTGAGGTTATCTTGTCATTTTATAGTAACTATATAAACCATGTAGTGTAAAAATACAAGAAGACATGGTAAAAGTTAAACTATTTAACTAAGGGTTAAATCTAAAAGATAAGGTTAATTTTATGATCTAAACATGTATAAAACCTATTGGTTGAGAGTATTTAGACCCATGATCATCTTATCCTAGAAATAAATTACTTTTGAGCTATTAGAAACTGAAAATAAATTTTTTAATAAATTAATATTTCAAGCTTTTCTTAAAGTGCCCCTCACCTCTCTTATAAAAGGGCACTTCTCATTCTCTTTAATTCACACCTCCAAAGACCTTTGGCTCAGACAAACCCTACCAAAATCTCCTAAAAAATTCCCTCAATTAATCCTAGAGGCCAAACTTCAGGAAGAAAACCAACTTAAGGATTCCTTTTGTACAAATCAAAAGGAGACACCCGAATAAGAGGTAATCGTTTTATCACCTATTTCAAAGTTCTTTTCTTATTCTACTTCCTATTTCTATGTTGTTTCCATACCAAAGTAATAAATACAGTATCATATATATAATTATATGTTATTATAATCATGTAAAAACCATATTCATCATTTTATTCATCCTACAAATAATAATATTACCATGCATGCGTACGTACGACTTACCGTCTCCACATCGTGGTGTAATTTGTTATTCAACATTTATTTATTTGGATGGGTATAATGATGAGTATAATAGACACAAATAATTAATATTAAATGATTATGATTCTGTATAATTGATATACCATCCATTTCCATACCATTTAACCATTAAAGTAATGATATTGTCGATCGTGCGTACGTACGACCTACCGTCTCCACGGCGCGATGAGATTCATTCTTCACATTAAACATTCAAGAATGATTATAAAATTCATTTTATGAGTAAATATAATATTTATTAACATAATATCATTCTATATTTGAATAAAATATATCCTATGCATAAGAAACAAGACTTACTTAACAAAACATGCATACAAAAAAGTAGTTAACACCCGAAATAATGGTAATACTGAAATATTATTAACGAAATGAGATAAGAAGATCATATATGATATCATATATATATATATGGTCCTATTATAATTTATTAATAATATTTAACCATTATACAGGAGGTTAATACAACCTTGACTAAAGGAAAGTACAAGGTAAGAGTTAATTTCACAATCTCATTATTATCCGAGATTGTTTATACGTAAGTATCTACTGGGACATAATTATCACCCACATCCATGTTTCTTATACATGTATTTAAAAATAATATTTATATTCCTAGACTATTGTTGAAAGTCATTTATATCCATGTTTTACTTTTTTTAAAACGTTTTGAAAAGAATATTTCTTTCATTTACCAAACGAGGTACTATATGACTTTTTTTGAAAAATTAAGGAAAGAATATTTTTTTAACTTATACGGCATGAGCAGCTATTTTCCGCCATTATGAAGCCTTAACATTTTGAATCTTTCCTTATAAGATTACTAGGTTATTTTTAAAGGAAATGTTTTCTTTTATAATTACACAAGCTTTCAAATGATTTCAAAGTAAAAAGGGATATTTCTAAAAGAGTTTTAATGATTTTGTTAGATCACTTTCATCTATGTCAACATCCTTTGTTGGATTTGATGCTTAATTAAGGTTAATATATTATGATACAATATTTCATATTTTATTTAAGGTTTTATGATATTTTTGACTGTGGATGTGCTATTTTGATATCATTCATAGCTTATAATTTAAGTATTGACATTTCATATGCTAGTTTTAATATGAATGTTTATGTTGGTTTTGTTTTACCCCTTTCATAAGAGGAATGCATTGAACTTTATAAGTGTCGGTAGGGGCCCGCTTTAGCCCCTCGATGCATCGGTAGGTCTCATGAGACAATTATATTTGGGTTTTGGCTAATGTCTTGCCCAATTATGTATGATGTCTTGGCCGAAGCCTTGATGATGTGTTTAAGATGTCCCACATTATGTATTCCCTCTTTATATGGTTAGTTATTACATGTGATTTTTTTACTAGTAGAATATCCATGTTCATGTTTATATGGTAATGTTTTATTTATTCTTACCATATTATGTTCAAGTTTACGTTTAAAAGGCTATTGTTTTTATTATACATCTCACCTTAAAAGTTAATGCTTATTTATGATAGCTTCCACTGAATTATTTACCCTTACTGAGTATATGATCTCACCCCATTATTATGTTTTATTTTCCTAGGATTCCAAGAAGTGTTTTATGATTGATATATAGGGTTAATCTAGGGGAATAATGGCATTATCAAAGGATTATCTATGCTGTATTTTATGTTAGAAATTATAATATAAAGTACATGTATGTAATCTATTTTCCAAGACTGATAAATTGATCGGTACTTCAAGATTTGATTCCTTGTAATCATGAAAATGTATTAAAATAATGCACTGACTCCAGGCTTCTGAGGTCTGGGCGTTACAATTGGTATCAAATTTTTTTTTATCAAAAACCTTGGAAATATATTTAGAAAACTTAGATTAGGGATCATAACCCTAAGATAGACTTTGAGGATAAGTATATAAGAACCCCCTAGAATTTTGATAAAGTAGATATTACGTGGATATTCCATGAAATACATCTATATTTGGATACTACAAGTGGGCGTGGTTCTGGAACAGATGTACCTAGAGGTGAAAACTCTGAGAAGGTGTTCCAGGCTTGACTCAGGGTAACCTAGTACACGACAATGGGCCTTACAGTGCACATGGTTTGACACTCCTGGGGGATATGCTTAGGATAATTCATTTTTTCTTTATAATAAATTATAAAATATTTATGAGTAAATATTTCTTCAAAGGAACCATATTTATGATTATGGATTATATATGCATAAATTTCAATTTATGTTAAGTATTTTACTAGTTTGGAATTATGTATTATGATTCATAACCTAATCTAGTGTATGTCATTATTTAGAAATGGTTTTTAGTGGAAGAAATGGAAATCATATTAATGCACGTAATTCATGTAGGGATTTCCCTCTTATGTAAGATAATTATAGTGGAGCTGGTGATGCAACTGGTGCCTAACATATTATAATTGTACTGGGACAACTGACTCAGGTTATAAATAACAACCTTACTCATATGAAGCACCCTGATCCATAATACAGAGGATCAATGTTAGATTTCTTCATGATACAAAAACCTCCAACATTCAATGATAATACAAATCCATTTATAGCTGAGTAATGAATAAGTTCCTTAGAGAAAATATTTCTTTCTTTGGGAAGTAACGAAAGTGAGAAAGTTGTCATGGTAGTTTACCGTCTCTAAGCAGATGCGGATCAATGGTGGTTATTAATTCAAAACATGAAGGAGGATGAAGAAGTATCAAATATGGAATGGAGGGAGTTTAAATAAATTTTCCCAGAGAAATACCTTCCTCATGAACAACGAGATGATATAGAAAGGAATTTTTTGAGTCTAGGGAAAAAGGAGGATGGGAATGTTGCAAAGTATGAGGCTAACTTCACAAGGTTAGAAAAACATGCTGCAGACTACATACGTAACCTGAGAAGTAAGATTGATATATTATTTGATGGGTTAAAACCATTCCTACAATATGTATTAGTCTCATAATTTTTCTCATTGTACAAAGATATAGTCTCATGTTCTATTAAGCTTAAGACAGAAAAAGGAATTATCTAAGTCTTATGACATTAAAGTGAAGCAAGAAAAGAAGAGAATGGTGGAGCAAGAGACGGATAAAGGTAAAAATGGAAAGAATGATTTTACCTTATGTGATAATTGTGGGAAGAAACACCTTGGTACTTGCCTAAAAGGAATGAAAGTTTGTTAAAAGTGTGAATAAAAAGGTCCCTAGGCTCGTGATTGTAAGTGAAATAAAGAAGCTATAAATGTACAATGATATAATTATAAAGAGATGGGACATTATGAAAATGATTGTCCAAAGCGTTAAGGAAATATGGCTCAGAATAAGAAAATGGATCAAGGTCAAGCTTATACTATTACTATAGCCGAAGTGGAATAATTAATGTATTTATGTTTTTGGATTCAAGAATTATATTACTATATTTTGGATTGTACTGCAGTACTTATTCTTTAAGGATTTGGAGGCATAAGAGTTATCATTAAGGATTCAAATGTGATCAAATATTTTTTATGTAATAATAAGAGCTACATTACATTTTTTGGAGAATTTTATGTTAAGATTGATTTTGGAAATTCATAGACCTTTTTGGATAGTGAATTTTGATGGAAGTATTTTGGCCGAGTCTTAAGGTTAGAATGGAGTAAGTTGAACAGTGGATATTATTGTTCGAGGTTAATGTATGATTTATTGGATACATTGGTCTAACCTTTTTAGTTTCAGAAAATATATAAAGTATGGAGAGAAAATAGATTGAATCACAACCAAAAGATAACATTGATGTAATCAAGTAATTTTTCTCAAGTACTTATCTATATAGTAAAAATAATCCCTCAACTCTAAGAAATAGTATCTAAAAATTATGTTACCCTAACTATGTATCTCAAGTGAACAATCAATTGAAATGACAGTATTTTAAATCATCATAGATTTATGGCATCAAGACCCTCAATTTTCTATCGATTGTTCACTTGTTTGTGATTGATGACCTCAATCACTCCCTATAAATATTTACGTTTTTCCTCTAAGTATCTCTACTTGCCACTAATGTTATCCTATTCAAAAGCCTAATTTGGTGGCGACCTTAACATTTCACTCTCCCTATTATTAGGATTATATTTTTTTAATCCTATTTCTTATGTGGGTTTTCAAAAAAAATATATTTTTTAGTATCAACCTTTTATTTTCTAAGTGCAATTTCAAATTGTGAGGACACAATTTATTGAAGGAGGGGAGAATGTAACACCGCGAGACATTACAATATTTTCATTTCTGAATAATTTTTTTTTCTTTCTTGATTTTTATACAACACCATGTTAAGATTACTCTACACACAAAAATGATTTATCTTGTGTTACATGCAAGACCCAGTTTTACCAAACAACAATATATTAATAAAATATTATAATTTAATATAATATATAACCTAGCCATTAAGTTAGCGGTTATGAGTAGTATTAACCACATTTTTAATTTTATATATTTGATATAATTTTAAAATTCATATTATGTGTTTATTATACATAATCAAAGAACAAATTCAATTTTTTAAATAAAATAAGTATTTTTCAAAAAATGTAGTTTTACTGCCTTTTAATAGAGAACCTTTTTAAATCCAATATTTAAAACTTTTATATATTCAATTTGAAAAAATAAACTTCTTATTTAGAATAGAGATATAAAAATTTAGTTTGGATAAATTTTTGGTGTTTTTCTGATAACTTTCATATTTTAATGAATAGTGAAAAATACTGCATTTTAATTCAAAACTGATTTTTCCATCTAAATTATTTATATAGTTATATTATCTTTTTAAATGATTTTAAAGTGTAATTGTATTTTTTTTTATAATTTAATATAATTTTGATCATTATAAATAATTTCACATTTAAATTGGACGTAAACACATGTCAATCTTTTGATAGTTTTTACTTCTTAAAAACCCACTTTTTGGTTTTGAAAATGAGAATTAATTTTAAATTAATTAATGCAACTTATGTGTTTTGAATTTGGAAAAATTACATATTTGGAATCATAAGGTCCAAATTATTTAAATATATATATTTTATTTTTGGGCATTATGAATAGTAACTTCAGTAATTATTTTTATTTACCACGGTTAAAGGGTAAATTAGGTAAATAATGGTAAAAATAATATTATAATAATATAAAAATACCCTAAAAAATCTCCTAATATTATTGGATGAGTCATGGGTAACCAAAAAAATCCTTAGGTAAAATTTTTGGTATTTTGGAGCCACTTGGGTGTGATAATGACATGTTATAATAATTAATTTAAAGTAAAGAGAAATATAACATAAACATGTCTCTTTTTACTAAAAAAATTTTAATATGGGGTTATATAACTGATATATTTGACTAAAAAAATTCATTAGAAATATAAAATATTTCATAAATAATGGTATATTATTTATAATTTTTATACATGAAATAAATAAATTTATTTATGACTCAATAATGATGTAGTAATTACCTTATTAACAAATGATTGAAATAAATGATATTATAAATATTAAAATAAATGTAATTTGAGTTTTTTGATACCATAAATGATTTTTTGTATAACATTGACATGTTAGGGATTATTTAATGATTTTTTTCTAAGTAATAAAGTTTTTATAACTTTAACAAAATTCAATTACTAAATAATGTCAAAATTGACATAAATGAGTTTTTAAAACAAACACTATTTTATTAAATGATATAATAGTCATAAAAATCTAAGATTCATAAAAATAACTTAGATAGTGTTTTAAATTTCATGAATGATCAACCAAAGTTTCTCTTGGCATTTTATAGTAAATATATTAACCATGTAGTGTGAAAATACAAGAAGACATGATAAACATCAAACTATTTAACTAAGGGTTAAATCTAAAAGATAAGGTTAATTTTATGATCTAAACATGTATAAAACCTATTTTTTTAGAGGATTCAGACCCATAATCATCTTATACTATAAATAAATCACTTTAGAGCTATTATAAACCAAAAATCTATTTTTTTAAAAAATCAATATTTCAAGTTTTTCCTAAAGTGCCCCTCACCTCTCTTATAAAAGGGAACTTCTTCTTCTCTTTAATTCACACCTTCAAAGCCCTTTGGATCGGCCAAAACCTACCCAAATATCATCAAAACTTACATAAATTCATCATATAGGCCACAATTTGGGAAGAAAACCAACTTAAGAAGTCCTTTTGTGAAAATTAAAAGTAGACACCCAAAGAAGATGTAATCGTTTTATCACCTCTTTCAAAGTTCTTTTATTATTCTACTTCCTATTTCTATGTTGTTTCTATACCAAATTAATAAATAAAATATCATAAATATACTTAGATTTTATTATAATAAATGAATAACCATATTTATCATTTTATCCATCCTACAAATAATAATATCACCATGTGTGTGTACGTACGACTTACCGTCTCCACATCGTGGTGTAATTTGTTTTTCAACATTTATTTATTTGGATGGGTATAATGATGAGTATAATAGAAATAAATAATTAATATGAAATTATTATTATTATTTTAATTAATATAACATCCATTTCCATACCATTTAACCATTAAAGGAATGATATCGTCGCTTGTGCGTACGTACGACCTACCGTCTCCACGACGCGATTAGATTCATTATCCACATTAACCATTAAAGAATGATTATAAAATTAATTTTACAAGTAAATATAATATTAATGAACTTAATATAATTATTTATTTTAATAAAATATATCCTATTCATAATAAATATGATTTACTTAACAAAACATGCATAGGAAAACAAAGTAGTTATCACCCGAAATAATGGAAATACTAAAATATTATTAACAAAATGAGATAAAAGGATCGTATATGATATCATAAATATGTATATGGTCCTATTATAATTTATTAAAAATATTTAACTATTATACATGAGGTTAACACACCATTGACTAAAAGAACGTAAAAGGTAATGATTAATTTCACAATCTCATTATTATCCGAGATTGTATATACGTAAGTATATAATTTTTGAATTTTTTTAAAACATTTTGAAAATGATATTTCTGTCATTTTCCAAATGAGGTACTATATGAACTTTGTAAAAAATTAAGGAAAGAATGTTTTTTTAACTTATACGGTGCGAGCGACTATTTTCTACCATTATGACGCCTTAACATTTTGAAACTTACCTTACAAGATTTATAGGTTATTTTCAAAGGAAAAGTTTTATTTTATAATTAAACAGGCTTTCAAATAATTTCAAAGTAAAAAAGGGATATTTCTAAAATATTTTTAATGATTTTTTTATATCTCTTTCATCTATGTCAACATCCTTTATTGTATTTGATGCTTAATTAAGGTCAATATATTATGATAGAATCTTCCATATTGTATTAAAGGTTTTATGATATGTTTGACTATGGATGTGATATTTTGATATCATTCATAGATCATGTTTTAAGTATTGACATTTCATATTCTAGTTTTAATATGAATGTTTATGTTGGTTATGTTTTACCCCTTTCATAAGAGGAATTCATTGGACTTTGTAAGTGTCAGGCGAGGCCCTCTATAGCCCCTTGATGCATCTGTAGGTCTCATGAGACAATTATGTTTGATTTTTGACTAATTCCTTATCCTATTATTTATGGTGTCTTGGCCGAAGCCTTTATGGTGTGTTTAAGATGTCTTGCATTATGTATTACCTATTTATAAGGTTAGTTATTACATGTGATTATTCAACTAGTAGAATATCCATGTTCATGTTTATATAGTAATGTTATATTTATTCTTTCCATATCATGTTCAAGTTTATGTTTAAAAGGCTGATGTTTTTATCATACATCTTTCCTTAAAAGTTTATGCTTATTTATGATAGCTTACACTGAATTATTTACCCTTACTGAGCATCTGAGCTCACCCCATTCTTATGTTTTATTTTCCCAAGATGCCAAGAAGTGTTTTATAATTGATATATAGGGTTAAGCTAGGGGAATAATTACATTATCAAAGGATTATCTATGCTGTATTTTATGTTAAAAATTGTAATGTAAAGTAAATGTGTGTAATATATTTTCCAAAACAGTTAAATTGATTGGTCCTTTGGAATTTTATTCCTTGTAATCATGTCAATGTATTAAAATAATGCACCGACTCTGGGCTTCTGGGGTCGGGGCGTTATACCTAGGGAATGAGATACACTCATGTGGGACCCACAATCTCCCCCTCAACACTTTACCTAGGGACCGAGGTTGTCCCTAACTCTAATACAACTTGTTAGGACTAAAGTAACAATCCATCTACCATAATATTGTTCTATTTAGGCTATTTTTCCTTCATGATTTTTCTTTCTTAGGGTTAGCTAGTCAGAGCTGAACCACAATTGGAAAAGTCCATGTGATGGGGAGGGGAACTCAAGGGAGTTATATTTCATTCCCAAACCCCTCCATGCCCTGATGCAGGACTGGGGAACTAGTGTCATGGATTAACACCCTATGGTCACGCTGTGACACCCTGATGCCAAGCAACAGGGCTATTAAACCCATGTCATGAGGCACCTAGGGCATGAGATGCTCTCAAGTGGGACCCACATAAAGATCATCAATGATTGTGAAATTACATTTCACAATCATTGATTTAGAATTTAATTACTCACTTGAGGATATCAAACCAAGGTACTCAATTATCTCACCACTATGATCTTAAGAAGTTATAGAATTTACTTGGCTATCTTACAATCAAATCCATAACCATGGAATTCAAATTAGAATCACCATTAACTTAGGTTAATAACACTTAACCTAGGGTATTTAGATAAGACAATGCACAATTTTAAAAAATTTAAATTGAATTAGGTCAATATGTGGCTAGGTTGGTATGAATACACAATGCACCACTTGGAAAAAAACAAGACTATGGGTTAAGTCTAGGGACCACCTACCACATGACTAATGAATCCCACTCATCCAATACCGGACACTAACTCGGATGAAATTGAGATAAAATGATCAACCATACAAACACTCTGAAAATAGGACACTTTTTCTAAACTAAGCAGAACTCAACTCAATAGAAAAAGAAAACCATAATAGAAGGAAGAGGAGTGAGAAACTCACCAATGGATCTTGATCACTCCTAGAAGAAGATGAAACATACACCATATTGGGGATAACCACTCATGGAAGAGGGGAGAGGTTTTCACACAATTGAAAAGTCTTACTATCCATTTTGGGGGCCAAAACCCACATTAGAGGAAGAGGGGGAGACCTCGAGTAAAATAATGGGGCTACCCCTCGTTAAAAATTTCCCAAGGGACCCCCACTAACTAGATGGTGTGTCTAGAATCCCTTAATAGCTTCTAGAATCACCATAAGCTAGCTAGTGGCACCGTGGAATCCTTACTACATACCTTGGCTCCTCCTGATACCTCCGAACATCTCCATGACCACCCTGAACCCCCATTCCACATCCAAAAGACTCTTTTGAGGGGTTTTATCCCTCCAAATTCATCTTTGAACACCGATGAAAAATAAAACCCCTCCACTAAAAAATAAAGATAAAATTCTCACCAAGACTCTAATCCCATCCATACTTATAGGATTTACAAACTCCCCACCACAACACTTCTCATCCTCAAGATGTCCTGATGGTCATCCCACAACATTCACCGATCTACGTCAGTCATCAAATTGATTCCAAATGGATTCTTTATGTTCTCAAACACCCAACATGCTTCCAAAGTGTAGCTCTAAACATAATACATGAGGTCTCCCAATCCATATCTGATTCTTATATTATCATTGAGCCTTGAGACTATTCTCTACAACTTCCACCTATCCCGATACACCCACGTGTCATCATCCAGTTGAATTATCCATCCCATGGTGCTCCCCACCACAAGGATTAGATTACAAGGCCAATTCCGAACATTGGAACCTCCCTCCATCATAATTTTCCTATATAAGAACATTCATAGTGGTCCACTGACCCAATAGAATGGTTCCCAAAACACCATAACTCAACATGCTAGAGCACCAGTCAACACCGGTACCACTCTCATTTCTATCTTTGAAGACAAAGTAGATCTGCCTCCACTAATCAAGAAAAACCAGAACATGATGGATCTTCATTGAAAATATTCATCCAAAACCTAAAAAAGTCTCTTATATCTTCAAGGACATGACTGATGCAGTTCCAAACCCACAAAATCTAGTCTCCCACAAAATAGTTGGTTGGAACTCCTTTGTCCAACCATCCATAAGAACACTTGGCTTCCATTGTCGACATGATTTTAAAACTCCTGAACATGATACCATTATATCCATAATCATATCATGTCCATACCAAGAACACACTGAGGTCTAACCTTTAACTTTGGGTGTAATTCCATGGTAAAAACACTGACCAATCACACTATATACTATGATCTAACCTGAGCACCAGTGTGTCACCATGCTGAACCAAACTTGGATCACACCTTTTCATCCAGAGTCTAAAACATCAGCTCATACTTAAACCAACACCTCATAGAGATTAACCTCTAGAATCCCCTAATAAACCCAGATTTCATTGAAATCACATGCACACCAACACCTGGTGTCGTCACAATTTTCCAAAGGCTGATCCCGCACTCTATAAACCATTTCCAACATGAGTATCACACAACCACAACTGAATTTATGTTCCCCACCATGGGAGTTTCCCTATCATCATTCTGTTAGGTCAACACCTCGATCTTGATATCCCACACCCCATCCATCACCGATCAAAATGGTTAGAGGTGGCATATCTCACACACTCCCAAGCGCTTATCCAACCGTCAAACACTATCCACTTATGTCTCACAGAACACTATCCTCAGTACTTATTAAAACTCATCCAAAGGGAGGTTTATTCCCTCCAACAACTTATGGTGGTATCCCCACTATATTAATTCACTGCACACCGCTTCTAAAACATTGACCTCAATAAGTACTATAATTAGCACATGTGTGTCTATACTCTTGATCCTTTCCCACCTATAAAAACCCAACCAAGATTGATCACTTGGATCAACCATGTCACAACAACTTGATCCAAACTAACACCACCCTTCTCAACCGAGGGAATTTTTCCCACTCCAACCATACCTTGGAATCTCTTCCCACAACATCTCTTATAGGTCATGATCCCTCATCTAGCACACGACAACTTTCCAACCCAAATCTTGATAGGTACCATTCTTACTAGCATGCACTGCCTCAAAACCTTTAACAAAACAAGTGAAATCTCTTACAATGACCATTTTTGTAGTCAGAATCACACTCCCATGAGTCAAATCATATATTGACCCTGATATCATACTAAAACCATTACACACACACACACACATGCCATACTTATTTAACCATAAGTACCCTCAATACTCCTCTTCAAAATCAGGCACTTCACGTGTGCCTAAGTCCAACACATAACCAACCATCAACTTGTGTCAGTCCAAAACTGCAAGCACCCACCCCTACTCACATCAATCTACTGTAAGCACATCCTAAACTCGACAGGTCCAAGGAATCAACTGATCCTATCCTAAAACTCCAAAATTTGATTATGAGAACCAACAGCCCAGGTTCTTTCACCTTTAATTCCATTCAAGGCATCACTACACCCATGGAATACACCCAATCACATCTCACATGCACTATTTCAACTCCAAGAAACCACTTCAGTTCCATTTAAACAATGGGTGATCACACATGCAGTATCCAATCTCACTAAGAACTAGGAGTCATAACTCCATTGCTACTAGTTCACAAAACCTAACTCATCATCCATGAGTTAAGAATCAACGACCCTAGTATTAAATGCCCATTAAAGAAAAAATACCATGATTATGACATGTTACTTTCCACTAACCAAAGTAATCCTATATTCCCTCAAAAAACATGACTGACACCTCACATGTGTCAAATCCAAGAGCATAACCACCCATCACCTCAAGCATCATTCTAAGAACCCAAAGAGATTACCTACACAGGAGCTGAGAACCAAAGGAACATACACAATGATAGGATCAGGCATCCGAATGATCTTTCCCTTTTGAAATCTTCCAATACTCAAGGAATTATCACCACTGGTGATCAACTATAACTACATTAAAACTAGGTATCATCAAACATGTTTCAATCACATAAATAATGGTATTTACCTCTACCCCACACTACTAAGGAATCTCACATGATTGGGTCAACCTCACTCACGGGTTACCCTCAAAGTCTACAAGTAATAAAACTCAAAAACCCAAGTCGTGAGTCACTAGGTCATTCAACAAAGTCCATTCACTAATGTCTCACTAAGTACACAACTCATATGACGGCACTCACTCCTATCTCAAGAACACACATTTTCTAGCATGCTAACCACCCAAATCAGGGTTCTCACAAACTAGGTTCTCCATCTATCCCCACATACCCTCACCAGGTTCAATAAAAATACCCAAGGCCTCTAAGTCACCTTATAAACTCAGGGTTCAACACTTAAACTAGATTAAAATTCTTTTAATTTATTTTTAGGTTTTTATATTTTTCTTTCATTCAATGGTTGGTGTTAATATTTTCAGGATTTATCAAAATTCTTATACTTACTAGGATTGATTAAATAAAGTTTCATTCACATTATATGATGGAAAATACCTGATAGTATGATTAATAGAACCTTATTTAATAAAGACCATCATCAATCCATTCATATCCACCGATAAGCTAAGAAACCACCCTAGGGAATCAATAAAGTAAGATGATACCATAATCATTTATATAAACCACCATATACAATGCTGATGAAACTTTAAATATGATCCCATGTATTACTAATAAAATATAGACCATAGGCAGACATAAATCAGACTAACATAAACAAACAAAAATAAACACAATCTGACATAAATCACAACCCAATAAAATTACAAGCAACATGAAATCAATACCTACATCTCATGTCCCTGGCATGATGCATGTCATGTGAATGCCTACACGCCTAAAATGATGCATGAACACACCCACACCTTCTTGATATATCATTCCAAGTTTGTAAATACCATAAAACAATAACATCACAAGACAAGTGTTTCACTCAAACTGAACATAAAATACAACCATAACATGAAAAATATAAATAACAACAAGTCCTATCACTAACAACTTGGGTTTTCCCTATGTGTGGGTTGATCAATCCTATGCATGAGCTAATTACCAATCCCTGAAATTTTCCTAGTCTCTTATCTACCAAACCCTAATCGTAAGAAAAAATACCACTATGATATCACTTTGTAATGAACCTCCCCAGAAGCCATTGAAATAGTTCCTTGGGTCAATGTGCCACAAGACTTCAGGCATGCCTCTCCTTACGATAGAGGATGCCAAATAATGGAGAGGGTTTGTGAGGTTATGATAAAGATATTATGCCCTCATTATTAGAGAACCCACAAAATCCAAATTAACTAAAAACATATAAGCCATACCTGGTAAATAAACATCATAGATAAAACAAGGTAAAGTGATGAAAATAACTACAATATAAAAATTCCATAATAATGGGTATTATATACATGTTATGGCCCCCCTTGAGGGTGAATCATATACTAGAAGAGAAATACCCAAAATAAAAATGAAATAAAAAATCCTCCCAAACTGGTCCTGAGTCTTGTCCAATCTCATAAACCATACCCACACTAGCATCTCAAGTCGACTATCATCAACATTGGTATTTTCCCTATATTTTTAATCTCCAACTAAATAGTGATATCTACTCGGGTAACCAAGTACCATGATGACCTGAGAAGGGTGCGAGTAAAACTCATTAGGCCACCACTAATGACATTAGTAAAATAACCAGTTTAATATAATAGTGTATACATAAGTGCTATAGAAAAACAATCTATATAAATTATCAGTTTAACATTATTTAAAGAAATTTAAAATAAAAAAACAACCACTGATGGATTGGGTTTATGGTGACACGTGAGAATAGATATATTGTATCAATCCTTAGGCCTGTGACCCTGATCGACCATACCTACTTAGGCTAGTGTTGTGGTGTTTCTGAGCACATCACAATAACCATGATAACCATGAATAGTCATATGAAATCTAAAAGTTCATCATGACATTCCCTAGTATCATGCATAATACAAAATATAGGCACTCATCCCAACATTCCTATAGAATTCAAGTGCTCATCTTGGCATTCCCAGTGTCTCCCGATATCGTGTATCAAAAAAAATCTAGGTTCTCATCCTAGAATTCCTATAGATTCTGAGTGATTATCTTGGCATTCCCATCCTTTCCCATCACAATTCATCACATGGAATCTAGGTGCTCATCCTGGAATTCCAATGGAATCCGAGCGCTCATCCTATCATTCCCATAATTTTCCATGTCACATGTCCCAAAAAATCTAGGCAATCACCTCTACATTCCCAATTCACACATCTTGTATCATATGGAATCTGAGAGATCATCTAGGCATTTCCATGTATTATATGTCATATGGAATCCAGGAGCTCATCCCAGCATTCCTAATCAATAAGCATAATTTTATTTATTCTATCATCTAACCATTTATTCTATTTAATTTTCATTAGGACCAGGGCCACAAAAATCCATAATCACCATTTCACATCTTTAATACCCATTTCAAATTACCAAAACATAATTTACCATTTTTTGAAAACAAGAAATTATATAAAATGTGAATTACAACCATGAATTCCTTTAATATTTATAATACATGGGGTGCCAAATTACATTGGCCAAGTGTTCTACCAAGTTTACTTCTCAAATCACAATTAAGTAACTTAAATTACCAAGGAAACTAACCAACACCAAAACATAAACCCAAATCATTTTATAAAAACTATATCAATTTTTGAAGTTCCATTTTAATATCATTAATGATTGTGAAATTACATTTCACAATCATTGATTTAGAATTTAATTACTCACTTGAGGATATCAAACCAAGGTACTTAATCATCTCACCACTTTGATCTTATGAAGTCATTACATTTACTTTGTCCATATTATGGTAAAATCCATAACTGTGGAATTTTGATTGGAAACACCATTCACTTGGGTTCATAACACTTAAACTAGGTAATTTAGTTAAAATAAGGAATAATTTTAAAACATTTAAATTGAATTAGGTTAATATGCGGCTAGGCTAGCATGACTGCACAATGTACCACTTGGAAAAAAAATGAGACTATGGGTTAAGTCTAGGGACCACCTACCATATTCCTAGAAAATCCCACTCATCCAATATCAGTTTCCAGCTTAGCTTGAATTAAGAGAAAATAATAAACCATAGAAATAACCAGAAAATAGGAAATACTAGCTAAACTAAGAATAAATCTACTCAAAAGAAAAAGAGGTCCATGATAAAATGAATAGGGGAAGGATACTCACTAAGGGATCTTGATTGCACCCATAAGAAGATGAAATAGATACCTGATAGAGGAGAAGAACCATGGAATAGGGGATGGGGGTTTCACACGTTTAAAAATTCCAACTCACCATTTTGAGGGCCAAAACCTACATAAGAGTAAGAGAGGGTGACCTCAAGTAAATTTATGGGGATTTCCCTCATTAAAAATTTCTTAGGGGCCACAAGCTAACCACTAACCCCCAACAGCTAGCTGATGTTTCCAGTAGACCTTAGTAGGTTATTGAACAAACGATCGACTAGCCAGTCACAAAATAACAACCTTAAAGTAGGCCCCGACTCCTTCTAAGCCCTATAAACACCTCGATGACTTCCTTGAACCCCCAATCCACATCAAATAGACTCATTTTAGGGGTTTTAACCCACATAATTTGGTTTCTAACACTGATAGAAAATCTGATCCCTCTATTAAATGGAAAAATCCAAAATTCTCACTGAGACTTCGAGTCTTTCTATAATCCCGGGTCTTATGGTTGTCTAGTCTTTTTTTGGTGGAGAATAAATTTATTCCACAGACTTATATTTATATGGATATTATGGCGTTGAAATTTTAATGTTTTTTATATTGTAATGTTATTTATAAATTAAAATATAAATATATATACATGCTTGTATATATTTGCATATAAAAGTTTAATTGTAAAAATAAAATTTTAAACACTTTTATATGTAAAATATATTTTAAAATATATAAACCATATGGAAATAAAAATTTATTATCAATTTTATTTAAAATAAAAATTCATCTATTTTATTTACCTTATAAAAACTTATGAATATATATATACCTATACAAATTTATATATAATGTATATATATATAAATATGCGTGTGTGTATTATAAAAGAAGTAAATATTTATACATATATTATAATATATATAAATGGATATTAATATATAATATATTTAAATAAATATAAATAAATATATTACACACACATATATGTATAAATAAATAAATAAATATATATATATAAATACACACACACACACACATATTTTATAAATGCATTTAAAAATAATTATATAAATATATGGATAAAAAATATGTATGTAAATATATATAAATGAATATAAATATCATAAAGTATAGAAAAAAACAAGATAGAGTAGTGGTAAAGGTGTTCTCTTTGCATATAGAGGTCCCATGTTCAAATCTTGGCAAGCATGGGTGAGCAGGGATGAGGGAAACAGTCAAGCACTAACAGGAGGTAGCGAGGTCTTTATCAGTGCATTTTTTAGCATTGATAAAGGGATCCTTTATCAGTGTTTTTTAACACTTATAAAAGTGAACTACTTTTAAATGTTCTTATCATGTCAATGATTTTATAATGCTGATAAAAGGAAGATTATATAGTGCGAGAAATTGTGTTTACATTTGGTTTAAATTTTAGTAAAGTCTCAAGATAGTAGAATTTTATGTGATTTTAATATTGATTTATTTAATAAATATTTATCCCATGGATGAAAATATCATTATCTCCTAAATGGAACTTTTGATGGAAATTTTGACACTGCACTTATGTATGGAATTAGGGGTTTTACCCAGTCTTACATTAATACTTGGAAGACCTAGTGGGTAAATTATAAATACCCCTTTTATATTTCTTCTCTAGGGTTATCCATTTATGATTTTCATGAACCATAGAGAGTTAGAGGGAATGAATATTGGTGACTATTATTTTAGGTGGATCCACCATCTAATTATGAAGCATAGGTTGATTCATAAGAAAATGATGGATGGATATCATGGAATCGAAAAACAAATCAACGTGATGACAATTTTCCAATGAGGAAAGACATCATTACTTTGTGTTTGACCCATTCTTCATGATATTTTGTTTTGATTCTTCAACCCTAATTTTTTATATTATTATATCGATCACCACATATGAATTTTTCCCTAAATTATATTATTATAATTTCCATGGAATTTTTATTTCTCAGAGATTATCTTTGACATGAGGCTCTCATGGGCCTCACAAGAAATAAAAGTTTGGGAGCTGACCATGATTGTATTATGAAAATCCAAGGTAATACACTCACCAATCAATACACTTAATATTGTTTTTATTGTTTTTGATATTTAAATCATAGGAAAGCTGGGGTGGATGAAATAAAAAAATAAAAGTTATATGCAATGTAGACTCACAAAATACAGTTATGAATAATGGTGCTTCGCTTAGGATCAGTCCTATGGGTACCCTCATTTTCTCACTCTAGTTAGTCTAATTCATACTCAACATTCACACTCTACCATATGTATGAATGTCTCTCACTGAATCTTTAAAAGTGTGAATACATAACTCAACCAAGAACCCTCAAATGAACTACACACCCACCTCCTTCACAAGGAACTAACAACACCCCTCTCCTAAGTGAGTACCTCACCGGAAACCCCTATAATGTTCTCACATCCATTTATCACTCAGATACTATGGTACCACCTTGATAACTGAGATAAGGAAGGGAACATAAATTAATACCTATAAAAAGAAAATAGATAAAAGTAAGGGGAAGATTCATTATCACCAACCTCACATCCCTATAATTCTTTGAATTCTCATAGTTAAAATCAAGAATTTAATATGGAATTACAAGGACCCAAGTAGACTCACAACACTACTCCCAGAGAAACCCTCGGGTTAGATCTCTATGATCATGGAGGTTGAGATTACAATAAAAAAATAAAATAAATTAAAACAAAAAAGGGATATGGAGAGCACATAGACATACAAAAACAAAATAAATTATTATAAATATAAAATTAAAAACATAAGAAACCTACGCTACACTAAACCATGGTACAAGTTTCAAGGGTCCGAATCCTTTCAAATAGGAAAGGGAATTGAATTTATAAGCATCAGATGGATTCTTATTCATACCAATGAACTTCAGTTCTCAAATCCTATCCTTATATTTCTTTAACATGGAAATCCATGGAAAGGGATTTCTCTATGCTATCTCAATCTCAAATATTCTATGCTTACTTGGTGTGGAGTTACACCACAATCATCACATAGTAAAGGGAGGTATAATTCTCCCTCATGATTATAAAACTATTATTAGTGGGGATTCCCTTGGGCTCTAATACTTTAGACTCCCATGATCATGGATTTTCATCTTTTTAATTAATAAAATATTTAATTTTGAGTGAGTAAATTGCCTACTCTTCTAATGGATAGATATCATGTGGGAGAATATATGGAGATTTACTAATTTGGGAAGGTAAGATGGATTTATAATATTATATAATGATCGAGCCTGGATTTCCTTTTCATTATTTTTTATTTAATCCCACACGAAATTAGTTTTCTAGGTTTTAATATTTCATGACTAGAATATGTGTTGTAAAAGGTGATTGGGTGTGTGTAGAATCACTTTGGGTTCACCTAAAATAGGTCTTGGAGTAGCTGGATTAATCACACACGAGCTATGTCCAGGATCAACTCTCTTTATACATCACCCATATGAGGGTTTTGAATCTGATGTGAGAATCACCCCCTATGAATTATTCTAATACAACACAATTTAATTCGGACATGAAGGGCGTAACTTGGATCACCTTATTCAAGCTTTGGTACATCCAATTTATTCTTCCACAAGCAGCAGATTAATCTGACATGAGTGACACAATGACGAGTTATTATTCAATAGTGATATGGAGGATGTTCTTATTCATACATGAGGGATGTAGATTAATCCAACTCGGGTTAAATTGAATCTTATACAGGGTGGATTTAATCAAACATGCAACTTATTCTGGCTAGATGATGTATATGTGAGCTTCTGGATGGACAATCTTATATAGTGACTCAAATGCAATTTTATTCTAATACAACACCCTCTGCCTTTGTTTTATTCACTTTTAATGCACAAACTTTGATTTTTAATCTTGCACATCAACTATTCCATCTAATTATCCTTATATAGGTGGTTTTCCCTTTGGTTATTCACACACATCCCTTATAACTTATGATTTAATACCACACAGGCACTTCAAAACCCAATTTAATACTACAAAACCCTTTGAAATTTACTTTATTCATTTATAGCCTTTTAAAATTAGACTTTAGTCACACACAACAAATAATTTCCCCCATAATTCCATCAAACCCCAAAAACTAGTATAGGCATTTTGTTTCAATTAATTCCAAAAAGAATAAAACAATTAAAAATCACGATTTAACGTCTTTTACAAATTAATTCCAGAATAATCCAAAATGAATATTTTAACCAAGTTTAGTGAAAATAAAAGCTTAATTATATAATTGAAAATTTTATTTTTTTTGAAAATATTGGATCTCATCACTCTCCCACACTGAAACCATTATAGTTATGGTCAATTCAAAAAATTCAAGAAAAATATCCATTACACCATGCTCAAATACAAAAACTAGAAATGAAGAAAATCAACCAATAATCTATCATTGAAATTTATCCAACCTACTATATAAGTTAGTTCCATTTCCCCACTTCCTTTTACTCAAGATTTCATCCTTTAAATCCCACATAACCACTAGATGACCTACCTTAGATGAAAATATTTCCTTTTTCAATGTAAAAACATTTTATATAGATATATAATCATTCAAAAATCAAATATGTGATCTACCATATTCTTTCCAAAATACTAGGTTCTATACTACCAAATTCAAACGTTCTACTCAAAAGGGATTTCATCAGGTTGTTCTGTGGTTCAAGAGTTGTTAGGTTTTAATGTAAAAATTCAGAGATGAAAGAGAAGTTTTAAATATCTACAACACACTTCAAATTATAATTCTATCAAGTTTTAAAAAAATGAATATAACCCATTATTATCCTCCATAATAAAATAATCACAACACCCATTCTCCTCAGTTCTGTTTATAGGCCACATCCAAATTAGTTAACAATAGTGAATATTCATCCATTTCCTTAATTTTATGTATATATTTATATATATTTTTATATGTATAATTTTTTTTTCATGTTCTCATTTTTTATCATAGAATAAGAGGATAACATGTATAATAAATAAATATTCTA
The DNA here is from genome assembly GCA_963277665.1 of Viscum album. NCBI lineage: Eukaryota > Viridiplantae > Streptophyta > Magnoliopsida > Santalales > Viscaceae > Viscum > Viscum album. The sequence goes on along the minus strand of OY728143.1, from coordinate 1,160,047,693 downwards.
GATTGTGAAACCACTGACCAAAACAAAATGCACATCCACCTCACTCATCCCCAAAATAATAAACTCCCTCCTCAGATTCACTATGGACACACCCTCTCCCTCACACCCAACTGAAAGAAAAACCTGAAATTCACTAAAGATATGGGTAGTAAAGGATTAATATAGATTGTAATGTGTTTTAACTAATTGGTAGTTTATAGTCTCTAAGGCTTAATGGTGGTCAAATTTTAAGGTGTATAGAAAAATGGATTTTACAAGGGATTTTCAAATGAATGATGGTCTCAATCATATGTAGCACACTTGAATCCTAGAGATTCAAACAATAATAAAGAAAATTTATAGTTTAAATACATTAATAAAGAATATTAAGAAATAAATTAAAATTAATAACATGAAAAATGGGTTTATGATGTCTCTCGTATTTGGTAATAACAAATTTGAGCAGTCAATTCAGGACTTGGGCATTCATACAACCTACCAATAAGAGTTAAAGTTCATGAAATAAGTGAAAAAACCACATCAAAAATCATTTAAACTCAAAAATTTAAAAAAATAGTGAAATAATCAAATATATAAAGTCATTATCACATGGCATGAAAATATTGATGCACAAATTTATTAACTGCTAAACACTCCAAAAACTAAAAATAGAAAATAATAAGCAAAAATTTCATAAAAAGATTAAGATTCCACCCACTTCTTATTTTAATCACAATAAAAATTAAAAACCAATTAGGTAGTGATTAAAAACATTATTAAGATAAATATAACTTGATTTATTGTCCCCAATGGAAGTTGAGTTAATCTCCTAGTGCCTTCCACTAGTTCATCTACAAGTAAAAACAAACATAAACATGAGAATTTATTCAAAGTAAAAAAGGAAAATTAAAATAGTGAATTTAAGAGACTCTTGGATCATTACCTATATGGGTGGTTTGTTTTTAACTACCTACAACTAGGTAGTTCCAGTGAATCAACCCTATTTAGAATGTGGGTTAGTTTTTTAATAGAAACCAACACATATATTTTCTACAAATTCCTATCAGTGGACACTAGTGTGTGAGTATGCCACAAGAAAAGGAAAATATCCCAAATCCTGAACTAATAAATGATTGAAAATTTAATGGTATTTTGAAAATAAATTAATGGTTTTAACTTTTATTTTTTTTTCTCCCTCTATATGATAATCTTGTGCTTGTTGAGGGAGTAGTAGCTTCTCTAATGTTCTCATGGCTTCTTCTTCTTGTTTTTGTTCACCCACCTCATTGGTGGGTCTTTTTATCACTTTTGAGATCTAGTTTCAATAGTTGTAAACATTAATTAATAACATGGGATAAATCATCAGACATTTATACACCAAATATTTTAAAATAGGAAGAATTCCAATTTTCATTGTCCCCCTTATTTTTATTGGTGTTCAACTCAATTTCAGCTTGCAAAGCTCATGAAAACATTTCATATTTCAATTCCAATATGATCATATCTTTTCTAGGTTATTATTCTGAAATATTTTCACTGTACAAGACTATTTTAGGCTTAAAAAAATCTTAAATTTTAAAAAAAGAGTTAAAAGGCATTTAAAGAACTAAAAACCAAGTAAAAAAAACCAGAATAAGGTTTAACTCCCTTAATTGGTTCGACCTTGAGATCTTTATCTTTATTGAGAGCCTTTGAAAATATTTTTTCTTTAGTGTAAAAACATGTAAAGTACAATGAGTATGTTTAATATGTTCCTAGGAGTGGATTTTTAGATTTTTGTTGAGTTTTTTTCTTCATTTAATTCTTGCTCAATGCCATCTCCCTTTTTAATATTAGTAGGCAACCATAGTGGCTCTTCCAATCCATCATCTAAATATAAATCTAATATAGTAATCTATTTATCACCTTATATTAGGTGATACTTCAACCATGTTTAATATACATCATTATTACAAAGAGTATTTGTTTTCAAGTGAATTTTAGAAAATGTAAAAACAAGTAAGTCAAGAGTTTGATTATATCCATCTACTGTTTTAATTAAAATCACTTGTTATACATGGAATGACTCTATAAGGATTGTTGAAATGTGTGGGAGAGAAGGATTTTTAAGTGTTACATTCACCTTATCTATTTAATCATAAGAAATTAATAAGGGAATTTCATCAACCTCTTCTTCTTCTTATTCTTATTGTAGTCATTTCTCTATGAATTATTAGAGAGTACTGTCCATTAGAGCTATAATTTCCTTCATCTCACCACATGAATTTATTTCTCTTAAAGTTTTTGGGTTTTCAGTAAATATCTAGTTACTACCTTTTGAATATCCTTTTGTGTGGGTTATTTTATAGCTTGATATCATGGGATATTTTGAAATTGATGATGAATTTTATCTTTGGTGTATTAGAATTCATCCTCCCATTTATTGGTGCACACCAGTGGTTACTCATGAAACTTCTATTTATATTAGTTCATGGGTTATTATGGGAAGTTTAACACCCCAAAATTATAAAATAAGAACATTGTATTCTATAAAATTGTGAAACACAACACTGATCATAAATAACCCATGAAATATATTTCTTTAAATTTAATCTCTTCGATAGCTTGAGGAACACGCAACCCCGAGTCGAAATGAACTAAAATATAGTATACCATTATAACCTAGACATTAAATTGGAAGGTATTAATAGTACCAACTAAAATATAAAAATTATGGTTATCTATTTATTATAAATAAAATAATAATCACTAAAAATAAAAAGAAATGTTTTCTGAAAAAGTGTATTTTTATAAGAGACGGATTAGTTGCACTTTGTTCATATAATTTAAAACTATTTTTACTACTTTTATAAAATTTATTTGATAAAATGAACTTAATTTTTGAAATAATAATATAAAAATTATCCTTGGATGAATTTTTGGTATTTTTCTAAAATATCTTATTTTTTGATGAATAATGAATAATACTAAATTTTAATTGATAACTACCTTTTCGTTTAAATAATTTATAATGTTAAATTATATTTTAATTAGTTTTAATGTAAAATAAGTTCAATTTTATATCAAATATTAATATTTAGTTCATTTAAATCATTTTCATATTGAATTTAGATATAAAAACTTTGTAAAATTTTGAACATTTCTCTTTAAAACCCCGCTTTCTCATCATGTTTGTAGATTAATTTTAAATTAAAATTTTCCAATTATGTGAATTGAATTTAAAAAAATGGATTCCATACTTGGAATCATAATAATTTATAATTCCTAATAAGTTGAACTTATTTTTTTACCCAAATGAATAGTGAAAATAATAAAAATTAATTACCAAAATTAAAGGTAAAAATAGATTTACTCAGGGATTAAACTAAGAAGATAAGGGTAAAAATAACTTACCAACTTTTCAAAAACCAATTTTATAGAAATATTTAGACCTTATCTATTATATATTCAATAATGGACCATTTCAAATTAATTTGGTATGATAAAACATGGGTATGATTGAATCTTTTCAAAAATTACAAGCGTACCACTCACCTCACCTATAAAAGGACACCCCTCTCATATATTCTTTAAAACTTAAAATAATTTTGGTTTAGAAAATACCATACCAAATCTATTATAAATTTTATAATCTCATCCTATAATCCTTATATTGGGTACAAATCCAACCTAGGAATTATTTACTAAAAACCTAAGGAGGATACCCAAAGAAGAGGTAATGTTATTCAACATATGTTTTTATTTTGTTTCTTAATCCACCCCTTAAATTATTATTAAACTATGATGATATAATAACCAGAGTAGATATAATAAAATAATATGTTTTTATGTTAATTTCATGACTTATAACCATCTCTACTTTCATTAATTGGGTTATGAAATCATCATTCGTGTGTACGGTGGACTACTTCCACATGAACCAATGCCATTTATTTTTACATTATAACCTCTCATGATTGGGTATGATGATGGATCTAAAGTATAAATATGATATTTATAACATAATTATGCCCTTAGAGTCATTATATCATATATAAATTTCTTTAATTTCTATTCTATAGGGGATATGATAACGTCGCTCATGTATACAGTGGACTACCGCCTTGTGAAGCGATGAGATTCATTTTTTACTAAATATTTGCATGGAAAGTGATAAGGATAATGTTAATAATTATATGTTACATACATGAAATAATTATGATATTCATGAAATATTTATAATTCTAAAAATATAATTTATATCATTTTCATTCTTACCTTTTCACTGAATGAAAGATAATAACGTCATTTGTGTACGCGTGGACTGCCACCTTCATAAAATAATGTGACTCTTTTTTCATCACCACAACAAATAGATAATATATATAAGTATATTTAAATAAATAATATGAAATTTATGATATTATGATAATTTTTTAAAGATAAAACATTACTTACCTTCTTTCTATAATGATCATTGAAAAATTGGATACGTTACTTATGCGTATGTATGACCTACCATCTCCATGATTATAACATAGTCCATTTTTCATGACCATATTTCATGATTGGGATTAAAATCATAATTAATGGATAATTTTTCATGTCAAAAGTTTCTCTTATAACTTTTTCCATTCATTTAGTTTTGAAAATCACAAACTCTTTCCTAAATATTTGATTACTAACTCTTTTATGACCAAAGTGTTTTAGAATGTTTTTTAGAAAACACATACTTTTACCATACATAGAAATAGTTCTAAAGTATTCATGAATTTATACTAACTTTCTTCATTATGATTATCATAATGAGTATGGAACTGATAATAATAGGATTCACCTTATCAGATCAGTTATAATACATTCTAACTTGTCTTTCTTATTGACAAAAACCTTATAATCATATTGATATCAAAACCGATAAAAATTGAATCCATATTTCATAAAGATCATCATAATTACATATTTAAGGAAATCCATCGGATTGACTTAAGTTTGAATTATAGATACATAAAACTATTTTTATCATATTAGAACATTTTTCTTTTAAATTATAATGGTGTATTATAAAATGACATCAGGATTTATGTTATAATATATCCATTGAAGTTCCAACTATTTAGGTCATTATGACTAACTCAGAGAAAATATGAGCGTTGGAGAAAATATGACCATTGGAAGGATTTCTTATAAATACCCGGTCATTTGAAGAGCTTAAAGCTGTTGATTCCATTTCAATTTCAATTTTTCTAAAATCTAAAAATCCTAAACAACTTGTTCTTAGTCTCTTGTATTTATTTATAGAGAGTCCTTATTAAGGAAACCATTTCAGGTTTTCTCCTTAAGATTTTTTTAATTTATTTGTGTGTTCTAATTGTGTGAATACGTTCGAGGGATTCCGAGGCTAGGAAGACAGAGATACCGATCATTGTATTGATCGAGGGAACATGATGATAGTGTGACATAAGCCGATTCATCAGATCCAGGGCTGCTAGGGATAGGAAGACAGAGAATCCAATCATCTCATCAAGGGATTTCCACACTGAGGAAAGACATACTTTATTGTAAGTATAAAAAGGGGTAAATTTATCCATGGTTTGTGTCTACCTTACTCTTAAGGTTAAAATAGATTTATTATTTTTAAATATAATTCATTCTTATATTGTTTTTTATTTATTTACTTGTTTCTTAAAATTCATTTATTTCTTATGTACATACTTGTTATTAGTTTATTGTAACAATGATGAATATGATAAATACAATCTATTACACTAATTAGATCTACCGTGAATCTGAGACAAACTTAAATAATTGTATCTCTCTTGAATATGATTTATTTACTCTGTTTAGATTAAATATGTTGTGATATCATTTCATATACTATAATTTTATTGTAATAAAACTAATCTTGATACCTAGATATAATTATACTGAGCGTTAAACCTGAAATTGATTCTTTTACTTATAAAGGTCTATGAATTGCTTCCAAATTAAATACTTTTAAACTAAAGTTTTTTTAAACTTCAATTCACCCCTCTTGTAATTAGTCCATCTAAGATACATTCTTTCAATCCTAATTAGTATACCTCTAATATACTTATACAAAAATTGGTATTGAAGTAGGAATCCACTGCTCAAATAATTTCTAAAATTTTATTCTCCTTATTATTGCAAATTTTCTTTAAAAATCTGTTATAAATTTTTTGTTTATAAATATTTTTTACACTAATGTGTAATGTAGAAAAGAATCTTTGTATCTATTTTCGAAATATGGAAGGATTAAATGTCATATCTATTGATGATCTAAATCCTAATAAACCACTAATTTTTGATGTTAATGATTATGAGTATTGGAGAGTTAGAATGAAGATATCCCTTATAAATACTAGAGTTAACAATTTCATCATGTTGACTGGAAATTATAAGATCCCTGACAAGGAAGTTACTACTTTTACAAATTAGAAAAAGTAAGAGTATCAATTGAACTATAGATTTAGAAACCGTTTATTATGTTCTATGAAAAGAATCATTTACAATAATATTTCTTCTTGTGAAGCTACAAATAGTATTCAGAATAAGTTAGAGATTACTCATTTTGGAACTTCAAAGGCTGTTGAAACCAGAAGAGAAATGATTAGAACCAACTATCAAGATTTTTAATTCCATCTTGGTGAAACTATTGCAAAATTGTAACAAAGGTTTATAATAATTTTTAATAGTCTACAATCTATAGGAGAGAAAGGATTAGAAGATTAAATCCATGTTGAAAAGATAATTAATATCATACCAAATGAATGAGAATCTAAGAGAAAAACTATTGATGAATCAAGAAAGATAATAAATTTCACTCTTGATGATTTATTTGGAACCCTTTTAAAGTATTATGGTAGGATAAAAATAGATGCTGAGAATGTAAAGAATAAAAATGGTGGAGTTTATTTTACTACTACTTCAAATATGATAAAATCTCAGACTCCTGAAAAAGTGGTTAAGTCTTATAAAATGAAATTTTTTGTTATGCATTCAGATTCAAGTGATTCTGAACATTATGAGAATTAAACAGCTAATATTTCTCAAAGGATGAACAATATAGTTGGTAAAAATTATTTTCAATATTGTTATAAGAAAAGTGACAAGGATAGGAATGATAAGAATGATTTTGAAGTTACTTGTTATGAGTGTAAGAAAGATGGAAATATTAGACCATATTTTCCCAAGATGAAAAGAAAATATAGGAAATAAATACATTCTGATATAAATCATATAATGTTTTATAAGTCAATTAATAATAAATTTCTTAAAGAAAATTATTCCTAGGGTGCAAGTGGAGGAGACTCTTCAGATGACTCTTCTGATCAAGAATGTTTAGAAGATAGAAACATATGTCTTCTTACTAAAATTAAAAATGACAATATTTTTCTAATGGATAAGGTATGAATTTTTAAAAACCTTACAAATTTATCTTTAAGTGAAAATTATCCTGATTTATATGATGATAAAAATTCTAAATTTTCTGAAAAATTTTCCTCAGCAAAGAATAATACTTTTCCTTCTTATGAAGAAGTATCTCGATTTTCAAAACTCCTTGAAAATGAAAACTTCAAAGTTGTCAAGAAACTTGATAAATTAAATCCAAGGATAAATGTTTTAATAAAAGAAATATCATATATTTATAAAGATATTGATAAATATATTTTTGAAAAATATACTATTTCTAAATATTTAGAAAAAGTAATTTCTAAAAAGAATAGTTTACAAACCAGTTTTGAAAAACTCAATTCTGAAACCATTACTCAAGAGGATATGGATTTAGTTATTAAAATAAATCTGAAATTTCTTATTTTAGAAAACTTTTGTTAAACTTTACTTCTATTAAGTAAAGTTTTGATAAAATGTATAAACAATTTCATCCCCATGGAACTAAAACCAGAATGGGTTATTCCTATAAAAACTAGTTTTTAGGAAAAATTAATTTGTTCCAAAGAATGCCACATTTTTCACAAAGTGTAAAAGTGGAGGAAATTGGATGAAGAGTTTTTACCTTAATAAATTTCAATCCTTATGTTTCCATAAAGAATATTTTTCAATATAAATTTAGATTCCAATAGTTTTATTTGCTGGTATTTTTGGACCCAAGAAGGTGTACGTACCGAAAGTCTAGTGTTTTTATTTTCAGGAAAACAAAAATAGTACTGACAATAAGAATAATTAGTACATGGATAATGGGTGTTCTAGAAATATGAATAGAAATAAATATTTCTTTAAAAAAATTATCAAGATGAAAGGTGTAAGGGTTACTTTATGATATAATTCTCAAGGAGAGATTATCAGTTTAGGTAATATCTTTCTTCTTGAAAAATATTTAATTTCAATTTTGTTTGTTTGTTAAAGGTCTTAATCACAACCTTATAAGCACAAGTCAATTACGTGATGAAGGTTACCTTTTGAATTATAGGAATGATATGTCATGAACCAGCCCAGGTACCCTGGTAACCCAATAACTGAGCTGGTCCTGACATAACCCAAAGGGCATTCCTGATCCCCATGGGTCGATGAACAACACCTAGCATCATAAAAAATACAAGTGGGAACGATTTTTTCCACAAGAATGTGGAACAAAAAGATAAAATATAGTATACATATCAATGGAAAACTCCACTTGGAGTAAAGTACCAGAATACAACTAGGCATAAAATCCAAAGTACTTAAACCGAAGTACTTAAAATAGGAAAACAACCCCAAAGTCCATAAGGACATAACTCACCACGTCCAAAGATCAAAATCTAGATCCACCTACAAGATATTCATTCCCTTTGCTCAAGCTTAGAAGGAGAAAGTCTACAAACACCCAAAGGAAAAAGTAGGGTGTCAGCCTAAGCCTAGTAGGATACCACCAAAGACTCCATAATAAATACCAAATATAGATTATCCAAATAAAATCTTTCAATTTTCAAAATAAACTGCTTTGTAAATTCAAAAGAATATTTAAAAAAAACATGATATACATTTTCAAAATGATGGAAAATACATTCAAAGCACATGATTTAATTTACAAGATATGGAACATTTCTAAAACAATGGCTTATGTATAACATTTATATAAAACAGTTTATATAAATTCAGAAGGCATGTAAAGTAGTTTAAATAATATTGGCATACATTTATATCCCAAATATAAATAAAAAAGAGAGAAACACAGTCATCTTCTGAAAGGTTTGATAGTATTAAACTAGCTATAGGATTCTGAACTCTCTATGTGAACTTAGAAAAATGTGTACACACACTTCCCTATGAAACTAGCCAAAGGAGACTCATCACCAACCCATCGGTGATGTGACCTGCCACATGTATATTTTAGAACATTGTAATAACGTAGAGTGTATCCAAATATCTCACTAACTATCTAATACTTGTATTAACTCTTACATGATTGGAAAACTATTTTAAGATTGCTTAAAAAACAATCAATCCCATTCTTCCATTTTAAAAATTCCCATTTCTTTATATTTAAAACCAAAACATCTTTTATTCAAAAACATACCTTTTTTACAAGATAAAACCACTAGGTTTCTACCATCTTTTTAAGCCATTTTCATGAGTTTAAAATCCATTAAAAACCAATTCTATCCTTTTCAAAGTTCATTTTCACAATTAAATTCAACATTTTAATTGAAGAAATTTCCATCAAAACCCACCATTTAAATTCAATAATTTAAATTGGTTAACTTTCCACAAACCCACCTCAATTCATTGGAATTGGGTGTTTTTCAAAATTTCCATGACAAAACCATTTCAAATCATTCAATTAATTGGAATTGATTTTCATTCAAGAAATTGAAAGAAATTTTAAGAAATTGAATTTAAATCAGAAATTGAAATAAATAAAGAAAAGCGATGGTAATCAATTTGGCATATCAGGATGGAACCAACTACCTTTTCCCCGAAGAACAACACTCACAATGACACCTGACAATGAGAATGAAAGAAAGAGATCTTGAAACTAAACCTAGAATTAAGATCAAACACCACATGTCATAGATCCATCAATCCCTATATGATTCACTAAAAAACCAAGAGGATAGAAGGAGAGAAACTTTAAGAACGAGGGGTAACCCTTACCCAGGAATCGCACCAAAAGAGAAGAAATGATACAAATATGATCCGATCAAACTGGAAGGAGGGGTGCCTCTAAAAAATGCCTAGGATGGGTGTAGGGTTGAGAGATAAAAGGGCTAGAACAAAAAGGACAAAGCAGAACTTTCGAATGTGCATTTTAAAATTGGATGCGTGCTGGGTCACGACGTGTACCCCAAGGTCATGATGTGTAGTCCATGCTAGATAAGTTATGCTAAAAAATCCATTGCCTTGGATTAAAAACTAGTATTTAACCCCTAAACGATGTGTACCTCAGGTACACGACATGTACCTGCTCACAACATGATATTCTAGTTCAAGACATGCAACCAGCACCAAGTACACGATGTGTACTTCAGGTACATGACATGTACATGTTATGCAGTCTGTAGTAAACCCAGAAAAATAACATAAAAGGATTTTTAACTGAAAGGGAACTTAGAAAAGGTGTAAATATTACCTGATCAAGGTAATGGGATGTTAAATGATAAATGTATAATACAAAATTCCAAGGATGGATTTATTATTTCTTTCCATCAGCATGAGAATGTGTACACACTTAACTTAGAATACCTTAGGAGCCAATAATTACCTTGTATTAGTGAAATGGAAGATCAATATTGGTTAGTAAATAGAAGTTTAGGACACTATAACCGTATAAACTTATGTAAATCGACTAATAAAAATATTGTTAAGGATCTACCAGAACTTAGATTTGATTCTTCAAAAGTTTGAAATCCTTTTCAATATCAAAAGAAACATAATTCAAGATTTAAATCTATTAGTGAAGTCTCAAATAATAATCATTTATTGTTAGCATACATGGATTTATTCAATACCACATAAACTGGAATTATTGTAAGAAAATACTATGTATATGTATTGGTTGATGAACACACTAGATACACATGGGCTTATTTTCTAGAAAAGAAATCTGAAGCCTTTTGTTATTTTAAAATTTTTGTAGCCAAAGTTAAAAATGAAAAAAATATTCTCTTGATAACTATTCATAGTAATCATGGTGGAAAATTTTTGAATTCTGATTTTGAAAATTTTTTACAGTAAAAAAAGTATAGAACACAACTTTTCAACTCCTAGAACTCCTCAACAAAATGGTGTTTTTGAAAGAAGAAATCATAATCTTAAAGAAATAACAAGAACCATGTTGAGTTAATACTCAATTGATATTTTTTTCATTGAATCAGTTATTACTGATTGATATACTATAAATCAAGTTTTAATTTGACCATTTATTAATAAAACTTCTTATGAATTGTGGACAACCCGAAAATAAAAATTTTCTTACTTATAAGTATTTGGATGCAAAGTTTTCATCTTGAATATGAAAGATAATGTACAAATATTCTCACCCAAATATGATGAGAGAATTTTTTTAGGTTATTCCACTACTTATAAGGAATATAAAGTTTTTAATAAAAAATATTTTACTATTAAAGAAACAATACATGTTAAATTTGATGAAACCCATCCTTTTATTTTTAAGAAAATCCAACCAAATCCTCTGATGTGTTTTCAAAAACCGATTTTCAACCTTTGTTAAAAAATTATTCTAATAAGGAAAATAATCAAGAAATTGTTTCTAAAGTATTTACCTTAGAATAATTTCTACCATATGTTGATGAACAGGTTTTATAAAACCCAATTCATTTGTTTCTTAGGAATCATCCCAGTGATAATATCATTGGTGATGTTGATCAACCTGTTAGGACTAGAAGTTATTTAAGGAATGAAATAAAACATCTTTCTTTTCTTTCTCAATTTGAACCTAAAAACCACAATGAGGTTTTAGGTGATGAGTATTAGATTAAGGATATGTAAGATGAGCTATATAAATTCCAAAGAAACAAAGTCTAGACCCTGGTTGAATAACCTAAAGAAAATTCTATAATTAAAGTAAAATGGGGTCTCAGAAACAAATGTAATGAAAATGGCATAATCATTAGAAATAAAAAAGACTTGTTTCTAAAGTTTATAATCAATAAGAATAAATAGACTATAAATAAACCTATACACCAGTAGCAAGACTTGAATCTATTCGTATTCTATTAGCCTTTGCAATATTCCTTAATTTCAATTTTTTTTCGAATGGATGTGAAGTGTTATTTCCTTAATGGATATGTACAGGAAGACATTTTTTTGAATAAACCCTAGTTTTGAAGAAACAAAATATCCTAAATATGTTTTTAAACTTACCAAAGCTTTATATGGACTTAAACAATCTCCTAGAGCTTGGTATAATAGATTAATCAGATTTTTGTTACAAAATAATTTTGTTAAGGGAGATGTGGATCATAATCTTTTTATAAAATAAGTTAAAAAACACCATGATTGTTCAAATTTATGTTGATAAAATTATATCTGGATCAACTTAAAAATATTTATCAGATTCTTTTTCGATCTTATGAAATATGAGTTTGAGATGAGTATGATAGGTGAGTTAACATTTTTCCTTATTTTTTAAATTTCTCAAAAACTAGAATAAACTTATATACCTCAATATAATTATATAGAATATCTTCTTACAAAGAATGGATATAACATTATTTAAAGTATTAATACTTCTATTGGTACCTTAAATACACTTGATTTTGATGAATTTGGACAACTATTTGATCAAACAATTTTTAGAGGTATGATAAGAAGTTTACTATACTTAACAACCATTCGACCAGACTTAATGTTTTTTGTATGATTATGTGTAAGATATCAATAAAATCCAAAGGAATCCCATCTTAAACCTATAAAACAAATTTTTCGTTATCTAAAGGAAACTATGGATTTATGAATCTTCTATTCTTTTGGAAATGATTTTGAATTATTTTTTTTTTCGGATGCTAAGTTTAGTGGTTGTAGAATGGATAGAAAAAGCACTTATGGAACTTTTCATTTCTTAGGATATTATTTAGTTTCTTGGTATTGTAAGAAAAAATACTTGATAGAACTTTCCACTACTGAAGCTAAATATATAGAAACTAGAAGTTATTGTGCTCAAGTGTTGTGGATGCAACACACACTCATTGATTATGGCATGAGTTTTACTAAAACTCAAATACTATGTGATAACACTAGTGCCATTTCTTTAAGTAAAAACACTGCACATCATTCCCGTGAAAATACATAGATATTAGACATAACTTTTTTTGGGATCACACACTAAAAAGAGATATCATTTTATAATTCATCAGAATGAAATAACAACTTGCTAATATTTTCACAAAACCCTTACCTTCCTATAAATTTTAATATATTAAACAGAATCTAAGAATGGTCATAGTAAATTAATTATTCATATCCACTTCTTATTTAAACTATCTCCTTACATTAAGATACTCATTTTCATAGGCGGAGTAAATATGATTGTTGTTTTGCAATTTTTTTTTCAAACTTTACTTTTCCAAAAATCTAAATTTTTTTAATTTTTTTCTCTAAAATATTCATCATAATAAGTTTCATGGACACAATTTTTTTCTCTTTTCTCTAAAAGGATTTATGGACTCAAGAATTGTATAAAATTTAATGTATTCAGGTTTTCTTTTCAAATTTATTCATAATCATATTTTTATTAATTTTTTTATATTAATATTTTTTGTTTTTAATTTTTAAACTATAATATTCAATTATTTAGTTTATTTAATTTTTTTAACTATCATAATCTGTTGTTTTAAAAAAGAAAAAAGAAAAAATTATAATACTAATGATTCCACTCCAAAATGTATTATTATTTTCTTTTATAATTTAAATATTATTTCATTATGATTAGTTTTATCCTTGTTTTTTGTTATTATAAATTTATTACATCTTTTTATTTTCCCAATCGTATTTACCTAATAGGATAAATTTTTTTTATAAAACCTCAAGAGTTAATTCTTTAAAAAATTAATTTTCATATAATTTCTCAACCGTTAGATTTGTTGGATCAAATCTTAGTCATAAGATCCTTTTTGAGAGATCAAAAATCACCTCAAATTCCTATATAATGAGGTACCCACCCTCATGTCCCACATAAGTTATCTCAAGTATTTTTCCTTGAAGTGCTACAAAGTTTAAGTATTCCAGTCCGAAAAAATATTCATGTCCGATTTCTTAGTGTTAAGACCCAATAAGATGAAACCTATGAAGGATTAAAATAGATGGTATGTTTTCCAGGAAAGTTTAGTGGTGAAAGATTTTTATGAAAAGTATTATTCGTCTATAAGGAGGTTAATAGAGTTCCAAGGTTGGAATTCATTATGTGTTGAACAAAAAAATCTAGATTATGATTTTTTTTACTTAGATCTGGTTAGAGATTTTTATGCCTCCGTAAAGTTTTTTGAAGAAGATGTAAAATTTATTTTTTCATTCCTAATATATTATAAAAGTTACAAGATTACATATTGGGTAGCCATAGGCTTCCTTAGTATTTCAGCAGAAGGATATGATTTTAGTCCATCACACAAACTACCCGAGTCCATGGGTACATTTAAAAAATAAAGAGCTGAAAAGTATTTATTTTAAAAAATCTTATTTGATTAACTAAGAAAGGTTACCCATCTCATTCCTGATCATAGTGTCTTATCCCTTTAGATTCAAGGGTTTCTAATCCTAATAAAGGAATATCTAGATACTTTGAAAGTATCTTGCATTTTTATTTTGGATTACCTGGTTAACATGAGGAATATTAATTTGGATGGTTTTGTTCTCTTAACAGTTAAGAATGTTAAGTCCAGAATAATAAAGTCTCAGATAACCATGTTTCTGGATTTGATAAGAAAGTTTATTGAATCAATTATGAAACATTTCAACAAAGAATTTTTTTTAGGATGTTAGAGAAAAGATTATGTTTATTAGTGGTTACACAATGAAATGTATGAAGTATGTATTTGATAATAAATCAAAAAAGTTTGTAAAGAATACCTAGGCTTCTGCATCCAAAGTAAAACCATATTTAAAGAAAAAGAAATATAAAAAGGTAGTTCAAGATAAGAATAGAAAGGATGACTCCCTTCCTTTAACAAAATAGAATAAACAAAAGAAATTATTGGATGAAGTATCTAAAGAATGGAGGAGGAAACAATCATAAAGGAAATATGAAGACCCTCAATTTGGACTCAACCCAGCTGAATATCTATTTATAAAATTTCATTGTGATGAAACTCAAGAAAAATAATCAAGAGAAAAGAAACAAAATAAGAAACTTCAAGGTGCAAATTTAGTTGACTATTTGATGAAAGGAGTAGAAATTACATCTCTAAACATTATTCAATCAATTATAGATGCTAGATTGTATTTTCTAGAAACTGGAAAGGTCAATGGTGTCGATCATACTATTGTAGAAAATGGAAAAAAATATAATCCATTATTTATAAAGAAGAGGTAGAAGAAATTAATCAGGTAGAATAATCAAATCAGTAAGAGAAAGAGGAATGATGTGAATAAGACAATAATAATAATTATGATGATGAAAGTGATGAAAATCAAAATAATGAATATGAAGAAGAAGAAAACGAGTTCAAACAAGCTGATTTTGAAGAAAAATTTTCTAGGAAGAAAGAATTATCATAAAAAATACTCTTTTATGCCGATTAGATTGTCAGATATAATAATACATAGAAAATAGAAACTAAGGAAGCTCAATAGTTATCAAAGAAGGATGGAGAAGATCAGAATTAAAAAGCAAAGTCTGATAAGGATGATGAAGTTTATGAAATTTATGATGATAATAATATGGAATAAAAAGTTTTTAATGATTTTGAAAAGTTATTTACAAAGAAAGGTAAAGGGAAAAGTGTTCAAGATGAAATTAGAACCAGCCACATAATACCTTCTAAAGATCAAGAAGAAGGTCAATTAGATTCAATCAAAAAAAAAAAAAATTCTTCGGAAAGAGTAGATTTTATTGTTTAGACTTTGAAAAGGCTTAAAGGGACAATTCATTATTTCCCAAATCTTGAGTCCCATTTCCAAATTATTCAGGATTGTTTTAATCAAAACTTAGACTTGAAAAACATGATGACATAGAAATTCATCAAACTAGAAGCTGATTTCAAATCCCATAAAGATTTTTATATGATTCATAGAAAATTATGTAGTCAAATTACTAAGTGGTCTCACCAAGTCAATACTGATCTCAATAATTTTGATGAACATTTTGAAGATATAAAGAAGGATATGAAAGAATCCACAGACAATTACCATCAGTTAAAAAAGGATGTGATAAAAAGAGTAAGGTTTGTTAAAACTTTCAAATATCAAACCAATAATCATACTAAGGCTGTCAGTGAGCTGAATAGAAAGATGAGGTTTTTCAAGGAATAGATAAAGAGTCTCAAAAATCATAATGTGGAATTCAGTTCCTTAAAAAATGAGTTTTCTTAAAGACTTCAAAGCCAAGAAGAAAGAATTATGATTCAAGATGAGAAATTTCGTATTCAACAATAAAATACCCAGATCTAGGATAAAAATATTTATAAGTTAGATTAAGATCAAAATGAGTTCAAGAAAATCTAATCTATAGTGAAAAACTTTATGAAGAAGGATTTATTTTTTTCTTCTGAACTCTTGTTGTATTTTTTTGAAAACTATTTACTCTAACCAGTTAAATAAACTATTACTCTCACCCAAATACATTTGTCTAAATGTTTTCCCAATTCTAATTGGTTTAATATTATTTCATAATTTTTATAAATGATTAGAGAGTTAATTTTTTTTGTTTCATATGTTTTTTCTAACCCTTTTTAGGCATTCAAAGACTTTTCCCTATTCCTTTTTTAAAATAAAAAAGGGTATAATTTTATAAAAAGGGGGAGAAATACCTTTAAAGAAGAGAATATGATCATCAGGGGGAGTTCTTATCCTTAGGGGGAGTTAGTCATATTCACTATCATATTCTTAAGAGTTATAAACTTAGGGGGAGATAAGGTTTAAAATATAAATTCTGAATACGAAGAACTTAAATATAAGGACTATAAGTTATTCAAAGTTATTTTTTTATAAGTATTGTGGTTTATAATTTTCAAAAAGGGGGATATTATTGAGTTAAAAGTTTATCATATGACTTTTACATTCCTTTAGTTTTGAAAATCACACTCTTTTTTAAATATTTGATTACTAACTATTTTATGTCCAAAGTGTTATAGAATGTTTTTGTAGAAAACACATACTTTTACCATACTTAGAATTAGTTCTAAAGTATTCATGAATTTACTCTAACTTTTTTCATTACTATTATCATAATGAGTATGGAACTGATAATAATCAGATTCACCTTATTAAATCAGTTATAAGACATTCTAACTTGACTTTCATATTGAAAGAACCCTTATAATCAGACTGATATGGGAATCGATAAAAATCAGATCTATTTTTCATAAATATTATCATAATGAAACATTTAAGGAAATCCATCATATTGAATGAAGTTTTAATTATGGATATGAAAAAATATTTTTATCACAATGGAACATTTTTATTTTACACTGTAGTGGTGTATTATAAAATGATGTCAAACTTTCAATTATAATATCACTGTTGAAGTGCCAACTATCTAAGTTGTTATAAAATTCTTAGAGAAAATATGACTGTTAGAGAAAATATAATCATTAGAAGGATTTCCTATAAATACTTGGCCATTTGAATAGTTTGAAGTTTATGATTCAATTTCTCTCTTGATTTTTATAAAGTCTACAAATCATGAATAACTTGTTCTTAGTATCTTTTATTTATTTAGAGAGAGTACTTCTTAAGGAAACCTTATTAGGTTGTCTCCTTAATAAATTGTTTTGTAATTTCTTTGTGCATTCCAATTGTGTGAATATGATCGAGGGATTCTGAGGCTAGGAAGATAGATATACCGATCATTATATTGATTGATGGAATATGGAGATAGTGTGACAAAAGCTAATCCATCGGATTGAGGGCTGCTGGGGATAGACAGAAAGAGAAGCCAATTATCGTATTGAGGAATTTCCACACCGAGAAAAGAGAGACTTTATTATAAGTATAAAATAAGGGATACCTTTAGACAAGGTTTATGGCTACCTTACTCTTAAGGTTAAAAAAGATTTATTATTTTTAAATATAATTCATTCTTATATTGATTGTTATTCATTTATTTATTTTTTAAAAGTAATTTATTTCCACTGTGCATACTTGTTATTAGTTTATTGCAACAATGCTGAATATGAGAAACACATTCTATTACACTAATCAAATCTAATGTGAATCTAAGACAAACTTACATAACTGTATCTATCTTTAATATGATTTATTTACACTGTTTAGATTGGACCTGTTGTGATATCATTTCACATACTCTAATTTTATCAGAATAAAATTAATTATGATACCTAGATATAATTGGGCTGAGTGTCAAACCCAAAACTGATTCTTTTACTTAGAAAGGTTTGTGAATTTATTTTAGTTTAAATAATTTTAAACTAAATATTTTTAAACTATAATTCACCCCCTCATGTAATTAGTCCATCTAAGATACATTCTTTCAATCCTAATCACAATACTTAAAATATACTGATACAATATAAATATTAAAATTATTCCATTATTATTAGTCTATATATTGTGGAAATATATAATATTCAAAATAACCATAACTTTCATGACCAATCATGAATAATAAAACAAGACAACTAACACCCAAAACAATGAAAATAATGAATGATTATTAATGAAAGGGTGAAAAGATGTTATAAAATGATCATATATGATATTATAAATATTAAAATGGTTATGTTATAATTTAATAAAAACTTTAAAACCAATATATAGGAGGTGTAAACACATTCAACCAAAAGGAAGTAAGGTAAGGGACTTCGTCTCAATTTACCTTCATTGAGGCATATTATGATGTTATGCATCCAATTTATTTTATGTTGGATCAAAATGGATATGATATGACACAAATACAAGGGGGGGGGGGTGGAATTGTATATTTAAAAATTTCTATTAAAACCTTTAAGGAAAGTTCTTAGTTTAATACAACATAAACTAAAATAATTTAAAAAACCTCTTTATAAAAGATAACAAATGATCAGACTGACTCTTGGTCCGATGATATTGTTATGATACCACATGTTATGAAACAATTGTATTCAGATTGAATAAAAATATAAGAGTAATATAAAGTGTAAATGATTATACCATATAGCATATATAATCAATACTAAAAGTATAAACTGTAACTAAAACTATTACAATATAAAATAATATAAATAAAAAGAAGAAATAAAAGGATTCTCTTTCTATTATAATAAGCAATGAAAAAGTAAATGGTATTACAAATATTTTATCCTAAGGAGTAGGGTATCCTTTCACCTAGGATAATAGGTCTATATTACCAACACCGGTACTCCCACGATATGATGATCGGCACGTCCATCTTGTTATCCCAACAAGCCCTCTATTTTACCAGTAATCGACACCTCTATCTTTCAAACACTTGAAAACCCTCAATATGAAGATCGATCACACCGTCTGCCTATCCTCAGTATCCCACAATCATTAAAACCTAATCGAATTCACAAAGAAGAACAAATCACTTATTAAAATACAAAAACTAAGAATGAGCCGTTCACATCTTGTAATTTCAAGGCTTTCGCATGAAGTAGAGATAAGTCACACAGTCTCTCTATAGAACTTATAAGAAGCTAAAGTTGTTTTCCCTGCTTCAAATGACCTCTTATTTATAGGTCTCAGGTTACAATGGTCACATTTTCTCCAACAGTAATATTTCTCCAGAAAACACAGAGGGACTTGGACACCTGGCATTGTAACGGTCATATTGAAACAGAAAACACAACATCATTTTGATTAGTTTATAACTAACTCAACGAAATCATTTTGGTTAAAACAATAGGTATATGAAAATGATAAGATGAGTATGATTTATGTAAAAAATGTGTTTTGATAAATGAATAAAAACATGCATGTGATAAACTATAACATGAGTACGATTAAAATCACTTGTCAGTATGAAAAAATATAAAATAATGATATGATGAAAAGTGGATATGATACACATAATGAGTACTATGGTCAAAGTCTATATGATAAAAAAAGTAAGTATGACAAATTCAGTATGATAGATAGAGTCAGTACGATAGACTGAGTCAGTGTGATATACAAAGTCAGTACGATAGACAGTGTCAGTCCGATAGACAGAGTCAGTACGATAGACAGAGTCAGTATGATAGATAGTGTTAGTACGATAGGTAGATTCAGTATGATAGACAAAGTTAGTACAATAGACAGAGTTAGTATTCAAATTAAGTCCTTTATTTTAGAATTTAATATAAATATATTTGTGATTTCCAAAACAAAAGATATAAAATTAAAAATAAGACTTTTGACTTAACAATCTCCCTCTTTTTGGGAAGCACAAAACACAAAGTAAAACTAGAAAGAAATGAATACAACTAACCCCCCCTTAGGTATAGACTTTCCTAAGGATTTTTTTTCATATATATTTTACTTGGTTTCAATTATTATTTTCTTTAATGTATTATATTTGAGTAAAAAATTAACAATTATCCCCCCTTTTGAGACTTTATACCCTTTTATAAAACATTCTCCCACTTTGTGATTTAAAAAAATAAAGGAGTAGTCTTGTATGACTTGAAAAGATTAGAGAAAAATAAAATACAAAACAATGAAAATGCAAACATTCAGTTCATTGAATTTTTGAAAGTCTAGAGATATTCAAAAGACAATCAAGAAAGTAAGATGAAACAAAATATTCATTTTTTTCTCTTTATTTTTCTTACTTGATCAACTCATGAAGAACAACCTTTATCTTATTTATCTTATTATTGTCTTCTAAGATAAAAACACCCTGAGATTTGAAAAGCTCTTGTTGGTCTGCAAAAATTTGATATTGGTTTTTGATGTTATATTCTTGAATTTTGATCACTTATTCAAGAGTATCGATTTTGGGATGCATATTCTTATTATCTTCAGCCAAAAAAGTGTTTTGTTTATTTAACAAAACTATTTCTTCTTTGAAAGATGAAACCATCAAAAATTCTGACTAGAAAGAACTAAACCTTTCTTACAACTATTTCACTAAATGAGTATCATCACCATGAGTTTTTGGGATATAATTCAACCTTTCAATTGCTTCCTTATTGAGATTATTAAAATCAATAACAAGTTCATTTGAAATCCTCCTTAAGTCTTAAATTGATTACTCATGTTCATTCATTGAACTTTCTTTTTTTGTATGACCATTTGGTCATCTTTTTTTAAGCCTTCTTATGAGCAATATAACTATCAGTCAAAACTTTTAGATCGGCCTATATTGACATAACTTTATTTATTAGCTCTATTACTAAACCAAATTTCTTACTTTTTCTCTCTGTGATGAAATCAATCTTTCCTTATATTCTGGGAAAGTAAGGAATATTATTTTCAATTATTTTTAAAACATGAAAAATGTAATTACTTTTCTTCAAATAAATTGTGTGTTCTAAATCAATATCATCATCGTACGATTAAATTTCAATGGATCGACTTGAGTCTTCATGTCACGAGCCATCCCCTGGGGCCCATGCCGTGACTACCCCAAACCCGCCTTCCATAGGCTAGGGGTTGGCGACTAGCACTGAAAGGCGTATTCCCTAAAATCAGGAAGGAATTGAATTTATATTTGGTAAATGCACACAACCAAGCACACAAAAAGATATGAACACAAGTAAACTTTACAGTAAAAAGAGGGTGTACAGTAAGTAAAAGGGGCCAGAATACAAGCCCAACTGGAAAGTACAAGAAAACTGAAAAGTACAAGTAAACTGAAACAACTTCTGCAAACACCCACCAAGGATCCTACCTGAAGGGTAGGTACAAATCTCTAATGATCGTCTCTGCGGTACGCCTCGTCTAATGTCCACCTCTGAGCTACCTACAGTCCTGGTAGTCTCATCCTCAGTCAGCGCTGTCCGTCGTATGCACCAAACACAACAAGGTGCGAGTGTATCCCGTGAAGGGGTGAGTATAACAATACTCAGTAGGGACCCCGAGACCCTCAAAGGTATCACAAAAATCCACAAAGGATAAACCAAAAAGCATGAAAACGACTGACAACCCTACTTAGGTATATGCCTATACATATACCTAAGTTATCAAGTATACCCATCTCATTCATGAGGAAACACAAGGTCCAACTCAAAATCCCAAAGAACAGCTGTTCCATGGAAGAAATATTACCACGAAGGTAACACCCCAAAGGTAAGTACCACAAAGGTAAATCCATAAAAAATTATACCACAAAGGTATCACCATGAAGGTAAGTACCACAAAGGTATCGCCACATAGAATAATACCACAAAGATAAGGACTCAACTCACATCAGGTATAACTTAGGTATGATAGTAAAGATGATTAGATGTAACTACTAAATCATATTACTCTGTTAAGAGGCAGACCCATGTAGGATCCTAAATCATCAGACCCATATAGGAACCTAATACAGCAAACCCACATAGGATCCTAGAGTAGTCCCACGTGGATTTCCTAGAGCGGATCCAAGTGGTACTCTCGAACATAGACCCACGTAGGATACCAAAGAATAGACCTACATAGGATCCCAAATCATAGACCCACATAAGATTTTAAATCACAGACCCACATAGGATCCCTTTCTCATGTTACAGCCAGCTACAGGGTTCTCGCACTAAAATCTCTTGATTCCAGGAGAATCCGCACCTCAAGCCACAGGTTGATACTATAACTATTACAAATCCCCACGAATAAGTATTCCAAAAGACCTCTATGTAATAGGGGTCTTGACACAATAGGCGGTGCATCAATCAGACGTTCGGTCTGTAAGTTATTGGCCTTTTAGTCCTGAGGGCCCGATTGGATTCGTGTTTGATACAACCCAGACGTACACCAACTTTATAAAAAACTAAAGTGTGGTATACCAAAAGGACCGTCTCGATCCAAATTTTCCGAATCCATAGACGGTTCATCAAACGGACACCTGACACTCAAGATATGGCTGAAATAGTGGAAAAGGTCGACGTTAGTCCGGGTCCGGTCCGACATGGCCCGACCCGGCCTAGGCCGACCTGAGTCCGGTCCTAGGTCTGACCCAGCCTGCCAGGTCTGGCTCGACCCACACTGGGCGGCCCGTGCTGGGAAGCCCGTGATGCGGTGGACCACTGGGCTCGCGGCTGGCCGGTTGGCCATCCTCCTCCATGTGGCGCGGTCATACGCCGTGCCATCACTGACGGCTTGTTGCGAGCCAACCGCCCTCGCCTCACCGCCGCGACACAAGGCTGCGACTCATGCATGCCCGTCGGCACGGATGCGTGCCGCCGCCTCCCCTTCATGCGGCCAGCCGCCGCCGGCCGCCGCTTTTTCTCTGCCACGATCAATGGGTCACGACCCTTCTTTGGCGGTGTGATCGTGCCGCCGTCTTCATTGCGGTCGGTCAGAGTGCTGGTTGCCGCTCACAAGCCCTTCGGTGTCGGTCGCCGACAAAGTCACCGAAGACGTTCTTCGGGTCACCGGATGTGCCCCGGTGGCTCGATCTTCATTCTGAAAATTCCCTCACTCGCCTCGGGACGTCGCCAACAATTCAAGACCACCAAACATTCACATAGGTTTCGAAGAGGTTGGGCCATGTTTGTTTGGCCCGTACCCTCTTCATTAGAATGATAACAAGTGGCTTAGATTTTCTTGAATCATGAATAATGACAAGAACATGGTAAGGGATTATACAAAAAATAATAAACCTTACCTCGATTGCTCGTTGGAAGTGTCGCGAGATGAAGTCGGTGAAGGGGATGAGGGTGCCAACGATCATTGCTTCCACAACACACTTCCAAATTCGGGCTCATGCGTCATCCTCATTCTTGATTTCGAAGTATGTTCTTTGTTGGAGAGGGCGTTCTTCTTTGGTGGAAGAGTTTCTCCAAAGTTCTCCCAACTCTCAGCTTTTTCCAACACTTCCCCAATTCCACAAAAAATGAAAAGCCAACTTATTAAATTAAGTTTATCAAATTAATTTACGCTGACACAATTAAAGTTGGCACAATTAAATAACACAATTAATTCTATTGCATTGGCACAATTAAATGGGAGTATTCCAAGAGACTTCCCCACATTAAAGAGGGGTTTGGGTGGTCCCCACCACTAGAATTCAAATTGGGGCTTTTCTAGTTCGGGTGGTCCCCACCTCCATAACTCAAAAGAGAGGTTTTAAAAGAAAAATAAAATGTTAATTATTTTATTTTTCTTCTTCCAGAAAAAGTGAAAACTATCTTCCAACCTCGACCAACTGCATTCGAGGTGAAGGTCTCATTAAGAGAAAATCGGCACTGTGAGTTCAACAGTGTCCTCAGATTTAAATTCCGAGAATCAGTTCAAAAGTTACAAAAACCTGCTCACACGTTTACTGAACGAACTTAAAAAATGTTCAGAAATTCATTCCAGGAACACCGGGCCTTGGAATTATATGTCGTCAATTTTCACGGACTCAAAAAATTCCCATTTAATAAAATAAAATTACATGGAAAAAATCCGGGTCTTTATATACTCCCCACCTCAGGGATTTGCGTCCCCGAAAACCAAATTGCAAAAACTAAGAAAACAAGTGGGGGTAATGAGCACAAATCTGAGCCTCCTTCTCCCATGTGCTCCCCTATAGGTTCCCGTGCTGCCAACATACACACACTAAAGGTATCGACTACCCAAAAAGGACCCGCTCCTATCGATCATCAATCTCTACTGGAACCTCTATAAACGTCGCCCCATCGTTGATGTCCAGCTCGCCGTGGTAGATGACGTGAGATGGGTTGTGAACGTATCTCCTCAACTGGGATACGTGGAAAATGTCATGCACCTGGTGCAATTGGGGGAAGTGCTAGGCGGTAAGACACCTTTCCAACTCTACTGAGGGACAGGAAGGGTCCGATGAACCTCAGAGATAACTTTTCTCCCCGACCGAATCTCTGCAAACCTCATTGGGGTGAGACCCATAGGAAGATGTGGTCACCATCCTTGAAATTCAGAGGTATCCGTCTCCTATCAGCATAAGACTTATGCCTGCTCTATGCAGTCTTCATCTACTCCTAGATGATATACACCTTCTCTGTGGTAGCCCATACCATCTTTGGTCCCATGAGTACTGACTCCCCTGGGTCAATCCATCACAAAGGTGATCTGCAAGGTCGGCCGTATAGAGCCTTAAATGGTGTTATACCAATGGTGGAGTGATAGCCATTGTTGTAAGAAAACTCCACAAAGGGCAAGTGATCCTCCCAGCTGCGACTGAAGTCAAGGATGCAAGCACACAACATGTCCTCGAGGGTCTAAATGGTTCGCTCAATTTGGCCATCTTTTTGAGGATGGAAGGTGGTACTCAAATGAAGATGCTTCCCGAAAGCCTCATACAACCCCTTCTATATCTAGGAAGTGAAAAGCGCATCACGATCGGAGACAATCATCAAGGGTACTCTATGTATCCATACAATATTCTGCACATAGAGGCATCCCAAGCTCTCTAATGAACCCTGCTCTCTGATTGGTAGGAAGTGGGCCAACTTGGTGAGTTGGTTGACAATCACCCAGATAGAATCATAAAACCTGGATGTACGTGGAAGTACTATCACAAAATCCATGGATATCCCATCCCACTTCCACTCTGGGAACTCTAAAGGTTGAACTAAGCCTACTGGTACCTGATGCTTCACCTTCACTTGCTGACAAGTGAGGCACCGAGAGACAAACTCTGCTATTGTTTTCTTCATTCCTGACCACCAGTGCTATCATCGGAGGTCCTGGTACATATTCGCCACTCCTGGATGTACTGATAGAGGGGATGTGTGGAACTCCCTCAACACTTCCTCCCAAAGTGACACTGGTACCATGGTACATTCTCTAAAGAGGATGACGTGCTACCCACCTTCATAAAATCCATCAGGTGCCTACCCTATAGATATCTGAACACGTTGAGCCTCATAGTCAGTTTCCCCATGTTGCGCCTCCCTGACTTGCTGAAGAAGTGGGGGAGTGACTGTAAGAGATTGAAGGAAAGCTGCTCCATCTCATTCCATAAAGGATATTTGTAAAGCAGCCATCTGCTCCGTCGCCTCACTTAGCAGCTATATTTCAGATCTCCTGCTGAGTGAATCTACTACAACGTTCCCCTTCCCAGGAGTATAGAATATCTCAAAGTCATAGTCTTGGAGGAACTCAAGCCAACGTCGTTGTATCAGGTTCAAGTCTTTCTAAGAGAAGATATACCTGAGACTCTTGTGATCAGAGTAGACTTTAAAACGTTTGCGCATCAAGTAATTTCTCCACATATTCAAGGTGAAGACCACTGCTGCTAACTCCATGTCATGAGTAGTGTAGTTATACTCATGCTATCTTAGCTGTTGAGAACCATAGGTGATAACTGTTCACTCCTTCATCAGGACACATCTGAGTCTGATCCCTGATGCGTCGCAGTAGACTACGTACCCAACAACCTCCTCCAGAAGCCTCAAGATGGGGGCACTTGTTAGTCTCTGCCTCAGCTCCTGAAAACTCCGTTGGCATCTCTCCAACCACACAAAGGGTTGCCCCTTCTTCTTCAATGCTGATAAAGGTGCTGCAACTCTGGAGAAATCTAACACAAACCTTCAGTAATATCTGGCCAAACCCAAGGAACTTCGTACCTCCATCACACTCCTGGGTGGCTCCCAAGAAAGTACCACCTCAATATTTGCTAGATCCACCACAACTCCAACCTCCGAGATGACATGTCCCAGAAAGTGAACCTCTCAGATCCAGAACTAGCACTTCGAGAGATTACCATAAATTTGGTTCTCTCGGAGTGTCTCCAGAACTATCTTCAAATGATAAGCATGATCCTCCTAAATAGCCAAGTAGATTAGGATGTCATTGATGAAGACTACTACAAAGAAATCAAGGTATGGCTAGAAGATCCTATTCATGAGTCCCATGAACACTGCTGGAGCGTTGGTCATGCCAAACGACATGAACAAAAATTCATAATGGCCGTACTGACATTTTAAAGCCATCTTCTACACATCCTCGTCTCGTACTCTGAGCTGGTGATAGCCTGATCTGAGGTCTATCTTCGAGAACCACCATGCTCCCTTCAACTGATCAAAGAAGTTGTCAACCCTCGGGAGTGGGTACTTATTCTTCACGGTCACCTGGTTCAGGCGCTGATAGTCAACACAAAGTCTCAAGCTCCCATCCACCTTCTTGGAAAACAAAATCGGGGCTACCCAAGGAGAATCACTGGGACGGATGAACCCCTTCCCCTGTAAGTCCTCCAGCTGTACTCGCAGCTCACAAAGCTCCGTGGGAGCCATCTGATACCCTGGTGTAGATATCAGTGCTGTCCTAGGGTACAAGTCAATGTAAAAGTCTACCTCTCTATGAGGAGGTAGACCCGGAACATCATCAGGGAAGACATCCGCATACTGGTCCACCACTAGAGGATAACTCAGACTCTCAACATCAACTACTCCTAGGGTAAGGCTAGCCAACTGATGAGTGATCGACTGCACTATCCTCTGGGTAAGTCCATCCTGTGCTACAAATGCTCCCTTCTCATTGGTGAAGGTAAAACTAGTCCCATCACTGCGAAAAAACCACAATTTTCACCTAATACAGTCAATATGAGCATGGACTATAGATAACTAGTCCATACCCAAGATGACGTCGTAAGGCCTCGACACCACTACTAGGAGATCCCAGCCGAAGCTCTCACCTCCTAGAGTAAGATCAAATTGACAGAACCAATGTGTAATCATCGAATTCACTCTTGTAGAAGTCTATAACTGTAAGGATCGAGCCAACAGCTCCATCCGAATCTCCGAGTTCCGAACGAGGGCAGTGGAAATAAAAGAATGACTAACACCTGTGTCTATAATTACTGCAACTAAGGTAGAGTAGACATAGATCATACCTCGTATCATCTTCAGAACATCATGGTCATAGGACTCAGCTACCTAGAGATGAGATCACCCCTATCCACCTACTCCCTGTGGTTGGGGTGGACCACCTGGTGGTGGTGGCGGTAACACCTCGAATCGTCACCCACCGCCAGCTGCACAACCAGCTTTTCTGCCACGTCCACCTTCTCCCTACGGACCTCCTCAGTTGAACCTCTGTCTTTTCCTGGGTGGTCCTTCAACCATTTGATAATCATCCATATGACGGGTCAGGCATTCAAGAGCCATGTGACCCTACCCGCCGCATGTGTAACACTACCTGCTCCTCGCATAACTGGCTCTGTCTCTGATGCCCCGCACAACTGACCCTGAATCCTACGGTCATCCACCTGTAGGTCCTTTCCTCTTAGACCTCTGTGACATCTGTCTAATTCCAGCTATAGAGGACTCTGATATGTGATTCCCAGTGGTGGGTATCTCTACTGGTGTCTACTCAGTAAGAAAACTCTCTACTAAGAGGGCTCATTCTAACACACTTTCCTGCATCTGGATGCTAAGAGAAATCATCGAAGCTCTGATCTTCTTCCTGAGTCCCTGTTCGAAGGTTTGGGCCCTGAAGAATGGTTCACGTACCATATTAGTGGAGTATCATGAGATTTAGGTGAACCTCATTGAGTATTGAGCTACAGTCATGATGCCTTGCTGCAGATGAAGAATTTCCTGTATATGCACTGCACAAAGGGTCACTAGGACAAACTCTGCCCGAAACAGGCTCTCAAAGTCTGCCCAGAGAAGTGTCACCTCATCGTGAACCTGGAGCATCAAGCTCCACCATCTACCTGCTTCTGCCTATAGAAGACTAGAGGCAAGGATCACCATGAGATCAGCTGGTCTCCCTACCAGTTGAAAGACTCTCACCACAGCCTCCAGCCAATCCTTAGTCGCCTGTGGGTCCATCTCACCCATGAACCTAGGTGTCCTCTGGCACAGGAACTCATGAAACATGCTCAAGAGGCGTGAACCCTCTACCGCTGGGGCTGGTGGAATCGATGGTCTAATGGATAATGGTACTACTGGTGCCTCCGCTTGTGCCTCTACTGATAAAGGGCCCTTCACCGAGGCCTCGTTGCTCGGTGGGCTATCATTGTGTACTATACCCGGAACCCTAGATGGCTGTCTGCGTGGAGGCATCCTAAAAAGAAAAAGGTGCACCACGGTCAATAAGTTATTCCTAGTGATCTAACTCAAAGATATCACAAAGAAAACTTTTCAAGACACACATTCAATCAAAATTTTCGTGCACAGAGTCAGAAATCAGAAGTCAGGGTCTTGGTGTATGGATACATCGGCCGCTGCACCAACACTGGATTCCCAAAAATAATAACCAAACTCACTAAACCTAACAATATTGCCATTAAAAAGATCAGAGTCCAATGTTCTATGGTATAACCGACTCCTCTAATAACAATTTTTCATGACCCGTCCCCTGGGGCCCATGCCGTGACTACCCCAAGCCCGCCTTCCATAGGCCAGGGGCTGGCGACTAGCACCGAAAGGCGTATTACCTAAAACCGTAAAGGCATTGAATTTATATCCTGTAAAAACACACAACCAAACATACAACAAGATACAAACACAAGTAAACTGTATAGTAAAAAGAGTGTGTATAGTAAGTAAAAGGGTCCAGAATACAAGCCCAACTGGAAAGTACAAGAAAACTGAAATGTATAAGTAAACTGAAACAACTCCTATAAACACCCACCAAGGATCCTACCTGATGGGTAGGTACAAATCTCGAACGGTCTTCTCTATGGTACACCTCATCTAATGTCCACCTCTGAGCTACCTCCAGTCCTGGTACTATCGTCCTTAGTCAGCACTGTCCATCATCTGCACCAAACATAATAAGGTGCGGGTGTAGACCATGTAGGGGTGAGTATAATGATACTCAATAGGGACCCCGAGACCCTCAAAAGTATAAAAAAAATCCACAAAGGATAAACCACAAAGCATGAAAACAACTGACAAACCTACTTAGGTATATGCCCATACATATACCTAAGTTATCAAGTATACCCATCTCATTCATGAGGAAACACAAGGTCCAACTCAAAATCCCAAAGATCAACTGTTCCAAAGAGGAAAGATTACCATGAAGGTAACACACCAAAGGTAAGTACCACAAAGGTAAATCCACACAAAAGTATACCACAAAGGTATCACCATGAAGGTAAGTACCACAAAGGTATCACCACACAGAAGAATACCATAAAGATAAAGACTCAACTCATACTAGGTATAAATTAGGTATGATAATAAAGATGATTAGATGTAACTACTGAATAATCTTACTCTATTAAGAGGTAGACCCATGTAGGATCTTAAATCATCACACCCACGTAGGATCCTAATACCGCAGACCCACATAGGATCCTAGAGTAGTCCCACATGGATTTCCTAGAGCGGATCCAAGTGGGACGCTCAAACATAGACCCACGTAGGATCCCAAATCACAAACCCCTATAGGATCCCAAATCACAGACCCATATAGGATCCCAAATCACATACCCACATAGGATCCCTTTCTCATGTTGCATCCAGCTACAGGGTTCCCACACTAAGATCACTTGATTCCAGGAGAATCTTCTCCTCAAGCCACAAGGAGATACACCAAACACCATGAAGCCCCATGAAGAAGTATCCCAAAGAAACTCTACATAATAGGGGTATCAACACAATAGACGGTGCGTCAATCAGACTCCCGGTCTGTAAGTTATTGTCCTTTTAGTCTCGATGGCCCGATTGGATTCGTGTTCGATCCAACCCGGCTGTACCATAACTTTATCCAAAACTCAAGTGGGGTATACCAAAAGAACCATCTCGATCCAAGGTTTCCGGCGCCATATACTGTTCGTTAAATGGACGCCCGAATCACAAGATATGGCCGAAAGAGCGGAAAGGGTCGAAGTTAGTCCGGGTCCGGTCTGACATGGTCGGACTGACCCGACCCGACCCGGCCTGAGCTAACCCGAGTCCAGCCCTAGGTCTGACTCGGCCCACTGGGTGGCCCGATGGGTAGCCCATAGTGCGGCGGCCCACTGGGCTCGCAGTTGGCCGGTTAGCCCGCCTCCTCCGCGTGGCGCGGTTGTGCGCCGCGCCATCACCGGCGGCCGGCTGCGATCCGACCGGCCTCGCCTTGCCACTGCGCCACAAGGTCGCAACTCCTATATGCCCTGCAGTGCGGGCATGCGCTGCCACATCCCCTTTGCGTAGCCGACCACTGCCAGCCGCCACGGCGAACGGGCCACGACCCTTCTCTGACGGCGCGGTCGCGCCACCGTCTTCATTGTGGTTGACCGGAGTACCGGCCGCCGCTCCCGAGCCCTTAGGTGTCAGTCGCCAGTGACATTCTTCAGGCCATCGGGTGTGCCCTGGTGGCCCGATCTTCATTCCAAAAAATTTCTGCACTCTCCTTAGGATGTCACCAATGATTCAAGACCACCAAAAATTCACATAGGTTGCGGAGAGGTTGGGCCATGTTTGTTTGTCCCGCACCCTCCACGTTAGAATGGTAGCAAGCGACTTAAATATTATTGAATCATGAAGAATGAAAATAATGAGGTAAGGGAGTATAAAAACAATAATAAACCCTACCTAGATTTCTCATTGGAAGTTTTGCGAGATGAAGTCGGTGAAAGTGATGAGGGTGCCAACAATCGTTGATTTCACAACATGCTTCCGAAGTCGGGCTCATGCGTCGTCCTCATTCTTAATTCCGAAGTATGTTCTTCATTGGATAGGGTGTTCTTCATTGGAGGAAGAGTTTCTCCAAAGTTCTCCCAACTCTCACCTTTTTCCAACACTTTATCAATTCCACCAAAAATGAAAAGCTAACTTATTAAATTAAGTTTATCAAATTAATTTACATTGGCACAATTAATTTTATTGCATTGGAACAATTAAATAGGAGGATTCCAAGAGACTTCCCCACATTAAAGAGGGGTTGGGGTGGTCCCCACCACTAGAATTCAAATTGGGGGTTTTCTAGTTCGGGTGGTCCCCACCTCTATAACTCAAAAGAGAGGTTTCAAAAGAAAAATAAAATGTTAATAATTTTATTTTTCTTCTTCCACGAAAAGTGAAAAACTATCTTCCACCCTCGACCAACTGCGGTCGAGGTGAAGGTCTCATTAAGCGAAAATCAGCGCTGCTAGTTCAACGGTGTCCTCGTATTTCAATTCCGAGCACCGGTTCAAAAGTTACAAAAACCTGCTCGCACGTTTACTGAACATATTTAAAAAAAAGTCTAGAAATTCATTTCGGGCAGATCGGGCCTCAGACTCACACGGTGTCAATTTTTTCAGACTCGTAAAATTCTCATATAATAAAAAAAATTTACATGGAAAAAATCCGGGTCTTTACACTTCATCAGGTTGTTTTCCTTTTCCTTTATATTTTTCCTTTTCAATTCTTTCTTTCTTCTTCTTCTACTCTTTATTCTTTAACTTTGTCACTGATGATGATGATTCTATTGGAATGAGAACTTTTTGCCACTTTCTTGACCCGAGAAGGAAGTATTTCTGATTGCATTTCCATAGATTTAACTGGTGCTGGATTGGCGTGGACATTTTTTTTGTTAAACCCCTTCACTTTGTTTTTGAAGAGAGGATTCTTCTCTACTTCTCTTAGAGCTCTGAAGATATTCCATAAGAAATTCATCTCACTCTTCCTATTCTCCTTCCTATTGTGAAGTTGATTGAATAACTTCTTACACTATTTCTTTTCCTATCTTTTTCTCTGGAAGAGTCTATACGATCAGTTCTTGTTGAACTTATTCTGTCTATTGATCAATTTCTAACTCAAAACCTTTTAATATCTTGGCAACATCAAAATATTTAACTTTTCTTTTCAAAAGTTTCTTACTCTTCTTCTAAGCCTCTTGAGTATCTTCTATTTTCATATTCTCAGCTAGAGCTTCAACTGGATCAAGACCAAACTTAGGATCACCTTATTTTATTTGTTCTTTCTCATTTCTCCACTTAGGTACAACTTTTTTAATGTATTTGGTTTTCTTCTTAAGTTTTGCACTGATTTGAGGATCTGAATTTTGAGAAGATATAACTACTGGACCTGATTCTATTAACAGTCGTGCTGATTGATTTGGTTTCGATTATTGAAAATCCTTGACAAACAACTTTGATTTATCATCAAAATGAAAATTTATCTTTCTGATTGTGTCCTTGCTAATCCATGGCCCTTTCAAGATTTTCAATTTTCCTTTCACTCGTAGATTGTAAAACTTCAAACATTCAAGAATGAAATTTATAAGAATAGTTGTATACATGATAAGTTGAGACTTAATTTCTATAGACATCACATTTATAATTGTTTTGAAAATTTAACCCATGAGATTTACCTTTCCCATATTCACAAGATAGTCTAGTATGAAGATATCCGAAATATTAAGAGTTTCTCTATCCCCTTTCCTTGGAATAAGAAACCCTTGCATCCATAGGGAAATAAAACAATTGTCTGAAGAGATATGAGATACTTTTCTTTTCTCCTCATTGATAAAAAAGAGTGAATTTTCATCTCTTTCCTTATTAAACATACCAAAATCCATAGGTAACTTATGAGAAGAAAAAAATGAGTCACCTTCAGTAGAAACATTGAGAAAATGTGCTACTTGTTTCACCGACATAACAAACTTTATATCGTACACAATAAAATTAATCATCATATCCTTATCAAAAAGTCATTGTTTTGTAAAATTCTCTAACCTCTTTAATAAATATCGGATCCTGAAAAGGTTTCTAAACACAAAGATATTCCCAGCCTTGGAAAAAAATAATCATTTTCATCGAAGAGTCATAACTCTCAAATAAATCTCAAGAGACTAACTTTTTTATAAAGAAATACATATCTGAGAAAGTATTTGAAGACATATCGGAAGGAGTGTTGGTAGAAGACTAAGTCATAAAATTGATTAACAAGAGAAATGATCCTACTGAGTCTTAAAAGGAGGAGCAGAGCTTCACTGAGAAATCTAAAGAACCGGTGTGGGTTCAAGGAGGGGGTTCCTCTATTTATAGGAAAACTTGGGTGATCGTTGGAATTTTATGGTTGATATTAGAAGATAAATAATCCAAATATAGAGAAAAATGATGATTAAAAAAAAGAAAATAAAATTTTATAAAAAATAATAAATAAAAACACAAAAGAAAAGTATTACCAAAAAGAAAAGAGGATATATCTGTCAAAGATTCCAAGTGATTTGTTGGTTTCATAGTATTATTGAAGTAAAAATATAATATAATATAGAAAATAAATAGTTGAAATAATGAAAGAGAATATGATTAAATATCAAATTAATGATAAAGAAAGTGAATACGCATGGTTATTAGATCGATTGAAAACAAATTCAATACCATAGGTTTTCAATCTGATGAAAAACAAATTCATTATCATAGGTTTTCAAGCCGATGGAAATCAAATTCATTACCCTAGGTTGTCAAGTTGAATGAAAACAAAGTCATTACCATAGTTTTTCAAGCCTATGGAAAACAAATTCATTACTATAGGTTGTCGAGCCAATGGAAAATAAAGTCATTACCATAGGTTGTCAAGCCGATGGAAAACAAATTCTTTACCAAAGGTTGTCAATCTAATGAAAAAAAGTCATCGCCATAGGTTTTTAAGCCAATGTAAAACAAATTCATTACCATAGGTTTTCAAGCTGATGGAAAACAAATTCATTACCATATGTTGTCAAACCGATGGAAAACAAAGTCATTACCATAGGTTGTCAAGATAATGTAAAATAAAGTCATTACCATGGGTTGTCAGGCTGATGGAAAAGACTCTGTCAGAAAAATTAACAAAATATAAAACTGATAAACAAAATGTTAAACCGATAGAAAAAATGTCAAACTGATTAACAGAATGTCAAACTGATTAATAGAAGGTCAAAATGATAAACAAAATTTCAGACTGAAAATGAAGACGAATGTCATAAATAAAACAAGTAATGAAACAAATAAAGAAAATATAACTATAAACATAAATAATTAAGATAAAATAAAAAATATATAATATGAAACAAAATAATGTAAAATAGATTAAAAAAATAACAAATGACTAATGTTCCCCCTATGAAGAAGAGCGTTTTAATGTATGGAGATTTGTAAAAATAGAAAGTAGATGTGAATTATTATTTTAATGTTATCATTAATATCCTTTGTTTCATAAATTCAAATTTATCAGAAGGTAATGGTTTTGGAAAAATATCAGAAAGTTGTTCTTGCATTCTAATGAATTGCAATATGATATATCCTTTTTGTGTGTGATCCCTAAGAAAGCAATGCCTATTATCTATGTGTTTTTCATGAGAGTGATGTGCATGTTTTTACTTAAGGCAATGGAACTTGTGTTATCACACAATATTTGAGTTTTAGTAAAACTCATACCATAGTCCGTGAGTGTGTGCTGCATCCACAACACTTGAACGCAACAACTTCCAGCTGCCACATATTCATCTTCAGTAGTGGAGAGTGAAATTGAGTGTTGTTTTTTACATGACCAAGAAACTAAATAATATCATAAGAAATAAAAAGTTTCAAAATTACTATTTATATCCATTATACAACCACTAAAGTCAACATCTGAATTTTTTTTAATTCAAAATCATTTCCAGAAAAATAAAAGAGGCCTAAATCCAAAGTTCCTTTTAAATACTGGAAAGTCCTTTTCACAGCTTTTAAATGGGACTGTTTTGGGTTTTCTTGATATCTAGAAAATAAGCATACAAAAACACTAAGTCTGGATGACTAGCTATTTAGTATAGTAGACTTCCAATCATACCTCTTAATGTTGTTTGATCAACTAATTGACCGGATTCATCAAGATCAAGAGTGTTTGAGGTTCAAATAGGAGTAATAATACTTTTAGTATTGTTATATCCATACTTTTTTAATAAGTATTTGATATACTTATGTTGAGATATATAAGTACCTTCTGATTTTTTAGAAATTTGAAAACCAAGAAAGAATGTTAATCCACCCATCATACTCATTTGAAACTCAGACTTCCTTAGATTTTCAAATGAATCTGTTAAAGACTTTTGAGTTCATCCGAAAATGATGTCATTAATATATATTTGAATAGTCATGAGATTTTTGTTTTCTTTATTTATTAAAAGAGTTGGATTAGCTGTTCCCTTAATGTAATTATTTTATAACAAAAATCCCGTTAACCTATAATACCAAGCTCTAGGGGATTGTTTAAGTCCATAAAGGGCCTTGGTAAGTTCATAAACATATTCAGGATGTTTTTTATCTTCAAAACCAAGGGGTTGGTCTACATAGACTTCCTCCAATACATATCCATTAAAGAAATACCACTTGACATCCATTTGAAAGAGTTTAAATTTAAAGAATGATGCAAAGTCTAATAGGAATCTAAAATATTTGAATCTATATACCGAAGCACAAGTTTCTTCATAGTCCATGACTTCTTGTTGATTATAGCCTTTAGCAACTAGGCTATCTTTATTTCTAACAATGATACCATTTTCATCGCATTTGTTTTTGAAAACCCATTTTACTCCAACAAAAGATGTATCCTTGGAGTTTTCAACCAAGGTCCAAACTTTATTTCTTTTGAACTCATTTAGTTTATCTTGCATTTTCTTAATCCAATACTCATCACCTAAGGCCTCACTTGGAGTTTTAGGTTCAAATTGAGATAGAAAAACAAGATGTTCTATTTAATTTCTTAATGAATTCCTGGTCCTTACTGGTTGATTTACATCACTAATGATGTTATCACTAGGTTGATTCTTAAATAATAACTGATTTGGATTTTGAAGAACCTGTTCATCAACATAAGGTAGAAAGTCTTCAGGTGTAAATGTATCAGAAACAATTTCTTGAGTATTTACTATGTTTGAAGAATCTTCTATCAGAGGTTGATAATTAGTTTTGAAAAACACTTTAGAAGAAATATTTTGAGAGTTTTTTTAAAAAAAAGGAATCATTTTAATAAAACTTAATATGTATTGTTTCTTCAACAACACAAGTGTTTTTATTAAAAACTCTATAAGCTTTAAAAGTGGTGGAATAACCTAAAAATATTACTTCATCAAATTTGGGTGAAAATTTATATAAGTTATATTTTGTATTTAAAATAAATACTTTGCAACCAAATAATTTGAAATATGAAACTTTTGGTTTTCATCCTACCCACAACTCATAATAGGTTTTATTAAGAAAAGGTTGAATTAAAACTAAGTTTATAGTATAAAAAACAGTACTAATAGATTCTGTCCAAAAATGTTTTGCTATTGAGTATTCACTCAACATGGTTCTAGTTATCTCTTGAAGAATTCTATTTCTTCTTTCAGAAAAAACATTTTACTGAGGTGTTCTTGGTGTAGAAAATTTGTGAGTAATACCTTTCTTACTACAAAAAGTTTCAAAATAAAAATCTACAAATTCTCCACCATGATCACTTCGAATAGTTATCAATGGTAGGTTTTTTTCATTTTTAACTTTAGCAAAACAAGTTTTAAATAAACAAAAATCTTATGATTTTTTAGTGAGAAAATATACCCATGTAAATCTGGTGTAATCATCAACTAAAACAAATACATAGTACTTGCCTCCAATACTTCCAGTTTGTGTAGGACCAAAAAGATTCATGTACACTAACTGTAATGAATAAGAAGTTGTGACTTCACTGATTTATTTAAAGCTTGACTTATGTTGTTTTCCATACTGACAAGGGTCACAAACTTTAGAAGAATCAAACCTAAGCTCAGGTAGATCCTTAACAAGTCCTTTCTTAGAGAGTTCATATAGATTCCAAAGATTACAATGTTCTAGTCTTCTATGCCATAACCAAGATTAGTCTTTCATTTAACTTAGACAAGGTAAGTCTTGGATCTTAATGTCTTTTAAGTTTAATGTGTAAACATTCCCATGCATTTTTGAAGATAGAATGAATTCATACTTGGAATTGTGAACTATAAATTTATCATTCCTAAAATTCACAAGGTAACCTTCATCACAGAATTGACTTATGCTAATGAGGTTGTGCTTAATACCATCAAAAAATAAAACATTAGAAATAAAAATTTTACCAAGAAAGAGAATATTACCTATACCAACAACATTTCCATGAGCATTGTCTCTAAAGGTAACTTTTCCTCTTGTCTTGATAACTTTTTCAAAGAAGTTTCTGTTTCTAGTTGTGTGATTGGAATATTCACTATCCATGTACTATGTATTGTTATTGTTTCTTGTTTTGTTTTCCTAAAACAAGAAAAATTAAACTTTTGGAATCCAAACCTGTTTGGATCCAGAAATATTAGAAAGATTTTTTTGTAATCCATATTTCTATCCCCGCAAGCCCTCAATTTTATAGGTAATCGGAACCTCTATATTTCAAACACTTGAAAGCCCTCGATACGAAGATCATTCACACCATCTACCTATCCTCTAAATACCTTGATTGTTAACACCTAATTAGATTCTGTTGGAATCACCTATTTTGATAATCCCAAAATCATGCTTAAACATTACTTATGATGTATTAAACCTTTGCATTAATCTTATTATTCTATGCTTAAACGTATTTTATTCTAAACAGTTCATATTCTTACTCTCATAACTTTACTGTAACAGCTTACAGTAGTATTTACATAAGTTTGGTATTGTTAGCTAACAGTCAGAGCTTTCTTTTCAAAGTCACAGTTACAGCTAACTGTCACCTTAAGTTACTGTTGCAATAAGTTCATAGTTACAAGGTTACAGTCGAAGACTAATACAAGCTTACAGTTACGAGTCCACTGCTATCTATTGTCAAAGCTCACAGACGAAGGTCACAGTTACAAGACTTCTGCTCAAAGTTTTCTCTGCTCAAGTTCACAGACGAACAAGTCTACAGTTGGAACAAGTTCACAGACGAACAAGTCTACAGTTGGAACAAGTTCACAGTCGAACAAGCCTACAGTCATAAGCCTACAGTCAAGGTTACAGTTAGACAGCTTCTGTCGACTAAGTCTACTGATGATCGAAGTCTACAGTTGACAAAGGTTACAGTTCTACAAATTTGATGTTACAAGTCTACAGTTAGAAAGGCTACAGTTACATGGAGTAAAAGCTACCATTGCAAGCCTACAAACAGCAAGCCCTTTGTTGAAGTCAGCAGTCAGAAGGAAGTCCACAGTTGGAAGTCCACAGTTGGAAGACCACAGTTGAATTCAACAGTGACATACATTCTCGACTCACTGTTTTAATTTCTTTATTTCCTACATTTAATCTATCTAACGGTCATATCATACATTTTGATGATTTGTCAAATATCTGATAAAGGTTGTCGGATGTCAGGAACCCGTACCTCGTACCTGCTGAAAAGAAATATTTTCTGTCCCCTGTCGGGAGTTAAATACGAGAAGACTACGCTGCCCCAAAAAAAAAAAGGATGCGAACCAGAGAAGTGCGTGGTGGACGAAAAATACCAGAAACACAGGAAGATAAAAACGAGTTCCATCAAGA
The DNA here is from genome assembly GCA_963277665.1 of Viscum album. NCBI lineage: Eukaryota > Viridiplantae > Streptophyta > Magnoliopsida > Santalales > Viscaceae > Viscum > Viscum album. Next base: position 1,160,008,122 of record OY728143.1, on the reverse strand, counting down.
ACACAGAGAAGCATATAGACAATCAAGTATACTCGAGAAGTGTTCTGTGCATACAAGAAGAACCCTGAAGAACTTCATCGACTACATTCTCACTACCTGTGAACCTGGAGCATACGACACTCTGTTTCTCAAACAGAAACGAGAAGAGGACTCAAACTCTCTTCTGATCGAATACAAGAGCTACACTGAGATCACCAGAACCACTTCTAAACTCTACATCTCTTGTTCTGTGATTTATTCTACATTTTGAGTAGTGTGTGTTATCTGCTGTATTAAACACACACACTGACTCCTGTACTTTCACTGGAGGATCTGTAAATCCTCAGCAAATCTTTTTGCACCCCATTTCCCACTGTGGATAGTGGTAGAGGTCTTGTGACCTGGACAGCTTGCTGCTGTTGTTTTTTTTCCCACGAAGAACTGTGGTAGAGGTCTTGTGACCTGGACAGTGTGTTCACTGTTGTTAACCCCGATCCAGGGTGTGGATCATTTTATATAAAATTTTGAGAGGACTAAGTCTCGGCTTGAGACTGAACTTCTTGGTTAATTCTGTGTGTTTATAGTTATACTCTATATCCATACTATACATATTTATTTCATATTCCGCTGCTATTACTTTGAAATATAATCTGTCTTCAAAGCTACTTTGATAATTAAATTCGCAAGTGTTTATGTTTGTTATAAATCAGTAAGTCAGTTTCAAAAGTTAATTTAATCATAAGATTAAGTTAACTGAGAATTAATCAATCTTTGAGAAACTAATTGAACCTTTATAATCTATATAAATTCACTACAGTTTGATTTGTTTTTGAAATTGGGGGATTTTAATAGAAATTGTTTTTAACAGAAATTTTAATTGGAACTCAATTCACCCCCCCTCTTGAGTGTCCACTCCGACAAAGATTTGGTATCAGAGGTTGGATTTATCTCTGTTATACTTGCTCAAAGTTTTATTTTAACTCTCTGTTTTTAAACTGTGATTGTAGTTTTATCTAAAAGATCTTAAATTTCTGTTATTTCTAAATTTTATCTCTTTAAAACACTTTCTAAAATTTCCTTATGGATAATAGACTAGAAGGTGCTGCTACTAACAGGCCACCCTTCTTTAATGGTGTGAATTATGCCCAATGGAAGCTCAAAATGAAAATTCATTTGGAAAGTATGGGTTTTGATATTTGGACTGCTATAGAGTCTCAATACAAGATTCCAGAAACTGAAAGAATAACTTGGGATGAACCTACTAAAGTAGCTTACAATAATAATTGTAAGGCTATGAATGCTCTCTACTGTGCTCTAGGAGATGAGGAGTTCAATAGAATTTCTGCATGTAAAACTGCTTTTGAAATCTGGGACACCTTAGCTGTTTCTCATGAAGGAACAACTAATGTCAAGGAAATGCGGTTAAACACTTATACTATCAAATATGATAACTTTAAGATGAAAGATGATGAACCTATTTCTGATATGTATCTCAGGTTTAATGAGATAGTCAACACAATGAGCTCACTCGGGAAGATTGTTCCAGCAAAGGAGCAAATCATGAGATTATTGAGATGTCTGCCTGACAGATGGAGAGGCACATCCGTTTCAATTAGAGAATCCTGTGATATTGGAACTTTGCCTGTCAAGGAGTTAATTGGTAAGCTGATGATGTACGAAGAAGAGCTAAAGGTGAATAAAGAGGAAGATGAGGAACCAAAACGAAAATCTGTAGCTTTTAAGTCTACTGCATCAAAGAGCAAAGACAAGGAGAAAGTGCATATACCAACTGAAAGCTCATCTAGTGAAGACTTAGATTCTGACAGTGATGAGGAGATGGCACAAATAGCAAGGAGATTCAAGAAGTTCTATAGGAAGAAGAAATTCTTCAGAAAACCAAACTACAAGGGTAAGTATGATAGACAAGGTAAGTGGAAGAAAGATTGGAAGAAAACTGATAAAGAAGAAGACATAGTTTGCTATGAATGTAAAAGGAAAGGACACATCAAAGCTGACTGTCCTAAGTTAAAATTCAAGAAGAAATATGAGTACAAGGACAAGAATTATAGGAAAGCTATGAAGGCCACCTGGAGTGCTTCAGAAGACAGCACAAGTGAATCAGAGTCCAGTGATTCTGAAAGAAATCGTGCTAATATGTGTTTCATGACAAACACATCTGAGGTAACCTTAGACACTCCCACTTTAAACTCTTATTATTCTGAAGGTGAAGCAGAATCTGGTTCTGATTCTGAAAATATGTCTAAAGATGAATTGACTGAATACTGTAATATGCTGGAAGAAACGTGTAATGAACTAAAGGATAAATATAGGTCTTTAAAGAAACATCATGCTCTTACTGCAAGTGTCAAGTCTGCACTTGATGTAGAAAAAGAGAAAAATGTTCAACTATTAAAGGAGAATACAGAACTGAAACTATCTAATGAACAACTTAGAAAGGACTTAGAAACATTCACAAATGGAAAAGATACTCTAACCCAACTGCTAGGAAAGCAAGTTGCACCTAAGTATGCTACTGGATTGGGATACCAACCTTGACAAAGACAGTTTACTAAAACCCGATTTATTTCCAAGTCTGAAAAAAATCCTGCTAGTTCCAGTTTTGGAAATTCGTATGCCTCAACTGGTTATTTAAATAGTTGTCGATCAAGTAAAGTATATCTCTCTAAATCTGTTGCATCTATTAATTGTATGGGACCCATAAGACAAATCTGGGTACCTAAATCCTTGATTGCTAACATATCTGGACCCAAGAAAATCTGGGTACCAAAGTCATTTCTTGTCTAATCTGTTTTGTAGGAAATCTGTTTGAAAAGCAATTACAAGAAGGTATGGTACTTAGACAGTGGATGTTCAAGACACATGTCTGGGGACTATTCGTGCTTCAAAAGCTTAATAAAGGTTGATGGAGGATATGTCACTTTTGGTGATAACTCAAAAGGAAAAATCATCGGCTTAGGCCAGATTGGTAACACTGACTCCGTATTAATTTCCAAAGTTTTATTTGTTGATGGACTTAAGTACAACCTGCTTAGCATTTCTCAATTGTGTGATGATGGTTTTAATGTCAAGTTTGAAAACAATTCTTGTGATGTTTATAATTCCAAAAATGCTTTAATATTTTCTGCCTTAAGAAATGAAAATGTTTATGCTGTTGACTTAAACACTTTAGCTAAACATAACGTTACTTGCTTAAATGCTTTTCATAAAGAGTCTTGGCTGTGGCATAGGAGATTAGGACACTGCAACATTCACTCACTTAGAAAACTCTCTAAGAAACACCTAGTTAGAGACCTACCTAAGCTTGAATTCCCAAATGACAAAGTGTGTAATCCCTGTCAAAAGGGAAAACAACACAAAGTTTCTTTTAAACCAAAGAAAGAAGTTTCAACTTCTCAACCACTTGAACTGGTTCACATGGATTTGTTTGGACCATCAAGAATTTCAAGTCTAAATGGGAAGCACTATGTTTATGTTCTAGTAGATGACTTTTCTAGATATACTTGGGTATATTTTCTAGCTCACAAAAGTGAAGCCTGCTCTTCCTTTATTAAATACTCTAAGTCTGTAGAAAATCTTAGTGGACTTAAGATTAAGACCTTGAGGAGTGATCATGGCCGTGAGTTTGAGAATCGAGAATTTGAATCTTACTGCTCACACAATGGCTATTCTCATAACTTTTCTGCCCCTAGGACACCCCAACAGAATGGTGTAGTGGAAAGAAGAAACCGAACCCTGCAAGAAATTGCAAGGACTATGCTTAATGAATATGACCTGCCTGTTTACTTTTGGGCTGAAGCTGTAAATACAGCCTGCTATGTTATTAATAGAGTCTTGATTAGACCGATTCTTAAGAAAACCCCTTATGAGTTGTGGAATAATAGGAAGCCTAAGGTTAATTACTTTAGAGTTTTTGGTTGCAAAGTCTTTATTCTGAATACTAAAGATAATCTTGATAAATTTGCTCCAAAAAGTGATGAAGGAATTTTCCTAGGTTACTCTATGTCTAGTAAAGCCTATAGAGTGTTCAATAAGAAAACCAAATGTGTGGAAGAATCTGTTCACATCAAGTTTGATGAGACTGATCCACATGAGTCTAAAACTTCTCTTGAAGATGTTGAAGAAGACTTATCTGTTCTGGACCTAAATGACAAATCTAAAGAACCTGCAATAAAAACATCCAGTTCTGGACTTTTTCCAGAATCTTCCTCTGTGGAACCCGAACCTATAGATGAACCTGAAATCTCTAGTCCAACCTTTACCAAATCAACTAGGATTCTAAAGAATCATCCTTTAGATGCTATTGTTGGTAATCTTGATAGAGGAACACAAACTAGAGCTTCTCTAAGAAATCAGGTTGAACATCAAGCTTTTCTTTCACAGCTTGAACCCAAAAATGTCAATGATGCTATCAGTGATGAATTCTGGGTAATGGCTATGCAAGAAGAACTAAATCAGTTTGAAAGAAACAAAGTTTGGGAATTAGTGGAAAGACCTAAAGACACTCTTACCATAGGCACTAAATGGGTGTTTAGAAACAAAGTTGATGAGTTTGGTAACATAATCAGAAACAAAGCTAGGCTGGTTGCACAAGGGTATAGTCAGGAAGAAGGAATAGACTATGAGGAGACCTTTGCACCCGTGGCTAGACTAGAGGCCATTAGGATATTACTTGCTTATGCTGCTCATCTGAATTTCAAACTATATCAAATGGATGTTAAAAGTGCTTTTCTAAATGGATATATAATTGAGGATGTATTTGTGGAACAACCTCCTGGTTTTACAAATCCCCATTTTTCTAATCATGTTTTTAAACTATCTAAAGCTTTATATGGTTTAAAGCAAGCTTCAAGAGCTTGGTATGATAGGCTCAGCTCTTTTCTTATTTCGAAAGGATTTACTAAAGGGATAGCTGATCCTACTCTTTTTATTAAATGGATTTCTAAAGATGTCTTAATAGTACAAATTTATGTGGATGATATTATTTTTGGATCTTCTAAAAATTCTTTATGTGTTGATTTTTCAAAAATAATGCAAAATGAGTTTGAAATGAGTTTAATGGGAGAACTCAAATTTTTCCTTGGATTTCAGATCTTTCAAAATAAAAATGGTATTATTTTGAACCAAAGTAAATATATTAAAGATCTTCTAAAACGTTTTTCTTTGGATGGCACCAAAGGCAGTGACACACCTATGAGCACCACTTGCAAGTTGGACAGTGATGAAACTGGTGAACCAGTGAATCAAACCAATTACAGAGGTATGATAGGTAGTCTACTGTACCTTACTGCCAGTAGACCTGACATCATGTTCAGTGTATGCATGTGTGCTCGGTTTCAAGCCAATCCAAAAGAGTCTCATTTGACTGCTGTTAAAAGGATTTTCAAATATCTAAAACATACTCCCAATTTGGGATTATTTTATCCAAAAGGACAATCATTTGATTTATTAAGTTATTCTGATGCTGATTTTGCTGGCTACAAGTTAGATAGAAAGAGCACCTCTGGAACATGTCACATTTTAGGCAAGTCACTAGTATCTTGGTGTAGTAAGAAGCAGAATTCTGTTGCATTGTCTACTGCCGAAGCTGAGTATATAGCTGCTGGTAGCTGTTGTGCACAAATCTTGTGGATGAAACACACTTTACTAGACTATGGATATCAATTCAAACATGTCTCTATAAGGTGTGACAATACAAGTGCTATTAACATTTCTAAAAATCCAGTATCTCATGCTAGGACAAAACATATTGATGTGAGACATCACTTTCTGAGGGATCATTATCAAAAAGGTGATATCACTCTTGAGTTCATTGGCACTGAACATCAGTTAGCTGATATTTTTACAAAGCCTTTGAATTCTGAGAGATTAAGTTACATCAAACATGAGTTAGGTATGATTAACTATAGCACAGTTGAAACCTCACAGTTGAAACCTCACAGTTGAAACCTCACAGTTGAAACCTCACAGTTGAAACCTCACAGTTAGACCTCACCGGTGTACCTCACTGTTACATCTCTCTGTAGGCTGTTTCGCTGTTTAATCTTATTTTATTTTTGCGGGAATTCGAACCGTTTCTTTTCATTATACTTTTATTTCTAAATCCCTAAATGATAAAATTGAGAACATCGAACATATCTCAATCCACTCATCTCGACCCTTGCTCTCTCAAGTCCTAAACCCTAAACCTTCAACCGAACCTCGAAACCTCATTCAGTTCCAATGGCCAGAACAAAGCGACCCCCGACTGTCAACGAAGATGCACCAATGCCAAAGAGGACTCAAGTCGAATCCAGTGGCACCGGGAACGCCTCGATAAGACCTGTTAATCCACATCTGACTAAGAGAGAAATAGTTGCTGAGAAGGAGCTAAGTGAAGAGTGGATTTTATCGAGCAGATCATTAGTGCTGGCAGTGCTTAATGATCAAGGATGGACCGAATGCTTCGCAAACAATAATGGACCGTACTACCCGAAGCTGGTGAAGGAATTCTATGAATATCTACAGTTCGAGGAAGAGGATGATCAGCATAGACTGGTATCCAGAGTAAATGGCAATGAAGTCAGTTTTTCATCCGCTGATTGGGCTGCTTGTTTAAGAGTTCCTCATGAGGGTATTTACAACTACTATTCTGGAGCGGCTCCTCCAAATAGTAGAATCTTTGATCATGAGACGGCTCTGGAAGAATTGTCAGGCAATGGAACAGTAAGAAAGATTATTGCTACTGAAATGTGTGGAGAGGACAGGCTTCTGTTTAAGTTTATTCAGCATGTACTGAGTCCTAGAAGAGGAGATTTTGCAACTCTGAAGCATCAGGATATTTACTTGATGTACTTATTAAAACATGGAAGGAAGGTCAACCTTTGTAGGTTTCTGATGGCTCAGATGGAGGACATGATAAAGGCAAGCTCAAAATCAAGTGCCTTGTTTCATGCTAAACTCATTTCAGTTATGTTGAAAGTGAAAGGTGCAGCTGGAAGTCAGGAAGAGTTGATAGTAGCAAAGAACCGTGTATGTATCTCGAAAGTAATCTGCAAATTCATGAAGATCAGTTGGAATCCCTGGAAGAAATCATGGGTGAATGATGAGGAGAGAATCTATGAGAATTTTAGCCCTTCTACTCATCCCTCTAGACCGAGAGATAGGAGAGATCCAGGCTTAAAGCCTGATGAGCCTGAACCTGTATACTCAGATGATGAACAGACTGCAGTAGTTGGTAACTCTTCAAGAGAGAACACCCCAATTGATGAAGGGAGTGATCCTGATACTACTCACAGTCCTGTCAGGACAGTGACGTTTGGAGCAGCAAGCCCTCCAAAAGAACTACCTAGTAGAGAACCTGTTCTGAGAGACAGTGAGACTGAGACTACAGAAGAAGAAGAAGAAGAATCTCAATATTTTGTCAAGGACACCTCTGATGAGAGTGATACAGTCGAAGCAGAAGAGGCTGGAGCTTTAAATGAAAAACAAGAAACTGTTGCAGAAGAACTTAGTATGAGCCCTCTGATAGGGTATACAGACAAGTCAGTGTCTGACCAGGAAGCAGGAGTGGTCTCTACTACTGTTGTCATGGAAGTGGTTGATGACCCAACAGAGAAGGAAGCTAACCTCACTGCTGAACCTACAGAGGAAGCAACTATGGAACCTGCTAGAGCTACAGAAGAGAACTTAGAGTTACCCAGAGTTGAGCAGATAGTAGAAAGTGTTCAGGAAGGACCTCCAAGTGAGGGGGAGCGTGTTGGTTCAGTCTCTGTACTGTTTAATATAGAAGGATGGACCTCAGATCCAGGATACATGGTGTTAGGACTCAATTATGAGGATTCAGATGAGGAAAACCAACCACCAAGAAATCCAGTCATCCTACCTAACAGCTCTCCAGTGTTAGAAACTGAAAGATTGGCCACCAAGGAAGACCTTGAATCCTTAAAGAATGAAATGAAGGAGACCATCAGACAGTCTGTTGCTGAATTGAAAACCAGTCTTTTTGATGAGCTGAAAAATGTGGAACAATCCTTAGAACTATCTCTAGGATGTGTTGTGGGAAGTCCAATCAAAGAAGTGATGGATGAAATGAAAGTGTGCCACACCCAAATTGAAAGCTGGACTGGAGCAGTAGTGGCCCTCAGACAATCAGTTGCTTCCTTAACTGCCCTGAGAAGTTCTCAGACATAAGTGGACAGTGAGATTCGATACATCAAAGAAGTGGTCAAGCAGTTTGTGGAAGTATTTGAGGCTTTCAAGAAATCAGTGAAAGAACACTTTAGAAATCAGGATGATGTCATTCAGAAAGTGATTGGAAATCTGACTCAGTCTTTCAAGGAGACAGTGACATTCTCAGTCAAGTCCCTTCCTTCATCTAGCTCTCCTGTAGACCTTGAGCAGTTTAGAAGCCTGCTCAGAGAAGAGCTTACTCAGGCCCGTGCAAATGACACATCAGACCTACAGATCCTTGCTACTACAAGAGAAGTCAGTGGCTTTGTTCGTGAGCACCTGCAGGCTGCTACTGCTTCTCAGGAGGCCATCAAAAGTAAAGTGGATTATTACTTTGATCGGATTTTCACCAAGCATCAGTTGAACAATCACTTCAAGCTCATGCTAGAAACTATGAAGCTGCCGCCTGTAACTCAAGCTTTCAAAGAACAAGTTAGCAAGCTACGAGAGTTGACCCCAGCTTTGGATAAATTCTTGGAAAACAAAGATGACTTCTCATCTACCATGGACAGAGGAGGAAACATCATAATGGATTTCAGGAATCTGCTCCTACCTTTTCTTCATGTGGACTGCACACCTGTTATAGTTTCTCCTGCCCTACCTGTCTCTAACCCCAGTGGTTCTTCCATAATGTCTCCTGCTGATTCCCTCAGAAGCCTTAGACCACTGATCCCTCGGCAAGCTACTCACTACAGGCCTTCAGGAGCCTCTGTTGCTGCCCCTCCAAACATTCCTGCTGCCATTCCTCAGCCTGTTGATCCTTCACCTCCTGCTCCATCTTCTTCCTCCAAAGGAAAAGATCCCTTACCTCCAGATGAAGCGGATTGAGTCTGTTTATTTTTTTTTGATAGGGATCATGTATTCACGTTTTGGGTCATGTATTGTACTCCTTATTAATACAATGTTTATTTTCTCTCTCTCTCTGTCTTTCTTTTTGTTAATCACAAAGGGGGAGAAATAGGGAAAAATAGATAGGGGGAGAAATGGGGAGAAATAGGGAAAACTCAAGGGAGAAATGAACCTATACAAAGAGGAGAAATCCTTGCGGATTATACCTAATTTTTGTGCTCATATTGCTAATACTGTGTTTTGCACACTTCTCTCTGATACTTCTATATTTCATACTGACATAATTTGTGATTATCAAAAAGGGGAAGATTGTTGGAATCACCTGTTTTGATAATCCCAAAATCATGCTTAAACATTACTTATGATGTATTAAACCTTTGCATTAATCTTATTATTCTATGCTTAAACGTATTTTATTCTAAACAGTTCATATTCTTACTCTCATAACTTTACTGTAACAGCTTACAGTAGTATTTACATAAGTTTGGTATTGTTAGCTAACAGTCAGAGCTTTCTTTTCAAAGTCACAGTTACAGCTAACTGTCACCTTAAGTTACTGTTGCAATAAGTTCACAGTTACAAGGTTACAGTCGAAGACTAATACAAGCTTACAGTTACGAGTCCACTGCTATCTATTGTCAAAGCTCACAGACGAAGGTCACAGTTACAAGACTTCTGCTCAAAGTTTTCTCTGCTCAAGTTCACAGACGAACAAGTCTACAGTTGGAACAAGTTCACAGACGAACAAGTCTACAGTTGGAACAAGTTCACAGTCGAACAAGCCTACAGTCATAAGCCTACAGTCAAGGTTACAGTTAGACAGCTTCTGTCGACTAAGTCTACTGATGATCGAAGTCTACAGTTGACAAAGGTTACAGTTCTACAAATTTGATGTTACAAGTCTACAGTTAGAAAGGCTACAGTTACATGGAGTAAAAGCTACCATTGCAAGCCTACAGACAGCAAGCCCTTTGTTGAAGTCAGCAGTCAGAAGGAAGTCCACAGTTGGAAGTCCACAGTTGGAAGACCACAGTTGAAGTCAACAGTGACATACATTCTCGACTCACTGTTTTAATTTCTTTATTTCCTACATTTAATCTATCTAACGGTCATATCATACATTTTGATGATTTGTCAAATATCTGATAAAGGTTGTCGGATGTCAGGAACCCGTACCTCGTACCTGCTGAAAAGAAATCTTTTCTGTCCCCTGTCGGGAGTTAAATACGAGAAGACTACGCTGCCCAAAAAAAAAAAAAGGATGCGAACCAGAGAAGTGCGTGGTGGATGAAAAATACCAGAAACACAAGAAGATAAAAACGAGTTCCATCAAGAACACAGAGAAGCATATAGACAATCAAGTATACTCGAGAAGTGTTCTGTGCATACAAGAAGAACCCTGAAGAACTTCATCGACTACATTCTCACTACCTGTGAACCTGGAGCATACGACACTCTGTTTCTCAAACAGAAACGAGAAGAGGACTCAAACTCTCTTCTGATCGAATACAAGAGCTACACTGAGATCACCAGAACCACTTCTAAACTCTACATCTCTTGTTCTGTGATTTATTCTACATTTTGAGCAGTGTGTGTTATCTGCTGTATTAAACACACACACTGACTCCTGTACTTTCACTGGAGGATCTGTAAATCCTCAGCAAATATTTTTGCACCCCATTTCCCACTGTGGATAGTGGTAGAGGTCTTGTGACCTGGACAGCTTGCTGCTGTTGTTTGTTTTCCCACGAAGAACTGTGGTAGAGGTCTTGTGACCTGGACAGTGTGTTCACTGTTGTTAACCCCGATCCAGGGTGTGGATCATTTTATATAAAATTTTGAGAGGACTAAGTCTCGGCTTGAGACTGAACTTCTTGGTTAATTCTGTGTGTTTATAGTTATACTCTATATCCATACTATACATATTTATTTCATATTCCGCTGCTATTACTTTGAAATATAATCTGTCTTCAAAGCTACTTTGATAATTAAATTTGCAAGTGTTTATGTTTGTTATAAATCAGTAAGTTAGTTTCAAAAGTTAATTTAATCATAAGATTAAGTTAACTGAGAATTAATCAATCTTTGAGAAACTAATTGAACCTTTATAATCTATATAAATTCACTACAGTTTGATTTGTTTTTGAAATTGGGGGATTTTAATAGAAATTGTTTTTAACAGAAATTTTAATTGGAACTCAATTCACCCCCCCTCTTGAGTGTCCACTCCGACCAACAGATTCAAAAAGAATAACAAATAACTTATTGAAATACAAAAACTAAGAATGAACTATTCATATTTTTTAATTTCAAGGATTTCACATGAAGCAGAGAGAAGTCACAAAGTCTCTCTCTAGAACTTGGAAGTAACTAAAATTGTTGTTTCTGCTTCAAATGACCTATTATTTATAGGCCTAATATTCCAACAGTCACATTTTCTCTAACAATAATATTTCTCTGGAAAACTTGGAGGGATTTGGAAACCTGGAAATGTAACGATCATATTGAAACAGAAAACATGACATTGTTTTGATTAGTTTACAACTAACTCCACGAAATCATTTTGGTTAAAACAATAGGTATATGAAAATGATAACATGAGTAATATTTATGTAAAACATGTGTTTTGATAAATGAATAAAAAAATGCATGTGATAAAATTATAAAATGAGTATGATTGAAATCACTTGTCATTACGAAAAAAATATAAAATACTGATATGATGCAAATTGGGTACGATACACATAATGAGTAGGATGGTTAGAGTATATATAATAAAAAAAGTATGACAGAGTCAGTATGATAGATAGAGTCAGTATGATAGACATAGTCAGTACGATAAACAGAGTCAATATGATAGATAGAGTTAGTAGGATAGACAGAGTCAATACGATAGAAAGAGTTAGTATGATAGACAGAGTCAGTTTGATAGATAGAGTCAGTACGATAGACAAAGTCAATATGATAAATAGAGTCATAATTCTAATTAAGTCCTTTATTTGAGAATTGAATGTAAATATATTTGTGATTTCCAAAACAAAAGACATAAAAGTCAAAAGAATACTTTTGACTTAACAATATCCCCCTTTTGGAAGGCACAAAACACAAAGTAAAACTAGAAATAAATACTTATCTCCCCCTAAGTTATGTAAACTCTTCTAAATAAATAAATGAATACAACTAACTCCCCCTTAGATATAGACTTTCCTAAGGATTTTATTCATATATATTTTCCTTGGTTTTTATTATTCTTTTCTTTAATGTATTACATTTGATTAAAACATTAACGATTCTCCCCCTTTGTGAAACTTTATCCCCTTTTATAAAACATTCTCCCATTTGTGATTTACAAAAATAAAGGAGTAGTCTTGTATGACCTGAAAAGGTTAGAGAAAAACAAAATTAAAAATAATAGAAATGCAAACATTTAGTTCATTTAATTGTAAAAAGTTTAGATATATTCAAAAGACAATAAAGAAAGAAAGATACAATAAAATACTAATTTTATTTCTATTTATTTTTCTTTCTTGATCAAATCATGAAGAAAAAACTTCATATTCTTTATATTTTTTTTGTCTTATGAGATAGAAACACCCTAATATTTTAAAAGCTTTTGTTGGTATACAAAAATTTTATCCTGGTTTTTGATAGAATATTCTTGAATTTTGATCACTTCTTCAAGAGTATCAATTCTGTGATGAATATTCTTATTTTCTTCAGCCAACAAAGTGTTTTGTTTATTTAAAAAAAATATTTCTTATTTGAAATTTGAAACCTTCAAAAATTTTTACTGGAAAGAACTAAACCTTTCTTACAACTATTTCACTAAATGAGTATCAACACCATGTTTTTTAGGATCTAATTCAACCTTTTAATTATTTCCTTATCGAGATTATTAAAAGTAGTAAAAATATCATTTGAAAGCCTCCTTAAGTCTTCAATTGATTCCTCATGTTAAGTAACTGAGCTTTCTATTTTGTATGACCATTTGGTCATCTTGTTACAAACCTTCTTATGAGAAATAGAACTATCACTAAAAAATTTTTAGATCGGCCTCTATTGAAATCAATTTCTTTCTTAGCTTTCTTACTAAACCAAATTTTTTTATTTTGGTTCTTTGTAATGAAATCAATATTTCCTTCTATTCTAGGAAATTATGGATTAGTCTTATTAATTCTTCTTAAAACATGAACAATGTAATCACTTTTCTTCAAAGAAATTGTGTGTTTTGAATCAATATCATCATCACATGATTCAATTTTATTGGATCAGATTGAGTCTTCATCAAGTTGTTTTCATTTTCCTTTCTCTTTTTCCTTTTCAACTCTTTATTCTTATTTTTATACTCTTTATTCTTTAACTTTTTCACTCATTATGATGGTTCTCTCAGCATGAGAACTTTGAGCCACTTTCTTGACCGGAGAAGGAACTATTTCTAATTGAGTTTCCCTAGATTGAACTGGTGCTGGATCATTATGGATTTTTTTGTTGAACTTATTCACTTTATTTTTGAAGAGATGATTCTTCTATACTTCTATTAGATCTCTAAGTAAATTCCATAAGAAAATCATATTCCTCTTCTTGTTTTCCTTCCTTTTGTGAATATGATTAAATAACTTCTTACACTATTTCATTTACTTTCTCTTTCTCTGGAAGTGTCTGTACAATCAGTTCTTGTTGAACTTCTTTGGTCAATTTAGCACTTTCTAACTTAACACCTTTTAATATCTTGGAAACATCAAAATCTTGAACTTTTCTTTTAAAAAGTTTATTCTTCTTCTTCTCATCCTGTAGAGTATCTTCTATTTTCATTTTCTCAGCTAGAGATTCAGATGGATCAAGACCAAAATGAGGATCAACTTCTTTTCTTGGTTCTTTCTCCTTTCTCCACTTAGCTACAACTTCTTTACTGTATTTTTTTCTTCTTAGGTTTTGCACCAATTCGGGGATCTGACTTTTAAGAAGATATAACCATTGGAGATGATTCTATTTATAGTGGTTCCAATTGATTTGGTTCTAATTCTTGCACAACCTTGACAAACAACATTGATTCATCATCAAAAATAACATTTAGCATTCTGATTGTGTCCTTACTAATCCATGAGACTTTCAATATTTTCAATTCTCATTTCACTGGTAGATTGAAAAACTTCAAACTTTCAAGAATGAACTTTGTAAGAATAGTTGGATACATGATAATATGGGACTTAATTGTTCCAGACTTCACATTCTTAATTATTTTGAAAATGTAACCCATGAGATTTACCTTTCTCATATTCACAAGATAGTCTAGCATGAAGATATCAGAAATATTAAGAGTTTCTCTATCCCCTTACTTGGAATAAGAAACCCTTGCATCCATAGGGAAATAAAAATTTTGTCCAGAGAGATATGGGATACTTTTATTTTCTCCTCATTGATAAGAAAGAGTGAGTTTTTATCTCTCTCCTTATTAAACGTACCGACATCCACATGTAACTTATGATAAAGGCAGAATGAGTCACCTTTAGTAGAGACATTGAGAAAATGTGCTACTTGTTTCACTGACATAGAAAACTTTCTATCATACACAAAAAAATTAATCATCATATCTTTATCAAAAGTCACTATATTTTAGATTTATCTAACCTCTTCAATAATTATCAGATCCTGAAAGGGTTTCTCAACACAAAGATATTCCCAACCTTGGAACAAAATAATCAATTTAATCAAGATTCATAACTATCAAAGAAATATCGAGAGACTAAACTTTCTCAGAATAAATCCATTTATGAGAAAGTATTTGAAGACATATCATCATGATTGTTGGTAGAAGACTGAGACATAAATTTTATTGACAAGAGAAACAATCGTACCGAGTCTTAAAAGGAGGAGTAGAGCTTCTCCCAAAAATATGAAGAATCAGTGTGGGTTTGAGGATGGGGGTCCTATATTTATAGGTGAAATTGGGTGGCTATTGGAATCCTATAGCTGAGATTAGAAGATAAAGAATAAAATGGTAGAGAAAAAAGAGGAATTTAAAAAAAATTATAAAAAATGAGAAACAGAAACACAAAATAAAAGTTAAAAAAAAAGAAAAGAGAATACACCCGTCGAATATTTCAAGTGATTTGTTGGATTCATAGTATTATGAAAGTAAAAAAATAATATAATATAGAAAATAAATAGTTAAAATAATGAAATTGAATATGATTAAATATCAAACTGATGATAAAGAAAGTTAATACGCATAGTTGTTAGACCGATGGAAAACAAATTCAATACCATAGGTTGTCAAGCTGATGAAAAACAAATTCATTATCATAGTTTGTCAAGATGATGAAAAAAATATCATTACCATAGGTTTTCAAGCCAATGGACAAAAATTCATTACCATAGGTTGTCAATCTAATGGAAAACAAAGTCATTAACATAGGTTGTCAAGCCGATAGAAAACAAAGTCATTACCATGGGGTTTTGAGCCAATGGAAAACAAATTCATTATCATAGGTTGTCAATCCAATGGAAAACAAAGTCATTACCATAGGTGTTCAAGCTGATGGAAAACAAAGTCATTACCATAGGTTTTCAAGCCGACGGAAAACAAAGTCATTACCATACAATGGAAAACAAAGTCAATACCATAGGTTGTCAAGACGATGGAAAACAAAGTCATTACCATGGGTTGTCAAGTTAATGGAAAAAATTCATTACCATGGGTTTTCAAGCTGATGGAAAAGACTATGTCATACTGATTAACAGAATGTCAAACCGATAAAAAAATGTTAAACCAATAGAAAAAATGTCAAACCGATTAACATAATGTCAAAGAGATTAACAGAATGTTGAAATGATAAACAAAATGTCAAACAAAAAATAAAGTTGAATGTCATAAATAAAACAACTAATGAAACAAATAAATAAAATAGAACTATAAAATTAAATAATTAAGATAAAATACAAAATATTTAATATGAAACAAAATAAAGTAAAATAGATAAATGAAATAACAAAATACTAATGTTATCCCCTTATAAAGATGAGTGTTTTAATGTAAGAAGATTTATAAAAATAGGAATTAGATGTGAATGATTATTTTAATGTAATCATTCATAGATTTTGTTTAATATATTAAAATCTATCAGAAGGTAATGGTTTTGTAAAAATATCAGTAAGTTTTTCTTGAATTACAATGAATTTTAATATGATATCTCCTTTTTGTGTGTGATCCCTAAGAAAGTGATGCCTAATATCTATGTGTTTTTCACAAGAGTGATGTAAAAGGTTTTTACTTAAGGTAATGGAACTTGTGTTATCAAACAATATTTGAGTTTTTGTAAAAATCATACCATAGACTGTGAGTGTGTGTTGCATCTACAACACTTGAGAACAACTACTTACAGCTACCACATATTCAGCTTCAGTAGTGGAGAGTGAAACTGAGTGTTGATTTTTTCATGACCAAGTAACAAAAGAATCTCCCAAGAAATGAAAAGTTCCAGAAGACTCTTTCTATCCATTCTAAAACCACTAAAGTAAGCATCTGAAATTTTTTTTAATTCAAAATCATTTACAGAAGAATAGAAGAGGCCTAAATCCAAAGTTCCTTTTAAATACTAGAAAATACTTTTCACATCTTTTAAATGGGATTTTTTTGGATTTTATTGATATCTTTCACATAAGCATACAAAAAAAATTAATTCTGGATGACTAGATATTATGTATAGTAGACTTCCAATCATACATCTAAAAGTTGTTTGATCAACTAGTTTCCCATCTTCATCAAGATCAAGAGTGTTTGAGGTTTCAATATGAGTACAAATACTTTTAGTATTGTCATATCCATACTTTTTTAGTAAGTCTTTGATATACTTATGTTGAGATATATAAGTAACTTCTAGTTTTTGAGAAATTTGAAAACCAAGAAAGAATGTTAATTCACCCATCATACTCATTTCAAACTCATAATTCATTAGATTCACAAATGAATCTGTTAAAGAGTTTTGAGTTGATCCTAAAATGAAGTCATCAACATAAATTTAATCAATAATAAGATTTTTGTTTCCTTTATGTTGACCTCACCTGTTTTGATAATCTCAATCATGTATTCATATGTGTTGAAAATCCCAATTATGTTTTCACTCTCTATGATATTTTTAAGTATCATTGATCTATACTTTAATTCTTTCAAATCTGTGATCAAATCAATAATAATTTTTAAAATAGTCTTTGGAATATGTTAATCCTCATTTATCCATGTTCATACAAGTTATAAATTGATTCTAACACAATCGGATGTGTTCTGCATAAAACAGATAAGTAATCTGCCTATAGCTACTGATAAAGAGCTACCGGTACCCAGTCTACCGATAGACTTAGTCTACCGACAGACAGAGTCACCGATAGACTTAACACAGAGCTACCGATATACTTAACACAGAGCTACCGATGTACTTATAAATGTAAGCTACTGACTTACAGACAGCTACCGATACAAACATAGAGCTACCGGTGTAAGTATAAATAGCTACCGATGGAATAAGAGTCACCGATGGACGAAGCTACTGACAGACTCACAACTACCGATACCGACGTATGGAGCTACCGACGCATGGAGCTACCGACGCATGGAGCTACCGACACATAAAGCTACCGACTCATGGAGCTACCGATAAACAAAGTCACCGATACAAGCATATACCAACCGACGCATAGAGCCACCGATAGAGTCAAAGCAACTAATGACCTTGAGCTACCGATGTCCAAGCTACCGATGCTGATTACCTACCGATCACTCGACTCACTGTTTTAATTTCTTTATTTCCTATATTTAATCTATCTAACGGTCATATCATGTACATTTTAATGATTTTTCAAATATATGATAAAGGTTGTTGGATGTCAGGAACCCGTACCTCGTACCTGCAGAAAGGAAATCTTTTCTGTCCCCTGTTGCCCGTGAGATAAATACGAGAAGACTACGCTGCCCAACGAGACAAGTGTGTGGTGGATGGAATATACTAGAAACACAAGAACGAGAAGAATCAAGAAGAGAAAAACCAGTTCCATCAAGAACACAGAGAAGCCCATAGACAATCAAGCGTACTCGAGAAGTGGTCTGTGCATATAAGAAGAACACTGAAGAACTTCAACCACTACATTTTCACTGTCTGTGAACCTGGAGCATACGACACTCTGTTTCTCAAACAGAAATGAGAAGAGGACTCATACTCACTTCTGATCGAATCCAAAGGAGTCCAAAGCTACACTGAAATCACCAGAACCATCTCTAAACTCTACATATCTTGTTCTGTGATTTATTATTATTCTTTTAGAGCAGTGTGTGTTATCTGCTGTATCTAACACATACACTTTCTCCTGTACTTAAACTGAAGGATTTGTAAATCCTTACCAAATTCTTGCATTCTTTCTTTCCCACGAATAACAGTGGTAGAGGTCGTGTGTGACCTGGACAGCTGGTTGCTGTTGTACTGTTCCCACAAATAACAGTGGTAGAGGTCTTGGACCTGGACAGTTGTAAACTGTTGAACCCCGATCCGGGGTGTGGATCATTTTTATATAAAATCTTGAGAGGACTAAGTCTCGGCTTGAGACTGAACCTCTTGGTTACATTTGTTGTTCCATCTCTTTCAAAGTTTTATTCCGCTGCTAATCACTTTAAAACCAATACTATTTTTAAAGTTACTTTGATAATTAAATTAGCAAGTGTTTATGTTAAGTGTAGATTAGTAAGTTAGTTTCAAAAGATAATCACACACTCCTATGTTGATTAACTGGGAATTAATCAATCCCTTGAGAATCTAACAGAACCTCTACTTTAATATAAATTCACTACAGTTTAATTTTTTTTTATTTAGGGGTCTTTAAGACAGTGTTTTTAAATACAGAAATTTTAATTGGTACTCAATTCACCCCCCCTCTTAAGTAAACCACTCCGACCAACACTTGGTATCAGAGGATTGAAAATACTTTCTAAAAGTACTCTGCTTTTGAACTGTGATTTTAGTTGTATTTTAAAGTTCTTAAAATTTCTGTTATATCTAAATTTTTATCTCTTTAAAATTTTCTCATCATGGACAATAGACTTGAGGGTGCTGCTACTAACCTGCCACCTTTCTTCAATGGAACTAATTACGCTCAGTGGAAACTGAAAATGAAAATTCATCTAGAAAGCATAGGTTTTGATATTTGGACTGCTATTGAATCAGAATACAAAATTCCTACTACTGCTAGATCTACTTGGGATGAACCTACAAAGATTGCTTACAATAACAACTGTAAAGCTATGAATGCCTTGTACTGTGCTCTAGGAGATGAAGAGTTTAATAGAATTTCTTCTTGTAAAACTGCTTATGAAATTTGGGATACCTTAGCTGTTTCTCATAAAGGAACAACGAATGTTAAAGAAATGAGATTGAACACTTATACTATCAAGTATGATAATTTTAAAATGAAGCCAGACGAACCCATTTCTGACATGTATCTCAGGTTCAATGAAATTGTCAATACAATGATCTCGCTGGGAAAGGATGTCTCATCGAAGGAACAAATTATGAGAATTTTGAGATGTCTACCTGATAGATGGAGAGGCACATCTGTCTCAATCAGAGAATCATGTGACATTGCTGCTCTACCTGTCAAGGAACTAATTGGCAAGCTGATGATGTATGAAAAAGAGCTTAAAGTGAATAAATAGGAAGAAAATGAACCTCCAAGAAAGTCTGTCGCTTTCAAATCTTCAACTTTAAAGAATAAGGACAAAGAAAAGCTTCAAGCTGTAGTTGAAAGTTCAAGCTGTGAAGACAGTGAAAGTGATTCTGACAGTGATGCTGAGATGGCTCACATTGCTAGAAGATTTAAGAAATTTTATAGGAAAAAGAAGTTCTTCAGAAAAACAAATTATAAGGGTAAGTATGATCACCAAGGTAAATGGAAAAAGGATTGGAAGAAGAATGACAAATCAGATGATGTTGTCTGCTATGAGTGCAAGAGAAAAGGACACATTAAAGCCGACTGTCCAAAGCTGAAGTATAAAAAGAAATATGAATATAAGGACAATAAGTTTAAGAAATCCATGAAGGCTACTTGGAGTGCTTCTGAGGATAGCTCTACTGAATCTAAAAGCTCTGAAACTGAACACAAAAATAAGGCAAATATGTGCTTTATGACAAACACTTCTCAGTTAACTGCTGAAACTCCTGCTTTAAATTATTACTCTGAAGATAATGCAGAATCTGATTCTGATTCTGGAACAATGTCTAAAATTGAATTGTTTGAGTACTGTGATATGCTGGAAGAGACATGTAATGAACTTAAGGATAAATACAAGTCATTAAAGAAACAACATGCTCTCACCACTACAGTTAAAACCGAACTCACTATTGAAAAAGAGAAAAATGCTCAACTGTTAAAAGAAAACACTGAACTGAAACTATCTAATGAGCAACTCAAGAAAGACTTAGAGAAGTTCACCAATGGAAAAAATACACTAACACAGATGCTAGGAAAGCAAATAGCACCTAAATATACTACTGGTATAGGATACCAACCTGGACAAAGGAAAATTGCCAAAACTAGATTCATTTCTAAATCTGGACAGAATGAAGGTAATTCTGGAACTTCATATGCTTCAACCAATTATATACATAGCTATGGATCTAATAAAGTTTATCTTTCAAAGAATGTCAATTCTACAAATTATATGAGACCCATTAGACAAATATGGGTACCTAAAGTGTTATTGGCTAACCTGTCTGGACCCAAGAAAATCTGTTTTGTAGGGAACTTGCTTAAAGAGCTCCTGTAAAGAGACCTGGTATTTGGACATTGGATGTTCAAGACATATTTCAGGAGACTTCTCTTGTTTTAAGAGTTTAATAAAAGTTGATGGAGGCTTTGTCACCTTTGGTGATAATTCAAGAGGAAAAATCATCGGCCTAGGCCAGATTGGTAACACTGATTCAATTTTGATTTCTAAAGTTTTATTTGTTGATGGCCTTAAATACAATTTATTAAGTATTTCTCAGTTATGTTATGATGGTTTTCATGTTAAATTTGAAAATTATTCTTGCAAAGTTTTTAATTCTAAGAATGTTTTGGTATTTTCTGCCTTAAGAAATGAAAATGTTTATGCTGTTAATCTGAATTCTTTAGCTAAGCAGAATATTACTTGTTTGAATGCTTTTCATAAAGAATCTTGGCTATGACACAGAATATTGGGACATTGCAACATTCACTCACTTAGAAAACTCTCTAGAAAAAACCTAGTTAGAGACCTACCTAAATTAGAATTCCCAAATGATAGAGTGTGTAACCCCTGTCAAAAGGGAAAACAACACAAAGTTTCTTTTAAATCAAAGAAAGAAGTTTCGACTTCTCAACCACTTGAATTGGTTCACATGGATTTGTTTGGACCATCAAGAGTTTCTAGTTTAAATGGGAAGCACTATGTTTATGTTCTTGTAGATGATTTTTCTAGATATACTTGGGTATATTTTCTAGCTCACAAAAGTGAAGCTTGTTCTTACTTTGTTAAATATTCCAAGTCTGTAGAAAATCTTAGTGGACTCAAGATTAAGATCCTAAGAAGTGATCATGGTCATGAGTTTGAAAATCAAGATTTTGAATCTTATTTCTCACACAATGGCTATACTCATAACTTTTCTGCCCCTAGAACACCCCAACAGAATGGTGTAGTAGAAAGAAGAAACCGAACCCTTCAAGAAATTGCTAGAACCATGCTCAATGAATATGACCTGCCTATTTATTTTTGGGCTGAAGCTGTAAATACAGCTTGTTATGTCATTAATAGAGTCTTAATTAGACCTGTTCTTAAGAAAACGCCTTATGAATTGTGGAACAATAGAAAGCCTACGGTTAATTACTTTAAAGTTTTTGGTTTCAAAGTATTTATTCTGAATACTAAAGATAATTTGGATAAGTTTGCTTCCAAAAGTGATGAAGGAATTTTTCTGGGTTACTCTATTTCAAGTAAAGCCTATAGAGTATTCAATAAGAAAACTAAATGTGTGGAAGAATCTGTTCACATCAAGTTTGATGAAACTGATCCACATGAGCCTAAAATCTCTCTTGAGAATCTTGAAGAAGACTTATCTGTTCTGGACCTTAATGATAAATCTAAAGAACCTGTTATAAAAGCATCCAGTTCTGGACTTTCTCCAGAATCTGCTTCTGTTGAACCCGAACCTATAGATGAACCTGAAATTTCTATTCCAACATTTACCAGATCAACGAGGATTCTAAAGAATCATCCTTTAGAAGCTGTTGTTGGTAATCTTGATAGAGGAACACAAACTAGAGATTCTCTAAGAAACCAGGTTGAACATCAAGCTTTTCTTTCACAGCTAGAACCCAAAAATATCAATGATGCTATCAATGATGAATTCTGGGTAATAGCTATGCAGGAAGAATTAAATCAGTTTGAAAGAAACAAAGTCTGGGAATTAGTTGACAGACCTAAGGACACTTTGACAATAGGCACAAAATGGGTTTTTAGAAATAAAGTAGATGAATCTGGAAATATAGTTAGAAACAAAGCTAGACTAGTTGCACAAGGATATAGTCAAGAATAAGGTATAGACTATGAGGAAACTTTTGGACCTGTAGCTAGTCTAGAAGCCATTAGGATCTTACTTGCATATGCTGCACATCTGGATTTCAAGTTATATCAAATGGATGTGAAAAGTGCATTTCTAAATGGTTTTATAATTGAAGATGTTTTTGTAGAACAACCACCTGGATTTACTAACCCCCATTTTCCAAATCAAGTTTTTAAACTTTCTAAAGCTTTGTATGGTTTAAAACAAGCTCCAAGAGCTTGGTATGATAGACTTAGAAATTTACTTATTTCAAAAGGTTTTACTAAAGGGATTGCTGATCCAACTCTTTTCATTAAAAGAATTTCTAAAGATGTTTTAGTTGTACAAATATATGTTGATGATATTATTTTTGGATCTTCTAAACACTCTTTATGTACTGATTTTTCAAAAAGTATGCAAAATGAATTTGAAATGAGCTTAATGGGAGAACTTAAGTACTTTCTTGGATTTAAAGTATTTCAAAATGAAAATGGTATTATTTTGAATCAAAGTAAATATACAAAGGATCTTTTAAAACGTTTTGGTCTGGATAATATCAAGGAAAGTGAAACTCCTATGAGTACTACCTGTAAATTGGACGCAGATGAAACTGGGAAACCAGTTGATCAAACAAATTACAGAGGTATGATTGGTAGTTTACTTTATCTTACTGCTAGTCGACCTGATATTATGTTTAGTGTGTGTATGTGTGCTAGATTTCAAGCTAATCCAAAAGAATCTCATTTGCTTACTGTTAAAAGAATTTTTAAATATCTCAAACACACGGTTAACTTAGGTTTGTTTTACCCAAAAGGACAATCCTTTGAGTTAATGAGTTATTCAGATGCTGACTTTGCTGGTTGTAAGTTAGATAGAAAAAGCACATCAGGAACATGTCATTTGCTTTAGAAAATCCTTAGTTTCTTGGTGTAGTAAGAAACAGAACTCAGTTGCATTATCTACTACCGAAGCAGAATATATAGCTGCTGGTAGTTGCTGTGCACAAATTCTGTGGATGAAACACACTCTTTTGGACTATGGATATGTTTTTAAACATGTTTAAATCAACTGTGATAACACCAGTGCAATAAACATCTCTAAGAATCCTGTATCTCACTCTAGAACCAAACACATAGATGTAAGACACCATTTCCTAAGAGACCACTATCAAAAAGGTGATATTTCTCTTGAATTTATTGGCACTGAACATCAATTGGCTGATATTTTCACTAAACCTTTAAGTTCGGATAGGCTAAGTTACATAAGACACGAATTGGGAATGTTTAATCACAACCGATGTGAAAATCCTCACTGATGTGAAAATCCTCACTGATGTGAAAATTCTCACCGATGTGAAATTCTCACCGATGTGAAATTCTCACCGATGTGAAAATTCTCACCGATGTGAAATTCTCACCGATGTGAAATCCTCACCGATGTGAAAATTCTCACCGATGTGAAAATTCTCACCGATGTGAAATTCTCACCAATGCTATATTTTAAAACTTCTGTCTGCCACCAAGAATACGAATCATTTTATTTTATTTTATCTTACTCTATTTTAGTCGTTTATTTGGAATTCCTAAATGATAAAACTAAGTCTAAGCCACTTCTTACCTCACCGAGCTCAAAATCTCTCACCTTCGAACCTTAGCTCCCAAATCAGACAAGAACCCTAAACCCACAATGGAAAAAACTAAGCTTCCTATCGTCAGAGATGAAAATGTAGAACCAAAAACTAAGAAGCAGAAGACAAAACATAAAGCCAGTGTTAGTGAAGTCAGAACTAGATCGGTAAGGCGACCAGTGAATCCTCACTTGCAAAATAGAGACATAGTAATCGAGAAGGAATTGTGCGTGGAATGGCTACTGCCTAGCAAATCATTAGTACTCGAGATTCTGGAGGACCAGAAATGGGTGGATTGTTTCTCGAATAACAATGGCCCATACTACCCGAAGTTGGTAAAACAGTTCTACGAGTTTGTAACCTTCGAGAAGTCTGAAAATGAGAATCGGGTAAGCTCTTTTTTAAATGGAAAAGAGATGTCTTTTTCTTCAGTAGAGTGGGCTGAGAGTTTGAAAGTACCACATGAAGGTGTCTCTGGGTATGTATCAAGAGAAATTCCACCTAGCAGTGACATCTTTGATTATGAAACCTCCTTAAAAGAACTGACCGGTAATGGGAATCAAAGGCAAGTGGTTGCTGTTGAAATGGATGGAGAGAATCGACTGCTCTTCAAGTTTGTTCAGCATGTGTTGATACCGAGGCGAGGAGATTTTGCAAATCTGAGATATCAAGATATCTCTCTTCTTCATTTGCTAAGACATGGTGTAAAAATCAATCTGTGCAGATTTTTAATGCTTCAAATGGAAGACATGATTAGAACAAAGTCAAAGACTAATGCTTTATTCTTTTCCAAGCTGATTTCAGTAATGATAAAAGTGAAAGGAATAGCTGAGTCTCAGGATGAGACAGTTGTAGTCAGGAATAATTTCTGCATCACCTCGACTGTTTGTAAGTACATGAAAATTAACTGGAACCCATGGAAGGGAGAATGGGTCAGTGATGATCAGAAGATATATGATATGTTTAATCCTGTGGATCATCCCTCAAGACCAAAGGATATGAGACATCCGAGTCTGAGACCTGATGAAGAGGAACCTGTTTATAGTAATGAAACAGAAGAAGAAACAGAAGAAGAAGAAGAAACTCCCATGGATGTTGGAGGAGATCCTGACTTGCCCCCAAGTCCTGTTGCAGAATTGGTTTATTCTAGGAAAGGAAAGGTAGAGGAAATTTTGTCTACTTATGAGGAAGACCAGTCTGTACCTCACCAAGAAGAAGAGGAAAAGGAGAATGTATCGGAATCGTCTGCTTCTGGTAGGTTAAGTATGAGTCCTTTGATTGGAAACTCAGCTATGCCGACTGCTGAAGTAGAAAGAGATACAGAAGAAGCTGTACCTGTATCAGAAGATCTTCTAGATGTTGCACCGATGGAACTTGTAGTAGAAGATTATGATGAAGAGAATCCAGCACTGAATGCTGTTGTGATACATGAGAATGCACCCATTGAAGGGGAGCATCAATCTGTTCTTGGAAATGTTATAGTAGCTGTTGAGCTTGGAGACTGGGTAGAAGACCCAGGGTTTATAGTCTGTGGATTGGATTATCCGGATTCTGATAATGAGATGTCTGTGAATAGACTGAAGACCAATTATGATCTTGCTTCTGAATTGTTGCCAGATGATGTGGTCAGATTTCATGATCTGAATAAGCTGAAAGAGGACCTCAAAACCAGTTTTGTTGAAGAAGTGAAGTTAATGTAAACCTCTCTTGCATCCTCAATTCAATCAATAATGACTGATTCTGTAGTTAGTTTGGCCTCAGCAAGGGGATCTGCTGCAGTTGTCCCAAATGATTTTGTCTCTAAATCTGATCTTGAATCCATGAAGAATGAGCTGAAAGAATCATTCAGTGTATCAGTTGCTGAGATGAAGCAAATCTTTAATGAAGAAATGAAAATGTTAGAGAGATCCTTCGAGCTATCTCTGGCTTGTAATTTATCTTCTTTTGTGTCTGAGCTTATGGAAGAAGTGAAAGAGTGCCAGACTCAATCTTCTAGAATCGAAGCAGATCTTGAAGCTCTCAAGACATCATTTGGTGCTTTAGATTCTTATATGAGCTCCAAGTCTCAAGCTGACAAGGACCTATCTTATGTGAAAAGTGTAGTAAGTCAGTTTGTCTCGGTGTTTGAAAGTTTCAAAACCTCAGTGAAGGATCACGTTCAATTACAGGACTCTCAAGTTCAAAGCCTAATCAGTGGTTTGTCTATGAGTTTCAAAGAAACTGTTTCCTTCTCTCTTGGCCCTCTCACATCCAAACTTTTAGTTGACCTGAATCTAGTTCGAGAAATGTTGAAGGAGGAGATTGGTTCTATTTCAACCAGTGGCTCTGTGGACTCATCAGAGTTGATCCGAGTGGTGCTTTCTACAAGAGATTCTGCTAGAGAAATCATGAAGATTGTTCAAGACTATATGAGAGAAGCCTCTGCCTCTCAGGAAGCCATAAAGAGAAAAGTGGACTACTACTTCACCAGAATTTTCACCAAGCATCAACTCGAACACCACTTCAAGCTAATGTTGGAACACATGAAGCTACCTCCAGTCACTCAAGCTTTTAGAGAACAAGTGAGAAAACTAAGACAATTGACTCCTGCCTTGGAGAAATTCATGGAGAACAAAGATGATTTCATCTCTGCTATGGAAAGAGGAGGAGGAATTATTATGGATTTTAGAAATTTGTTGCTGCCCTTCTTGCATGTTGATGCCAGACCAGTCATCATACCTCCTGCTTTGCCTGCTTCTGCCTCAGCTGCTTCCACAGTCCAGCTGACTCCTGCTCAAGCTATTCGAAGCCTCACACCAATGATCACCCAAAGATCTTCAACCTACAGGCCTGACTCTGTGTCCGTAGTTCAGCCTCCTTTGATCATTTCTGGCATTCCAAAACCTTCACCTGCATCCTCACCACCCGAACCTTGTACTGATCCCAAAGGCAAATCTCACGTGGAAGATGTGGATTGATCCAGTGGCCAGGATTTTTGATAGGAATTCATTTGTATTCTGTTTCTGTACTTTCTGACTGCTCTAATACAGAAGAACTCTTTTTTACTTCTCATGTTTTATTTGTCTCCTATATATGCTTTCCCACTTTTTTATTATCACAAAGGGGGAGAACCAAATGAGAGAATGAGGGGGAGAACAAAATGAGAGGATGAAAAATATTTTCAATGGAGAAAAATAACCTTCTTTTCAATTTTATCTCTGATATTATTATGTTTATTTTTACCTTCGGTACCTTATTATTGTTACTTCTGATAACTTATGTCTATATCATACTATTTCTATTATCTCTGATGCTGTTTTCTCTGAGAAAATTGAATTCAATATTATACTCTTTACTATTATATTTTCACTATGTTAAATGCCCATATCATAAACTGTGATTATCAAAAAGGGGGAGATTGTTGACCTCACCTGTTTTGATAATCTCAATCATGTATTCATATATGTTGAAAATCCCAATTATGTTTTCACTCTCTATGATATTTTTAAGTATCATTGATATATACTTTAATTCTTTCAAATCTGTGATCAAATCAATAATAATTTTTAAAATAGTCTTTGGAATATGTCAATCCTCATTTATCCATGTTCATACAAGTTATAAATTGATTCTAACACAATCGGATGTGTTCTGCATAAAACAGATAAGTAATCTGCCTATAGCTACTGATAAAGAGCTACCGGTACCCAGTCTACCGATAGACTTAGTCTACCGACAGACAGAGTCACCGATAGACTTAACACAGAGCTACCGATATACTTAACACAGAGCTACCGATGTACTTATAAATGTAAGCTACTGACTTACAGACAGCTACCGATACAAACATAGAGCTACCGGTGTAAGTATAAATAGCTACCGATGGAATAAGAGTCACCGATGGACGAAGCTACTGACAGACTCACAACTACCGATACCGACGTATGGAGCTACCGACGCATGGAGCTACCGACGCATGGAGCTACCGACACATAAAGCTACCGACTCATGGAGCTACCGATAAACAAAGTCACCGATACAAGCATATACCAACCGACGCATAGAGCCACCGATAGAGTCAAAGCAACTAATGACCTTGAGCTACCGATGTCCAAGCTACCGATGCTGATTACCTACCGATCACTCGACTCACTGTTTGAATTTCTTTATTTCCTATATTTAATCTATCTAACGGTCATATCATGTACATTTTAATGATTTGTAAAATATCTGATAAAGGTTGTCGGATGTCAGGAACCCGTACCTCGTACCTGCAGAAAGGAAATCTTTTCTGTCCCCTATTACCCGTGAGATAAATACGAGAAGACTACGCTGCCCAACGAGACAAGTGTGTGGTGGATGGAATATACTAGAAACACAAGAACGAGAAGAATCAAGAAGAGAAAAACCAGTTCCATCAAGAACACAGAGAAGCCCATAGACAATCAAGCATACTCGAGAAGTGGTCTGTGCATATAAGAAGAACACTGAAGAACTTCAACCACTACATTTTCACTATCTGTGAACCTGGAGCATACGACACTCTATTTCTCAAACAGAAACGAGAAGTGGACTCAGACTCACTTCTGATCGAATCCAAAGGAGTCCAGAGCTACACTGAAATCACCAGAACCATCTCTAAACTCTACATCTCTTGTTCTGTGATTTATTATTATTATTTTAGAGCAGTGTGTGTTATATGCTGTATCTAACACATACACTGTCTCCTGTACTTAAACTGAAGGATTTGTAAATCCTTACCAAATTCTTGCATTCTTTCTTTCCCACGAATAACAGTGGTAGAGGTCGTGTGTGACCTGGACAGCTGGTTGCTGTTGTACTGTTCCCACGAATAACAGTGGTAGAGGTCTTGGACCTGGACAGTTGTAAACTGTTGAACCCCGATCCAGGGTGTGGATCATTTTTATATAAACTCTTGAGAGGACTAAGTCTCGGCTTGAGACTGAACCTCTTGGTTACATTTGTTATGCCATCTCTTTCAAAGTTTTATTCCGCTGCTAATCACTTTAAAACCAATACTGTTTTTAAAGTTACTTTGATAATTAAATTAGCAAGTGTTTATGTTAAGTGTAGATTAATAAGTTAGTTTCAAAAGATAATCACACACTCCTGTGTTGATTAACTGGGAATTAATCAATCCCTTGAGAATCTAACAGAACCTCTACTTTAATATAAATTCACTACAGTTTAATTTATTATTTTATTTAGGGGTCTTTAAGACAGTGTTTTTAAATACAGAAATTTTAATTGGTACTCAATTCACCCCGCTCTTGAGTAAACCACTCCGACCAACACTTTATTTATAAAAAGAGTTGGACCAACTGTTTTCTTAATGAAATTGTTTTGTAACAAAAACCCTGTTAACCTATCATACAAAGCTCTAGGGTCTTGTTTAAGTCCATAAAGGGCCTTGGAATGTTTGTAAACATATTCAGGTTGTTTTTTATCTTCAAAACCTTGGGGTTGGTCTACATAGACTTCCTCCTATACATATCCATTAAGTAAAGCACAATTGACATCCATTTAAAAGAGTTTAAAATTAAAGAATGATACAAAGGCTCATAGAATTCTAATAGATTTGAGTCTTGCTGCTAGAGCATTGGTTTATTTTTAGTCTATGCCTTCTTGTTGATTATATCCTTTAGCAATAAGTCTATCTGTATTTCTTACAATGATACCATTTTTATCGCATTTGTTTCTGAAAACCCATTTTACTCTAATAATAGATGTATCCTTAGGTTTTTCAACCAATGTCCATACTTTATTTATTTAGAACTCATTTAGTTCATCCTGCATTACCTTAATCCAATTATTATCACTTAAGGCCTCACTTGAAGTTTTAGGTTCAAATTGAGATAGAAAAGAAAGATGTTCTATTTCATTTATTAAGGAATTCCTGGTCCTTACTGGTTGCTTTACATCACCAATGATGTTATCACTGGGATGATTCCTAAGTAATAACTGATTTGGATTTTGAAGAACATGTTCATTAAAATAATTTAGAAAGTCTTCAGGTATGAATGTATCAGAAACAATTTCTTGAGTATTGCAATGTTTGAAGAATCTTCTATCAGAGGTTGATAATCAGTTTTGGAAAACACTTTAGAAGAAATATTTTTAGAGTTTTTGAAAACAAAAGGATTAGTTTCATCAAACTTAACATGTATTGTTTCTTCAACAACACAAGTGTTTTTATTAAAAACTCTATAATATTTAGAAGTGGTGGAAGAACCTAAAAATATTCCTTCATCAGATTTGGGTGAAAATTTATGTAAGTTATCTTTTGTATTTAAAATGAATACTTTGAAACCAAATACTTTGAAGTATGAAACTTTTGGTTTTCAGCCTATCCACAACTCATAAGGGGTTTTATTAAGAGAAGGTCGAATTAAAACTAGATTTATAGTATAATAAGCAATACTAATAGATTCTGCCCAATTTTTTTTGCTATTGAGT
The DNA here is from genome assembly GCA_963277665.1 of Viscum album. Taxonomy (NCBI): domain Eukaryota; kingdom Viridiplantae; phylum Streptophyta; class Magnoliopsida; order Santalales; family Viscaceae; genus Viscum; species Viscum album. Next base: position 1,159,977,384 of record OY728143.1, on the reverse strand, counting down.
ATTAAATCAATATGGTTCTAGTTATCTCTTGAAGAATTCTATTTCTTCTTTCAACAACACCATTTTTATGAGGTGTTATTGGTGCAGAAAAGTTGTGAGTAATACCTTTCTAACTACAAAAAGTTTCAAAATCAGAATTTACAAATTCTCCACCATGATCACTTCAAATAGTTATCAATGGTAGGTTTTTATTATTTTTAACTTTAGCAACAAAATTTTCAAAGAAACAAAAGGCTTATTATTTTTTTGTGAGAAAATATACCCATGTAAATCTGTTGTAATCATCAATTAAAACAAATACATAGTACTTCCCTCCAATACTTCTTGTTTGTGTAGGACCAAAAAGATCCATGTGCACTAACTGTAATGCATTGGAAGTTGTGACTTCACCGATTGATTTAAATATTGACTTATGTGGTTTTCCATAGTGACAAGGGTCAAAAACTTTAGAAGAATCAAACCTAAGCTCAGGTAGATATTTAAAAAGTCATTTCTTAGAGAGTTCATAAAGATTCCTAAGATTACAATGTCCTAGTCTTATATTCCATAACCAAGATTGGTCTTCCGTTGCACTTAGACATGGTAAGTCTTGGATCCTAAGGTATTCAAAGTTTCAAGTGTAAACATTTTCATGCCTTTGGGAAGATATAATGAATTCATCCTTGGAATTGTGAACTATACATTTATCATTCCTAAAATTCACAAGGAAACCTTCATCACATAATTGACTTATGCTAATGAGATTGTGCTTAAGACCATCAACAAATAAAACATTATAAATCAAATTTTTACCAAGAAAGAAAATATTACCTAAACCAACAATCTTTCCTTGATCATTGTCTATGAAGGTAACTTTTCCTCCTTTTGTATTGATAACTTTTTCAAAGAAGTTTCTATTTCCAGTCATGTCCCTGGAACATCCACTATCCATGTACCATGTATTGTTATGGTTTCTTGTTTTGATTTCCTGAAATAAGAACAATTAAACTTTTGGAACCCAAACCTATTTGGATCTAGAAATATTAGAAAGATTTTTTTGTAATCCACATTTCTATCCCCACAAGCCCTCAATTTTACAGGTAATCTACACCTATGTCTTTCAAACACTTGAAAGTCCTAAATACAAAGATTGGTCTCACTGTCTACCTATCCCCAACATCCCTCAATAATTAACACCTAATTAGATTCACAAAGAAGAACAAATCACTTATTGAAATACAAAAACTAATAATGAGCCGTTCATGTTTTTTAATTTAAAGGCTTTCACACGAAGCTGAGAGAAGTCACACAGTCTATCTCTATAACTTGGAAGTAGCTAAAGTTGATGTCTCTGCTTAAAATGACATATTTTAAAGGCCCCAGCTTCAAATGGTCACATTTTCTCTAATGTTCATATTTCTCTGGAAAACTCGGAGGGACTTGGACACCCGGTATTGTAACAGTCATATTCAAATAGAAAATAGGACATCGTTTTGATTAGTTTATTACTAACCCCACAACATAATTTTGGTTAAAAAAATAGGTATATAAAAATGATAACATGAATATGATTGATGTAAAACATGTGTTTTGATAAATGAATAAAAACATGCATGTGATAAAAGTATAACTTGAGTATGATTAAAATCACTTGTTAGTACAAAAAAATGTAAAATACTGATATGATGCAAAGTGGGTATGATACACATAATGAGTAAAATGGTTAGATTTTGTATAATAAACAAAGTAAGTATGACAGAGTCTGTATGATAGACATAGTCAGTATAATAGACAGAGTCAATACGATAGACAGAGTCGGTATGATAGACAAAGTTAATATGATAGACAAAGTCAGTATGATAGAAAAAGTCAGTATGATAGATAGATTCATTATGATAGAGAGAGTTAATATTCAAATTAAGTCCATTATTTAATAATTGAATATAAAGAGATTTTTTATTTCAAAAACAAAATACATAAAAGAAAAAAGAAGACTTTTGACTTAACAATCTCCCTCTTTTTAAAAAGCACAAAACACAAAGTAAAACTAGAAAGAAAAACTTATCTCCCCCTAAGTTATGAAAACTATTCCAGATAAAGAAATGAATACAAATAACTCCCCCTTAGGTATAGAATTTCCTAAAGATTGTATTCAAATATATTTTACTTGGTTTAAATTATTATTTTATTTAATGTATTACATTTGAGTAAAATATTAACAATTCTCCCCCTTTGTGAAACTTTATCCCCTTTTATAAAACAATCTCCCTTTTGTGATTTACAAAAAGAAATAATTAGTATTGTATGTCCTGAAAAGGTTAGATAAAAATAAAATCCAAAACAATTGAAATGAAAACATTCAGTTAATTAAATTGTCAAAAGTTCAGAGATATTCAAAATAAAATCAATAAAGACAGATACAACCAAATATTCAATTTTTTCTATTTATTTTTCTTTCTTGATCAAATCATGAAGAACAACCTTTATATTATATATCTATTTCTTGTCTTATTAGATAGAAACACCCTGATATTTGAAAATCTCTTGTTGGTATGCAAAAATTTCATCCTGGGTATTGATGGTATCTTCTTGAATTTTGATAACTTCTTTAAGAGCATCAGTTCTGTGATGCATATTATTATTATCATCATCCAAAAAAGTGATTTTTCTTTAACAAAACTATTTATTCTTTGAAATATGAAATATTTTAAAATTATGACTAGAAATCACTAAACCTTTCTTGAAACTGTTTCACTGAATGAGTATCAGCACCATGAGTTTTTGGGATCTGATTCAACATTTCAATTGTTTCCTTATTGAGCTTATTAAAATAAATAGTAAGATCATTTGAAAGTCTCCTTAAGAATTCAATTGATTCCTCATGTTTATTCAATAATCTTTCTATTTTGTATGACCATTTGGACATATTGTTACAATAATTCTTATGAGCAATAGAACTATCACTCAAAAGTTTTAGATCAGCCTCTATTAACATCAATTTTTTTCATAGCACTCTTACTGAACCAAATTTCTTACTTTGGTTATTTGTGATGAAATCAATCTTTGTTTATATTTTGGGAAATTAATGAATAGTCTTCTCAATTCTACTTAAAACATGAACAATGTAATCACTTTTATTTAAAAAAATGGTGTGTTCTAAATCATTATAATCATCGTATAATTCATGTTCATTGTATTGGCTTGAGTCTTCATCAGGTTGTTTTCCTTTTTATTCCTCTTTTTACTTTTCAACTCTTTATTCTTCTTTTTCTACTCTTTCTTCTTCAACTTTTTCACTGATGATTATGGTTCTCTTGGAATGAGAACTTTGAGCCACTTACTTGACCAGAGAAGGAAATATTTTTGATTTAGTTTCCATAGATTGAACTGGTGATGGATCGACATAGAATTTTTTTTTGTTGAACTCTTTCACTTTGTTTTTGAAGAGAGGATTCTTCTCTACTTCTCTTAGAGCTCTGAAGATATTCCATAAGAAATTTATCTTCCTTTTCTTGTTCTTATTCCTGTTGTAAAGCTGATTGAATATCTTCTTGCACTATTTCTTTTCCTTTATCTTTCTCTAGAAGAGTTTTTACAATAAGTTCTTGTTGAAATTATTCTATCAGTTGAGAACTTTCTAACTCAACACCTTTTAATATCTTAGCAACATCAAAATCTTGAACTTTTCTTTTCAAAAGTTCCTTCTTCTTCTTCTCATCCTATAAAGTATCTTCTATTTTCATTTTATTGGATAGAGATTTAGCTAGATCAAGACCAAACTTAGGATCACCTTCTTTTATTTTTTCTTTCTCCTTTCTCCACTCAGCTAAAACTTCTTTACTGTATTTGGTTTTCTTCTTAGGTTTTGCACCGATTTGAGGATATGACTCTTGAAAAGATATAACTGCTGGAGCTGATTCTATTAACAGTGGTGACGATTGATTTGGTTCTGATTCTTGCACATCCTTGACAAAAAACTTTGATTCTGCATAAAAAAAAACATTTATATTTCTGATTGTGTCCTTGTTAATCTATGGGCCTTTCAATATTTTCAATTCTATTTTCACTGGTAGATTGAAAAACTTCAAACTTTCAATAATGAACTTTGTAAGAATAATTGGATACATGATTAGATGATACTTAATTGCTCCATACTTGACATTATTAATTGGTTTGAAAATGTAACCCATGTGATTTAGCTTTCCCATATTCACAAGATAATCTAGCATAAAGATATCGAAAATCATAAAAGCTTATATATCCCCTTGGAATAAGAAACCCTTGTATCCATAGGGCAATAAAACGATTGTATATAGATATATGGTCTACTTTTATTTTATCCTCATTGATAACAAAGAGTGAATTTTCATCTATTTCCTTATTAAACATACTGACATCCTCAAGTATCTAATGAGAAGGACATAATGAGTCACCTTCAGTAGAGACATTGAGAAAATGTTATGCCTGTTTCACTGACATATCAAACTTTCTATCGTATATAGAAAAAATAATCATCAAATCCTTATCAAAAGCCACTGTATTGTAGAATTTTCTAACCTCTTCAATAAGTATCATATCCTAAGAAGGTTTCTCAACACAAAGATGTTCCCAAACTTGGAACAAAATAATCCTTTTAATCAAAGAGTCATAACTATCAAAGAAATATCAAGAGACTAACCTTTCTTTGAAGAAATACATTTATGAGAAAGTATTTGAAGATATATAAGTAGGAGTGTTGGAAAAAGACTAAGTTATAATGTTTATTGATAAGAGAAATGATCATACCAAGTCTTAAAAGGAGGATCAGAGATTCACCGAGAAATCTGAAGAACCAGTGTGGGTTTGAGGATGGGGTCCTCTATTTATAGGCGAACTTGGGTTACCGTTGGACTTATACAGTTGAGATTAGAAGATAAAGAATCCAAAAGTTGAAAAAAGAGAGGAATTTTTTAAAAAGAAATGAAAATAAAATTAAAAAAAAGAGAAACAAAAACACAAAAGAAAAGTATTACAAAAAAGAAAAGATAATATACCTGTTGAAGATTTCAAGTGATTTGTTGATTTAATAGTATAATGAAAGTAAAAACATAATACAATACATAAAAGAAATAGTTTAAATAATGAAAAAGAATACAATTAAATATCAAAATGATGATAGAGAAAGTGAATATGCTCATTTGTTAGACTGGTGGAAAAAAAGTCAATACCATAGGTTTTCAATCTGATAAAAAAAAAGTCATTACCATAGGTTTTCAAGCTGATGGAAAACAAAGTCTTTACCATAGGTTGTCAAGCTGATAGAAAATAGTAATTACCATAGGTTGTCAAGCCAATGGAAAACAAATTCATTATCATAGGTTGTCAAGCCAATGGAAAACAAATTCATTACCATAGGTTTTCAAGCCGATGGAAAACAAAGTCATTACCATAGGTTTTCTAGCCGATGGAAAACAAATTCATTAACATAGGTTTTCAAGATTATGGAAAACAAAGTCATTACCATAGGTTGTCAAGACGATGGAAAACAAAGTCATTACCATAGGCTGTCAAGCCGATGGAAAAAAAAGTCATTACCATGGATTTTCAAGCTGATGGAAAAGACTCTATCAAACCGATTAACAAAATGTCAAGCTGATAAACAAAATTTCAAACTGACAGACAGAATGTCAAAGCAATTAACATAATTTCAAACCTATTAATAGAAGTTCAAAATGATAAACCAAATTTCAAACAAAAAATGAAGCTGAATGTCATAAATAAAAAAACTAATGAAATAAATAAAGAAAATATAACTTTAAACTTAAATAATTAAGATAAAATAAAAAATATATAATATGAAACAAAATAAAGTAAAATAGATAAAACAAATAACAAAAGACTAATGTTCTCCCCCTATGAAGAGGAGTGTTTTAATGTAAGGAGATTTGTAAAAACAGGAAGTAGTTGTGAATGATTATTTTAATGTAATCATTCACATATATTTTTTAATATATTCAAATCTATCAAAAGGTAATGGTTTTGTAAAAATATCAGCAAGTTATTCTTTCATTTCGATGAATTGTAATATGATATCTCTTTTTTGTGTGTGATCCTAAAGAAAGTGATGCCTAATATCTATGTGTTTTGAACAAGAGTGATCTACAAGGTTTTTACTTAAGGAAATAGAACTTATGTTATCACACAATATTTGAGTTTTAGTAAAACTCATACAATAGTCTGTGAGTGTGTGTTATATCCACAACACTTGAGCACAACAACTTCCAACTACCACATATCCAGCTTCAGTAGTAGAGAGTGAAACTGAGTGTTGTTTTTTGCATGAACAAGAAACTAAAGAATCTCTTATAAAATGAAAACTTCCAGAAGGACTCTTTCTAGCCATTCTAAAACCACCAAATTCAGCATCTGAAACACTTTTTTTATTCAAAATCATTTCCATAAGAATAGAAGAGGCCTAAATTCAAAGTTCCTTTTAAATACCAGAAAATCATTTTCACAACTTTTAAATGGATTTTTTTGGATTTTCTTGATATCTAAAAAATAAGCATACAAAAAACATTAAGTCTGGATGACTAACTATTAATTATAGTATACTTCCAATCATACCTCTAAAAGTTGTTTGATCAACCAGTTTCCTAGCTTCATCAATATCAACAGTGTTTGAGGTTCCAACAAGAGTACTAATACTTTTAGTGTGATCGCATCCATACTTTTTAGTAAGTATTTGATATACTTATGTTGAGATATATAAGTACCTTCTATTTTTTGAGAAATTTTGAAACCAAGAAAGAATGTTAATTCACCCATCATACTCATTTCAAACCCAGACTTCATTAGATTCACAAATGAATTTTTTAAAGACTTTTGAGTTGATCCGAAAAGTATTTCATCAACATAAATTTAAACAATTATATGATTTTTGTTTTCTTTATTTATAAAAAGAGTTGGATCAGCTGTTCCCTTAATGTAATTGTTTTGTAAGAAAATTCTTGTTAACCCATCATACCAATATCTAGGGGCTTGTTTAAGTCCATAAAGGGAATTTGTAAGTTTGTAAACATATTCAGGATGTTTATTATCTTCAAAACCAGAGGGTTGGTCTACATAGACTTCCTCTTATACAAATTCATTAGGAAAATAACACTTGAGATCCATTTTAAAGAGTTTAAAATTAAAGAATGCTATAAAGGATAATAGAATTCTAAAAGATTTGAGTCTTTCTACTGAAGAATAGGTTTCTTCATAGTCTATGCCTTTTTGTTGATTATAGACTTTAGCAACAAGTCTAGATTTATTTCTTACAATGATACCATTTTCATTGCATTTGATTCTAAAAACCCATTTTACTCTAATAATAGATGTATCCTTAGGTTTTTCAACCAAGGTCCAAACTTTATTTCTTTTGAACTCATTTAGTTCATTTTCATTCCCTTAATCCAATCCTCATCACCTAAGGCCTCACTTGGAGATTTATGTTCAAATTGAGATAGAAACACAAGATTTTATATTTCATTTCTTAAAGAATTATTGGTCCTTACTGTTTGATTTACATAACCAATGATGTTATCACTAGGATGATTCCTAAGTAATATCATATTTGGATTTTGAAGATCCTTTTCATCAACATAATGTAGAAAGTCTTCAGGTGTGAATTTCTCAGAAATAATTTCTTGAGTATTTTCAATGTTTGAATAATATTCTATCAAAAATTGATAATAAGTTATGGAAAAAACTTTAGAAGCAATATTTTGAGAGTTTTTTTAAAACAAAAGGATTAGTTTCATCAAACTTAACATGTATTGTTTCTTCAATAACACAAGTGTTTTTATTAAAAACTCTATAATCTTTAGAAGTGGTGGAATAAACTAAAAATCTTCTTTCATCAGATTTGGGTGAAAATTTATTTAAGTTATCTTTTGTATTTAAAATGAATACTTTGAAACCAAATACTTTGAAGTATTAAACTTTTTTTTGGCCTGTCCACAACTCATAAGGGGTTTTATTAAGAAAAGATCGAATTAAAACTCAATTTATATTATAACAAGCATTAATAACAGCCTCTGCCCAAAAATGTTTTGCTATTGAGTGTTAAATCAACATGGTTCTAGTTATATCTTGAAGAATTATATTTCTTCATTCAACAACACCATTTTTCGGAGGTGTTCTTAGCGGAAAAAATTTATGAGTAACACCTTTCTTACTACAAAAAGTTTCAAAATCAGAATTTACAAATTATCCACCATGATCACTTCGAATAGTCATCAATGGTAGTTTTTTCTCATTTTTAACTTTAGAAACAAAAGTTTTAAAGAAACAAAAAGCTTATGATTTTTTATCGAGAAAATATACCCACATAAATCTGGTGTAATCATAAACTATAAAAAATACATAGTACTTGCATCTAATACTTTCAATTTGTCTATGACCAAAAAAATCCCTGTGCATTAACTATAATGCATCAGAAGTTGTGACTTCCCTGATTGATTAAAATATTGACTTATGTTGTTTTTCATTGTTTCTTAGTTCTTTGAAATGTGTATTCTAGTTTTAAGAATCACTACTCTAGGCGGTTTCTATTGGATTTATTCATGGAACTGAAAACACCCAACAATTATTTATCCAAAAGGGAACTGCTTTCTAAAGGCAGGCATTTGTTATGTTTGAACATTATGATACTCATGAATGTTCATTGTTTAGGAGGATGGGAGGTCTAACTCATCACACCCTTTTTAGGGGAATTATTGTCTTCTCTGGGAATCTCTTTATAAATTTAAGATATTTTCATAAATCCTTATTAATTTACCAAGTATAACATACGTTTCCATTAGAATTTTCAATCACTTATTAACATGTGTAAAATTTAGAATCATCTGTATGTATTTAATATCCTTTATTAATGTAGATATACATATGTATTTGAGGTTCTCCATCAATTGTATCCTCTCATATACTATTTATAGATACTTTTAATCATCATTTTGGTGATACTGGTTTTTAAAACACTCAGTGGGGTACTCTAGAATTTATTGTCATCAAGGAAGATGAAGGTTTGTTTTGATTTTGAGATCATACCCATAAAATGGGATACCTATGTATCATTGTGAAAGTAAGTAGAACTCTTGTAGCTAGGGTCTGCTTAATGGGACACATTATAACTTTTAAGGTCATGTGATAAGGACCTAATCGTACAATTTAATGTCATGTGGTAAGTAAATATAAGTGAAAAGGTTCTTAGTCAAAGTTTGGTGTGAGACTTATGCTGAAGAAGCCCAAGGAATTTGGAAAGGATATGGGTTTCCAAGTAAGATTAGACCCTGTTGGGAATATTCCCCAAGGAGAGAAGGGTTGATTTGAAGTGTTGGGTTTGAACCTCAAGGAGTCTTCCAACGTATCTCATTTGAATAGAAATCAAATCCCATGTAGTTCGATAAGTCTCATAGGAGAGTACAGTCCTTTGAGAAAAATGAGTTTTGTTTTACTTATTGAAAAGTATTCCTTGATGATTTGAGGGTTAAATTTGGGGATTATTCTTAAGGAAGATTCCCAGATCAAGGGAGTTAAGCCCAGATTCCTAAAGAGTATATCCAATGAGCTCAGGCCTTGAGAAGGATTCCTATGTATCCTGGTTTGAATAGGAATCAGAGTTCTTGTAGTTATTTAATTTGTGAAAATGTTGTGATCATGAAAAATATCTAAGCCCATGCGAGTCATTCTTGGTGTAAGAAACAAGAGGATGTCAAAGATTCAATAAAGGCACCCACAATTTTCCTCCTCCACTGGTGGAATAGGGCGCACCCATGGCAGCAACGGTGGATGGGGGCGAGTTGACCCAGGAAGAGGGCGAGGCGAGGAGCCTTCCTTCTATTCACTTTACACTGGACAAGGGTCCAATGAAAGGAAGGAGTAAAGGTGAAGGAAATATAGAGGAGAAAGACTATAACCTCCTATTTGAAAGGTTAGTGGCTTACACCAATATGGCTACCCTAAAATTGATCTTGGTATGGGAGGGAGACTTCTCATTTATTCAAAAGGAAAATTAGGTGTGAACCATACCTTCACTACTAGAGACCCGAGGTTTCGGGTCTTAGAGACAAGAAGGAGAGGTCAGAACCTAAACAATAATCCTCAAAACAAGGAACTTCCTAGAACTATTCCTGGGAGAAAAGTCCATGTGACTAAAAATATACAAACCCACAGAACTCCATGAATCCTAACCCCATTGCGAAACAAATGTGGGAAACCTCTGACTATGTAAATACAAACCCAAATAGGAGACACACATATGTGCCTTTCCCAAAGGTTTGATAAGTCAGAAGGTTTTGGTAGAGGTCTCAACAGAATTCATTTCAGACAAGGGATCCAATAAAGAATAATCCTTTCCATTAATGGATTTAAGGATGTCCTGGTGGCTTGTAGATTGAAGAGAGTAGGTGAATCAAAGAGGGGTGCTAAAATAGGCACTGGCACGCAAGTATGGGTTCACAAGTAGGCTTGGGTGACCTGATGTTCACTTAAGGAATGAACAACCTGGATTATAATACTTGGGCGAGACTTGAATCATACCTTTAAGAGTATTCACAGGTATTTACAGAAGTGGGGTTCTCAAGTTCCTATGAAAGGAATAGGTGGCGCGCAAGTGTTTCTGATTTAGGGAGGTTGGGTTCCTTAGGCGCACAAGTGTTATGGATTTCACACACTAAAAATACTTAAGTCCTATGATCCTCCTTCAAATCCTCCGCTCTAGGTGTTAAAGAACTAACTTTAAGGTTTCAAAAGACTTGAGAGAAGCACTAGGGTGACCATAGTAGAAATTGTGATTCAGGGAAATTCGTCTATACAAATGAAGGGCCCAAGGTTCTATTTATAGGAAAAAATTGGACCCTATGTGAAATGAAATTGGGTGCACAAGTAGGCTGCGCACTAGATGTGGGGGTACAAGTAGGTTGCATGCCAATGACCCCTTGGTTTGACTAGGGCGATTCAAAGCTTATTCCTTTGAAAATATTGATTTTCTTCATGTGTTTTATCCTATTTTTCTAAGGAATTTCCCTTTATCATTTTTTTAGACTCTGTGATAGAAAAAAGTGTCAACAAAAGCCCCTCCTCAGAATTGGATCTATAATGAAAAGAGGATTCTATACTAAGGTAAAGTAATGAATAAGAAAAAAGAGGGTACTGGGGCACACAAGTTTGTAGAGTACAAGGAAAATGGTCGTGCAAGTTGGTAGCGTGAAGGATCTTGGAACGATGGGTGACTTACATCACTTATATATAGCGGCTTCACTTCCATGAAAATTCTCATGACTTTCGGAATTTTAGCTCTCGGTGCGCAAGCTCTTTCTCACTCAGACGCTTCTCTGCCGTATGTTTTCTATTTTCATGCTATAACTGGGGTTACACACTTGAAAGCCATCTTACACTTGCACGCCAAGTTTTAGACTTGCGCGCCTTAATGCCTTTGTCGATTTTTTTCAATTATTTTGTCAAAATTTTAAAAATGAACTTACTTTAAAAGACAAGTTTTGATCTTTATGTAGGCTCAATGACTCCCAAAAGAATCAGAACCGCTGATGAACTGGATAGTAATAGGATAGATAACATGATTAACGTTGTCGGTCATGAATACTATGACTTATGTGATGCCACACTTCCAGACTTAGAAAAATATCTGTAGAAATATCACTTAAACTTTCCCTAAAGAACTTATTTACCTCTGTATAACTATGGTCATCTGTAGGAAGTCAATATTCTAGATCATAAGAACTATGTCCCACTCTCTTGGTTTCAATATTATACCTACTTCTCATCTACCAACATTTCTGTTAAGGGATCATTTGCTAATACTGGGACAGTAGAAAAATCTCATATCATCTATCACATCCCACGTGCTCTAGATTTTAAACCACACACACCCGAGATGAAGACACACTATTATTCATCCATCTTTCCAAATTCTCAGATGGATCAATCCAAAGACTGGAAGAAAAGTTTGAATTTTCACCCTAGAGGAGGTGTAAAACCTACATGTATTTGGGAATATTGGGTGCGCAAGACATGTTTATAATTTACAAATGACTTAAAAGGTGTTGTAATTTATGAGGCTGTTTGGGTTGGGAAAACCTATGTGTACAGGAATGATGATTTTTTTTTTCAGAATTACTAATCCGATAGAGCCCAGAAACTAACTCCTTCCATTTAACTCATGGAGAAGTAGGCATTAGCTTGTGAGATATCTATAAGATTTCTAGAGCTCTAATCCTTGGAGATATGTAAGATGACTTTATTCCCCCTAAGGTGACATGGAATAAATCATAGAAGACACCAAATTTAGTTCATGAGTTGATGAAAATATTTAACAAACTCAAGAACAAGACCACCACGAAGTCCCACACAAGAAGGGATATTCATCCAGAGGAATGGATGGAAATATTCCTAGTGAAAAAGAAGAAAATGGGTCCCACCTGCACTCATCTGACTAGCTTCCCAAAGGTAGAGAAAAGAGGTACAATTGAAACTTTTAGTCCAATATTGGAGAGAGGAGAGTTTAAAAAGTGAGGATATGAATTTAATTCAAATATTCCTGCGAAGATATATTTGGTAGGTTTCCTGGCCATGTGGCTCAACATGTACTTGTTACCAGTCCGAGATTCCAAAGGAGGTGTGAGACCAGGAACTTCTGTTATTGCAGCCAAGATATCTGAGAGAAGGATGTTAGTGTTGGCCAATCATGTTTTGGAAAATATTCATAAGATCTTACTGCATATTTATAAAGGAAAGTATCCTTTTAGAACAGAGGGACCATTCCAGGTGTTATGGGGATGGATCACTACTCACTTCAGAACTTGTGCTGTACAAAGTGGGGTATATATCCCTGTAAGTTCTTTCCAACCATTTGTCTAGGATTTCTCTGGTATTTGACCCTTTTCTCTGAACTCTTATGATATCAAGGGCAGGTTGAGTATGTTTAAGTAATTTAATTTCTTTCCTTATGGGAATCCGCCTACGGGGCGATTCGTCGATGATGGGATGACTATTTTAGAGCTAAGGGCATACATGTTAGCTTGTAGGGATGACGTATTGGACACCATGATTGATAGAGAAATCATATGTGAGGCCTATGATCCTTATAGATTTGCGCATAAGTTCAAATTTCTGTAAAAAATATTGTATCTCCCCTGTGCATGTCAGATTAGAGCAACATCTAATGGTTTCCCGACAACTATGGTTGCTAACATCTATGGAGAAGAATGGGGAAATATTTAATTCACCTTTCGCTAATGCAATAAGCATATTGACTATCTGGTATGCCGAAAACTGGGTTGCATCTTACCCTAAAGGGGTATTAAACCATGTTGTCCCTCGAGTTGGGGTAAAGAGAAGTAGCAGTAGGGAACCCCTTTGTTTGGAAGGCAATTCTTCTTCATCCGGGGCCGACTCACTAGAGTCTCTTGGTGGAGGTGATGAGGATCCAAATTCACCAAAGCATCCTCATTCCATATATAATCCACTTTCCAGAGTTAATAGAGACACCCCATCAATCCCTACTGAGGCTGTATCGAGGTGATCTAGTCACCATCATTCTGAAGAGTGACAATTCCCATTTTCTCACCCCCCATCTGTGACTGCAGGAGTTAGAAATAAACTTCAATCCAAGGCTTCATGATCCTCTTCACAACCCTCTGGTGTGTAGTCTGAATATTTATGACCATAGGCTGTTCAAACATGGAAAAGTTTATATTGTGATGCTAAAACCACGTGAATGGATCTATGTGAAGGGATGCATATTCTAGGAGTAGGGGATCTACGAGCTTCTTCTAATATTATATTTAAGGAAAATCCCAATGAAGTGAGAACTTACATACAAGATCTGGAAATACTCATATTTTCAACCAATTAATCAATTCCCACCACAAAGCAGGTGAAGAAAATTATAGATCGTGGTACCACTGAAGGGATTGGTCCTTCATTAGATAAAGAATGGCGTGATTTTGTGAACCTTGAAGATGTAAGTTTTTTTTCTTACATTCTCTTATGCTTTTTAATTTGAATTTAGTCAAAGATTTTTCACTCAAGGAAAATATCATCTTAACTTGCAGCTAGTTAAAGTAAAATCAATTGATGTTCCATCGCCACAATATAACCCTAGTACTCTTGGAGCTACTGGATCACCCCGTGAATCAGGAGAAATATCTCCAGGCCAACAGGATATGGAGGATGAGATGGAAAGGGTATTTGCATCTTCAATATGTGTCTTTGGAGATAATGATGCAAGTCCTACTAAGAATGTGAAGAAACAAAAGAATCGAAGAAACAAATCCATGGTTAAATACTTTCTTAGTAGTGGTAATATTTTCTGATAATCATGAATTTAATCCTTATTCATGAAAAAGTGTTTAAACTTCTTGGAATTATATGAGATTATTATATTTATTTCTTAAAAGAAAATGATGATAAGTTTCAAGAAACTATGGAGGGTGCTTCTGAATAGGCACAAATGACTACTAACCTGGTGGTTCCTGAAGAGGCATTGAGGCCAAAAGAACCAATATCTATTCCCAGAACTGCTCCTATTCTTTCATCCTGTGAAACTTTAGGTTCATCACATGCGCTAGAAAATTCGGAAAAAACTGATGTTGACCCCACAACTATTGCTGAGGAAGCTATTCAGGGTCAAAGGTTGTCGGAGGAAGGTTGAAAAGAAAACACACCAAGTGATCCCATGGGTGACACTAACCTAGGATCTAAGAAATCATTGGATGATATGATGAACCTTGGAATGTATTTTTAAGAAGTATTAGAACATGTTAATATACCAAATTCTTTATAAGATTTTGAAGTTCCTTGTATAGAATCAACTGGAAGTGGGTTTTAATTATTCTTCATATTAATCTTCTTATGATTAAATATATATCCATGGTTGGTTGAAATATACAGTTCCATCTAAAGAAACTGCTACCACGAAGATACTTGAAGGAAGTATTGAAATTAATGTCAATCCTATCATTGCAGAGACATTGGATCAGGTGAATCTTGATACAAGATATCTTCTTGAGATTCATTATGAGAATCCTAAGAAAATTAAAGAGATCATTTCCCACCCAGAGACATCAAAAAAAATTGTGGAAGCTAAGAATATTGGGGAGGAGTCTTCTCAAGCTACTGACCTACTATTAGGTAAGATATATAGATATTGTGACTGTACTCACTTTTGTTATACATTGAAACTAACTATAACCAAAATCCTTAATTGACCATATATGGATGTCAACTTTGATGGCTAGGTCTGGAGGTGAAGCATATACCTCAGCTCAGACAATATTAGAAGGTGAAGGAGCCATCATCAAGGAAGGAGAAGAACATGGCACTTCTTTAAGTGCGTTAATCCCAAAATATGTACCTCCTTATGATAGTGACTCTGAATCAGACCTAGAAATACAAAAGGTCCTTTTTCTTACATGTCGTAAATCATGGCATAATATATGGAAGATAGTATCTGAAATTCCCCTTGAGAAATTGACTTCAAGAATTCCACGACTTTCATCTATGTTTATCACGTTGGGATTTAGAGATTTTGAATACCTCAAAATTCATACCGTAATGAAAGAGATTATCCAAAGAGGGAGAAAGAGAAGAATCTCGACAAGACTTGATAAAAGCTAAACTATTGATCAAAACTAATGGATTCCAAGCAGTGTTGTCCTGAACTAAGGCTAATCATACTGAAAAGTTAATGGAACTAAAGAAGAAGATTAAAGAAAAGGCTGTTCAACAGTTTCATCTTCAATATGAATTAGATATCATCACAGGGGAGCTTGACCAGCTTCATAAATCATTAGGAGAAGTCCATAAGGACAATGGAAAATCCATTACAGAGGCTAATAAAGCACTTCATCATGTTGAGGAGAACAAAGCTGGTCAGCTAAATGAACTTCAATGGGCAGCTGATGGGGCTCAAGAGGTTTTTAACCAAATTAGAAGTTACGTAGTTTTTTTTGTGATTTCTGACAAAATAGATACTCCTATTTGTAGATACTCCTCTATGAAATTTTCCTTATAAATGAAAATCATTTCGTCTTTAATCATCTGTGTTTTCATTCTTGCTATTTGCTTTTTTTACCAAATCCAATGGGCCTAGTAAGTGTAGTTTGATTTTTTCTAGGGTTATATAGAAAACCCCACAAACTTTGTATCTTTTGACTTTTTATTGCTCAATATTTCCCAAATCATACAAAATGTACGTTTAGTAAGATGAGACTCAACTTTTGTTCAGAGTTCCCTTTGCGGGTTCCCGATCTGGTGAGTACCACATCTCTTGTTGTTGGTAGTTTAGAGTCATGCATGTTGGAATATAAAGGGATAATGTTTAAGGTTGAATATATTTGACTATAAATTTTGAAATTAGATCCCAAACAAAAATCAGTGGCTGAGAATTTCTCCAATATTCTTTTAAATATTTCCAAGGGGAATCTTGATCCATTATTTTTATGGTCACTAAATCTAAAACTTGTTTAAAAATAAGGGAATTATCTTCCAAGAATGAAGTTACAATCATTTGACTAACCCGTTATGTGAGTTTTGTTATACAGGGCCGACTAGGGCATATGCTACATAGTCAAATAGTATCATCTTTTGAATAACATGCCTGTTATGTAGGAAACTTATTCAAGGAAACCTAAGGGTACACACTATATATTCAGGAAAAGTAGATCTTAGTAATTTAACATTTTACCATTGATAGGCAAGGGAACATAAGATTTGGGTGACTCAAGACCACAATGGGTGGTTTTTCCAACGAATTAAATTTTAAGAATAAAGGGTTATCTATGACAACATATTTTATGAATAGTAAAACCATTTCTATAAAAATTTGGGGTTTGAGGAATGTTTTTTTGATATTATACTGTGAATTTTTAAGTCATACAATGAAGAAATTGTACTGTGTAGTTTTAAGTCATGCAATGAGGACATTGTACAACGCAATTTTAAGTCATCCAGGGAGGAGATTGTATTGTGTAGTTTTAAGTCATGCAGTAAAGACATTGTATTGTGAAATTTTAAGTCACGCAGTGAGGACATTGGGTGGATTTAATTTAAGGTCTTTACCTTTGACCAAAGGTATGATACTCTCACAATTTATTGATAATTTGTTTGGAAACATACTACCATATTCAGGTATGGAAGGGAAAATTATAAACTGTGATTTGAGAATTTTTGGATCTTAAAAATGATATGGTAAAAGGGCTAAAAGCATTAGAGGATGTTTTACCAAGAACAAAGTTACCATTATTTGACAAACCCATTTTAGGGGCTGTATTATGCAGGTCCAACTAGGGCATATGATGCATAGTCAAATAGTATCATCTTTTGACTGACATTCCTGTTATGTAGGCAACTTATGCAAGGCTACCTAAGGGAACACACTGCATAGTCAGGAAAAAAGAGCTCTTAGAAGTTTGACATTCTATTTCTAAAAGACGAAGAAAGTTTATGGAGATTCAAATTTTCCAAAGCACAAAGTTTGGTTTATGAAGAAAGGTATTTGAATATGGAGAGGGTATTTCCAATCATGATTTCCAAAGAATTGGAGGAATATGATTTCTATGAAGGTATGACCCAAACATAGGGAGTATGGTATCTGTAGTTTTAGGTCATATGACTAGGACCAGAAATGGAAATAGTATATGACATATGGTCAAGTGATATAAGGTTATTTCATATTGCTTTGAATACATGGAGAGAGAGATGTGTAAACCATGGTATTGAAGAATTTCAGATCGAGATAAAGATAATGTGACAAATATACATGAATGACTATTTTCAAATATAGATTTTTGTATATTGTTATCAAATTTTGAAGGGGAAAAATGAACTTTAACCAAGAAAAAAATTGCCATTATTTGACAAACCCATTATGGGGGATTTATTATGCAGGGCCAACTGGGGCATATGCTGCATAGTCAAATAGTGGTATCCTTTGAGTAATAGGCCTATTATGTAGGAAACTTACGCAAGGAAACCTAAGGGCATGTAATGCATAGTCAGGAAAAATATTTCTCAGATATTAGAAACCCTATCACTAGAAAATATAAGAAATATTATGAAGATCTAAAAATATTCAAGATTAAGAGTGTGACATATTGAAGGGGGTAATGCTTAGTGAACATGAGAAATATTTGAATCAATATTGGAAATGAGTTTTAATTCCTTTATATAGATCCGACTCACATGTAAAATGGAGACTCTCTTTGTTTCCTTTGAATCAATATTATGCTATGCAGTTTAGAGTCATGCAGCGAGGACATTGTACTGTGAAGTTGTAAGTCATGCAATGAGGAAAATATACTGTGCAGTTTCAAGTTATGTAGTGAGGACATTGGGTAGATCCATAAGAAATTGAGACACATTATATATACATAGAATATTTTTACCCAATTCCTAAGCCCACATGAGCTATGCTCGGTGAGAGAAAAAAGGAACAATAAATGCTTTTTCTGTAACACAAAGGTGACACAAGTGAAGAATAGGGGTATTATGATTAAGTGATGGTTGAGCCAAGGCATAGGACCCATGCTCACTACGTATCTCATTGGAGAAAGAATCAAGCCAAATGTAGTTCTTAGATTTATATGCAGTTTAACGTCAAGAAGTAAGGATGAAGATAAACCGACGCAAAAAGAAAGACATGCTGTAGCTGGACTAAGGAATAAAAACCAAGTTTCACTAGCTATAAATTCATTTTTTTATTTTTGAAACACTTTTTGGTTAAGTGAGAACCCACCATATAAATCACTTTAAGGCTAAGTGAGAACCAACATAACTTCACAAGGAACCATTAACAGATTGGACAAAGAACCATGTCCAAGACCAAACCTGTCAAAAAAAAAACACCACAAAACATGACAGACCATCAATTTGTGGAAAATTGAGAACCAAACTTAGAAACCTCCATGATCAGAAACGTCATCATCAGATCCACCAACACCATCCCAATTTTCCAAAGAAACCTTGGAACCAGCCCAAAGTGGGGGCCGTGCGCGAAGGGCAAGGCCAAAAGAGCAGAGGAGAATCATCAAATGAAGTTATCAGACCCTGGAACACAAAAAAAGAACCCTAAATAACCAAAAAATGAAACATGGGAGAGAATAGGTGAGGAAATTTCTCAATCACCGAGTGTTCCTGAGGTCACCCTCTGTGACCTCGTATTGACCCGGGAGAGTTGTCCCAGCCTATTCCTACCCCGAAGAAAACAAGAAATCAGAACGAATGAGGAGAGAACATCGTCTATACCAAGAATTCCAGCATCTGCCATCCACATATGCGTACTAACAATGGAAAACAAACAATGGAACACCTCAAAGATACCAGTACCCGCCCAGGAAAGGGAAGAAGCAAGAAAATAAGAAAGAGAGAAGAACTATTAAGGGCAACAATCCGGATCCGAGCATTCCTGAGGTTTCCCTCTACGACCTCGTAATGACCCTGGAGGAAGACGACAACCCTGTCACGTTCAGGAAACAACGATACCAACCGGACGAGGACCCTAAGACGAACACAAAACACTTCCGGAACCCAGGGGAAAATACGGGATGAGCCAGCGGGAACAAGATTCGACGCTGCCACTCGAATCTGGGTGCCAAGTCCGCATGAGGCCGGATCTGAACTACCGGAAAGTTGAGTCCGTTGGTGGGAGTGCGACACAGTGAACAACGAGGGAGGCTCGGGATGCCTATGTCGCCGACGAAAGAGAACAGAAAACCATCGTCGGGGAACCATAAGGTCAAGTCGTAAACGCCAGCGACCTCGCAACGATGGGAAAAGGAGAGGTGACGTCGCCGTTGCGGACAACGGCTAGTCGCGAGGGCGGACGACGCTCCAGGAGGGAGCATTCCAAATGCTGCGATGTGTGAGGGGGCGGCGACATGCAACGGAGGTAGAGAGAGATAGAGGAGAGGTAGGGAGATGCGGCGGCTAAAACCTTAGCCGCCCGAGAAGCTCTCCCCAAGAGCTACATCGCATCCATGTTTCACTACATATCTTGATGGGGGAAATAATCTAGCCATATTTAGTTCTTTAAACATTCCCTATGCAGATTTTAATTCTTATATAAAGAATAAATGGTTTTTTTTATTGTGGATGGGACTAGGATTGGAGATCTAGGCATCCCTATGTATCTCATATAGATGAGAATCAAGCTGTATGTAGTTCTTTAAACATTCATTTCTCACACCAATCAAGTTTGATATGGGAGACAGGGGTTTAAACACATTCTAGAAAAATGGTTTAAATTTAAGATACAAGATGGTATGAAAATCAAGTCATGTATCTTAACAGAGCACTCTGTATTGATCTATTTCATACACAGAAGGAAAAAAGTGAAAATAACAAATTTTGGTTTCTTGTGGCTGGGCCCAAGATTGGAGATCTAGGCATCTCTATGTATCTCATATGAATGAGAATCAAGCCACATGTAGTTTTTGAAATGAGGTCCGTATGCATATCTGACTTAGACATTGAGAATAAAGGGATTCATGTGCCACTAAGGAGCAGTAATGATGTCAATGATGCTTGAATATGGAAGATCCTAATGTCATGTAGATAAGATGTTAGTCATAAAGTTTAATGTCATGTAATGAGGAGAAATGATGTCATGCAGCTTAATGTCGTGTGACAAGAACAAAGATGCTACACATTTTATTGTCAGGTATCATGGACGCTTATGATTGTTATATAGTTTAATGTCATGCAACTAGGACTTTGTGCTGTGCAATTTAGAGTCATGTAGCTAGGACATATGATGTCATTACAGAAAGTATTTCTTCAAGAATCTCGTATTGGTTGGAGTTTTAATAATCTCTCCATCCATTGAGATTAGGGCATACACTTATTTTGAGTAGACCTTATGTATGGAATAAGGTCCTTCCCACTTTGGATCAATCTTTGGAGTTTTCTTTCCTGGTATCATTGGAGTTTTGAGGACCAATACAAATTCTCCTTGAAGAAATGAATGGAGGCGAACTTTCTTGTTAAAGGATTGCGCTATTCTGTTCTGATAGACTTCTAAATGATGCAAAATATGCAATCTTTTTTTTGTCTAATAGTTCAAGCTCATCAAACCATTTCTGGGACTTCTCATCTGTAGAAAAATAATCACAGATTTCAATTCTGAGTAAAGGAAATTGAATTTCAATTGAAAAAACTACTTCTATTTCGTACACCAATGAATACGGGGTCTCTTGAGTTGCAGTATGGGTAGTTGTCTGGTAATCCCATAAAGCATGAAAAAGTTTATCAGGATATGATTTATTATCTTTATCCACCATCTTCTAGAATATATTTGATAGGGTCTTATTGAAGACCTTTATCTGTTCATTGACTGCCACATGACAGTGAGATGAATGGTTGGATTTTATATTATGATCTTGATATAACTTATTTACCTCAAAAGAACATAAATTGGTGCCATTTTCCATCAATATAGTATGGGGGACACCAAATTTGGTGATTATGTTAGTTTAGAAAAAACTAACAATGCTTTTGGATCCGAATTATTTGAGAGGTATTGCCTCATCCCATTTGGAGAAGAAGTCAGTAGCATTAAGAATATATTTGAACTACTTAACCTTAGTTAGAGGATAAGGACCTACTATAATCATTTCCCATGTGGAAAATGGCCAGGTGTATTTATCCGTATGTAAAAACCCCTAGGGTTGATGAATGAAGTTGGAATGAACTTGGAAGGGATGACATTTCTTGGTAAAATCTGTGAAATCTTGCGTCATTGAAATCCAGAGTATCCAAGCCTTCAGATTTGATCAGAAATCCTATAACCAGACAGGTGAGCATCACAAGCTCGTAAATGTACTTATTTCATGACAGCTACAGTTTCTTCTCCATCAATACACCTGAAGAGGATTCCATCAAAGCGTCATTTTTATAAAATCTTCTGGTGATCTAGACTATCATAAAGAGTAAAATTTCCTACTCATCGTCAGATATGTTCTTTTTCATCCCTATTTGGTGGAAGTACTCCATTTTGAAGGTATTCCACGATGGGTGTTCTCCATCCCATGGTATGAACATATGACTCAGAAATAGGGCCAATTTCATTAATTTCCTCCATTCTAGTTTGAACAAAATTTGAGACCACATGAATATGGGCTATATTGATGATTGCCTCATCCCGATTTGGATCTGCCAAGGCATTAGCTGCATTCACCAGTGCACCATCTTAGACATTTTATGATCTCGGAACATAAGACAATGTCATATATGAGGGAAATTCATCCATTAACCCCCTAAAGTAATCACACAAAGGGATTAACTCTTCTTTTATGATGGAATAATCCCCATTGATTTGTTTGATTACCAACTCTGAATCAACTTTTACTTTGAGGTGATTCACTTGTACCTAAAGTACCAATTCCAAACCTGTAATGAGAGCTTGATATTCTACCTCATTGTTGGTTCCGCCTTCCGAAAACAGGAAAAAAGGCAAAAATGCCTTTTTCTATGGAGATAAGTACAATTCCTAACCCAAATTTTTTGAATTTAGGGTTTTCTATTCTCTTCCCTGTTAGACTTCTAGAGGAAACATCAAAGCACATTTCCCATGTTTTGGAATTATCTTGAATAAAGAATACCTCTTCATTAGGAAATTCAGTATTAAATGATGTATCTTCTATAGATGGGTGTTCAACAAGGAAGTCAGCTAGTGTTTGGACCTTTATGGCCTTCTGAGGCACAAACTGGATATCAAACTACTGCAAAATAACTGCCCACCGTTCCAGATTCACTATAAGCATAAGACAAATAAGGATAAATTTGAGAGGGTTATTGCAAGACACCAATTGGACCTCATGATGTTGTAGGTAGTGCCTCAATTTTTGAACTAAAAAGATTAATGCCAGGCAACACTTTTCAATACTTGAATATCAAGTTTCTGCATCAATCATAGTTTGACTGAGATAGTAAAGGCTGTTTTCATTCCCTGAATCATTATTTTGGGCAAGGAAGCCGCTCAGTGATCACTCTAAAGCTATCACATAGAGAATAAGTGTGTTTACTTCAATAGATGGCATTAATACTAGCGGACTCAAGAGATATTTCTTGAGGGTAACATATTCTTCTTGGAAGTCTTCAGTTCATTGATAGGTGACTCCCTTCTTCATTAATCTAGTGAAGGGAAAACACTAGCCTGCCAAATTGGTGATAAAGCACCGAATATTGGCCAAGTGTCCTTAGAGTCCTCTTATTCTTTCAAATTTCTTGGAGGTGACATACCAAGGATTTCTTTTGTTTTCTCAGGATTAACTTTGATGCCATGACAGCGTACAATGAAGCCGAGGAACTTTCCCGAGGTTACCCCGAAAGCACATTTCAATTGATTCATCCTCAAATTTTGTTGCCAAAGTTTATCGAATATACTCTCTAGATAAACCATGTGATTGGAACATTGTCTAGATTTAACCACCAAATCATCCACATAACATTAAAAAAATTTCCCTAATAAGGTTTTGAAGTTATGGTGCATGGAACATTGATACGTTGCACTTGAATTATTTAATCCAAAGGAAATTACTCAATATAAAAACACACCTTGAGAGGATCTAAAGGATATAGATTCTTTATCCTCTAGGTCTATGAGGATTTTATTATAACTAGAGTAACCATCCATAAAGAAAATAGCTTCAGAGCCAACTGTTGCATCAATTAAAAGCTCTGTGATCGGAACTGGGAAGTCATCTTTAGGAAAATACCAGTTAGGATCTCTAAACTCAATAAAAAATATGATTTTCCCATTCTTCTTTTTCACTAGGATAATGTTGGATATCCATTTGGTATATTGAACCTCCTTGAAAAAGTTATCATTTACAAGATTATTAACTTCAGCTTCAATTTTAGAGGCATGAGTTGGGTGTGTTCTTCTTGTTGCCTGCTTAAATCCTAGAAATTCTTCTAGAAGAACCAAATGATGATTATATACATCAGGATTAAGTCCAAGAATTTTTGTATAATTCCAAGAAAATATATCTCAATGTTTCTTTAGAAATTAAGTATACGTCTATTGATCATCATAAGTCATGGCCGCACTAATTAGAGTGGGGGAATGGATCTTCTTCTGTACCCAAATTTATTTCTCTAAGATCATCCATAGTGGTAGAGACACCTTCATCAAATACCGGAGGAGAATCCCTGAGATCTTCATCTTCTTCTTCATTACATGTTACTTCTTCTATTTCTAATTTCATAGTAGATGACGAATCAAAACTTCTAGAATTAGGGGAGGAGTCAGTATTTGAACATCCTGAAGAAGAGGCCACTATTTCTGACCCTACTAATGATGAAGGTTCTTCCAGGGGTAATTAAGAGGAGATGATGGATTGGGAATCAACATCCTTTTCTTACTTTTATATTGCTTCAAATTCTTATAGTCCGATTGATGAAGCAGATATTTTCTAAAGTTCAGTGGAGGAAATGAAGACATCTCCATTTAAGCTTTCACCATTGCTTGGTGAATCAAAAATTTCTCCAATTTCGTCAGGCTCGATTGCCGCAATTGAGATTATATAAGTCACTGGATGAGTGCTCATATTTGGATATATCCTTTCAATTTTATTGATAGGAAACATATAATCTATACTCAAATGTTTGAATGGGTTTTCTAGGATCTTTTTCAAACCATTTGGAGCATTGATTCTGGTTACCTCCCTTTCCATGGACTTTGTTCCTTTCGTGTGATAAAATTATGCCTCAATGTATTGAGATTCACATGTTTTGAATGGATCCTTGTCACCATACAATTTCACGATTTGGACATTGAAATAGTAATTGAGACATTGGTGGTATGATGAAGGTATGGCCGCATGTTGATGTAGCCAAGGCCTTCCAAGCAGAATATTGAAGGTTGTGTCCTGACGAACAACCCTGAAATCTGAATTAGACACAAGATCCCCAAACAAAGTTCTGAGTGTAATCTCTCTTATATGTTCTTGCTCACTCTTTTCATATCCTTTCAACATTAAATTAGAAGAAGATAAGTCATATTCAGTGAGGCCCAATCAACGAAGTGTATGAATAGGAATGATATTGACTTCTGATCCATTATCAATAAAGGCTCATCGGATGTCTATGTCATTGATCCTTCCAGATAGATAAAAGGGACTGATATGTCCATATACAACATCATCTTCATCTTCATCTATAAAAGATATAACTGCATGACATTCTATAGGATCATTCTCTATACGGAAAAACTCAACAGCAACAACTTCAATTTCAAACTCTTGAGGACTTTATAAAGCCTCAATAAGTGATTCTAGAAGATATTTTGACAAATTCAAGGCATCCAAAATTGACAACCTGGCCAGTAATTGGGCCATCTATTTCAAAAAATCATACTTTTGGTCTAGAGGTCTGCTTTTCCTAGCATGGAGATGCAGTTTTTCAGGTGCCTTGGAAGTTGAAACTTTTGATATAGATGTACCCTATGTCAGAGCAGAAATTGGAAATACTTATGAATTTGGTAGATTAGACTGACGTGGTCTATCTACTTACTGAGAGAAAGATGGTGTAACCTCTATCTGGTCCTCCAAAATAATCATGTCAAGACCGAACCTGTCATGCATGGAAGAATCCCTTTATTCTTGTTGAGCCAACTGAAGGGATCTCCCACAAGTTTCCGCCGCATATATAGTCCGAGCAGGGGTAGAGTTAAAGTAGTGGTTTCTAGAATACCCACATCTTTCCCTATATCCTTGACCTTGGTTTCTTCCTCTAGTTCCCCAGTTAGCTATAGGGAACTTAGACTAATCATAACCAGAATCATTGTCGGCATAGGGATCTGTTAAGTGGATAACATTGACAGAACGAAAGATCAATTCTTCATCTAATGAGGATTCTACTTGACATGTCAGTTTTGTTTTTTCTATTTGGTGGGGGTGGTGCCCATACTTTTGAAATAGATGGCATGAAATCTTACTAATTTAAGGACAACTTTGGTCTTGACATGATCTTGTCTTCTTCTGACTGCTCTTTACCCTTCTGATCATGTCGGTTCTTTGAGGATTGACCTTTTGATGAAGGTGGTTTTGCTATGGTAGGAGTGTAAGAAGACACAATCTGTTGTTTCAATTGTGTTCGTATAATGGAATGAGTTTAGTTGATCATTTTACTGATCATCAAATCATCATATTTTTGTGAACTTTTACCTTTAACTTCCTGCCATTCACCTTCTTCCTCTGGATCAGTAGCAGTAACACATGCTACTTGGTCTGATAAACTTTTCAGTTTCACTTTCCCAGAGTCTACCATTTTTTACAGGAGGTCTTTGAAAACAAAACACTCCTGAATGGGATTCCCCAACATCTAGTGAAAACAATAATAGTTCAGAATATCTTCATATCCTTCTTTGTTTGGTTTTTTAGCCTTGGAAACTGAACCAAATTATTTTCCAAAGTTGAGATGAAGTAACCATGAACTTGTTCATTATGGAAAGATTAAACTTTGTTCTTTAACTCCTCAAACTATTTTCAACTTTGATCTCTTTGATCATCTTTATGAGGTGGTCATTGCTTTTAATGCTTGGGAGTCGGAGACCTTCGATATGATGAAGGTTTTGAAGTGGAAGCAGGTATAGGTTCTTACTTAAGTGTAACTGTAGCAGCCTCTTCTTTCTCTGTTCTCCTTCCTAGAGCTGATGAAATTACACGAGTTATAGCTTTAGTTTCTATAATGGAATCTTATATATATTGATTAATTTAAGAAGGATCTTGAAACCCTTCTATGTATTTCATAGGGATTGGTTGTGTGCGTAACTCATCATGAAGATTTGGCACACAAATTGGTAGAAAATCTTCTTGAGGGAGTGCCATATTTAAGGAATATGTTAATCCTTTCCATCAAGAAATGAAATATGAAAATCTTTCATTATCCCTTTTCTTGCAATTTGTAAGATCAAAAACTATTGTCTTTGGGAATTTGGTATTCACAAAATTTGGTGGGGGAGGGATTAGATCCAACCATTCAGGGTAAGCTTTATTTTCTAGTTGAACTGGCGCACGTATTTCTTACATAGCTTCCAATCGAGTTTTTAATGCTTCAATTGTGTTCATAAGAACTTGGGGAATATCTGGATCAGCAGAGACATGTATAGGTATAGTAGCTGGAGCTTGAACTAGTGCAATGATCGAAAAAACCACTGGTGGTGGTGCTGGTATTTTCTATGAATAACCCACGAGAATAGGCCTATAAGGATGTGTTTGATCCTACCCTGGTTGTGTACAAAATGGAGGGAATTAATTATCTGCATATATATTTACCACAAATACTATTTTCTGAGGAGCTCCTAGAGGATATGCAAGTTGAGAATCTTCCTGGGGAGTATGTCTAGCAGAAATGCTGCTTTGAAGTAACTCTGTATTGAGTCTTTTAAACTCTTTCATCTCATCTTCTTTCTATGCGAGTCTTTCTTCAAGAGAAATATATTGACGTTCTCTAGTGGAAATGTGAGATGTGATATTACTTTTACCTTTCCCCTTGTTAGATGCCTTTCAAAGGGGTGGGAGTTGGTTATTCAAGATCATACCTAGATTTTGGGTAAGTCTCTGATTTCAGGTACACATACCATCTTCATTTTCTTCAGTGTGTGCCATATTATGGATAAGAACTTCATATTCCGATTCCCCTGAACTAGACTCATTTTCTAGAGGATCTTCTACAATGGTGTTAATGAAATTTACTGACACATAATGCATTGATGGTATTTTTTTAGTATCTTTGTAATATCGTCTCCTTCTATATCTTCCATGAGACCCTGTTATTCTATATGCTTAATTCCCGGTAATTGATTGGCGGATAGTTACCTAAAGGGAATCCTTGGATAGTTTAGTTGTGTGCTCTCTTTGTGGCCTCTTCCCTAATCGGGAGAAAACTGACTTCTGTTGAGGAAGGGATTTCAGATGTTAAAAATCCCCCAGCCCTGCAGGCTAGGGTTGTTCCTGTTCCTTTTCTTCAAAACTTTGAACTTTGTTTATTGAATTCAAAGGTTGAATTAAACAAGACCTTAGCCCTATAGGCTAGGTTGACTCTTGAACTACTATAGATGATATTTTCAAATCTACTTTTCTGATTTTGAGAATTTTGGTTTAGAAATTAGCTGGGTGCATTATCTTACAACCACTCAAATCACCTATTTTAGAAGATTGTTGTTCTATTTCAAACATTTGTGTCATCTAATGGATGACACCCTCTAAGCGAGAGGCCTGCTTAAGATTCTCATATGCTTGATGCAAAAGTATCTGAACATCCTGTTTTCTTTGGTCCTAGCTTAGATGAGAGCTAGTTGAGGCCTTTTTTTGAGCATACATTTGAATATATTAAAAAATCTATTGAATGTAGCCAGCCGTGGGAAATAACATTGCATGAGACCACTTTTGGTGGGCTTTGATGATTCTGGAGTGCAATGAAATTAAATTATCCATGTGCACCCCATCCTCTAATACTAATACCAGATGGGGTGTCAGAAATTAACTGGCATAGTCTCTTTAAAGCATTGAGGCATGAACACTAAATGGTTCTCTGCTGCTTTTCAACCTTCAGATGTCGAGAAACTAAGAGAGATTCCAAGCCAATTTGGCATTGTAATCCTTCTATTAACTTTACATGATTTTGATATTCATCATATGGTAATACTTTGGTTTTGAAATGACGAAGAGTATTCCATAAATTAAGGTAGACACCATTAATTCAATCTTTTGCCATCAAATATAGAATATTATATTGATAATTTTCCAAAGACAAGGACATGACTAATATTTCTCCTTTATCCAATTTTTTTTTCTCATGTTTAACATATATTCATCATCTTTCACTAGAGGTTTCTCCACTTGTCCTGACCAAAGTGGATTCTTCTCAATTGTTTTATTAAAAACAATGGGATCAGTCGCTTTTTAATCTACTATAATAGAAGACAAATGACCCAAGGGAGGTTCAGAGAATGATAGTTCCCTTAAGATATCTTCTGGTTGAGAAAGTATTTCACCTGTTAATGAAAAGGCATCAGACACAACTGGCCTTATGTTAGCAAGTGCCTCGAGATAAGAGGGATTTCTCATTAATACATTGTCAATTATAGAATTATCTCGAAAATGAAAAATATTACTACGGAGAGAACTTTCATAGAGAATTCCATAATTTGGAGGACGATCGTGGTGGATTACAGGATGTGATATATCCTCTTTCTCTTTGGTCTTCTAGCCACACAGAGGGTTTCCGTGGCTCTCATCTGGAGATAGGCTATCTGGATTGACCGAATTTAATGAAGCAAGTATTCATGATGAATTTTCCAATAGGGAACTTTAGAATTACTACTACAAATCCCATAATTTGGTAATGAGAGGGTATGATCTTGAGCTGCAACAAATAAGTGTCTGAGGGCTTCAATAACTCCAGTATTAAGTGGAGCCAAATTATAGCTTGACTCTTGATTTTATAACTGTGTTTGGTGAGATTTTATCTTGGATGAACTCTTAAACTTAGTTAGGGACACTTTCTGGGAGAAATGGTTATAATGGGCTGGTGTATGTGCCTACCTTAGAGTGGTTATCAGAACGAGCTGGTAACCTCCAATTGGAAAGGGTGTATGTTCCCGATCTAGTTGTCCGTATGATATGGGGGAGTATGCCCCATGACCCTCCTAGAATGGAAAAGAGGTATGTATCTGCTCTGGAATGGAATGCCGATGTGTCATCCTAGGCATGGGGATAGATTTATGTGTTTGTTCCCCTGGTACTGCTGAAGTTGTTATTATGATATCCTGACATGCTTCCAAAATATCGGCATGAATTTGTGTATACCCTTTCACCATTGATAAGATTTGTTTTGTGACTTCAGTGGTCAGAACGAGAATATACATACATTATGTTTCTAGAGTAGGTGTATGTTCTTAATCATGTTCTCCTTTTCCTATCAATGAATATTGACAGTACTCATTTATGGGGGTAGGGAGTTGAGTCTACCCCAAATTTATCATCGGATCTTTCCAAACTAATTCTTCAGGTGCTTCCAATTGAGACTATTGGAAAGCTTGATGAAAAATGGTAGGTATATGTTCCTACTAGTTGTTTTCTTTCAAGCATGGTTGATGAACTTCCTTCAATACTGACAAATGAGACTGTTGGTAGAATTGGTGATTGTAAGCAAGTGTATGTTCCTGTTTACCAGTTTCCACCACATTTGATTGGCAGGCTTCTTTAAATGAAATCAGATGAGCTTACTGACTAGATGATAATTTGAAAACAGGTGTATGTTCCTATTCATGACACTCCACCAGATTTGCTTAGCGGGATTGGTGGGTTACTGCCAGATGAGTTTGCTGGGCAGTGAAATTAGGACGGGCGAGTGTATGTGCCCACTCATTATTCACCATCAAGTTAGGTTGATGGACTTCTCTAGAGGGGGAAAAGGTAAGAACCTTCTCCCTATTGATTGAACATTGTCCCCTGTAGTTTTTCTTGCGTTCCTGGGTCTGAGAGACTTGGGCTGAACATCCAGCGGCGACAACCCCATCATGTTGGGGGTTAACTACCGCGTGATTCTGTTGGCAGTGATTATTGGTGGGAATCCTCATGAAGGACCCCTAAATCCTTGAATTGTGGCCCTAAGTGACCTCTTGATCCACCTACCTGTAGTACGGGAGGGACTGGATATTGCGTTCCAAGGATAAAGACGTGAAACAGTTGAAGATGGCAGTTGGCACCATCTGATTCTTAATCATTGGTCATCATTGGCCAGACGATCGAGGATTGTTATTGACCTGGAGAGCCTGTCAAGCAGCCTCCAATGTTGGGATTGTACCGTGCTGATGGTACTCCCTTACCATCACGTTGGAGACCAATCATTGAAGACACTGGGTGGGTGATGGCGTCCTTCCCGTGGACGAGGATCCAACTTGAACAATGGCCAGGATGTTCATAGATGTCGTTTTGAAGAAAGCCATTTTGGAATAAAGGTATTTCTAAGAAAAAACTTGAAAACAATGATAAACTCCATTAAAGTGTCATCTTTTAAATGGATACATGCGTGATTGATTCCTTTGAATGGACTTCCCTTATCAATTGATAGGGGCCTGACAGGTGGGTATTATTATTAACTTGGTTAAGGATTCATGTTAGGTTCACGATTTTTGTTTCATAGTTCCTTGAAACTTGTGTTCCAGTTTTAATAATCACTAATTCTAGGTGGTTTCTATTAGATTTATTCATAGAACCAGAAACACCCAAAATTTCTTTATCCAAAACCGAATTGCTTTCCAAATGCATGCGTTCATTAATTTTGAACTTTCCGATACTTAGGAATGTGCATTGGTCAAGAGGATGGGAGGTCAGACTCATCACACCCATTTAAGGGGAATTATTGTCTACTTAGGGACTCTCTTTATAAATTTAAGCTATTTTCATGAATCCTTAATAATTTACCATCTATAACATAAGTTTTCCTTGTAATTTTCAATCACTTATTAGCATGTGTAAAATTTAGAATCATCTGTATGTATTCGAGGTTCTTCATTAATAGAGATATCCATATGAATTCAAGGTTCTCCATCAATGGTATCATCTCATATACTATTTAGAGATTCTTTTAATCAACATTATGATGATACTAGTTTTTAAGCCACTCAGTGGGGCACTCTGGAATCTATTATCATCCAGGAAGATGAAGGTTTGTTTTTATATTAAGATAATACCCATAAAATGGAATACCTATGTATCCTTGTGAAAGGAATCATAACTCTCGTAGTTTGGTACCGCTTAATGGCACACATCACACCTTTTAAGGTCATGCGATAAGGACCTAAACATACAGTTTAACATCATGTGGTAAGTACATATAAGCAAAAAGGTGCTTAGTCAAAGTTTGGTGTGGGACTTATGCCAAATCAGCCCAAGGATCTTGGAAAGGATATGGGTTTCCAAGTGAGATTAGACCTTATTGGGAATATGTCCCAAGGAGAGAAGGGTTGATTTTCAGTGTTGGGTTTTAACCTCAAGGAGGCTTCCTAGATATCCCATTTTTATGGGAATCGATGCCCACATAGTTCAATAAGTCTCATAGGAGATTATAGTCCTTTGAGAAAAATGGGTTTTGGATTACTTCATGAAAATGATAAATTGATGATTTGGGGGTTTAATTTGGGGATTATTCCTAAGGAAGATTCCCAGATTAAGGGAGTTAAGGTTGGATTCTTGAAGAGGATATCTAATGAGATCGGGCCCTAAGAAGGATTTCTACGTATCCTAGTTTGAACAAGAATCAGAGTTCTCGTAGTTCATTAATTTATGAAAATGTTGTGATCATGACAAATATCTAAGCCCACATGAGTCATGCTCAGTGTGAGAAACAAGAGGATATCAAAGATTCAACAAAGGCACCCACACTTTTCCTCCTACTCTAGTGGAAGAGGGCGTACCTATGATGGTGAGGGTGGACGGGGGTGAGGTGACCCGGGAAGAGGGCAAGGAGACGAGCCTTCCCTCTATTCACTTTACATTGGGCAAGGGTCCAATGAAAGGAAGGAGTGAAGGTGAAGAATATAGAGAAGAGAAAGAATGAAACCTCCTACTTGAAAGGTTAGGGGCTTACACCAGGACAGTTTCCCTAAAATTGATCCTGGTAGGGGAGGGAGACTTATCCTTTGTTAAAAAGGAAAAGTTGGTATGAACTACACCTTCCCTACGAGAGAACTAAGGTTCTGGGTCTTATAGACGAGAAGGGGAGGTCAGAACCTAAACCCTAATCCTCAAAACTGGGAACTTCCTAGCACTGTTCCTGAAAGAAAGGTCAATGTGACTACATATATACAAACCCACAAACACTCCATGAATCCTAATCCCATTGGGAAACAAATTTGGGAAACCTATGATTGTGGAAATACAAACCCAAATAGGAGATGCATAGATGTGCCTTTCCCAAAGGTTTTATAAGTCATGAGGTTTTGGTAGAGGTCTCAACAGAATCCCTTTCAGACAAGGGAGCCAATGAAGACGAAGCCTCTCCATGAATGGATTTTAGGAGGGATTGATGGATTGCAGACTAAAGAGAGTAGGTGAATCAAAGAGGGGAACCCAAATAGGTACTGGTGCACAAGTATGGGTGTTCAAGTAGTCTTGGGTGACCTTATGTTCACTTAAGTGATGGACAACCTGGATTATAATACTTGGACGAGACTTGACTCAATCCTTCAAGAGTATTCACAAGTATTTCTAGAAGTGGGGCGCTCAAGTTCCTATAAAAGGAATAGGTGGTACACAAGTGTTTATGATTTATGGAGGTTAGGTGCTTTAGGTGCGCACGTGTTATGGATTTCAAACACTAAAAGGACTTAAGTATTATGATACTCCTTCAAATCCTCAACTCTAGGTGTTAAAAAACTACCTTGAAAGTTTTGAAAGACTTGGGCAAAGTTCTAGGGTGACCAAAGTAGCAATTGGGCTTCATGGAAATTGTTCCATACAAATGAAGCCCTCAAGGGTCTATTTATAGGAAAAAATAGGACCCTGGGCGAAATGAAATTGGGTGCGCAAGTAGGCTGCACACTAGATGGGGGCGCACAAGTTGGTTACTTGCTGAAGAACCCTTGGTCTGACTAGGGTGATTCAAAGATCATGCCTTTTAAAATATTTATCTTCTTCATGTGTTTTCACCTCTTTTTTATAAGGATTTTTCCTTTATTATTTTTTAGACTCTATGACAGAATAGATTGTCAACAACCATACTGAAAAGGGTCACAAAATTTATAAGAATCAAACCTAAGCTCAGGTAGATCTTTAATAAGTCCTTTATTAGAGAGTTCATAAAGATTTCTAATATTACTGTTTCCTAGTCTTCTATGAAATAACCAAGATTTGTCTTCCATTACACTTAGAAAAGGAAAGTCTTTTCTCTTAAGGTCTTCTATGTTTAAAGTGTAAACATTATCATCCCTTTGGGTAGATATAATGAATTCATCATTTGAATTGTGAACTATACATTTATAATTCCTAAAATTCACAAGGTAACCTTTATCACATAATTGAATTATTCTAATGATATTGTTCTTAATAGCATCAAAAAATAAAACATTATAAATCAAAATTTAATAAAGAAAGAAAATATTACCTATGCCAACAATCTTTTCTTGATAATTATCTCCAAAGGCAACTTTCCTCCTTTTTTATTGATAACTTTTTCAAAGAAGTTTTAGTTTACAGTCATGTGCCTGGAACATCCACTATCCATATACCATGTATTGTTGTTGTTTTTTTTCCTGAAACAAGAATAATTAAACTTTTGGAATCCAAACCTATTTGGATCTAGAAATAATAGAAAGAAATTTTTTTGGAATCCATATTTTTTTAGAAAAGTGAGATTTATGGAATCTTAAAGATTGGTTTTTATTAAGAGAACAATTTATTTCCTAATGTACACCACATTGAAATTTTGTGTAGAGTGGTGCACTTTGGGGAACAAAATAGTTATTATTAAAAACTGATTTTGAATGAGTATAAACAATTCTAAAACTATTCCTTAGAGAATGAATTTGACAATACATTTTATCAAACTCTTTCCTTCCAGTAGTGAAACTAGATAAGAGTTACTTAAAAGAAAAGATTTAATATTTTAGCATAATGACTAAATTATTATCCTCATTTGTATTAGTTTTATAATTAAGTATTTCTTCTAAAATAGTTTTCTCAGAAATCATATTACCAAAATCTCTAGAAATTTTGTTCTTTTCAAAATTCACTTTCTCAAGATTTTTAAAAAAATTTATAATTTCAAGAGTTTTATAATTAGGGTCTTTAGAGATATCTGATACTTCTATTGTTAAGATATCAATTCTAGTATTTTCTTTTTCAAGTTTTCTAGACACTTTACAATTTTCATTTTCTAAAAGTTTATAAAATCTGGAAAATTCTTCATAAGAAGGTAAAGAATTATCATTATCTGATGAGGATGTTTCTTCATCATAAGAATAATATTTATCAGGATAATTGTTACTCAAAGACATATAAGTAAGAGATTTAGAACTTTGTACCTTATCCATTAAGCAATGATAAAGAGTTTTGGAAAGGATACCAACATTATTGTGATTTGAGATATCACTATTAGAAGAGTCTTTAGAAGAATCACCTCTACGGGAACTCCAGAAGTCATTTACTTTTAAGACTTTTTTTCTCTTGGAATTTGAGTATTTCTTCTTATTCTTCTCTGAATATATTTTCTTTCTATCCTTTATTTTCAGCACATACAATCAGGTCGAATGTGTCTGTATCTTTTACATTCATACCAAGTGACTTCAAAATATTTATTGTACTTGTTACCTTTGGAAGTATTTTTATATCTATATTGGAAATCCTTCTTTCCAACAGTTTTGTTCATTCTTATAAAAATATTTGAGAGATCATTATATGAATACCCAGTATCACTAGAATTTGATAAGACTTCAACCTTCCTCTTTCTTGACTTAGTTTTCATAGGTGATTGAGACTTAGAAGGATTTGATTTAGTAGTGAATGTTACTCCACCATTCTTATTTTTCACTTTATCTACATATATATTAATCATTCCTTAATATTGAAATAAAGTTCCAAAAATATCATCAAGGGTAAGATTAGTAATCTTTCTATACTTATCAACTGCGGTCCTCTTGGATTCCCATTCATTTGGAATAATGTCTATGATCTTCTCAACGAAGACTTCATCTTATAAAATTTTATCTACCATAGCTTGAAGGCTATTATAAATTGTCATAAATCTTTATTTAACCTTAACTAAAGGTTTACCATAATGAAATTAAAAAGCTTGATAGTCAGCTCTTATCACTACTCTTCTTGTTTCAACAACTTTGGAAGTACCAAAATGTGTAATCTCCAATTTCTTCCATATGCTATTTGCAGCTTCACATGAAGAGATTTGAATGTAAATATTTATGGTCATAGAACAAAATAAAGTATTGAGTACCTTATATTTTAGCCGATATTCAAGTTTTTCTTGAGCAGTAAAAGTTCTGACTTCTTTCTCGGGGATCTTATAATGACCAGTGAGCATAAAAAAGTTATCTACACCAGTATTTATGATAAAAGTTTTTATTCAATTTCTACAATATTCAAAATCATTACCATAAAAAATATGTGGTCTTGTAGGATTAATATTTTCAATTGAACTGGCATTCATCATGCCTACCACTATAAAGAAACAAAATCCTTTTTCCACAAATACAGGTTAGTGTATTTAAAAATATAGAAAACAATATATCTTGAGAATATAAAAAGCAGTGGAAAACCACCTCTGATACCAATTGTTGAATCAAAATGGATATGAGATGGCACAAATACAAGAGGGGGGGGGGGTGAATTGTATATTTAAAAATTTATATTAAAACCTTTAAAGAAGGTTCTTAGTTTAATATAACATAAAACAAAACAATTTACAAAGCCTCTTTATAAAAGAAAACAAATGATCGAACTAACTCTTGGTCCAATGATATTGTTATAATAACATAGGTTATGAAACAATTGTATTCAGATTGAATACAAATTTCAGAGTAATATAAAGTGTAAATTATTATACCATATATGTTATAAAATAAATACTAAAATTATAAACTGTAACTAAAACAATTACAATATAAAATAATACAAATAGAAAGAATAAATAAAAGGATTATCTTTATATTACAATAATTAGTGGAAAAGTAAAAGGTATTAAAACTATTTTATCCTAAGGAGTAGGGTATCCTTTCACCTAGGATAATAGGTCTGTCCTACCAACACCGGTAAGCCCTTTATATGATGATCAACATGTCCATATTTCTATCCCCACAAGCCCTCGATTTTACAGGTAATCGACACCTATATCTTTCAAATAGTTGAAAGACCTCGATATGAAGACCAGTCACACCGTCTACCTATCCTTGGAAGCCCTCAATCATTAACACCTGATCGGACAAATAAAGAAGAACAAAGAACTTATTAAAATAAAAAAACAAAGAACGCGCCATTCATGGTTTGTAATTTCAAGGCTTTCGCATGAAGTAGAGAGAAGTAACACAGTCTCTCTCTAGAACTTGGAAGTATCTAAAGTTGTTGTATCTACTTCAAATGACCTTCTATTTATAGGCCTCAATTTCCAATGGTCACATTTTTTCCAATGGTCATATTTCTCCAAAAAACTCGGAGGGACTTGGACATCTGGCATTGTAACAGTCATATTGAAATAGAAAACACAACATCATTTTGATTAGTTTATAACTAACTCTACAACATCATTGTGGTTAAAACAATTGGTATATGAAAATGATAACATGAGTATGATTGATATAAAACATGTTTTTTGATAAATGAATAAAAAAATTCATGTGATAAAAGTATGACATGAGTACGACTAAAATCACTTGTCAGTACCAAAAAAATGTAAAATACTAATATGATGAAAATTGGGTATGATACAAATAATGAGTATTATGGTTAGAGTCTATACGATAGAAAAAGTAAGTACGAAAGAGTTAGTATGATAGATAGAGTCAGTATGACATACAAAGTCAGTATAATAGATAGAGTCAGTATGATAGACAGAGTCAATAAGATAGACAAAGTCAATACGATAGACAGAGTCAATATGATAGACAGAGTCAGTACGATAGACATAGTCAGTATGATAGATAGAGTCAGTATGATAGACATAGTCAGTATTCAAAGTAATTACTTTATTTGATAATTGAATATAAAGATATTTTTGATTTTGAGAACAAAATACATAAAAGTCAAAATAATACTTTTGACTTAACATTTTAGATGGGGTATATGCTACCCAATTGACATGAAATATCATATTCATTAATAATTAATTGTATTTTATTTTTTAATTTGAATAAGTTTATCCAATGGTATTTGACTTGAAATTTTCCAAGTGGTAAAAAATTTCGTAAGTCAATTTATTTTCATTGTGTTATATTACTTCTTTATCGCCTTTAATATTCTAAAATTATGTCTAAAATGATTTTTAATTATATTATATTTTTATTACACTTGTTTTATTTGGATTTACAATAGATACACATAATTTAATAATTGAATAATTCTCACTTCAACATTCTTATCATTGTAACAGTTAATTTCACAATCTCATTCTAATTGAGATTGTTTATTCTTTAATTTTAGTTAAAGGAAATTAATTGATATTTGTATAAATAAACTCATTTTATTTTCTTATCCTTTTATTATTACTGATATTTTCAAGTAATAGTACCATTTTCCACTCTTCATTAATTAAAATAATTGATAAAATATTTTTAAGAAAATCCAATTTAATTTCTTTCTTTGGTCAGAAATTAGTTTTCTTCCAAAACCATGATTTCTAAAAATGTTTTATTTTTTTAAACATTTTCAAAATGATTTATTAAATAGTTTTTACTCGTTTCTTCTTTTTAGAAAATGTTTTCAAAGGAATATTCTTGTCATTTTCCTAAGAAGACACTTTTCCAACCTTTTTACAGTGCAAAAGGAATGTTTTTTTAACTTATATGACATGTACGAATTCACCAGTTGAAATGAACATCATTTTTTGAAGCTTCCTTTTGAAGCTTACAAATTTATTTTTAAATAAAAAACTTTCCCCAATATTTTTTAAATTATTATTTTTTAAAAGTTATTTTCAAGTAAAATCATTTTCAAAATTTTTTATGTTTTAAAAAGAGATTTTTAAAATGAAAAAGAAAATTTTCCTCAAGAAAATTTTTAAAGATATTTTTATGGTATTTCTACTCATAAAATACAAAAATCCTTCATTTTAAATATAATACACTGGGGATATGTTTTAATGATACAATATTATTCTCCCTTTAGATTGTTTATGATTATTTTGGACAATGATAGTATTGACATTCACTTCCTTGATTCATTTTTTAGTCAATAACTTTCCCTTGAAATGTTCACTTTCCTATTATCATTGGATATTAAAATTTACCTAAATATCTATATTATTTGTCATGGATATGTTTATTTTTTAAAGTACATGTCATTTATACATATGATATTCTACACTGAAAGTCATTTATTTATCTAGGGAAATATTGATAAATCTTAATTCTTTACTTAATAAAAATATTTAATGATACGCTGCATTGATTATAAATTAAATTGATAATTCAATATATGATGAATGCTTTGAATATGAAAGACATGGGTGAGTATCAGTTATAGATAGCCCCTCAATGCATCAGTAGTCTCATAAGATGAATCAATTGCATAACCTTAGTTAAATTGGTTTATACCCATCATTTTTAAACCTTCTTAAGGATAGATCATGATGGCAGAGGTATCATGTTATTTGGAAATATGATGTCCTATAATTAAGAATTTACTTCATTAATAATTAATTTATTATTATCCTTGATATTTTCTCTATGATATTATCTCTATATGCATTTCATTCTCAGTTTATTTATTAAATGACATGCATTTTCAGTTATTTACATATCCATATTGACTTTGACTTATCCAGTTATGATAGTCATGTTATTGATTAAATGGAATGTGTTTTTAGTTATTTACCTTTATATATTGATCATATTGATTATGGTAGTAAAATTAATTAAATGTCTTATATGTTCAGTTATTTACCTTTCTATGTTTATTACAATCATTGATTCATAATAACTTCACATATACTTAATCCTTTCTGATCATTTGATCTCACCATTATTTTGTTTCCTTCCCCAGGAATCCATGAAGTGTACTATGAAAGATATGAAATAATATTCTAGAAGGAATAATTATATTCTCAAAATTATATGTTGTAATTTGTGTTTTTAGATGTATAATGGGAATCATGTATGTATCTAGTTTTCTAATACTATTAAACTATTCAGTCTTTTAGGATTATATTACTTGTATCTTATTCCAATGTAATAAAGTAGACACCAGCTCTAGGATACTAAGGTCAGGGTCACTATAGTTGGTATCATAGGATGTTTAGTAGAAACCATGAAAACTAGGTTTAAGAGAATATATATCAAATAACATAACCATATGATATACTTTGAGTATAAGTGTAGAAAAAATCTTAATGTTTTGGTAAGGTATAGATTATGTAGTTTTTCCTTGCAATACATCCATGCCAGGATACTACAAGTGGACGTGGTTTTGGAACAGATATACCTAGGGGTAATAAGTCTAAAAAGGGAACATTTTTCTTGATTTGATCATCACATAGTGCTTGAAAATGGGCCTTACTATGTACCTGGTTTAACACTCCTTAAAGATATGCTTCAGATAACTCACATTTTCTTTAAAAACCATTATGAAGTATTTGAATATATGATGATAATAAATGTACTTAGTTAAACCTAAGGTGTCTTATATTGAAAATAATGTGTCATAATTTAGAAATCCTATAAATGATTCTATGGTTTTACCACTAGATTTATTACCACTCACACTATGCCTTTTTGTTTTAGGCAATTGATGGAACCCAAATGAATCATGTTAACATTGTACCTGAAATACAATATGATGACCATGAGAAACCAAATGGGATGATTATAGGAGTAAAATATATCATGATCATTCCTAATTAGTTATCCCAAAATATGATTAAAAACCTATATATTAACCAACTCTTAGACTCACCAAATAAGATAATGATGGAGTTCTCTAAGTTTTCAAGTGATGGATACCATATAATAAAGAAGGATAGATTTCCATAATGTAAGAAATATGGAAGGTTAAACCTAAGAAAGTGTCTAAATGGAACGAAAAAATGATTTAAGTGTGAAAAGGAAGTTCATAAAGCAAAGAATTTATGAGGAAAAATGAAGAGTACAATGGAAGAAAATAAATCTAATCCTAAGGATCCATTTATAGTTTATTGCCTTAAATATGGATAACCTAAGCATTATCAAAGTGAATTACCTATTTTAAATGATAAATCCCAGACCAAGGAAGAAACTATAATTAAATAAAATGGATGAAGTATTTATGTATCGGGGTTAAAGAATTAAATTGTAAAATTATTTTTTTCCGATGGTATTTTAATGATAATAATTATGAAACATATAAGTATTGTGTTAAATTTTAGAATCATATGTATCTTAATTAATATTAGAGTTATGGATACCATCACAAGTTTATGATTTTAAGATTTATCATAAGTTTAAAGTCTTAAACACACTTTTTTTAGGTTTTATGTGATGGGATTCTTCCAAGATTAAGGTTATTTTGGGAGAAATATATGGAAATACAACCCATTGGTTTAGTATATGTTTTAGTAAAAAAATTATTTTAGGAATAATTACTTTACATATTATAGACATAAGTTTAGAGGTATTGATAATATTCAGGGTTAATATGATCATTAATGACATTGTAATAATAGTCAAATAATATTATTATACTTTGTAAAAAAAATAAGTTGTATTTAAAACCTTAGTAAATAGGTTATTTAATGATTAATTTTATTTCAAGGATTTCCATAAATTTATTTAAATATTATTAAAAGGATAACTCGAAAGATAGGTAACAACTATTCATATCTAATAAGGTCATGTGGCTTGATCCCTTGACCGAAGGGCGATAAGGGTTAGCACCTACCACTGACCTATGAGATGTCTTGGTTAATATTTAATTGTTTTTAATTAAATTATTTGTAAAAATAAATATTAATGATGAACTAGTGATGTTAATTTTGAGGTTTAGAGATTAATTTATTACATTGAAAAACTTGTGCTCACCATATTGGTTTTAAAAAAAATTAAGAGATAGACATAAAGGCTTTTTACTCTTTTATATATCTTTTGACCTATTAAAATTTGATTTTAGTGCTTCATGAATAAAAAATTCATTTTTGGATATTAATTTATTAGTGTAATGAAT
This sequence comes from Viscum album, assembly GCA_963277665.1. Taxonomy (NCBI): domain Eukaryota; kingdom Viridiplantae; phylum Streptophyta; class Magnoliopsida; order Santalales; family Viscaceae; genus Viscum; species Viscum album. The sequence goes on along the minus strand of OY728143.1, from coordinate 1,159,935,499 downwards.
GAATTAGAAATTGATCATAAAACAACAAAATGATTAAATTGTTCTTATAAAATAGAAAAATATTAAACAATTATATTTTCTTATATTCTTATACAGTAAAAAAATCATCAAATTTAGGAAAAGGATCTTGAAAAAAATGTTATTGTATTACATTAATATCTGATGAATATGATGGTATTTTAAATCATCATATATTTATGGTTTTTAGGCCCTTAACTTTATATTTATCATTCACATGCTTGTGTTCAATAACCTCAATCACCCTATTTAATTATTTATTCTTTTCTTCCATGTTTATTTCTTCACTTGCCACTAATTTTCTCCTATGTAGAATCCTAGTTATTTATTATTTCATATAAAATTTTTATATCCCTATCTCTCTTATTAATAGAAAGTTTTGTTAACTCTTTTTATGATGTGATTTTTTGAACAAAAGAAATTTTGAATATTAATCCCTTGATTACGAGATCAAGTTTAAATTTTGAGGATGCAATTTATTTAAGGTGGAGAGAATGTAATAACATAAAATTATAAAATAATAACATTGTATTAGATAGATTATGCAACCCACAATACCAAGATTAAACAACCCAAATAATATATTTTTATAAATTTAATCACTTCGATAGCTTGTAGAACATGAAACCTTGTGGAACAGTCAAAATAAGGTTATATATTGATTTTAAATAAAATAAAAATCATTTTTCAATGAATAGTGAATAATACGAAATTTTAATTGAAAGCTACCTTTTCATTTAAATAATTTATAATGTTAAATTATATTTTGACTTATTTATAAAGTAAAATTATTTCAATTTTATATAAATTATTCCAATTTAGGTCATTGGAATCATTTTCATATTGAATTTATATATAAAAAATTTGTAAAATTTTGAACATTTCACTTTAAAAACCCGTTTTCTCATCACATATGTGCAATTAATTTTAAATTAAAATTTTCTAATTATATGAATTAAATATAAAAAAACGGATTTAATATTTGGAATAATCATAATTTATAATTTCTAATAATGTGATATTAATTTTTGACCAAATTGAAGAGTGAAAACAATAAAATTAATTGCCGCGGTTAAGGTAAAAATGGATTTACCAAGGGTTAAACTAAGAAGATAAGGGTAAAAATGACATATCAACTTGTATAAAACGCCTTTTATGGCCATATTTCGACCTTATTTCTTATAGGTTTAGTAATGGACCATTTTTTAGCCTTATGGCATGATATAAATGTGGGTATTATTGAATCTTTTCAAAAATTACAAGTGTGCCACTCATCTCACTTATAAAAGTCCACCCCCTCTCCTCATTTCTTCACACCTTAAAAACCTTTTTTGGCCCGGAACTACCCAAATAACATCTCAAATTCCATACTATAATATTATAATCCTTATTTTGGGTATAAATCTAACTTATGAAGGATTTATTGAAAACCTAAAAAGGATACCCAAAGAAGAGGTAACGTTCTTCAATGAGCATTTTTATTTTATTTCTTCCTCCATCCCATTAAATTCTTATTAAACCATGATGATATAATAAAAAAATTATATTACATATAATTATATATATTTTTTGTTTAATTTCATGAACTAAAACCATATACACTTCCATAAAATGGGTTAATAAATCATCATTCATGTGTACATAGGACTACCGCCTCATGAACTGATGCTATTCATTTTTCCATTACCACCTATCACGGTTAAGTATGATGATGAATATAAATTATATGTATTATATTTATAACATAATCATAAATCTGGAGTCATTATATAATATATACCTTTTTTAATTTCCATTCCATATGGAATATGATAACGTCGCTTGTGTGTACGGCGTACTACTACCTTATGAAGCGATGTAATTTGTTTTTCACCAACGCTTTACATGGAAAGTGATATGGATAAAGTTAATGTTTTTATATGATATTCATGAAATAACTATTCTATTAATTTAATATTTATCATTCTGAAATTATAATATATATCATTTTCATTCTTACCTTTTCACTCAATTGAAGATGATAATGTTGTTCGTGTACGTGTGGACTACCGCCTTCCCGAAACGATGTGACTATCTTTTTGTCACCATAACACATGAATGATATATATATATATAAGTATTTTTAAATAAATAATATGATATTTATTATATTATGAAATTTTTTTAAGGATAAAACATTACTTACATTCTTTCTATAATGATCATTAAAAAAATAGATATGTTACTCTTGCATATGTATGACCTACCGTAGATATGATTGTAACACAATCCATTTTTCATAACCATATATCATGATTGATCTTAAAAGTATAATTAATTTATAAATATCATAATTAATTCATGGTTATTATTTTATATATTATGTAACTATATAATATGAACAAGAACGATAACTCTCATAACTAAACATGAATAAGAAAACAAGACAATTAACACCCAAAATAATGAAAATAATTAATAATTATTAACAAAAAATGATAATTTGTTATAAAAGGTTCATAAATGATATTATAAATATTAATATGGTTTTTATAATTTAATAACAAGTTTAAATCTTCTATATAGGAGGTTAAAGTATTCTCAACCAAAATTAAGCATGAGGTAAGGGACTTCATCTCAATTTCCCTTCATTGAGGAATATTTTAATGTTATGCACCCAATTTTATTTATATGGTGTATATAATACCGATTTTACATGTAATACCATGATTAATTAATAATTCAGGGTATTTTAAGTTTCAATTTGAATTATTTCATCTAAGGTGGTTTTACTTGAAAATTACCAAGTGGTAAAGAATTTCAAAACATAATTTATTTTTATTGGGTTATATTACTTATTAATCATCTTTGATAATCTAAGATTACGTGTGGAATTATTTTTAATTATCTTATGTTTTATTTTCACTTGTTTTATGTGGATATAAAGTTAATACACATATGATATTTTATTGACTAATTCTCACTTCAATATTATGATCACGGTAAGGGTCTATTTCACAATCTCATTTTAATCGAGATTTCTTTATTCTTGAATTTCAGTTGAAGGAAATTATATGATCATTGTATAAATAAAACCATTTAATTTTATTATCCAATGATTATTTATGATTTTTTCAAGTAATAATACCATTTTACCACTCTTTAGTACTTAAAATAATTGATAAATTATCTTTAAGAAAATCCAACTTCATATCTCTCTTAGTTCAGAAATCTTTTTTTCCAAAACCATGTTTTCTATTTTTTTTCAAAAATGTTTTTAACATTTTATAATCGATTTATTAAATATATTTTTACCCATTTTTTCTTTTTATATAATTTTTTTAAAGGAATTTTTTTTTTCATTTTCCGAACAAGGTAATTTTATATCCTTTTTACAGTGAAAAAGGAGAGCTCTTTTTAACTTGTACGACATGTACAAAATTACTATCCGACATGACTGTAATTTATTTAAATATTACTTTGTAATTTTATAAAGTTATTTTTAAAGATAATGTTTTTATTAATATTATGGAAATTCATAGTTTTTTAAAAATTATTTTCTAAGAAAAATATTTTCAAAATGTTTTATATTTTAAAAGTGATTTTAAAATGAAAAGTATATTTTTTCAAGAATTTTTTTAAATATATTTTTATGGTATTTATATTAATCTATGACAATAAACCTTAATTTTACATATAATAAACTAGGGATATGTTTTATTCAGATAACAATTATTCTCCCTTTGGAAGGTTTATGATTATTTTGACTAAGGATAGTATTGAAATTCACTTACTTGATTCATTTTTGTAGTCAATACATTTCCCTTGAAATGTTCACTTTCCTATGACCATTGGAAATTAAATTTTCCATAAATATGCATATTATTTATCATGAATATGTTTATATTTTAATCCATAAATAATTTCTATATATGGTGTTTAACATTGAAAGTCCTTTGTTTATGTGAGGAAATATTGATAAATCCATATTGATTACTCAATATAGATATTTAATGATAAGGTATAATGTTTATGAATTAAATAGGTTATTCAATATGTGAGGAATGATTTGGATATTCAAGATACAAGTGAGGCCTAGTTATAGACATCCCCTCAATGAATAGGTGGTCTCAGGAGACAAATTAGTTGACTAACCTTAATTTAATGTGTTTCTACCCATTAGTTTTAAACTATATTGAGGATTTATCTTAATAATAGTGGTATCATGTTCTTGGGAAACATGAAATATAATAATTAAGAATTTCCATCATGAATAATTTAGTTATTATTATCCATAATATTTTTCTATGATATTATATCTGGATGCATTTTTTTTATAGTTTATTAATTAAATTTCACATGTTTTCAACTATTTACATTTTCATATTGACTATGAATTATCCAGTTATGATAATCAAATTATTGATTAAATATAATTCATTTTCAATTATTTACCTTTCCATATTTATTATGATTTTCAAATTATATAAATGGTATGTGTGTTTAGTTATTTACCTTTCCATTTTGATAATGCTCATTGATTCATGATAGATTCTACTATACATAACCATTACTTATATCTTATTCTAATGTGATAAAGAAGACACCGACTCTGGGATACTGGGGTTGGGGTCACTACAAGAAGTGAGATTGATTAGTTTTAAATTGTCTGGATATGTGAACACACCTAATATTGATAGTGATTTTATCAATCTCTTTGAACCAGGCATACACTTTGTGATCTATTATTGAAAAATAGTAAACCTATGAGATTTATCCTAGATTTAAAGAAATATGGAAAGAATAAAAAAAAGTAATAAAAAAAGAAAAAAAAATGAAAATAAAATCCATATACAAATGTGTAAAATAAATAAATTCTCAATTGACTTTATAGAAATGGAACCAAGGGATTCCAGATTATCGCAAGCCACACATGAAAAAAAATTATAATTATTGGAATGTTGGTTAGGATTTGACTAGGGCTATGTCGTGAAGAGTGAAGCTAATACAATCACTGATCAATGTAATAATTATTATTTTTGTTATTTTTAATATTTAAAGTACAATAAAAATAAGGGTATATGGAATGAAAAAAAGAACCATATAATAAAAACTAAATGTAACAACCCAACCTTTTAAAGAAATATTTTTTCCTGAGAAAATGTGTGTTATATTATTTTGTACTCAACAAAACTATATCTCTTTATTAATGAAGTGAGTATAAAAGGAAATGTGACTATCAAAATTTGAACTTTTTATGATAGTTGTTCAATTATGACTGTTAGTCAATATAACCATTGTAAACTATAATCTTAATAATAATTTTAATTCTATATTTAGTTTTTATAAGTAGAAATAAAAAAGGATAATTAATACAGAAAAGAGAAACGGTGGCCTTAACTAGTAGGTTCATACCATATGAATCCCATCTATCAGAACTTGGGAGGGATGTATCATTACATGGGTTCACCCTTGACTAATCCCAAGCTTATCTTTAATAAGTAAATCTTGAATAAAATTTCCTATGTGAGAAGTTCAAGTTAGTAGATATTACCACTCGATCAATGTTTGTCGAGGCACCCCACAAAACTATCACCATTGCACAATTTAATCTTAGGGTGTATGAATGTGTAAGAAGGGGTTATGTGTCAAGTCCCTAGTTACTTAAATTGTAATTCCTTTGAATAAATAAAATTTTTATTCCATCAATTTCATTTTAAGTATAGATTTTCTTAATAAAATTGAGTTGGAATTTGATAAATTGATTTTCAGACACAAATTGCCACAAATTTTACTTTTTAGAAAGAATGTAAATCTTTTATAATAAACTAATTTATTGAATAATACATATTTTAATTAAAAAGTTTGATAAAAACACTCTTATTTAAATTTAAATGATAATTTTTTTGAAGTGTGATAAATTTTAGTATGCTTATTCAATCCACTATATTTTTTAATAAATAAGGTTTTTTATATTTAAAAGTTATAAATATCATATTTAGAGGATTTTTATGATAAGTTAAACAAATTATTTTAAACCAGAATATAAAAATTAGGTTAGGGTGAATTTAATATAATTTTCTAAAATACTTTAATTTTCCGTGAATAGTAAAAATATAGTTTGAGCTTTTTTGGTATGTTTAATGACTTCATAATTATGTCCTAATGATGTAATAACCAATTAAACACAATAAATGACTCGAATTATATTATTTTATTAATATTAAACATTTTAATGGATTTTAATCAATCTACAAACCTATAATTTACTTTCCAAATTTTAAAATGGAAACTTTAACATTTAAAACATTATTTTTGTGGAAACTTTACTTTTCCATGACAAAAAAGTAATATAAAATGATGGTAAACTATTTTAGATTAAAATAATATACAATGTGTCCCAAGTTTCCAATACCATGGTAAAATACAATGGTAAAGCCCATGGTTTTTCATTTTCCACAACCTAGGTTTCCAAGCCCAATATTTGGAAATTAATAAACCCCCCCATTTTTTCTATAAATACCAACACATTTATCTATTTAATTTTACTAAAAATTCATTATCCATGATTCTATGATAATTTTACCTCCTAATGAGTCCTCCCAATGTGTCCTCATACCACCAATTTTCCAATGATCAAGTTTTAGGAGTTTCTTTCAATGTAAGGGAAATATCCTTCTTTTCTCTTCGTTTCTAGAATCTATTTTTTGTATATGTATTCTAAATGTTATAGTGACTCTATATTATTTATTTTTTATTAATTACCTTAATTAAAAATTATGTTTTATAAATTTAATATTTTTATCCCCTATCTTTTTAACATGTTCTAAAACTACGTTTTATACTCATTATACTTTTGATTTTACTCCTCAAAATTTCTCTATTCTCCTCAAGAAATTCGCTTTTATTTTATTTTTGTGAATAAAAAAAATATTTATTTTCTAGGGGTATTCACTAATATTTAAAAATGATTTATTTTATTATGTTATTCACATACATAAAAACATAATTCTATTTCCATGGTATTAAAATGACATAATAAATATTATCTTTAATCATTTTCTTTAAAATGACATGATTTTGATACAAACAAATTTCTTTTATTCCCCATGGGTTATTTATGAAAATTTTCACAATTATCTATTTGGATAAAATTAATTAAGATATATTAAGGGTGTTCCCTGATATCACTCCAATGCATTGGGTAAATAATTTAATCGCTAGAGATGACATGTTTTATGATACCTTGGTGAATAACCTTGTTAATTTTTATGATACCCCACTGACAAACCTTAGTTATATGCTTATTAATGTATATTTTAGATGTTTTTAACACATTTCCAAGATATTGTTGATGTTATTTTATTTATTATATGCCTCATGTTCTCTTGTTCGTTCCATAATTATATTTCTTATGTTCATATTGATTTTCCTCAAGATCATATATAAACTGTTTCCCTTGTTTTTCTCTTATCGAGCCTTATTCTGACCCATTTCTCTGATATATGCTCATAGGTTATTAGATTTATTAATTTCACATGGGATTAACCTATTATTAATTTTAAAAGTGGATTAGAATAATGTTTTAAATTTTCTTGTATTATGTAACTTTTTTTCAAGAAACTAAAATTTAAAAGATCCTTTGTTTTGTACAATGTAATGAAAAGCTTATGAAATAAAAAGGTGGGATTTCATAGTTGGTATAAAATTAAAGTTTATTTATTTTGAAAAATAGGATTTCAAAAATTTAGGAATAACCCTATATAAATGTCTAAATATAAGAAAAAACCCTAGTATTTTGGTGAAATATTAAGTAAGTTGTTTCTGAGCAAAGAAATCTCTGTCTGGATATAAAAAAGCGGATATGGATCTAGAATGGATGTATCTAGGGGTAAAACCCAAAAAAAACTCCTTTATCAAGAATCAAATGGGAACTAGTGGATAACAAAGTAACTTAATTTATTTTTGGTTTGACACTCCCATGGGATATGTTTGGTTAATCCTAATATTTTTATGAACCATTATGAAGAGTTTATAGAAAAAGTAATTGTTTTTAAAGAATAACATATTTAAACATTATTTTTTAAGACATAAAATTACTTTACAATTATAATATTCTTAAAATAAATATGTTTCTTACTAAGGTTTTCTTCTTTTAGAAAATGACGAGAAATAAGAGGTACCGTGAAAATGGTGTGTGAAATGGACCATGCACTGACAAACCTCTGATGGAATCCAGAATAGAAAACTTCATGAGAATGATAAATCAACTGAATCGAGTTATGAGAAATAACTTGAATCAAGACGAGATACTAGATTCATCTTAAAGGGAAAAACTTTATATTGAGTTCTTTATGAATCAACTAACATCTTCTTTCAGTGGATCTACTAACCCATTGATTTCTGAACAATAGAATAGCTCTATAAAAAATATCTTTTATGTACTTATTTGTTCAGAAAAAGAGAAAGCCACTTGGGATATGTAACTCTTAGAGAGATAATCTGATCAATGGAATTCACTAATTAAAATCATGAAGACAAGAAGGGATATTGAAGCTATGGAGTGGGAATAGTTTAGGGAAAACTTTTTCAAAAAATATTTCCCTCATTCTATGTGAATGAAAATGGGGAAGGAATTTATAGGGCTGAAGAAAAAGGAAAAGGAATATGTGGGAAGCTATGAGATGAAATTTACAAGACTTTACCATTACATGTCTAACTTTCTCATGGATCTTAATGGAAAGTTTGATAGATTCTTCAATGGACTAAGAACTCATTTATGAAATAATCTATCAAATTCATACTATGATAGCTATGAGGAGATAGTGTGGAGTGCTATGAAGGTTTAACTAGAGTACATTGAGGCATAGTGGTCTCACAAATTAAATGAAAAGAATATATCAATGGATCCAAGATTAGGGAGGAATTTTGATCATGTAATAGGAAGAAAGAAACTGAAACTTCCCACATGCAACAAATGTGGGAATAAGAATTTAGGTAACTGCTTGCTCGAGAGTAGGAAATTTTAAAAGTGTGTAAGAGATGGCTATATTTCTCAAAACTGTCATAGTGTGGTGAAGACTCAACTTATCAACACTAATAATAAAGTTAAGATGGTGCAGGCCCAACCTAAAGTCCAATGCTTAATGTGTATACATCTTGAGAAATTTTCAAATCACTTTTCAAATAAGAAGGTAATGGAGGGGAATCACCATTAACCCCAATATAGGATGAAGGATAAATGTTAAGATTTTTTCTATCAAAATAGCTGAAGTAGAGGCTCCAAATGATGAGGTGGTAGGTACTCTTTTTGTTCTCTCAAAGCTAGCAAATACTTTGACTATGGTTATATTCATTCCTTTATTTCCTCCAAGTGTGCAAAGAATATAGAATCAATCCTTAAACTGATATAATTATAGTTATCTATCACAACTCTTGGAGGGATTATCCAAGCATCAATAGTGTATATAAACTCTAGTATTCACATTGGTGATCACAATCTAATCACAAATATAATAGTCATTCCCATGATGGAATTTGTCACTATAATAGGGATGGAATGACTATCAAATTATAATACTAAGATCAAATTCAGAAGAAATGAAATCTCAATATCCTTTAATGGAAAACCTGCTATTGTTTTTAAAGGAGAGATATCTTGACTTGAGATTTGTCTAGAAGCACCTCCCATAGACTCCTATATAGAGATGATCAGGGAAGATAAATAAGGAAATGAAAGTATACGAATAGGAATTTCCCCATTATTCGAGAGTACATTGACATATTTCTTGAGAAGTTACCTAGACCTCCCCCAAAAAGTGTGGTATATTTCTCCAGTGAAATCATGCCTAGATCCAAGATGATATCAAATACCCCATATAGAATAGAAAATTTGGATCTAGAGGATTTAAATAAACGACTCCAAGATATTTTGGAGAAGGGGTTTATCCGGCCAAGTGTGTCTCCTCAGGGATAAATTGTTCTCTTTTTGAAGAATAAGGATGGATAAATGAGGCTAGGTATTGATTATTGAGAAATTAATAGGATCATAATGAAGAACAAGTACCCTTTTCCAAGGATTGATGATTTATTTGACTAGATTCATGGGATTAAATTATTATGCAAGATTGATCTTCGACCTGGGTATAATCTATTGAGGGTGAATAAAGAAGATATTCCAAATATTTCCTTACATTCAAGATATACACATTATGATTTTGGTTGTTATGCCCTTTGGCTTGGCTAATGATCCTGAAATTTTTATGGATTTGATGAATAGAGTCTTTAAGGACCACCTTGATATATTTATGGTAGTTTTTATTGATGATATTATGATATATTCCAAAATTCTTGAGGAGTATGATGATCATATAAGGGTTATATAAAAACTCCGAGGAGGGAGAGGCTATTTGGAAATTTCATCAAATGAGAATTTTGGTTACAAAAAGTTGGCTTCTTGGGGAAAATTATAAATAATGAAGTAATCTCAGTTGACCATTCGAATAAAAAGGTTGTATAGGAGTGGCCTCATCATAAAACAGTACTTGAGATTTATAGTTTCCTTGGTTTAAAATAATATTATAGGAGGTTTGTGAAAAAAATTTCATTAATTTCTAATCTATTACCTAAGTTAACTCAAAAAGGGGACAAGTTAATATGGACAAAGAAGTGTGAAGAAAATTTCCAAGAGATGAAGAAGATATTGGTTACTACACCTGTGTTAACTCTACCCTCTATTAGATAAGGATTCCTTATTTTTAGTGATGTATCTCTAAAAGGTCTTGGGTGTGTCCTCATGAAAAATGACAAGTTTATTACTTATGAATCTAAACAGTTAATGCCTCATGAAAATAATTATCCTATGCATGACCTAGAGATGGATGTTGTTGTGTTTACTTTAAAGATATGGAGGCACTATCTTTTTGGGCATAAATGTGATATATACATAAACAACCAAAGTTTGAAGTATATTTTCACACAAAAGGAATTGAACATGAGATATAGGAGATGGTTGGAACTTCTTAAAGACTATGACTATTCAATTCTTTATCACCCAGGAAGATCAAACAAAGTCACTGATGCATTAAGTAGGAAATACCCTATTATGCTAGAAATGACAAGGATTCAAGGAGATCCGTTGATCAAAGGCCTAGTAAAACTGGACATGTGAATCATAAGGGAAGGTATATAATCAACCCTATCCCAAATAATTTATCAACCATAATTATTATATAAGATCAATAAAGTTCAAAGAGAATATCTTTTGTTACTAAAGAAGATAGAGGCTCTAACGTATGGGAAGTTTTAGGAGTTCAATATTGATCAAGTAGGTGTATTGAAATTTCATACAATACTATGTGTTCCATATTTTCTTGAAATAAATAAGGAGATGATGTATGAGGCTCAAATATATACTTTCTCTATATATCCCAGAAGTATGAAAATGTATTGGGACCTTCATGATAATTATTGGTGGGATAACATGAAAAGGGAGATCACTGACTACACTACAAGGTGCCTGGTGTTTCATTAAGTGGAGGAAAAGTAAAAACTTCCTAAAGGGTTATTGAATCCACTATCATACCTACATGGAAGTGGGATAATATCACTATGGAATTTTTCACTGGTCTCCTGAGAACATCCAAATGAAATAATACAATATGTGTTATAGTGGATAGTCTCACCAAGACTTCCCATGTTATCACTATTTGGGAAGATTTTTCTCTTGACCAACTTTCCAAGATTTATGTAAAGGAAGTGGTGAGGTATCATGGAGTGACACTTTATGTCATTTATGATCATGATACAAGGTTCACATCGAAGTTATAGAGAAGTATTAAATATGCTTCAAGTATCAAATTGAATTTCAGTACAAACTATCACCCCAAACTGATGGCCAATATGAAGGAATATTCAAACACTTGAGAACATACTGAGAAAATGATCAATAAAATTTAAAGGTGTATGGGTTCAACATATCCCATTAGTTGAGTTCTCATACAAAAAAAAACTTCTATTCAGGTATTCAAATGGCACCCTATAAAGCTCTATATGGGAAGATATTTAGAACTCCTACTTGTTGGGATAAAGTTTGTGAGAGAAATCTTTTCGGGCATAATATTGTGAAAAAGATGACATAAAAGGTTCATTACATCCAAAAAACACATAAATAATGATCATATTTGGTAGAAGAGCTATTCTGAAAACTGTCAAAGGGAAATGGAGTTTGGTGTTGGCGACAAATTTTCCTTCTAATATCACCTTGGAAGAGAGTCACGTGGTTTGTAAAGAAAGGGAATCTTATCCCTAGGTACATTGGCCCCTATGATATACTTGATCTCATAAGAGTAGTGGCCTATCGACTATAAATTCCACAAAATCTAGATCAAGTTCATGATGTATTCCACATATCTATCTTGAGGAAGTACATACCTAACCCTTTACATGTACTGAATCCAAAGGTGGTACAATTGGAACATGACCTCTCTTATAAGGAGAAGTTGATGTCGAAATTGGATAGTATATAAAAGGTTATACACAACAATAATACCCACCTCATCAAACTGTTTTGGACGAACAATAAATATAAATAGGTGATGTAGGGACCAGAGGAGACAATGAGACAAAGTACCCACAACTTTTCTCAACTGAGAGAACGATTTGAAATTTTAGGGATAAAATTTATTAAAGGGGGGATAATGTAATGACCCATACTTTTTAAATAATATTTTTTCCCTGAGAAAATTAGTGTTGTATTATTTTTTACTCAACAAAAATATATATTTTTATTAATGAAGTGAGTATAAAGGGAAGTGTGACTATTAGGATTCAACTATTATATAAATGTTGGTCAATATAACCATTGTAAAATAATTTTAATTTAATGTTATATTTAGTGTTTATAAATAGAAATAAAAAAGTATAAATAATGTAGAAAGGAGAAAAATGACCTTAACCAGTAGGGTTGTACCATATGAAGCCATCTATAGGAAATTGGGATGTAGGTATCATCACTAGGATTCATCCATGGCCAAGTCTAAGACAAGATTAAATAAGTGAATCTTGAATTAAATCGCCTATGAGAGAAGTTCAAGTTAGTGGAGATTACCACTCGGTCGATGTTAGCTGAGGCACCCCAAGAAACTACCACCATTACAATCCTTACTCTTAGGGCGTATTATGGTATAATAAGGGGTTATTTTTCTGGTCCCTAGTTACTTAAATTGTAATTAATTTGAACAAATAAAATTTTTATTCAATCAATTCCATTTTAAGAATAGTTTTGCTTAATAATATTGAGATGGAATTTGATAAATGGTTTTTCAGACACAAATGGTTTCAAATTTTACATTTCAAAAAGGATGTAAATCTTTTATAATAAACTAAGGTATTGAATAATACATATTTTAATGAAATAGTATGATAAAAACACTCTTATTTAAATTTAAATGATAAAATAATTTTTTTTTTTCAAGTGTTAGAAATTTTACTGTGCATTTTTAATGCACTATTATTTTTAATAAATAAGAATTTTTATATTAAAAAGTTATAAATATCATATTTAGAAGATTATTATGATAAAATAAATACAATTTTTGAAATCAGAACATCAAAATTAGGTTATAGTGAATTATTAAGAGTTTTCTAAACTACTTTAATTTTTTATAAATAGTAAAAATACAGTTTGATATAATCTGTATATTTAATGACTTCATAATTATGCCATAATGATGTAATAACTAATTAAACACAATAAAAGAACAAAAAAAAATATTTTATTAATATAAAATATTTTAATTTATTTTAATCAATTTACAAACCCATAATTTACTTTCTAAAGTTTAAAATGAAAACTTTAACATTAAAAACATTATTTATGTCAAAATTTTAATTTTCACGCCAAAAAAGTAATATAAAATGATGTTAGACTCTATTGGATTAAAATAAAATAAAAGGTGTCCCAAGTGTTCAATACCATGGGAATATACCATGGGAAATCCTATGGTTTTTCATTTCACATAACCTAGGTTTCCAAGGCATATATTTGGAAATTAATAAACAAATCCCCCACTTTTACTATAAAATACCCACCCATTTCTCCATTTTATTACACTCACAATTAATCATCCAAAAATATATGATATTTTTACCTCCCAATGAGTCATCCCAATGTTTCCTCAATCCCCCAAGGTCCTAATCCTTATGTTTTAAGAGTTACTTTTCAAGGTAAGGGAAATATCCTTCTTTTCTCTTCATATCAAGAACCAGTTTTTGTATATATCTCATGAATGTTATGGTAAATCTATATTATTTCATTTTTATTAATTACCTTACTTACAAATTATGTTTTATAAATGGGATACCCATGTTCCCTCGTTTTGTACCCTTTTCTAAAACCACATTTTATACCCATTATGCTGTCAATTTTACTCCTCAAAATTCATCAATTCTCCTCAAGATATTTCCTTTCATTTTTTTTGTGAATACCCAAACCTATTTATTTTCTAGGTTAATTCAACAATATTTAAATATTATTTATTTTATTTTGGCATTGACATACATAAAACCCTTATTCCCTTTTCATGGGTTAAAAATGACATAATAAATCTTATCTTTAAGCATTTTTTTAGAACGACATGATTTTGATACGAAACTCATTTATTTTATTCTCCATGGGTTATTTATTAAATTTTTGACTATGATATATGTTTATAACATTAATTATTTAATTTTAAGGGTTCTCATTTATATTTCTATAATTTATTGGGTAAATAACTTAATATCTAGATATGATATGTTTTATGATACCTTGGTGAATAAACTTGGTAAATTTTATGACACATCGATGATAAAACTTACTGATATGCTTATGAATGTATCTTTTAAATGTAGTATCCATATTTAAAATCTATGATTCATGTTATTTTATTTATAATACACCTAATGTTCTATTTTTTATTCCATAATTATATTCCCCATGTTCTTATTAATTTTCCTCAACATCACATGAAAAATATTTCCATTATTTTTCCTTTACGAGGCCTTATGCTCACCCTTTCCTTTAATGTATATCCCCAGGTTGTGAGATGTAGTAATTTTACTTAAAATAAACCTATGATTAATCCTTTAAATTGGGTTATAATAATGTTTTAATTTTTCTTATATCATATATCTTTTTTCCAAGAAAATAAACTTTAAAAGATCCTCTGTTTTGTACAATGTAATGAAAAGTTTATGTTATTAAAAGGCTGTATTCCATACTTATAGAATTTAGTTAGAAAGAAAGATGTTTCTCTTGGATTAGTGTTATGGTAACCCTCACTTCCACACTCTAGATATTTTTATCCATACTCAACATCCACACTCCACCATATATAGTAATATATATCACTGAATAATTGAATGTGTAAATGAAAAAATCACACAAGAACTATCAAGTGAGTTTCTCACCCACATCATTCACAGGGAACCAAAAAATACTCCTCTACTAATATAGTACCTCACATTATCCCCTAAAATTCTCCATTATCCATTAATCACTCAGCTACCATGCTTCCACCTTGATAAACATACGAAGGAAGGGAAAATAAATGAATCAGTGGAAGAAGAAAATAAATAAAATAAAGGGAAAGAAATGTTTTCACCAAAATCCCCTCCTTGATATTATTTAAATTCTTAGATTCAGAATCAAAAACTTAATTTATAATTATATGGAATCAGAAATAACTATAACTCCTCTCCTAGAGTAACCCATGTGTTATCTATCCATGATCATATTGGTTGGGATTACAATATGAAAATAAATGAAATCAAAAAAGGAAAGTGATGAGGAGAGAACACGAACTGAAGAAAACAAAATGTATTATTATTAATACAAAAAATTTAAAACACAAGAAACTTCGACAAAAAAAAACCATGTCTAAGGTCAAAGGGTATTAATACTTACAAATTTTATAGGAAATGGAATTTATAGGTATCATAGGGATTATTATTCTTCCTAGTGAAATTAAGTGCCCAAACCCCATCCCCCGATATTATTAAATGTGGACATCCAAGTGTAGGGATTTCTATATCATATCTTGACCTTGAATATTCCCTACTTCTGGGTGTAAAGTTCCTCTATGATCATCCCATGATAACTTACCTCTTATTATAATGGATAGATGTTTCATGGGATTATCTATGAAGTTTTCCTAATTTGGGAAGGATTTATGGATTTAGAATCTTTTAAAATGGATGAGGCTTGATTTATTTTTTTTATAATTTTCTATTTAATACCATATTATATTAGTTTTTTTTGGTTTTTAATATTGTGTGACTAGAATATGGATTGTAAAAGTTGACTCTGCAAGCATGATTTCACTTTGGGTTCACCTAACATAAGATTTAGAGCATGGTAATAGATCTTACATGATAAAGAGAGCATATGGGTGAATCACATGTGATCTATGTCCTATCCCTACTCTCCTTATGTAGTTCCTATATGGGGGTTTTGAATATGACATGAGTGACGTACCCTAGGAATGATTCTAACATATTGGAATTTCATTCTAGTGCAAATGGAATGACTTAACTCACCTTATGCGAGTTATGACAGGGCCTATTTATTCTTGTTGGGTGGTTGGTTAATCTTACATGAGGGAAACACTAGGAAGTTATTCTTCCACAACAACTAGGGGGATGATATTATTAATATAGGAGGGATTCTTATTAATCTGATATATGGTGAATTAAATATGATATAGGTTGGATTAAATCTAACACGCGACTTGTTCTAACCAGATGATGTATATGTGACATCTTAGATAGGTAATATTTTATATCAACTCATACGATTTTTATTATGATATAGTGACCATTTCTTTGGTTATTATATAGATGATCTTCCATTTGGTTATTCACACAAGACTCTTAGAACTCATCATTTAATATCATTTTATCAATTCAAAACCCAATTTAATTCTATGTATCCCTTTGAAACTTCCTTTTCTAATCTATTTTTTTAAAATAATATATTAATCACACATAACTTCTAATTTACTCCTTAAATTCATCAATCCCTATAAAATAGTGTAGGTTATTTGTTTTAATTAATTTCAAAATGAATAATAGAATGAAAAAATATGATTTAAATACTTATTTAAATTAATTATAGAATATTACAAAGTATTAAAATTAATATTTTCCCAAGTTTATTTAAACTAAAAGGTGATTTATCATTGAAAAATCATAATAAAAATTGAAAATATCGGTCCTCATCAATCTTAGTTTACTCTTCCAACTCCATAATTATACAATTAATATTTTTTGATGGAATTCATGCTCCTTTATAGTGTTTATCAAATGGAAAATAATTATTGAAGGATGGATGATTAGTTGGAATGCATCTCACTTTATTTTACCTTCCCATTTCTTAATATTTATGTTAATTTTTTTGTGATATAAGAATTCCATAAGACTTAAAAATGGTCAACGGTTCAATAATGGTAGTATGAGATAATGTTCTGGATATAATTTTATAGGAATGGAACCAATGTGGATGTATTAGTAGTTAAGGGAAGTGTTTTTAGGTGTGTTGTTTCAATAGAGAATAGTTTTGGGTGGGTGTGTGGTGTTGTGTGATCTGTGGGATGGTGATAATGACTATGCATGTGAGAGAGCCCAAAATATGGGACAATGTGTCTAGGAAATAATGGTGTTAGGATGGATAAAATAATTATTTTAGGTTGGTTTCATGAAGGTTATGAGAGTTGGGTGGTTTGGATGTTTCAATACCTACGATATGTCAGAATTATGTGGTTTCCTTAAAGATATGAAAAATAGTTGGGCTGCCAATTTTAAACTTCGTGAGTATCATGAAATTATTATTGTCTCTGGTTTCTTATAGGATATGATCCCTAGAGAAACTAATATTTGAAGACCAGTGTTCTTACTTTTTCATTTCTATCTTGATCCTTTGTGAAAATTTGGGTTTATTTCCCTATTCCTCTCTTGTTTCGAATTTTTGTGCTGACCAGTTATTTATATATTTTCTTTATGTATTTAGGTCATCCTATTAGGTATGTTTATACTCAACCATGCACGATCTTTATGCAAACACATGTTATCACTATGTGGACAATGAATAGTTTTTTGGTGGTCTTAATGGATGTGGAGTTATTTTATATTTTTTAGAGATGATTGTTATCTATGATAAGTGGTTCTTGATGATGATGGTTGCTATTGGTGATCTCTTCCCAAGAGTACTTTCAACAAGGATGTGTTTCCCCTTAGAGTATGTCCATTGTTCCTAGTGACATCATCTTTTCTGTTGGTTTTCTTTTAGTATTTTCCCATGATGTGTTGTGTTAGATAATTATTGACTTATATATATATATATTTTTATACAATCTATTATTTAAATATTGATATTGATTTTTAGTTATATTTTGTATTGGGGTTTTATATTCATTATAGGTTGTTATATGATAAGGATTCCCATGTATGTTATGAATTGTTATGACTTCTTGGTGTGAGTCACTAGCCCTCAGCCTATTATAGATAGTCTTGAGGTGGTAGAACCATCTTACTGCTGGCCTAAAAAAACTCCAAGTGGGCCGGGTCATTTAAAAATGATATAAGAGTGGTTGAGCCCTTGGGAAAGAATTTAAATTTAGTAGTCTCACTATAAGAAATATTAAATTTGGAAGTGTTTTATTTTTGTATTAAATATTTTTGCAAATATCTCCAATTATCCACATTTATAAATACAGTTAATTTGCGATGTTTATAGAAGTGTCTAATTAGTAA
Source organism: Viscum album (assembly GCA_963277665.1). Classification (NCBI taxonomy): domain Eukaryota; kingdom Viridiplantae; phylum Streptophyta; class Magnoliopsida; order Santalales; family Viscaceae; genus Viscum; species Viscum album. The sequence continues at coordinate 1,159,916,713 of OY728143.1, read as the reverse complement.
TACCATGTTTCCCTACATTTTTATAAAACATAGGTAATTAAATAAACTATGTTATAAAATGTATCTAATATAAAAATAATCCATATCTAAAATTATTCTTTAATTATTTAATTAATATCATTTTATAATTAATTAATTATTTATTTCAATTATTAAATGAACATATATATTTTTTATTTTAAAACTATAATTATTTTTATTAAAGGTTAAAATTACAGTAAAATGCACAAAAATAGAATCTATCAGCTAAAATAAATATACAAACATCCTTTTTAATTTTTTTGAATAAATCCACTTTCATGCTCAGATTTCCTACATGCAGTTATAATGGACCACTTTTTTATAAAAAACATATCAAAAAATCTAAAAAACATCAACAAGATAAATTTTAAATCCTCCCATTCCCATCATAATATTGGATAACCTCATCATGATAGAACTCTCTACTATAAAAAAACTAAAAAAATGAGGACTAAATTGTATACTAACACCAAAAAATGAACACCTACCAGTTCATCATGCAGAAACAACCATGAAATTTATAAATCATCATTTTCATTCAGTTAAATGAGAAATATTTTTATCCACATTGATATATGACATTTTCTGTCTAATTCCTCGATTAATTATCTCCAAAATAAAAATACATTATTGTAAATAAAAAATCTATTTTTTTATAATAAAATATAAACACTATTTAATTCATCAATAGAAATACTAATGTCTAAAATAGAAAAAAATATGGGAGAAATTGTACCTGGTGATTCTACATTAATAACTACAATATCACATATATTTTTATATTTAATTGAACAACTTTAACTTTAATAATCCTATTTAATATATATGATGAGTTCATTTTTTCATATACACAAGTGGGAAAACCAAAAATTTGTGAGGGTGAAGGACCCAATCCTAGCCCTCAAATATGTCCCATGCATTATTTTACCCCAAAATATTATACTTGTGAATCGTCACTAGAAATATCTTGTGAAATAGATATAGATTCATATTATTTAATTTTTTCCTATAATAATTAAATAGTGAAATAAATTTCCTCTTTCTGAAAGGACATAACTAGAAAACATTTAAATGAAAAAAATAATTATACTACTTATACATATGTCTATATCAATATCATTAACAAATATTCCATACATATTTTTATGAGTAACTATCCATACTTATCCTTTACTATATTTTTAGGGACACTCTGATTCCAAAATAATTCAAAGTAGATTATAAGAAATCTAATAATAAAAAATATCTCTGTTATTATTAATAATTTGGACAAACCATTTTCCCCATCATGCAATTATTTTAGATCCACCAGTATGTGGAAGAAAATATAAATTTCTACATTCTTTATTTTTTAGATTTATCTTATACAATGCAAAAAAACAATAACAATTATAATTAGAAAAACAAATTCATAATAAATACATGGTAGTACCATTCTCTCAGGCCTTTGGATATGGTTGAAAAAAACAACTTAATGATCAATATTACATCTATTTGGAACTATTTTGATCAAATAATCCCTAGTATGTGTGCTATCATTTCATGAATTCAAAAAATCACATTGAAACTATTTCTATTTTTGTCCAATTGATTTCGAAATTAAATTCTTATGATGATTATTATCAACTATGAACATATCCTAAAAATAAATTCGAAACGATAATTTTTTTAAATAATTGAAATATTATCACACACACATGAAAAACTGATCAATAATTTTTCCTGGATTATATTTTTATAGAACTTGTATTTATTTTTACCCTAACATTAAAATAAAAAAACAGAATGTAAAATTAAAAAAACAACTCAACATTTTTACCTTGAAATTAAAATAAAAATATATATAGAAGAGTAAATAATCTAATAAATAAAGAAAAATATATAGAAATTAAATTTTCATCAAGATATGGAGTCATAGGCTTGAAGTAGGAGGGTTCTAGTGGGTCCAGGTGGTCGAACGATGGATGGGGAATTAGAACTAGGGGAATTGGGTTATGATAGATTATTAGTAGGGCGAGTGAGTGGTGGTGAGTGGGGATCTAATGATGAAAGGAAGTGTCAATCTAGACTCTATAGTTTCCCAATACTGACTATATAAATTTTTCCTTTCAGTATACACTCAATTGTGTAGTAGTTTTTAATGAATGTTTAATAAATTAAATCATTTTATGGTAAAAAATAATCATATGATATAGAAACGATGATACTTGGTACGAAACTCTATAGATGATTTGTGTGATATCTTATTTCTTCTCCATGTGCCAACATTATAATATCAAACTGAAATGTATAGAAAATTAAAATTTAGATAAAGGTTCTTTCAAAATTTACTCAATGAATTATAAAGAAAGATAATAAAATTGGAAAAATAGTGAGAACATAACAAACCATATATTAGTAAAATTCATAAAGGCAAGGATTTCCCGATGAGTTCAATAACATCACTTTTTGGACCACCCACCTTTGTGAAGATAAAATTAAATCAGTCAGATTTCTAAAAAATGTGCATCACAATGATAGTATTTTGTAAAGGTAAAAAGAAAACTGACATTAAATAAATGATTCTATATCTAATAAAAAAACCAGTTCTTAGTGGCATTTCTAATAACCACTTAAAAACAAATCATATAAAAAAATTAATCAAAAATTAATGGTTTTATTAAATTGTGCTACATTTTTTATTTTATTTTAACAATCAGTTGTGGTTTCAATTAGATTTCCACAAAATATTTAAAAAAACCCTAAATTTTCCTCCTCCCTCCTTCAACCTACTCCCCTCTATGACCCCAACCTGACCTCCGACCTCCCTCTCCCCTCCTCACGGCAAACTGACCCCCCACCTCAGTGGTGACCCCCCGACCCACATCAGAGCTCTCACTCCCCTCATTGGTGGCGACCGTGACCCCCCCTTTGACCTCTCTCTCTCCCATCATCGAAGGAGACCCCCAACCCACTCTAACCTCCCTCTCCCTCTCCCCTTATTGGTGGTGACCCCTTAACCCATTTAACCTCCATCTCCCTATCCCCTCATTGACCAAAACCCATGACCCCCACCTCCCGCTCCTCCCTACCCCCACCCCCACCTACTTCTCTTCTTAGTGGAGACACCTGACCCCACCCCCACCTCCCGCTCCCCTCAGTGACCACTATGACCCATACCCCCTTTCAGAGACTGAATTGACCCTGGACCCCCATCGGTGACTTCCGTTACCCGACACCCCTACCGGCTACTACTGTGACCCCGACACCCTTATTGGAGACCGCTATAACCCTAACCCCTACTAGTGACTGCTGTGGCCCCAACCCTCCATTCCATCTACTAATGTTACTCTTAACCTAATACCAATGAATTTTGTGACCCCATAATTTCTTTCGGATACTTTTGTGACCCCAACCCCCTCTATCGGTGACCTCCATGACCCCAACCCCCCTGGTGGCGACCATTGGGACCCCAAATCACTGTTCTCCCCTACTGGTAATCATTTAAGGTTTGATTGATTGAATTTTTATAATATTTTTAATTAAATTATATAACTTTCTTTGTTATTGAGTGTTGTTTATGTTTTTAATGATGTATTGAATCATTTTGATGTTGAATTTATGTTATATCGAATAAAGACCCTTCCCTAGTCAATGAAGAAGTTGGGTTATGATTAATTTTATATGTACCTATTTTATTAAACATTTATATTTTTATACCCGAATGTACAAGGAGAATAAAATAAAATACCTATGTATAAAAATTGGATTAATTTACCTCGAAACATACCTCGGTATACCAAGGGTTTGGAAAAATTATTAGATTATACAATTGGAAACCGATCAGTGGATGGTTGAATAAAATGTACATGTCCTAATTGTAAATTCAGGCAATGGTTGAATAGAAACGAAGTATATGAGAATTTGATATTTAAACATTTTCCTTCTCGATATGTATATTGGATTTGGAATATTGAATCAAATGTTATGAAAAGTAAAAGCAATGAAAATACTATCAACAAAACACAAAGTGACCTAGAAGAGGATAATTTAGTTTTAAATTTGTTAAATGATGCATTTGGTTTTAAAAAATACAATGTCCAAGATTTTAATTGATCAATAGAACCATAATTTGATCCTGATAAGGTTAATATTTCTTAGAACTTTAGTGACCAAAAAAATCATTTTTATGAATTAGTTAAAGAATGACAACAAGAACTATATGAAGGGTGTTCCAAGTATTCAAAGTTATATTTTCTCCTTAAGTTGTATCATATCAAGTGTATTTTTGGAATTATTGAAAAATAAATTTCAATGATTTTAGAGTTTCTTCATGATGAACTTATTGATGTCAAGATCCCCGCATCATTCTATGGGATGAATAAATTCATCAAAAAACTTGGACTTGATTATAGAAAGATACATGCATGCCCAAATGATTTCATGATTTGCTGGTGAGAAGAGTATGATAAATAATAATTCATAAGAATCTATAAAATTATATGGAATTCAATGAAAAAAATGAGAGTATAAATCAATGCAACCCCTGAAAGAAATAAAATAAGAAAAATCCTGTAAAGGTATTGCATTATTTTCCTCTAAAACCATGCTTGAAAATATTATTCATATCGTCTAATACTATATATGAAATGAATTGGAATGATTAGGATAGTAATGATGGCTTTATGAGAAATCCAAAATATTTATCATCATGGAATATGTTTGATTCGTTATATCCAGATTTTTCTTTGGATCCTAAGAATATACGTTTGGGATAAGCTTCTGATGGTTTTAAACCTTTTTTTTACTTTAAGTAATAATTATAGATTTTTTACAATTTTATTGATCCCCTATAATATACCTCCATGGATGTGTATGAAGAGTACTTATCGCATTATTTCTATGATTATTATTAGAATTAAAATTCCTAGAAATGACATTGATGTACACCTTTGACCTCTAATAAAAGAATTACGAGAATTACGAGATCATGAAATGGAAATGTATAATGATTTAATGAGATAAATATTCAAAATGAATACTTCTTTAATGTGGAAAATTAGTGACTTTCCTAGACTATGATATTTCTCTGGTTGGAACACTCATACTGGTTTGGATTTTCTAGTTTTTGATTTATTTAACCACAATGATTACCTCATAGAAGAAAATGGTGTTTTATGTATCATCATCAATTTATTGATTCTTCTTATAAATTCATGTTTAAAAATACACGATTAAATAGAGATATTGAATTTATAAATTCACTTAAGGTGTTATCTGGTTCAAAAATCTTGGGACAATTAATGAATTTCACTGAAGAATTTGGAAAATGTCATCAGTTTAAAGAAGGGGGAAAATGGTATGAGGTATAGTTTCTGAAGTAGTTGTAATACATCAATGGAAGAAAAAAAGTATATTTTTCAAAATTATATATTGGGAGTTTAATTTAATATGTCATAATCTTGACATAATGTATATAGAGAAAAACATCTGTGACAATTTAATTTTTTCATATCTTAATGTGAAAGGTAAATCGAAGGATCACCTCATTGTTCATAAAGATTTGGAGTCAATGAATATAAATCAAGGTTTGTGGTAAAATAATAATGGAAATCATCCTTTTACTATTTTTACAATGGAAAATCATGAGAAATACATATTCCTTCAAACATTAAATAATGTCAAAGTGATAGATGGAAATTCAAGTAACATATTAAGGTGTGTTGACTTAAAACATAAAAAGTTAAATAGATTGAAAAGTCATGACACACATATTCTTATGGAGCAGTTGTTTCCATTGGAATTTCATTATATATTACCTAAAAAAGTAACTACGATTCTTGTTGAGTTTTGTATAATTTTTCAGAGAGCTTTGTAGAAAAATTCTAAATACAACCAATCTTGATAAACTTCAAGAAAGATTTTTTTTGATAGTTTTTCATTTTGAGATGTTATTTCCCCCTTCATTATTCATAGTCATGATTCATTTGACTATTAATTTAGTTAAATAAGATAAACTTGGTGGACCGGTACACTATCGACAAATTTATCCAATTGAGAGGTACTTTGATATCATGTTTATTTTCATTGGTGAATTCAATTTTATAAAATCATTGTGTAAAATTTGTTAATATTTTTCCTATTTTTTTTCATTAGGTACTTAGGTCATTTGAAATAATATGTGAGAAATAAAGATCAACCAATAGGTTCTATTACTGAAGGATACATATCCAAAGAGTTATTTACCTTATGTTCTAGGTATTTAGATGGGATTAACACTAGATTCAATTGTGTTGGATATTCTAATAGAATCTCCACTAATTCTCATTATGAAAACTAGTCATCAATATTTAAAACTATTGGATGACCAATTGGAAAGGGGTTAGATTTTACACTGACTGAATTGGATTTTCTATAAGGACATAGAGATTTTCTAATCAATAGTGTTATTGGAGATCCATTTATTTAAGAATTCTGATTTAAAACAAATAGATGACTAAGGGGTCTATCTCAAAATAGGATGGAATTGAACAAAGATGTGAATAAGAAGATTGTCGAATGGTTATCCCGTCGTTTGAGAATGTAATTATATTCATATTATTGACTTGCTATTTTTTTATGTTAAAAATAACACCTTATATCATTTTTTATTGACAATTAATGTTGACAATCGAGCTAAAATATCAAATTATTTAAAGTTTTTGGATCAAGGTCCTCTAAGGAAGGCTAATAGATTCAATGTCTACAATATGTTAGAACCAATTCCATTACTTTTTGGAAATAGAGTATGGTTTGAGTTTTGTTTTTAAATCCTCACATGGAATATTAGAGAGTTTTTAAGGAAAGGGATCTTACAGTTCAAGTAGAAAATAGTTTTAAAGGTGTTTTCATTTTTTAGTATATTCTAATTGTATTTTGGGTCCAAAAATCAGAGAATGTAGAAAAGTGTTGTTGGAAAAGGAAGTTGCGTGCAAGTGTTTAAGAGGTCTATAAAGTTTTGTGTAAGGCATACTTCAAAATCATTACATCAAAATATGGAAAAGGAAAGAAGTTTTTGCAAGTTTTTTATTTTCACAAAAGAACAGACTTGTGTGAATGAGACTTACGAACTCGGGGAATAAGTTTGTGTGAATTTCATGTAGGGTTAGCAATACCAATAAATATGAGAGTACCCCCACTCAATATTAAGAAGTTTTTCCAACAAATATTAGGTGTCTTTCCATACAAGGGAGTTGCATGTGAAATACATGCACAAAGTAAATCTTGCACATAGGTGTTCCTTTTCTCTTTAGAAGACCAAGTGAAACTTATGGTGAAGTTTCAAAACATATAATGGTTGAGAAACAGATAAGGGTTGAACAAAAAGTAAGGGTTGCACGAAATTTAGCTTTCATGAAAATCCCCACACTTTCACGCTAGAAGTGTTGTTCTATGAAAGTGAAATGTTGAGATTCTAACAGGCTTCGAATATCTGGTTTGTTTGTTCTTTGATTTCAAGTTAATTATTTCAGGACTTTTATGTAATAAGAGTCTCATGATGGACATGGAAAAATACTTCAATAAAAATCTATTAAAGAGACATTCAAGTCGATAAACTGAGGCAGACTTCACCCAGGGCAATGAGCTAGGTGGATTCGACAGAAGTGCTCTGAGGGATGCAGTGAGGTATCCCTAAAGTCTTGTAAAGGACGTGTGCCTGGAATAGAGTGACTGTGTCTGAATTATTACATTCCACATCTAGTGAATAATAGTGGATTGCGGTACAACTAACACACTATCGGAGTATACTCCTTGGACTATCCATTAGTGGTTAACCAATTAAAATTCTTGTGTTGTCTTTCTACTTGTGAGTGTTTTAATTACTGTATTTTACCACCAGAAAAGATTAACAGGATCCTACCAATGTGGGAACAAGATCTATTAATTTAAAAGAAAAAGTTGACACCCTAATTCACCCCTCCCCTCATAGGGTGTTTTAGGGCCCATAAAGTGGTATCTGAGGGTAAATTTTTTGGTTTTAAATATACCCCTCTTTGTTATCATGGAGAATTCAGTTAATGTCAGTGGAGTCACCCAATTTGATGGAAGTAACTTTAATATATGGAAGAATAGTATGAGATCTCATCTAAGATATCTTTCAATGGAAGTAATATTTGGAACTTCATAAGGAATACTTGTCATTGATCCAATAGGGCTGTCTATGACTGATATAGATAGGAAAATACTTGATGTAGATGCTAAAGAAAAAAAATTCCCTCATTTCATCTCTTTCTAATCAAATCTATATATAGGTGATGAGTTGTACTTCAAAAAAGTCTATATGGGGAAAATGATGAATATTTATAAAGGATACAATAAAATGGACTCAAAACTTTATGTTCTGAAAAATAGGTTTGATGAGTTGAAAATGAACCCTGATGAAAATGAAGATACGTTTTTAATCAAATTAATGAAGTTGTTGGATATATATGTGGACTTGGTGAATAAATCAAAGACATTGACATTATGAAGAAAATCTTGAGAAGGATTACACCTCTCTATAATTTAAAGGAGTTTTCCCTTGAGAAAATGGACCTATCTAAACTTTCTCTGGATAATCTACTAATCAGTCTAGTGGCATATGAAATGTGAGTCAAAACTAAAGATACAATGACTTGAGTAAGAAAGGAATTGGCCTTCAAATCCATGGAAAAACTTGAGGTTTCATAAGATATAGTTCATCAATATAATGATGGAGATGAAATTCTTTCACTTCTTATAATTAAATTAAAGACAGGAAAAAAGATATTTGAAGGAAATATTACCTTGGCCTATTTTTATTATGGTAGAGTTGTTCACATTTCCTCTCAGTGACCAAGGAGGCTCAATGATGAAGAAAGTGAAGTAGGAAATTTGTAGAAGCCTCAGAAAAGGTTTTATCAAAATGGAGACTTCAAATATGAAAATAAAATATAGAGGAAGAGTTTTTTTGTAAAAAAAATATGATGAAAATTAATTCTTTAAGGAAGAAGAACAAGAGTTTAAATCTAGAACCCACAAATCTATGATGGCTATAGTTGAAAAGTCATAATCATCAAAAGATAAAGATAGAGATAATTAGTTTATTATTGATAATGATATAAAGTTGAAATTTAGGGTTCTCTTGGAAGGATTGAGAATTAAAGTAATAGATACAGAAAGTATAGATTTTTTGTGGAAGAATTATCAGAATATGTTGATCAGTTTAAAGATGAAATTAAATGAATGGAATAATTTGTGAGAGAATAGTAAATAACATATGAAAGTAAATAACATGTATTGTAATTCAATATCATAATTTAATAATATAAAAAGGTCATGAATGTACTTACATCTATACTGGAGGATAAGTCCTAGACTGTTGAGGTTCTTGAAGAAAAAGTTGTTTCTCTTAAGAGAAATCTTGAAAGTGAATCAAATTAAAAGGAAGCAAGGATGAAAACAATGTTTGGAAGATTATTAGATGCTGAGATTATAGATAGATCCAATCATGGTTCTAAAGGAGTAGATATGGCTTTGGATGATCAAAGATCCACATGCATGGGAAAAAGTGGAATTAGTTGTGATGATGAAACATAAAATGATAGAAACAAGATAAACCAAAATAAAGGGAAGATAAAAGCTGTAAATATCACAAAGTCATATGAAGCCTTAATAAGGAAAACCTCAAAGAAAAAAAAGGAGAACTGAAAAATATCCATAAGTTTCAAGAAATGATCTTTAGTCAAACAATTTTTCTATGGAAGGTGACATTGGAAGAAATAGAAGTGAGAAGACATTTCCTCTTATGAAATTTCTATTATTTGGATATTTGGTCCATACTATTTCTTATTATGATGAGGAAAAGAGATATTTGAATTTATAAGAGATAGGAAGTCAAAAAAGGGGAATGAATTCATATCCTACTTCTTATAAAAGAAATAATTTCTATGGATATTATTTTCATTGATCTAACTTTGTCTATAAATCTGTTTATTGTAGGCAGAGGAAAGGCATGTAAAATTCATACAGAACTCAAAGACAATCCAATACTCATCAACTAGATGTTGTTTCTCTTAAAAAATATTTTCTCCTCTAGAATAAGAGTATGAGTATGATGAACTTGTGCACTTGGAAAAGAGATTTGATAGTCCATATTCATCCTTCACTAAGTGTAGTATTTCATTGAAGTAAAATAATAAGATTGAGAAATCCAGTCTTGTTGAAGTCACTCTTAAGGCTACAAAGAATAGCAACACCTGGATTCTTAATGGCGGTTTCTCATCCCATATGACTGGAAATGAAGAATTATTAAATAATGTTATGAAATGAGTTGATGAAATAGTAATTTTTGGAAATTATGGTTCTCTAAAGATTAGAGGAAGTAGGAGTAAAAAACTGGAAAATGGATAACTTAAGAAGACATATGTTCTTTATGTGGATGGTTTTCATCACAATCTCCTGATTATAATTAAACTCTATGACTTAGGAGTTATAGTTTCATTCAATAGAAAGGGGTTCAATATAAAAGGAAAGACAAGGAATTATCTCATGAAAGGATGTATAATAGATGGTAACTTATATCAGGTTGATAATAAAGAGAACATTTTTTTACATGAAAGTTGAAGAAGAGAACAACTTGTTGCACTGGAGGTTGGGTCACATTAATAAAAAAGACATGGAAAATATATCTAATTTAAATATAGTCACAAATATCTTTAATATGAAGTGTTAATGGGAAAAGGATTTTGATGATTTCATACGAGGGAAGTTGGTCTATAGTTCATATCAGCCAATCTTATCCATACATATGTTTGTGGTCCGATAAATATTTTTTGAACTTATGGAGAAAGGTACTTCTTTATTTTCATTGATGATTATAGAATAATGGACTATTTGATAGTTATACTTTGGAAATGGTAAGTGCTTGACTGCATGAAAACACATCAACAAATAGTCAATAATGATACTAGATAGACAATAAAAGTTTCGTGGTCTAACAACAGAGGGAATACACATCCATTGCGTTTGAAAATTTCCTAGAGAAACATAGAATACAATATGAGGTGGATGCTGTGAGAACCCCACAACAAAATGGATTTTTTGATCATAGTAATCATCAGGTGAACAATATGGCCAGAACTATGCTGATTGAGAGTTGCATCCCTTTTCACTACTGGAAAGAGGCTATTCAAGCTACAATGTTTACTCAAAATCAAACAAGGCTTTATATGGGAGAAATAAAGACTCCATATGAGTTGTGGCATGGAAGGAATCCCTATTTGAATAATTTTTATGTTTTTTGAAGTAAATGTTTCATATGAAACAAATAAGGAAATCAAGGGAAGTATGGTGATGCTGTAGATAAAAGAATATTCCTTGAATATTCAATGATGAACAAAGCCTAAAAATGTTTCAATAATCATCTTGGAAAAAATCTGGAAAGGAGTGATGTAAAGATCATTAAAGATAAGAACAAAAATTCCTCAAATAGTTATTGTGTTGATATGATACAAGATGAGGAAGAATGAAGACATGAAATAGATCCAAATACAAAAGTAGAAGAAATAATTCAAAACATCTAGAGGTCACAACATGATGCTGACTCAGAAGAAGAATCCAAATAGGAAACCATAGCTGAAGAAAATTATTTTAAACCTCATAGGAGAAATAGAAGAGCTGATATTGATCAATATAACATCATTGGGTATCAGAAAACACCCACACAAAAAAGGAGAATGATTAATAATTAATAATATTCTTTCCTATCAGTTGTGGAACCATCCTCATTTGAAGAAGCATCAAATGATGAATCATGGGTTAAAGCCACGAATGAAGAGTTAGATTAGATTGAGAAGAAACATACATGTGATATTGTTATAAGTTTCGAAATTCACAATGTGATTAGTATGAAGTGGATCTTTAAGAATAAATTTTATGACCAATTTAATGTGAGCATAAATAAGGCATGATTGGTTTGTAAAGGATATTCACATATTAAAGGTGTTGATGTTGGAGAAACATTTTCTCTAGTGGAAATACTGGAGTTGATCAGGATTTTCCTTTTCATAGAAATTAAAATAGGATACAAAGTGGATTAAATGGATTTCAAAACATATTTCATGAATGGTATTATCAAATAATAAATCTATATTGAATAACCATTGGTTTTTTTCTTAGTAATAATGAAATGAATGTTTGAATATTGAATAAGGCACCATATTGTTAGAAACAAGAACTACATACATAATACTATCATCTTGATTATTATCTAAAGAAGATAGATTTTAAAAGAGGAGGAGTGGATGAAAATATCTACATAAATAATTCTCAGAAATACCAGTTCATGGTACTAGTGTACATAGATGATATTATATTTTCTGGAAGCAAGCTTGGATCAATGGATAAATTTCCCAATCACATGAAATCAGAATTTGAAATGTATATGGTTAGTGATCTCACAAACTTCTTTGGGTGGAAAGTTATTTAGAGGAAATACAATACATTTATTTCTTTGTAAAATTATGCAAGAGAGTTACTAAATAAATTCAATATGTATGATTTCAAACCAATGTCGACTCTGATGTGGGTTATCTATAGATCCTAAAGTGTATTAGAGAATCATTGTAATCTTATTGTAATTGACTACGACATAACTGGATATTGTCTTTCCAACATGCTTAGTGTACCACTTTCAAAGTAATATGAAGGAAAACCATATGGAGGAAGTGAAAAGAATCATGAGGTACATTCAAGGTACTCACAATTATGGACTATACTTTTTTGTAGGAAGAGATAATGAACTATTGACATTTTTTAATACTGACTGGGCTAGATATGCTGTTTATAGAAATTACACAAGTGGTGGAGCATTATTTATTAGAAATAAATGTGTGGGATGGTTGAATAAGAAATAGGAAATAAATTCTCTCATCACTACTAAAGCTGAGTATATCTTTGCTACAAAGTCTTGCACTCAACTACTTTTGATGAAGAAACAACTGACTAATATTGGTGATCATGTGAAAAAACCAATGGTGATTCAATATGATAAATATTGAAATTGATCTTATGAGTAATTCTATTCATCATTACAGTAATAATTACATAGAAATCAGATATTAATTTATCAAGGAAAAATTTGAACAAGGCATGATTAAAAAATATATCATGTTGGAACTAATGATCAATTGGCTGACATACTGACCAAGACATTGTCAGCACATATGTTCGAGAAGCATCAGTTGGACCTCAATTTTCAACCACCTCCCATTGCATGAGGAGGTTACAGTTCATCGCCTCTACCTAGTTAAATTAACTATTTTAATTTGTTTGTTAAAGTGATGCTGATTTATTGGGGAGATACAATCTATGGGGAGTATTTTTTGATCTGTACAAGTGAAAATCAAGGTCTATGGGTTTATTAACTATGAGGGAGAGTAGATAAATTAAAAAATGTTACAAATGGGTAGAATGATGAGTTTAAAAGTGAGATAATGATAATGGAGAAAATAATTTGGCGTTATGAGGAAATAGACAGAGCTTATCTTGGACATATTTAATCATTCCAAGACATGAGAACCCAATTCAAGATCCTCTTGTTTTCTACACCAATCATTTCTCACATATACTTATAGTGTTAGATGAGTTGTTTCTTGTGTATCAGGTTTTGATCAGTGGTTGGTGCTTCATTGAATTTATCGGCATATTTCTAAAAAAACCAAAGGGGGAGATTGTTGGAACTAAGTATGTTCTTTGTTGGAAATGGAGTATGGTTTATTTTTGTTGTCAATCCTTACATGAAATATGAGAGAGTTTGTAAGGAAAGATATATTAGAGTTCAAAAAAAAAAGTTTTGAATGTGATATCATTTACCAGTGTTTTCCAATTTTTTTGGGATCTAAAAATTGGATAATAGAGAAAACTGTTGCTAGAAAATCAAGTTGAATGCAAGTTTTTAGAAGGATTGGGAAGTTGCGCACAACGCATACTTCAAAATCATTACATAAAAATACGGAAAAGGAAATAATTGGGCGTAAGTTGTCGATTTTCACTAAATAAGAGACTTGTGCAAATGAGACTTGCATGACCGAGGAATAAGTTTGCATTACTTGTGCATTGGGTCAACAATTCCTATAAATAGAAGAGTACCCCCAATCAAGATTAAGATGTTTTTCCAATGAATATATGATGTCTCAGAATGTAAGGTAGTTGTGTGTAAGAGACTTATATGATGTAAATATTATGTGAAACTATTCCTTTTATCTTTAAAAGACCAAGTAAAACTTATGGTGAATATGTGCAATAGATAAGGTTTGAGTAATAGATAAGGGTTGTGAGAAAATTAAGGGTTGTGTGAAATTTAGCTTGCATGAAAATCCCCGTACTTGTATGCCAGAAGACATGTTCTGTGCAAGTGCGGTGTTGAGATTATAATAGGCTTTGAATATCTAGTTTTTTTGTTCAGTTCTTTCAAGTGAATCATTTAGGACTTCAATGAAAGAGGAGTCTTGTGCTAGAAAGAGACAAATAATTCAATGAAAATCTATTTAATAGAAATTAAAGTTGATAAACTGATCCATATTTCACCCATGTTAGTGAGCTATTGGGAGTCGATGAAAGTTCCCTGAGGGACGCAGTGATATATCCCTAAAATCTTATAAAGGTAGTGTTTCTAGAACATAGTGATAGTGTTTCAATTCTTGTATTCCACATCTAGTGAAGAATAATGGATTTAGGTATGACTGAAACACTATCAGCATATGATCCTTGGAATAGCCCTTAATGGTAAACCAAGTAAAATCATTGTGTTGTCTTAATGCTTGTGAATGTTTTAATTACTACCCTTTACCATCATATAGGTTTAACAGGTTCCTACCAACATGGTAACAAGATCTATTGATTTAAAAGAAACATTTGACAGCCTCATTCACCCATCCTTTCTAAGGGTGTTTCGGGTTCCTTCACAATATTCATGGATTTAGGCTTCATACAATTTATCATCAAAAAGACTTGAAAAATAAAAATAGTAGTGTATTTACACTTTAAGAGGTGGAATACTATGGAAAGATGAATGATATAATTGAATTAAACTATCATGGTCAATTTTCAGTTCTCTTATTCAAATTCAAGTGGGTCAACATTGATAGGGCTATAATGAAAGATTAGTTACATTTTACATATTTCAAATTCTCTCACTTGATCCATAACAATGAGCATGAAGAGAATGATCAATTTATCTTAGATTCACAAGTGAAGATGGTTTATTATATGGATGATGAAATACATGAATATTGGAGTGTTTTTATACACATAAAATATAGAGACTTATATGATATGGATGATGAAGATCAATTGGAACTTTGTGACAGTGAACCTCATCAACAAAAAAATTAAACATTTTTTTTCATGAAAATACAAAATAGTATAAATTGTAAGAGTGTGAAAATTAATGACTCATCGCAATGAAGGTTGATAACAATGAAGAAAATGAAGATAAATTATCAATGAAAATATATTACAATTTTTCATTGATAAGTGTTTTGTACATATGTACATTTTTTTTATTTTTCTTTCTAAAATATTTTAGTATTGAATTTTTTATACATTTAATATACCCAAACCATTTGAACTGTAGGAATTCTAAGAACAAAAAAATTTCAGGATCCTATCCAATTAGTATCTTGGAGTATGCCACTAATAACGCTATCTTCTATTGATATGAGTTATTCCATTGTACACAAGAATATTAGAAATCCATCCATTTCCTTATATTTTGTTAGAATACCACTACATGATTTAGCTTTAGAGATAGAGCAATTGGTCACCCCTCAACCTGGAGGATATCGGAGAGTTACCATTACTCGTATGCATGTCAATTTAAAAAATATATATATATATATATTTTAATTGTTTAATGAATTTTTTCAAATAGATAAAGTCAACCATAGTAGGGATAAAAATAGTAACATGATAGATGCATGGGAATAGAAGGAATTCAAGATTATTATTCTATTTGATGAGTTTAGGGTGCCTGCTAGTGATGCTACCAAAATCTATCGGCAGATTCTTGGGCAGCTTTCTTATAAGATGACGAGCTTTCCCATTAATTATAAATATTGAAGGCATATTTCAATATCTTGAAAAAATGAGGTGTTTTATACTCAAGTAAAGGTAATATTAATTTAAAATTACTTGATAACTAATTTAAAATACATGAGTAAAATTTTATAATATACTTATAAAGTGTTATTTTTTTTATTTCTAGATGTTTTTATATTTTGGTGTCCCTGACTCCGTTTCAGTCCCATGGAATTTGAAAAATTTGGGCAAGAAATGGATAGATTTTAAATGAATATATGGAATGAATTTAATGAAATATCTATGATATCATGACATATACATGAGAAAGTGCTTGAAGGAATTTATCTTGAGCAATATAATCTCTTTATCGATTTCAATAGAGATGCATCTCATGAGGTAATTTTATATTTTACAATATCTTAATAACATAAACACAAAAAATTACCTTTTTATTAATGTTTCTATTTTTTTAGTAATTATCTAAAAAATATACTATGAATCGTGAGAATCAAGTCATTCCTCACATCATTGGGTCTCAAAGTTTTTTGAGAAAAAGAATTATTTTGGTTTGTATTTTATTCATTATTATTTATATCATTTTATTATAATTCATGATTTTTTATAACTTTTTTATATTTTTTTATAAAGGATAATAAATTAGGTCGCTCTATTAGCCGAAAAATATGTGGTTTAAAGTGCATAGGAAACCCAATGACAGTTTTGTAAATGACCCTACCAAAGACCTTGGAGTAAGTACATTTCATTACCATTTCATGTTATTTCATTACTATAAAAACATAATAATGAAAAATATATTATAAAAACTAACAAGATTTAAACCTAATTAATTGGGGCGGACTACATGAACCAAATTATGCAAATTTGGTATCATTTTATACATCTAGCCAGCCCCAATTAATTGGGTTTATGGCTTGTTTTATATAATATATTTTTCATTATTATTTTTTATAGTAATTAAATAAAAATAAATAGAAATAAAAAATTTATTAATTAGATAATATTATGAAGTTAAGATATTCTAAAAAATCATTTTTAATATATTTGTATTAAGAGGTTAAAATTCAAGAAATATGTGATGTGAACCCTTCATAACCATTATCGGTTTCCCAAAACAATGTAGTTGAAATAATTTTAGGGAAGGAGCATCCTAGACATATATAGGGGATGGTTTCTAGCCCTAGTCCATTATCAATCTTTGGTAGGGTGTCATCATTAGTTACAACTAAACCTAGTGGGGGTTTGAGTAGTTCCATTGATCAAGATTCACAAAGAGAAATTGCAAGATTGAATGAAAAAGTGAAGAAAAAAATCTTATAGGTAAACACATGATCAGTGGCGGTCAAAATTGAAAAATGATTTAGTTTCTATATTTTACTAGATGACTGACATGATCCCTCAGGAAATTTCTAACATTATAGCTCATTATATAAAGGTAAATTCTAAATTCAATATATCATTAACACATTTTCAAAGAAAGCATAAAAATTACACAAATAAAACTAAAATGACACTTTTATATAGAAAACATGCATTTCGAGTCATACCAACCAAATATTGTGCTGGATTGATGTATAGTTTATTTCTAAACATCAAAAATGAATTATAGATCGTTATGCATAAGTTTGAATACAATCAGAGCTTGTTTGCTCGATTTTGACTTGGTAAATACTTCTTAAAGGTGAAAAATCCTTTAAAAATAAGTTTTGGGGGGTCAAAATTAGGAAAATAATATGGTATTTACCTAAAATCAGAGGAAAATGACCGTAGATTGAATTTTGAAATGTAGTTACTAAAGGCACATCATTCCAAATTATGGTTTGTTTGGGATGACTGTAAATTCATTTTTAGTGTTTTAAAACACTAAAAGGTTTATGAAACGATGAAAACCATATAAAAAAACATTATATTGATGTTAAATCATGGGGAAATCCCTAATGAGTTATTTTTTATGTTTATTTATAGACAACACGTCAATCCGATGTGCAGTGTGGTCGAAATGACTCGGTAAACACATCTTAAAGGGAACCAAAGATTTTAAAATCATGTATCAAGGGTCAAAATCAGGAAAATGAAATTGGATTTCCATGAAATCATAGGAAAACAACCATAGCTTTAATTTTTAATTATAGGAACTGATGAAATGTTATTCTGAGTTATAGTTTTCCTGGGATGGATGTAAATGCATTTTTAGTGTTTTAAAACACTAAAACATGTGTGAAATGGTCAAAACCATAAAAAACCTTAGTTTGATGTGAAATAATGTGAAAAACACCATTGAGTAATTTTTGATGTTTATATGTAGAAAAAAACATCAATATGATGTGCTATGTTGTCAAAATGACTCGGTAAACACTTCTTAAAGGTACAAAATCCTTTAAAACCATATTTGGGGGGGGGGGGGGTGAAAACTAGAAAAAAACATTGTATTTCCCTAAAATAAGATGCAAATGACCATATTTTAAGTTTTTAAATTTAGGAACTGAAGGAACATAATTCCGAGTTACGATGTTCCCAAGATGACCACAAACATTTTTTTAATGTTTTAAAACACTAAAATGTGCATGGATTGGTCAAAACCATAGTAAACGACCTCAGATTGATTTAGAATCATGGGAAAACTACCAATGTGTTTTTTTGGACATGTACTCATAGATAACACATCAATAAAAGGTACAGTGTAGTCGTAATAACTACATAAACACTTCTTAAAGGTGAAAAGCCTTTAAAAACATGTATTGGGGGGGGGGGGTGTTAAAACTAGAAAAACTACATTAGATTTCCCTAAAATCAGAGAAAAAAACTATAGATTGAAATTTTAAATGTAGGAACTGACGACACATCATTCCAATTTTTAGTTTACCCAAGATGGTCATAAACACTTTTTTTTTGTTTTTTAAAACACTAATATACATGTGGAATTGTCAAAACCATATAAAATGACCTCATATTGATGTGGAATCTTGGAATAACCAGCATTGTATTATTTTTGATGTGTACGAATAGAAAAAATGTCAATATTATGTGCAGTGTGGTGAGAATGTCTCAGTAAACACTTCTTGAAGGTACAAAAGCCTTTAAAAACATATGTCGGGGGGGGGGTCAAAACTAGAAAACCACCATCAAATTATAATAAAATTAGAGGAAAATAACATTATATTTAATTTTGAAATATAAGAACAAAAAAAAAACATCATTCTGAGTTACAGTTTTTCCAAGTTGACCATAAACACGTTTTTAGTGTTTTAAAACACTCAAACGTGCATGCAACAGTAAAAACCGTAGAAAACAACCTTTTATAGAAGTGGAATCATGGTAAAACCACTTTTGTGTTTTTTTAATGTGTATTCATTGAAAAAATTCCAATATACCATGTAGTGTGTTCAGAATGAGTCAGTAAACACTTATTAAAGGTACAAAAGACTTTAAAAACATGTGTTGGGGGGGGGGGTCAAAACTAAGAAAAAAATATCATATTTCCCTAAAATCATAGGACAATGAATTTATATTAAATTTTGATATGTGGAAACTAACTTCACGTCATTCCAAGTTACGATTTTCCTAAAATGATTGTAAACTCGTTTTTGTGTTTTAAAACACCAAAATGTGTATGGAACAGTAAAAACCATATAAAATGACCTCATACTGAAGTAGAATCATCGTAAAACCACCATTAAGTTATGTTTGATGTGTATGAGTAGAAAAAACATCAATATGTTGTGCAGTGTGGGTAGAATGACTCATTAAACGCTTTTTAAAGGTACAAAAGCCTTTTAAAATATGTGTTGTTGGGTCAAAACTAAGAAAATGATGAAAAATTCCCCTGAAATTATTGGAAAATGACCATAGATTGAATTGTGAAATGTAGGAACTTATGGCACATAATTTTGAGTTATTATTTTCCCAGTATGACAGTGAACATATTTTTAGTTTTTTAAAACTCTAAAATGTATGTGGAACAGTCAACACCATAGAAAATGACCTCAGATTGAACAATCACCGCTATGTTATTTTTGACATGCATTCTTAGACAACACGTTAATCCGATGCACGGTGTGGTCATAATGACTTGGTAAACACTTCATAAAGTTAAAAAATCCTTTAAAAACATGTCTTAGGGGGTAAAATGAGGAAAATGATGTTGAATTACCCTGAAATAAGGGGAAAATGATTGTAGATTGAATTTTGAAATTTTGGAATTGATGACATTTCATTCTGAGTTATAGTTTTCCCAAGATGATTGTAAACATATTTTAGTGTTTTAAAACATTAAAATGTGTGTTGAACAGTCAAAACCATAGAAAACGATCTCAGATTGATGTGGAATCATGGGAAAACCACAATTGAGTTATTTTTGACATGTATACAAAGAAAACATACCAATATAACATGTGGTGTGGTCATAATGACTCGGTAAACACTTCTTAACGGTATAAAATCCATTAAAAACTTGTGTTGAGGTGTCAAAACTAAGAAATCAATGCCATATTTCCCAAAAAATATAGGAAAATGACTATATATTGAGTTATAAAATGTAGGAACCAACATCACATTATTCTGAGTTACAATTTTCCCAGGATGACCGTAAATTATTTTTTAGTGTTTTAAAACACTAAAACATGCATAAAATATTTAAAACTATATAAAATGACCTTAGATTGACGTGGAATAATGGTAAAACCATCTTTGTGTTATTTAAAAAATATAGGACATGTTGTGATATCAAAGCCTTTAAAATATGTATATTAAGTAAAATTCAAGCACACCGCACGTCGATTCAAAAATTAATTAGACTATTTACCTATCTCTTTTTAGTTTCAAGTGTTGAATCATATATTAAATAGGATAGTTTATGTTTTCAAAGTGTTTTTGAGGATATATTATTTTTTTTGTTAAAATGTCTTCTATTTGATTAAAAATATAAAAAAATTTATGTGCAATATTCTGAATATATTCTGTGTATTTTCTCTTTCACTTTTATTTTCTTAAATATTCTAGTTTTCATTATAGGTGATAAATGATGGAATTAGATAGGAGGTTGTCCATTATTATCCACAACATTCTACAGAAGGCAGTCATGATGGTTCTTATTTTCCATGGTATGTTAAAATTCTATCAATTATTTTACTATTATTCTGATTTATTATGTTTATTTTTAATTTTGGTTTTCTTTTTTGTTACAGTTTATGAGATGATGTGGTCAGTTTAAGTTGATGAGATGATGTGGATGCAGACATATGTAATGGAGGTATTTATGTGGATATTTATTGGGCATGGGTTGTTATTAGACATATTTTATATGTATATATTGACAACTAAGGTATTGGTTGACTGATGTATGGGTTGAATAAGAATGAGGTTATGATGCTGTGGATGTTTGTATATATAACTGTGGATGTATGACATATATATTATGGGTCTTTCATACATTTATTTTTTAATTTTTTTCATGTCAGTTTTTTTATATTTATAGTTTTTTATTAAATATTTTACAAAAAAATATTCTAATTGTAATATTTAGTAGTAATTTTTAGTAACCTCTGATTAGTAGATTAGTTAAAATCATTTTTAATAATGGTTAAGGGTAACCGATGCTAATATATTTAGTGGAGGTTGGTTTCATATAATTTTTTTTTCCGTAGGTATTTTTTAGAAAAATCTTCCACAAAATAAAAAAGAAACTGCTGCTAAATACTCCAATAACAGCACATACCAAAACAGCCTCGAAATTTAAGTAACCACCACTAAATGACTAGAGACTGTGAAATATGTGGAAGTTTTGGTAACCACCACTGTATTATTAGGTGATGGTTTAAACTATCACCAGTTCACGAAATAACCCATGTTACAACCTTTTTTTTGGTAGTGATTAGATTCTGTTTTCTTTCAATTCTAAAAATATTTAGTGGGCTCTAATGTATGCTGTAACTTTTATGTGGTGTTTTTGGAGTATCCAAAAATGTATATGCCTCATTCCCAAGACCTATTTCATTGAATCCATTACATGGGTAGATATAATTTCTAAAATATGATGAAATAAAAAATCTTATGAAAATAAAATCATGTTTGGGAACTGGGAAGGATAGGAGTTGGTCTTCTGTTCAATAATGCACTGATCCCTAGGGCAGATGAGGTGAGGTTGGGAGGCGGTGTGGAAAATTATAGTAGATTCATAAAATTTCATCAAAGAATAGAGATTCGGGGGAGAAAATGTGGTGAAAAGGCAATGCCAAGGGGCAACGAGACGTTGGAGGGAGAAGTGACCAGTGGCTACCTCATCGATTTTAGGGAAAGATTATTTGGGGAGGAGACACTATGAGGGGAGAAAGAGTGTACAACTACTTACTAGGGTTGTTATAGGAGCAGAATCCACTCTAGTTTCCTCCATTTCCATTCGTTTCTCAAGCCCAAGGTCATGCTAGGATTACCCTAAGTTCAGGCTTGGTGGAAGGGGGATATGATAGCGATAAACTTTTGTGATGTGAGGTAGGTTGAGATAATGACCAAGGATGAAGGGGTTATATAGTGGTGGGAAGAGTGGGATTCGTTTCTAGCAAAGGGAAGTAGAGGAGGCTAGGGGGTGTTATGGGAAGCTGAGGCTTCTGGTGAATTTTCACTGGGGGAGTGAGGAAGTAAGGGTGATGAGGGTCTCGATGGTAAGAGAGGGAGAGAAAGGAAAGGGTGAAACTCAGGAGGTTAGGTATAGAGGATATTGGGGTTTCATCATATTTTTTAAAGTCATACATATATATACATATATAGTAAAATAAAAATTAATGAATTTTAAATAAAATATATATATATGAATATTAATTTATATATTAATAGTTTATTACTCAAATAAGCTCATTAGATACTCGATAACATTATTTCAATACTCAAATTTGAATCGATGAGGTACTCGAGTAGTTCATGGTCAAGTTCAAATAAAAAATAACCAAGTTGAACTTAATTATTTTTTTTAATTGAGATTGAATAACTTGTGAGTACCACTATATCATTTACACCCCTACCCATGATCTTATAAAAAAGGCGCTCACCCACATCAGTTTTCCGATGTGGGTTGATTGCAAGCCATTTTAATAATTATACATATATAAATTAATATATATATGTATATATTAATATATATATATATATTTAAAAATACACATGCATATGTATATTAATATATATATATATATACATATATAAATTAATATATAAATATTATGATATTTAAATATATGTTAATGTACTTTTATATAAATATAAATTTATATACACACAAACATATAGAATTTGAACTATAAATTTTATTTTTATATATAGGTAAATTAATATAACTATATATATAATGTTTTTTAATATATATATATATATAATTAGATATATTTTAAAACATAGGTAAAAAATATCACTAAAATAGCCACATTTTCATAAAATCACGGCTAAATTTAAAATTATCCATGTTTAAAAACATCGATAAATTAGCCATGATTTTTTTAAAAACATGGATAAATTTAAAATTATCCATGTTTTAAAACGTGGATAACAAAATCTTTCTAAATTAGTCATATTTTTTGAAAACCATGGCTAATTTTTTTTTCTAAATTCTAGTTCATTATAGTGTCATGTGAGGATTGGTTTGTGATTTTAGGGAATGGATGAAAAGGAGTATTGATTTTTTTTAGACCAAGGAAACTAGTGTTGGTGTGAAAGTCAACTTATCCATTCACGAAGATTCCAATAATATGTTGTTCAACTTATAACTCTAAGGAATTAGTAGAAGGGTACAGTCAAGAAGGTACATTCTTTATATAGCGGTTAGTTTTGATTTTTAATATCATTCCTATGTTAGTGCACAAAAATATTGTTTAATGATTATGGGTTTATCTTATCAAATAAAGGATTCCACCCATATATAGTCAACTTGAATCTAGAGGTAGGGTTGTGATGAGCCTGTGCTAGTGCTGAAATCTCTCATCATTGACTAGTTGAGCATGAAGCATTGATTTAGGGACCCAATTGATGGTATATTTTACCTAAGATAAGAGGGTTGATTTTTCACTCATGGTGCATCAATTATACACTCATATAGAGTATATAGTAGTTTTCAATAAGCTATACAAGAGTACCTGTAAGCATAATATACTATATTGTAATGATAAATGTCTCATAAGTTTCAAGGAATTCTAGTCCTTAGGTGATGGAGCATTGATTGGAGTTAGTAACTCACATTTATATTTATATAAGACATACATTGAATAGATGATGACTATTGCATTATGTCTTTTTCATAGCATGAAGATTCATTAGTGGATGTTGTTTAATCAAACTCATGACTGAACTAATTCATTATGGTTGGAGTTTGATCTCTTATTCAAGTGGATTTTTATCCAATGAGATTGAGTATGGTTCAAGTTCATAATTTTATAAAATTTTATCAAGGTATCATGACCATGTATGTGTATACTGTGAGGTTTACAAAACTTATACGTTATTTCTTATATTTGATTCATGATAGATTCTTGGATCTTGGAAGTTCGATCAAGGCCTCCATAGAAGGTTGGTTAGGGATGTCTTCATATAAATCCCCACATATGTTAGAGTTTTTAATGTTTTGGAAATGGTCATCCTAGTTCAAGAAGTACCACATGTGGTCTGAGGTATGATATGTGACCTTCCTACATTTCCATATATACTCATCAACATCAGTATGATTCATTCTTTCATTATTGTATCATTGGATATTTTTGTAAGATTTTGGAAGATCCACTAGACTGATATCTTCATCAAGGAACTCCTTATAGTGGTGATCATTCTCTCTCTCATATTTTCTAATAGTATACGTTCATTATTAAAATTGATTGGAATTTCATGGGATTTCATCATATCGAGATAAGACCTTTGATATCATTATTTGTGTGGATCGATTATTCACATTCTAAGCTTAGGTGGATTCCTTTCATTTCAAGGTGTTATACTAATGAGATAATGGATAGAGATTCACCTCCAATGGTGATAAGAAACCTAAATTAAGATAAGTAGTGAAAAAAACAATTGAGTTTCACCTAATTAACTATTAGTTAGTGATTTTTTCATGGTGTGTTATGTATCCCGTAGAGGAGTATTTTCTTGTAGTGGTGGAACTATAGGAGGATAGTTTTAAGGAATACATTCCAAGGTTTCCCTCATCAAGATCGATTTTTTTCTTCATCAAATTGAATTTTGGATCCACAAATATATCTTAAAAAACTTATCTTAATCCTTATTCAAGATCAAGGAGATGATGGTGGAGTTAGATGAACTTTTAAATGAAGGTTTTTTTGGACCCAATTCAACTCCCTTTGACTTGTATAAATAGGTAGGGTTGTTCCTACAAAAATGATCTCATGTCAGGATATCATAATCATCAAGTTTACGAGGATAACATTTTAAAGGTAATTTTTAGGCATCACTTTGAAAAATGTATACTCTGTATAGTATAATTGGGAGATATTAATGTCCATATTATAGTAATGAGACCTATGAACTAAATTTTTTTGGCCTTCATTGATGACATACTCAATTAATCTGGGTTATAGAAAAAGCATGCCGAGTATTTGAGGATTGTTCTTGTCATACTTTGAGAGCACCAACTATATGGTGAACTCTAAAAGTGATAGTTCTTGATTACATAGATCCATTATTATTGGTAATATCCAATAGTATGGAAGATTAGAAATTTACCTCCCCAAAATTTACAGTTATGATAGCTTATGCAATCATAGTGTCGGAAAATAGTATGGTTTATGATTATTTTGGAATAAAATTCATTGCTCAAATTATCAAGGATATATCTGTGCAACTAGTCTTAATGTGAATGGTTTATTGTGGGAGTGGGAGATTTCAATTACCTTCGATTGATGGTGGTGTTCCTTATACTCCTCATTTAGTGAGAGGGGCCTATCTTAGAAATATCAATTTTGGATTATTTCATGACCAATTTTTCTCAGGTGATTCACTAGGAAGAATATCTAAAGGAGGGGAGCATTTCCTCCCTTTCCAAGGTCAGATAGTTGTAATCTTATGAGATTCATTTTTCATACCATGATAAACAATGTTGAACTAGGGTCATCTTAATAGATCATGGGTACTTGCTGGTGCATAACTAATTGAGAATCCATCCATCTTCATCTTGTGAAAACTTTAGATATATGCTTGAGGACATTACTCCATGGGTTGTAGTTTTTTCCACTTGAGTTTTGATAGGTTTTATCATGGGTTATAAATCCAATAGAGAAGGGTCATATAAATGGTTTATAACCATTTACTTCAAGTTATGGTCGAATTTTTAACTGATGATTCAAATGTTAGTTTCATGGTGGTTTGAGGAGGGTAGTGTAGATTCTATATTTTCTTATTAGTATCTTTTTTCAAAAAGAGACAACATCCAAACTAGGTCATCTATTATGGTAGATGTGATCTTGTCTAAAGTAGGACGTGTAGACATGTGATTTCAATTGATATTTTATAAAGGTTTTATCTGAAGAATATGTTATACCCTAGTGATTTGTACTAAAAACATTGGTATGAGTGATTTATAAAGGAATGATGAGGAGTATAAGTAGACCTCATGAAGCATTTTACCTTGATGATTTACTAGTTCCAATGTAGTTTTTTTTTGTTTTACTCAATAATAGATTTTAACTTGAATATATTGTTCTCATATAACATCTGTATAGATTGATCTTTAAAGGTGGGATGCGTAACAATCCCATGAAAGGAATCATTATCATAGAACAATTACAGAGTTGATGTTTAAGGGTTATAGTTTCACTTCAAGTCATGGAAGTGAATTCTTGTAGATGGTAAAGGTATCAGGTGAGAAATGTTATAAAGATTCATGCAATGTGAGTTTATGATATTTTCAATTTATTTCTCTACATGAAACTTGATCCAATCATTTTGGTGAATAAGTGGAAGTCCTAGAATGAAAATGGTGAAAATGATGTTCTTTTCTCCTGTGGTGTGTGTTATATGTTTATATAGAATTTGGACACCTAGTTATTAAAAAACATATGCAATGGTTTTTTTCTTTTGCATGAGGTTGTCTTATGAGATTTTCAGTCTATAAATTCTTGATGTTTTATTTTTTGAGGAAGAAAAATTATAATCTTGGGTAGAATATAGTGACTTTGATTTTTCCCTTAGGAAGTACTCAGCTCATTCTTAAGCTTCTAAGTACCAAACCTTTGGAAAAGGTATAATAGTAAATTCACTATAGTAAAGGATCTTATAAAAATTTTGTAATCATCCT
Organism: Viscum album; assembly: GCA_963277665.1. Lineage (NCBI taxonomy): Eukaryota > Viridiplantae > Streptophyta > Magnoliopsida > Santalales > Viscaceae > Viscum > Viscum album. Next base: position 1,159,889,334 of record OY728143.1, on the reverse strand, counting down.
ATTGGTCTCAAGACATGTTGTATAACCTTAGGTTGAATATTGGTGAAGTTATAATCTAGATGATTTTTATGGGATATTTAATATTTATTTACTGAATATATATTTATCCTATATATGTGAATATTTATATCTCCTGAATCGAGCTCCATGTAGAAATTTTAGCAACTCAGTTATGTCCAGAATGAAGGGTTTTCCCTAGGAGAGGTGTAAATTATTTTTCTAGGTTTCAGGTTTGAGATTGATTATTTTTGGAGCATTTAAAGAAATAACCAGTTGACTTTTTGGGGGGATTATAAATAACCATGTCACATAACTTATCCAAGGTTAGTTTTTTTGGTCTATGATCACCATTCAGTTAAACCACTGTACAAAAATCCACTGGAACTTATACTCATGGAAACAAAGTATTTGGAATGAAAACACACTTTGATTATTGGAACATGGAATCCAGACACACCTAAGTCACCTATATGAAAACAAAACCCCTTCAAAATTCATAAAAAAGAACTATAAATTTCAAAAATTTGAAGGAAAACTCAAAAAAATAAATGAATAATACAAGAGATAATATAGTTCATACTTTCTTCCCAATCCATGGGGGAATACTGGTTTGCTTTATTTAAAGAAATAGAAGGTTATAATTATCATTACTTTTTATCATATATCAAAAAGTTATGGCATGATACACATATATAGAGTTCCCAACCGGTGCTTCTGATCTCTACTGACATCCTATATCCCTCGGTTTCTATCCACCTAAGATGATCCTTATTGAAGATCCTCCATTTAGTTAAAGTCTCCCACAACCTTTACCTACTCTTATGTTACGCTATTTCTATCTCATGATGATAGAACATGATATGACGCCTAGTGTATCTTTTAGTGAACTAATTTTCCGCACCCTTTCAGTTGTCTTCTACCTCGAGCTTCCAATGACCTGAACTATATCCACCATTTCCTCCATCAACCCTCTTCTATCATTCATAAATTTAGCCTTTAGATTTAATCTTTCTGGTGTTTATAGTTCCCCCATCTATAAAAATTATTCTCATCTAGATTGAGGCCAATAATACCACACTAGATATTATTTTATATAACTTGAAACTAAGTTCTCTATTTGCTTCCGCAAACTTACTTCCTTATTCTTTAATTTTTATTTACCATCTAAACTATTCACCAACCATAGTTTCTTGTCACCCAAGTCCTACTGAGTTGCAGCATTGTCCAAGAAATTCCTTCAAAACAACCTTAATCAATATGTCTTATTGGATTTTGAACTCTCTAAATAATATATAAGACTAACACTCCATCCTTTAGAAACTTTTGGATGAATTGGTTACTTCAGATGTATGTGATTGATATGATAACAGCACATCAGATTTCCAAACAAGTGAAATTTTTTCTATGAGTATGAAAACAACATCCTAACTTTCATTTTTATTTTGAGATCCTCCAAAAAACCTTTCATCCAAACCAACTCCTTTATAACTTCCATCAATGAAAGACACTCTGCTTAGATTGTTGAGAGTGAAACCACTGGATAAAGCTTCATCATCCAACTCGCCTTCATTCCTTAAAAATTAAGCACATAACCAGAAGTGCTCTTCCATGTATATAAATATCAACTAAAGTTCAAGTCTATAAAACCTTAAAATGACTCATATATTCCAAATCAATGTACCATTCCTCCAAAAACCTTTAAATATTGATGAATATATTTCATAAACACCCAGTTCCCTCTTCTGGGGTTTGACATAAACCTACAGACAACTCCCACTACTTGCATGATGTCCGAGTGAGTAGAAACTATGACCTGCATCAAGCTTATGACCACATATGCACATGGAATCTTCACTATATACCTGATCTCATCTTTCATTCATGGTATTTTCTCCTTATAAATCATAAAGTGTCTGAACAAGGGTATGAACACTACATTCACCTCACTTATCCTAAAGCACTCTACTATCTCTTGGATATAGTCAACCCATGTCACGTATAAACTATCAAAATTTAGTTTTCTCAGAATCCTCATCACTAAAATATACATAACTGGACCAAGGTTATTCATATTGAATATAATTGATAACTTATCCTTTAGATCATTGATTATTTCCTTTACTGGACCCTCAATATGCATGTTATCAATATAGAGTAGTATGATGATAAATCTCATATCACCAAAATCCTTCTAGTAAAAATAATAATCAACATTACCCCATACAAACTTATGATCCTTTATGAATTCATTGAACTTCATATTATAATTCCTTGGTTATTTCTTCAAACTATAAAGGATAAGTTTGAGTTAACACAAAATTCACAGGTTTTAGTGAACTTTGAAACCAACCATCTGCTCTATATAAATTTATTTATTCAAGTCCCTATGAAGGAATGATATATTCATGCCCAATAGTTTTAGATGAATTCCTTATGATGAATCGAAATTTAACACCATTTTAATAGTTATTTCATTAAATACTGGTGAACATATATATGAAAAATATACAACTTATATTTTTTTGAAAACTTTTCACGCCTACCTTGAACTTGTACCTCTATATACCATTCGACTCTTCCTTTAGTTGATAAATCCATTATTTTGTAATACTTTCTTCCCAGTAGGCTTCTTCATTAGCTCCCATGTTCTAGAAACATAGAGGGAATCAAGTTCATCCCTCATAGATAACTCCCACTATTTCAAGTCTTTCAAACTACTTAATTAATCATATATCTCAACCTCTTCATCATCAATTAAAAGTGTGTTGTGTAAACCATCATGATACCTTTGTACTATGAATCTATCCCTAGTAGATACCTATAGTTTTCTGTATATCTGAGTCCCTTCTGTTACTATATATTTCAAAGTTATAACTTTTAGTTCTTGATATTAATCATTCCATGAAATATTTGGTATATCTGGTATGGGAAAAACCATCGAAACCTAAAATTATTTTGACCACTCCTTTGTATAGTCTGGCGTTTTTGGTACTGATATGCTCAATGAATTTTTCAGATCACCCAAAACTTCTGAATTTCCATCGAGATGATTGTTTGACTCTGATCATTCTTTTATTTCATTATAAATTTCTATTATGTTCCAATATTTATAAAATATACCTTCAATGAATATTATATTTTTTACTTATAAAGAATTTTCAAGATTCATTTTTCTTGATTATATTACCATACTACTCATTACTATATCTAACAAAGTATCCTGATTGAGACTTCACCTCTATCTTTTCTCATTCCTAGGCATCAACATGAACATATGAAAGAACTTGAACGAATTTTATTTGGTTAAAATAATCCTTCCTTCTAGGCCAATAGGTTTCCAATAGTTAGTTTCCAATTGGTGAGGATGGAATCTGATTGATTAATTTCATCACGCATTTCATAGATTCCACCCGAAACAACTTAGGGAACCTTGAATCAACTAAAATACTCATTAAATTTTCTAAAAAACCCATATTAATACTCTTTGAAACTCCATTTTTTCTAGTGTCCTCAATACAATATTCTCAAACTAAATACTATTTCTCTAGTAGAAACTCTGAAATATCCTGCTTTCATACTCACCACCATTTTTGTACTGTAAGAACTTCAATATGCATCTGATATCTTTCTCCACCATATCCCACCCCTATAAAAAAACTCTAACACCTCATACATATTACTTGAAAAGTAAAACCACACTTTTCATGTGAAATATTCAATAAAAATCATGTTGAAGAGTGATACTTAATGAGAACATACCAGTTCTAGCCCCCAAACATTCATGTGAACCAACTCTATCTTTAGTGATTTTAATTTCAGATTGCATTTGAAGATGAAATCATCACACACTCCACAATTCATGATTTGGGCCTTCAATAATCCTTTAGAAGCTAATATCTTTATCTTCTTCTTAGTAGGATTAATTTGAAGATCATTCCAAAATTTCATGGAGGTGAACTCTTCAGCATGTATCTCTCCTTCCAATGAACCTATAAGGTAAATAATCCCATCCTTCAATCCTATTTTGATATCCATGGAACCACATGGAATTTTCTATGCACCATATATTAATGTAGTATAGTGATATGAATCATTGATTTATCCCAAGTAAATTATGTTCTTCCTTAACCTTGATACGTGTCACAATCCTTAAACTCCAACAACCTTCTACTCTTAGTCTAGACCAAAACAAATCCTTTCCTCACTATCTCAAGAGCCTTATCATATGAAAGATTCAAATTTAAAATTCTTCCATAAGTTTAATTTATCATACTTCCTCTCTTATATATTGAGTGAAATAAAGTTTAGAAGTATATCACCCAAGATACAAACGAAATAATGGAACTTAGGAGAAAGAAACTCATATCTCCTGATATATAATTCATAGACCTTCTTATGGAAGCATAATTTCTAGAATTTTCCCTATATTCACTATAATCCTTCTTCAGGTGTCCTTTTCTCTTGTAATTCCATCACAAGGGAGCACCATCCACCCAACTACTCCTATTGCAACCCCGTTTTCCTTTACCCTTCAGGTGAATTTTCCATTAAGTGTCATGTCCTATTTATTTTTTGTTGTATGTGTTCCCAAAATATATCTAGATCTCCTAATAAATAATTTTCTTGTTCAAGATAAATTATATAACATCCTTAAAATTTATGTCAAACGTTTTACTAGAATTATTTATAGGAGTAACCATCATGTACCATGATTATAGGAGCAAAGGGGGTAACACTAGTGAATACACTAGGTCTCTAAAACCTAAATTCATTTAATTAAAATGACTTTTAATGACATTGAAGTTATTAATATGATCTTAAAATAACTTACCTTATAACATTCTCATGCTGAACAATCTCTTTATTAAGAACATTTTTTTATCACTATAGGATTCTCATACATATCATCAGGGGTCTTTATGTTGATATTTTTACTTCCCAGATGTTTTATGATACATTTTGGGAAAGATACATTCACATCAACCTGAATGATTTTTTATCTAACCATTCCCATTCATCCATTTTATTGATTTTGGATTAGATCCAGTCAAGGAAAGATAAAATTACTTATACAGAATTCAATCCTTCATCTGCATCTTCTAGAACCCAAAATCTATCCAATTTAATGTCTACACCTAAACACTACTATAATTGAACAACAACCCTCCTGAAATTGTCTACAACCACTATTCCTAGAAAATGAAATAGAGATGTTAGGAAATTATTATCGATATTCTCATACAAAACAAAGGGAAAATTGATGCTACTAAACCAAGATTTTAAACACCTTCACCCAGGTCCTTCCTTTTGGAAACACTCCAAAATTGAACTTTAATACCACTTGGTTGGTTTAGACCACTGTATGGTTAAACTAATGGATGAAATTTTATAAGAACTGATATATGTGGAAGAAAAATCTATATAATGAACCCGCACTACAATGAATAGAACTTGGAAATTAGATGCACCCAAGTCACCCCACTACAATGAAAAACCTCTAGAATACATAGACAAGAACTATATATTGTAGAAATCAGAAAAAACACAAAAAATTAAAAGAAAAACAAAAGTAATTAGGTTCATACTTTCATCCTAATACTTGGGGGAATGCTGGTTTACTTTATTCAAGGAAAAGAGAATATTACAATGATGAGTCATTTTCTTCGTATATAACAAAGTAATTTCACCCTATTAATTTATAAAGTTCCCAGTTAGTGATTTTGATCACCACCTCCATCCAATTTTTATGGTTTTCAATCCACTTAGGCTAATTTCCATGGAAGATCCTTCATTTGGTCAAAGTCCCCTACTACCTCAACTGACTCTTCCAGTTCTTTATTCTTATCTCCCTATGATAGAGTGATATATACTGCCTGGTGTATCTTCTAGTGAACTAATACGCTACAAAATTTCAACTATTTTCAACCTATAACATTTTATGAACCAAAATCCATCCACCATTAAATCCATGATCCTATTTCTATCATCTAGAAACTAGGCCTTTAGATTTACTCTATTTGGTGGTTTTCATTCCCTTATCTAGAAAAATTATTATCACATGGATTGAGCCCGACGTAGTCATAATTACTTATCATAAACCATAGAGGGTTGTATAGAATGTATATTATAGATTTATATTTGAGGTGGAGCTACCATAAGATCATATAGTGGAGGTAGATTCACGATACAATGATAATGGAATCTTAAGGTACTATTGAACAAATCAAAGTGATAATTTTTTTTCCAATGTGGTAGGGTATATTTACCTTTTGTTTGATATATTATTATAATATTGAATTTCAATTCTTCTCCCTTTAATTTTTATATTGTTTTTTGATCATCACATGGTTTTTTTCTTAAATTACAGGGTTATAATTATCTTAGAATTTTAATTTCCCCCACTTGATATTTCTTTGATCTTTGAATTCCATAAATCTATGATTAAAAGTTTTTATGGAATTTATGATGGGTATTGGGGGTTCATATAATGGATATTGGAAGCATAAGAAACCCATGAAATATAGGATCTATCTTTAATAGTGTCAAAATGCAATAAAAATAATAAAATGAGTTTAATCTATTTGTTATGAATTCTAATTTTTTTATTCAATGAAGTATGATTAATAAAGATCATGGTTTTAGCATCCAAATGCCTCCTGTCACAGAGGGATTACACAAAAATTTGGATCCTCATTCATAATGAGAAGATACCAAACTACCATGATCCCCCTCCACTAGTATCCCTCCTGGGCTAGTAGTTAAGAGAATTTATAACCCCTGAGTCCCATATCCAGTAAGCCCCAGGTTGGAGACTTGAACCAAGGGCTCAAAACACTAAAATGGTAGAAATTACCATCATTATATAAAAAGGACCAAGAGAAAAGTCTAAAAAACACTAAACAACTCCTTCAGATAATGTAAAAGAAAACAAACCACCCCATATGTTTAGGCCAATCAATACATATAAAATTATCCAAAATTAAACCAAAGGGAATCCTATAACATCATGTCTACAACAGATCTAAACTACAATCCAGTAATATCTATATCTCCCACAAAAAATTCTCCGGAAAAACTAAACAAAACTTTAAATACATATGGTGAGCATGACATATATACTCAATAGGATCATACCTAGGGTATCCCGTAAAAATTTGAAAAGAGTATACTAGTGAACCAGTGAAAAAACAACAAAACCAACAAACTCTAAAAAAGGTCAAATATCCATCCCAACTTCACTATGGATCACTAACCAAGAAAATAATAAGATAATAATAAGATAAAATTGATAAAGTCACCCCACATCCACTCCCCCCACCAAGTTTCCACTCGAATTCCCCAACATCAAACATTATGTTCTCCCATTCTATACATATCATATCGTCACCACATATAGAACTATATCTAATGTGGGTTGAGTCACAAACCTACCTATCCCATCATCCTATAGGGCCCAACATCATTTTATTGAATTAATTTAATCATGAATATCTCTTGTGCCACTATCACATTATCATTTGCATCACCACACATCCATATGAAACCACACAACCAGGGCAGTAGGGTATTATGAACTCATTCCCTCTTAATAACATGAATAACCCCCATTACATATGAAATCCCCTTGTCATTAGTCATCTTCACTAACTATTAAATCATCAAGGTCTATGATATGCCACCAACTACACCATTTCTCGATAATACTACCAAAGGATGATCAGGGAATAGGGGCTAATCATCGATATATTACCCAATATCTAGATGTTGGGGAACCCCTAGAACATATAGGTGTCAATATATATTACTCAATGTGGGTGGGGTTTATATAAAAGTAGCATGAAAATACAGATATATATATACATAGATAATGAATAATCCCAACCTAATGGTTTCACATCAATACTTCATCACCTCCACCTTATAATCAATACCATGCTAATGTTACCACACACTACCACTACTAAATGCAACTCCACTACACTAAACAACCACAAAAAACCCACTTCCCCTTATATTAATTATTGGTTCAACCATATTTCTTGATAATTACACTAAAAACCACCATTCATTAATTAATCAATTCAACTTCATATTTTATGACAAACCACTACAACCAACATCCATATTTAATTTATATATAATTCTAAACAATTCACAATTATTCAATTCATTAAACCAATTACCACATATAAATTCTAGTATACTTTTATTAAATTTCATCCTACGCCATTACCCTTTTATCATTACTAAACACATATTACATTGGTATTAGGATACTACAACAAGGCACAATACAACAACCCATTCACCTTACTACAAAAACCATTACACTTCTTGCCAAAGTCAATATCACAACCCAATAATCTCACCATAATAACCACATATCCACCACCACATTATTTCATTATCCAAAACACATACCACATATGTACCAATCATTACCATCATCAAAAAAACACCACAAAGGCCACACAACCACAAGGACAACAAAAAACAAACGAGCAGTAGACAAAGAAGATTTACAAACCACATATTTTAACATAATTAATTTAAAGGGGGTATTTATCATTAATTTATCATCTCATGAATTAGTATTTTCACACATTTCACACATTCTCATTCAATAATTCCATTAGGGGAATATAAATTCTTAACCTTTTATGAGTGGTGGGATTAACACAACAAAGGATCTCAATCCACAGTTATGGTTTACAATTCACTGTAGCTAAAACATGCACATCACAATGGGTTATATGTTCCAAGTGAAAGAAATATGCTATAGAAAGGAAATAGATAAACACATGCGATTACTCACCATAACCTCCAATTCAATTTAATTTAGTTCATTATCTTTATTTGTTAATCCATACCACCCACCCACTAGGAAACAATGGCATGCTATTTATGCAGATGCACAACAGAAGAGAGAACAAGGATCCCCTACCTGAAAATTAAGTTCCAAAAAATGTTATACACAAAATAGATTAAAAGGAATATGATGTTTCCACCTAGATATCATTAAGGAAAGGTATTGATAAATCATAAAATACTTTTAAACAAGGTAGTAATATGAAAGTTAAAAAAATATTTCCTAAAAAAAACACACTACGGTAGAAAATAGAGAGATAACTAAATAATTGAACATCCTTGGAATCAATAGAAAGAAAGATTTAGGTCAAAGGAAGATTAAACTAAGGCTCATGTTAAAGGTTTTGTTTCATCCAAACTTAAAGAAAAAAATAAAAAACTTGAACAAAGGAAATAACATACTTTTAATATTCTATATACAGATCCTAGAATAACTCCAAAGAATAACATTTTAAACCTTTCTTTTAAATTATCATTTAACTTGGTTTAATTTAAAACATAGAGAATAATCCATTTAAAATCATGGTATTTAATTAATAAAAATACTATATAGAATCCTTGAAATGAAAATACTTTAAAACACTTATTTAATACATTAATTCCTCATTTTATATTAAAATATTTTTTCAAATCACTTTAGAAAATCTAGATATTTTGAAACACATAGAAATTTTCTAAACTGTTGAACTAATAATGGGAAGAGATCAATAGTACAAAGTCAAGAAACCATCCAAAAGAAGAAAATAACTAACCACAAGAAGGAACCAACTTAATTCACAAATGAACCAAATTAACATAATAAGAAACCAATCTACTACATGAAGGAAACAACTAACTGTATGAAAGAACCAACCAATCCCATGAAGAAAACAACTGGTGACATGATGGAACCAACCAATTGAATTAAGGAACCAACTGGCCACATAAAGTAAATAATCAATCACACAAAAGAAATATTCAATTCCATGAAGGAATCAACCAGACACATGAAGATACAACTGATCATAAGAAGAAACTAACTAACTACATGAAGGAAATAATTGGCCATAAGAAGAAAAAAACTAACCGTATTGTTGACCTCACCTGTTTCAATAATACCAATTATGATTTCATATACTTTGATAATCTCAATCTAATGTTTTTCTATATATTAATTCCTTCAATCTGTTCTCAAGATGATAATAATATTAAAATAATCCCTGATATAGTTTAATCTTTGTTTATCCATGTTTATATAAGTTCTGAAGTAATTCTAACCTATTCGGATATGTTGTGTATGAAACAGATAAGTATTAAGTCATTAATCTGTGTTTATCTAGAGCTACCGGTACTCAGTCTACCGATAGACTTAGTCTACTGATAGGCAGAGTCACCGTTACACTAAGGTCACTAATATAAACAGAGTTACCGGTAAGCAGACACAAGGTCTACCGACAGAACAACCGAGCTACCGATGTGCATGTCTACCAGTAGTAACCAATAGAGTAAGCCTACTGATATGAGTACTGAATCACAGAACAGAGCTACCAATATTAAGAAGTTTGCTGATAGTATAAGTCTACCGATATACTACTGATAAAAATAGCTACCGATGGAGAGAGCTACCGATGGACAGATAGCTACCGATAACAAGAGCTACTGATGTAACTAAAGTCACCGGTATATGAGCTTCCGATGCAAGTTCAAAAGAGCTACTGATGGAAGGTTTTGAGACACAAAGTCCACCGTGCACATCTACCAATAGAACGCTACCAATGCTTGACCAAACAGTCAAACCCTATACTCTTCATACTATTTATTTATTTATCTAATGGTTACATTTGATGGTTTTAATGCAGTTAATGTTATTTAATGATTTCTGTTGCATGTCAGGGAACCGTACCTAGTACCCATGAAAAAGGAAATTATTATTTTCTGACGAAGCTGAAAGATATAAAGTGATGGAAAGAGAACACTGGAAAAAAAATCATAAACAGATGCATATGACACTCCTTGAAAGCAAAAAGGAAGACACACAAAGGGTGAAAGGGAAAGAGATGAACAAGCATTCAAAAGTGGAGCATTTTGTTTTCTCTAATCTACTTCCATACTCCAAGAATCCTGGACATACACGAAGAAACTTATTCTAGAGGAGAACACAAGCTGCATATTTAGTGAAGAACTACAATAAACATTTCATGCACTCAGGCTGCTAAGCTGGACTAAGAATCAAAGAAGAAAACGACACTCTGTTTTCTGAGAAAAATCAGAGAAGGACTCAGAATATTTTATGATAAACCAAATGAGTCCAGAGCTGCACTACTAATCACTAAAGCATTTCTAAACTCAATCATACTTCTCTTAGTGATTATTTCTTTAAATTTTGAGCAGTGTGTGTATCCTGTATTTTACACATACACTGTCTCCTGTGCTAAACTGGAGGATTCTTAAATCCACACTAAAACTCCACAACTCTTTTGTTTCCCACTGTGGATGGTGGTAGAGGTCGAGTAAGACCTGAAAAACCCGTGAGCTGTTGTTTGTTTTTCCCACGAAGAACTATGGTAGAGGTCTTTGTACCTGGATAGTAGTGTACTATTGTTTACCCCTGATCCAGGTTGTGGATCAATTTATATAAATTGTTGAGAGGACTAAGTCTCGGCTTGATACTGAACCTCTTGGTTAAATTTTCTGTGCTTTTATTTTAAGTCTATAATTATTACGTATATGTTTTACATATTCCGCTGCTTATTACTTTGAAATACAAAACTATTTTAAAGGAATTTTGATAGTTAAATTAGCAAGTGTTTATACTTATTGTAAACAATTAAGTTAATTTGAAAAGTTAATTTAATCTTCAAATTAAGTTAATTGAGACCTAATCAATCTTTGAGAAACTAATTGATCCTTTACACTCTGTATAGATTCACTACAGTTTAACTTTGTTTTTAAATTGGGGGATTTTAAGAGAAATATTTTTCACAGAAATTTTAATTGGAACTCAATTCACCCCCCTATTGAGTATCCAATCTGACCAACATTTGGTATCAGAGGTTTATTTTTGTTTAAGGATTTTTGAAATACTCTGTTTTTCAACTGTGATTTTAGTTGCATCTTTAAAGATCTTAAATTTCTGTTAGTTCTAAATTTTATCTATTTAAAAATTTTCTTTTCTAAAATCTAATTATGGATAATAGACTAGAGGGTGCTGCTACTAACCGACCACATTTCTTTAATGGCACAAACTATTCTTAGTGGAAACTGAAAATGAAAATTCATTTAGAAAGTATGAGTTTTGATATTTGGACTGCTATAGAGTCTCAATATAAAATTCCAGAAACTGAAAGAACAACTTGGGATGAAACTAAAAATACTACTTACAATAATAATTGTTAATATATGAATGCTCTGTACTATGATTTAGGAGATGAAGAGTTTAATAGAATTTCTTCATGTAAAACTGCCTTTGAAATATGGGATACTTTGGGTGTTTCTCATGAAGGAACAACCAATGTGAAAGAAATGAGATTGAATACTTATACTATTAAATATGACAATTTTAAAATGAAAACTGATGAACCTATTTCTGATATGTATCTCAGGTTTAATGAGATAGTCAATACAATGAATTCACTTGGTAAATCTGTTCCAGCAAAGGAACAAATTATGAGGATAATGAGATGTATTCTAGAACGATGGAGAGGCACCTCTGTCTCAATTAAAGTGTCATGTGACATTGGAGCACTGCCAGTAAAAGAGCTTATTGGTAAATTAATGATGTATGAGGAAGAACTCAAAGTGAATAAGGAGGAAGATGATGAACCTAATAGAAAATCCGTAGATTTCAAATCTACTGCCTCTAAGAGTAAAGACAAGGAGAAAATGAAAATACCTACTGAGAGTTCAACCAGTGAAGATTCTGATTCAGATAGTGATGCTGAGATGGCTCAAATAGCCAAGAGATTCAAGAAGTTTTATAGGAAGATGAAATTATTCATGAAATCTAACTACAAAGGAAAGTATGAAAACAAGGGACACTAGAAGAAGGATTGGAAGAAAGCTGACAAGAATGATGAAATAGTCTGCTATGAGTGTAAAAGGAAAGGACACATAAAGGCTGATTGTCCAAAATTAAAAGTCAAGAAGAAATATGATTATAAGGACAAGAATTACAAGAAATCTATGAAGGCTACCTGGAGTGAATCTAAAGATAGCACAAGTTAATCTAAAGTTTCTGATTCTGAGAAGAATCATGCCAACATGTGTTTCATGACCAACACATCTGAGGTAACTTTAGATACTCCTGTTTTAAATTATTATTATTCTGAAGATGATGTAGAATCTGATTCTGATTCGGAAAACATGACTAGTAAGGAATTATTTGAATACTGCAATATGTTGGAGGAGACATGCAATGAACTTAAGGATAAATACAAATCATTAAAGAAATAACATGCTCTCACTACTACTGTTAAAAATGAACTTATTATTGAAAAATAGAAGAATTCTCAACTGTTAAAGGAAAATATAGAACTGAAAATGTCAAATGAGAAACTTAGAAAAGACTTAGAGAAGTTTAAAAATGGAAAAGACACACTTACTCAAATGTTAGGTAAAAAAGTTGCACCTAAATACACTATTGGTTTGGGATACCAACCTGGACAGAGACAGTTCACTAAAACTCGATTTATTCCTAAGTCTGGACAAAATTATGCTTATTATAGTTCTAGAAATTCATATGCTTCAACCAGTTATTCATATGGTTATAGGTCCAATAAAGTTTATATTTCAAAATATTTTGACTCTGTAAATTATATGAGACCCATAAGACAAATATGGGTACCTAAAGCTTTGATTGCTAACCTTTCTAGACCCAAGAAGATCTGGGTACCAAAATCATTTCCTATCTAAATCTGTTTTGTAGGAAACATGATTAAAGAGTTCTAACAAGAAGATATGGTACTTGGATAGTGGATGTTCAAGACATATGTCTGGAGATTATTCATTATTCAAAATTTTAATAAAGGTTGATATAGGCCATGTCACCTTTGGTGATAATTCTAAAGGAAAGATCATCAACCTAGGATAGATTGGTAACTCTGATTCAGTTTTAATTTCTAAAGTTTTATTTGTTGATGGACTTAACTATAACCTATTAAGTATTTCTCAATTATGTGATGATGGATTTAATGTGAAGTTTTAAAATGATTCTTTCAATGTTTTTAATTCTGAAAATGTTTTAGTATTTTCTGCTTTAAGAAATGAAAATGTTTATTCAGTTTATTTAAATTCCTTAGCTAAACAAAATGTTACTTGTTTAAATGATTTTCATAAAGAGTCTTGGCTTTGACACAGAATATTAGGACACTACAACATCTATTCACTTAGAAAACGAACTAGAAAGAACTTAGTTAGAGACCTACCTAAACTTGAATTCCCAAATGAAAAAGTGTGTAATCCCTGTCAAAAGGGAAAGAAACATACAATTTCTTTTAAATCAAAGAAAGAAGTTTCAACTTCTCAACCTATCGAGTTGGTTCACATGGACTTGTTTGGACCATCAAGAGTTTCTAGTTTAAATGGGAAGCACTATGTCTATGTTTTAGTGGATGACTTTTCTAGATATACTTGGGTATAATTCTTAGCTCACAAAAGTGAAGATTGTTCTTACTTTATTAAATACTCCAAATATGTAGAAAATATTAGTGGACTTAAGATTAAAACTCTAAGAAGTGATCATGACCATGAGTTTGAAAATCATGAATTTGAATCTTATTTCTTACACAATGGCTATAGTCATAACTTTTATGCTCCTAGAACACCTCAGCAGAATGTTGTAGTAGAAAGAAGGAATAGAACTCTTCAAGAAATAGCTAGAACCATGCTTAATGAATATGACCCGCCTATTTACTTTTGGGCTGAAGCTTTAAATACAACTTGTTATATAATTAATAGAGTCCTAATTATACCAGTTCTTAAGAAGACCCCTTATGAGTTGTGGAATAATAGAAAACCTATAGTTAGTTACTTTAGAGTCTTTGGCTGCAAATTTTTTGTTCTTAATACAAAGGATAATATGGACAAGTTTACTTCTAAGGGTGATGAAATAATTTTTCTTGGTTATTCTTTAACTAGCAAAGCCTATAGAGTCTTTAATAAAAAATACAAATGTGTGGAAGAATCTGTTCACATCAAGTTTGATGAAACTGATCCACATGAGCCTAAAACCTCTCTGGAAAATCTTGAGGAAGATTTAAGTATTCTGGATGTTAATGATAAATCTAAAGAACCTGTTGTAAAAACATCAAGTTCTGGACATATTCAAAAATCTTCTACTATGGAACCCGAACCTATAGATGAACCTGAAATTTATAGTCCTACCTTTACTAGATCAACAAGGATTCTAAAGAATCATCCTTTGGATGCTGTTGTTGGTAATATTGATAGATGGACATAGACTAGAGATTCTCTAAGAAATCAGGTTGAACATCAAGCCTTTCTGTCACAGCTAGAACCTAAAAATATCAATGATTCTATCAATGATGAATTTTGGGTAATGGATATGAAAGAAGAGTTAAATCAATTTGAAAGAAACAAATTCTAGGAATTAGTTGATAGACCTAAGGACACTTTAACAATCGGCACAAAATGGGTTTTTAGAAACAAAGTTGATGAGTCTAGAAACTTAGTTAGAAACAAAGCTAGACTAGTTTCACAAGGATATAGTCAAGAAGAAGGAATAGACTATGAGGAAACTTTTGCACCAGTAGCCAGATTAGAAGCCATTAGGATCTTACTTGCATATGCTGCTCATCTGAATTTCAAGTTATATCTAATGGATGTCAAAAGTGCTTTTCTAAATAGTTTTATTATTGAAGATGTTTTTGTTGAACAACCACCTGGATTTACTAATCCTCATTTTTCAAATCAAGTTTTTAAACTTTCTAAAGCTTTATATGGTTTAAAAAAAGCTCCAAGAGTTTGGTATGATAGACTTAGTAATTTTCTTATTTCAAAAAGTTTTACTAAAGGGATTACTGATCCAACTCTTTTTATTAAAATAATTTCTAAAGATGTTTTAATAGTTAAAATATATGTTGATTATATTATTTTTAGATATTCTAAACATTCTTTATGTACTGATTTTTCAAAGAGTATGCAAAATGAATTTGAAATGAGTTTAATGGGAGAACTTAAATATTTTATTGGATTTCAAGTGTTTCAACATGAAAATGGTATTGTTTTGAATCAAAGTAAATATATAAAGGATCTTTTAAAATGTTTTGGTTTAGATAGTATTAAGTAAAGTGAAACTCCTATGAGTGCTGTTTGTAAATTGGATGCAGATGAAACTGGGAAACCAGTGGATCAAACTAATTATAGAGGTATGATTGGAAGCTTACTTTACCTTACTGCTAGTCGGCCAGATATTATGTTTAGTGTATGTATGTGTGCAAGATTTCAAGATAATCGAAAATAATCTCATTTACTTACTGTTAAAAGAATTTTTAAGTATCTTAAACATACTGTAAACTTTGGTTTGTTTTACCCAAATGGACAACCCTTTGAGTTAATGAGTTATTAAGATGCTGATTTTTCTGGTTGCAAGTTGGATAGAAAGGGAACTTCAGGAAAATGTCATTTATTAGGAAAGTACTTATTATCTTGGTGTAGTAGGAAGCAGAATTATGTAGCAATATCCACTGCAGAAGCAGAGTACATAGCTACTGGTAGTTGCTGTGCACAAATTCTGTGGATGAAACACACTCTTTTGGACTATGGATATGACTTTAGGAACGTGTCAATCAACTGTGACAATACTAGTGCAATAAATATCTTGAAGAACCTTGTGTATCACTCTAGGACCAAACACATTGATGTAAGGCACCATTTCTTGAGAGATCATTACCAAAAGGGTGATATTACTCTTGAGTTTATAGGCACTAAACATCAATTAGCTGACATTTTCACTAAACCTTTGAGTTCGAATAGTTTAAGTTACATTAGACATGAGTTAGGAATGTTTAACCTCAATCGGTAGCTATCCTCACCGATGTAAAATCCTCACTGATGTAAAATCCTCACCGATGTAAAATCCTCACCGATGTAAAATCCTCAGTGATAGAAAACCTCACCGATGTAACCTCACTGATAGAAAACCTCACCGATGTGCGCACTGGTTTAAAACTTCTGTCTTCTGCCAGAATCTGAATCGTTTTTACTTTATTTCATTTTGTTTATTTATTTTATGATTCCTAAATGATAAAATTAAAGTCCGAGATACTTCAAAATCCACCGAGCCTCAAACCTTAACCCTCGAACCTTAGATCCTGAATCCTTAGAGAACCCTAAATCCTTCGAACCAGCGATGGAAAAAACCAAACTTCCTACCGTCAGAGATGACTCTGTTGAGATGAAAACAAAGAAGCAAAGGACCAAACAAGAAACAAGTGGTAGTGGAAGTGTTGCTAGAACTAGGTTGGGGAGACGACTAGTGAATCCTCATCTGCAAAATCGAGTTATTGTGATTGAAAAGGAACTGTGTGTAGAATAGATGCTGCCTAGAAGGTCCTTAGTGCTCAAAGTTCTTGAAGATCAAAAATGGGTAGAGTGTTTTTTAGACAACAATGGTCCTTACTTTCCAAAATTAGTGAAACAATTTTACGATTTTGTAACCTTTGAAGAATCAGAGAATGAAAATCGAGTAACTTTTTTTGTGAATGGAAAAGAGATGTCGTTCTAATCTGTTGAATGGGATGAGTGCTTGAAAGTTTTACATGAAGGATTATCTGGATATGTCGTGAGATCCATGCCACCTACCAGTGACATTTTCGATTATGAGACTGCTTTGGAAGAGCTGACTGGTGATGGAAGTCAAAGAAAAGTAGTTGCTACAAAAATGGATGGAGAGAACAGATTGTTATTCAAATTTGTTCAACATGTCTTGATACCGAGGAGAGGAGACTTTTCCAATTTGAGATATCAGGATATCTATCTCCTGCACCTCTTAAGACATTGTGTAAAGGTTAATTTGTGAAGATTTTTAATGCTCTATATGGAAGATATGACAAGACCAAAATCAAAGACAAATTCCCTATTCTTTTCTAAGTTAATCTCTGTGATGATCAAGGTAAAAGGGGTTGATGAGTCTCAAGATGAGACAGTGGTAGTGAAGAATAACTTCTGTATCACAACTAAAGTTTGTAAGTACATGAAAATAAATTGGAACCCTTGGAGAGGAGAATGGTTCAATGATGACCAGAGGGTGTATGACAAGTTTAATCCTGTGACCCATCCTTCAAGACCAAATGATGTGAGGGATCCAGGTCTGGGACCTGATGAAGAGGATCCAGAATACAGTGATGATTTAGAAGAGGAAGAGTCCTCTGTGGATGAAGGAGGAGATCCTAACTTGCCTCCTAGCCCATCTCCTGAAAATCTAGTTCAACATATATCAGATAAAGAAGAATCTACTTTAGAGGTTGTTGAAGTGGCTGCTGTAGAAAATAAGGAATATGTTCATGAGAGTGAAGCATCTCTGTCAGCTAATTTGAGCCTGATTCCAGTGATCGGACAATATTTAGTACCTACTGAGGAAGTAAATGAAGTTAACATACCCTTACCTAATCCAAAAGACCCTCCTGCTGCTGCAGTGATAGAATTGATAGTGGAAGATTCTCCTCAGGATGAAAGACCTGCTGAGGATGCTATTGTGAATGTTGATGAGAATACTGTTATCCTAATTGAGGATTCACCCATTGAGGGGGAGCATCGATCTATGTTTGGAAGTGTTATAGTGGCTATTGGTTTTAATGATTGGATAGAAGGCCCTGGTTTTATAGTCTGTGGTTTAGACTATTCAGATTCCGATAATGAGACATCTCACAATAGACCTAAGATTACTTATGATGTCGATTATGAGTTATTTCCTGAAGTTGTGGTCAGAATGCATGACCTGGATAAGATGAAGAAAAACCTTAAGGAATGTTTTGTGGAAGAGGTAAAGAAAATGGAAGTTTATATGGTATCTTCAATTCAATCAGTTATGAATGACTCTGTGGTCAGTTTAGCCTCTGAAAGAGAATCTGCAGTAGTTGCACATGCTGATTTGGTTACCAAGGCTGATATGGATATCTTAAGGGATGAGCTGAAAGAATCTCTTCGTGCCTCAGTTTCTAAGATGAAGCACAATTTTGTT
This sequence comes from Viscum album, assembly GCA_963277665.1. Taxonomy (NCBI): domain Eukaryota; kingdom Viridiplantae; phylum Streptophyta; class Magnoliopsida; order Santalales; family Viscaceae; genus Viscum; species Viscum album. The sequence goes on along the minus strand of OY728143.1, from coordinate 1,159,870,289 downwards.
GAAGAAATGGTTATGCTGGAAAGATCTTTTGAACTAGCTCTTGCCTGTAATTTATCAACTTTTATGGGTGAAATTGTTGAAGAAGTTAAAGAATGCCGGGCTCAAGTTTCTAGACTTGAAGCAGATCATGAATCTCTAAAGGAATCTGTTGTTTCTTTAGACTCTTACATGAGTTCAAAATCCCAAGCAGATAATGACTTAGCTTATGTGAAGAGTGTTGTAAGTCAGATGGTTTCAGTATTTAAAGGTTTCAAAACTTCTATGAAAGATCATATTAAAACCCAGGAATACGATGTTCAAAATATTATCAGTGGTTTGACTAAAAGCTTCAAAGAGAATATATCTTTCTCTGTTGGTTCTCTTGCATCTAAACCGTCGATGGATTTGAATCAAATTCAAGCTATGATGAAAGAAGAGCTTGGTTCTGCCTCAACCAGTGGCTCTATGGACTCATCTGAGTTGAGCAGAGTTGTTATTTCTACCAGAGATTCAGCCTGAGAAATTATGAAGATAGTCCAAGACTATATGAGAGAAGCCTCTGCCTCTCAAAAATAATTGAAAGAAAAGGTGGAATCCTATTTCTCCAAAATTTACACAAAGACCCAAATGACTAGTCATTTTAAGCTTTTGATTGAGAATATGAAACTGCCTCCTGTCAATCAAGCCTTTAGAGAGCAGGTTAGCAAGCTAAGAGAATTGAATCCAGCATTGGACAAGTTTATGGAGAACAAGGATGACTTCATATCCTCTATGGAGAGAGGAAGAGGAATCATTATGGATTTCAGAAATCTATTGCTGCCCTTTCTGCATGTTGATGCCAGGCCAGTAATTGTCCCTCCTGCTTTTCCTGCCTCTGACTCTACTGCTTCTCCAATTCAGATGACTCCTGTTCAATCCATTCGAAGCCTCACACATATGATCACACAAAGGACTCCTCAATATAGGCCAGGCACAGTGTCTGTTTCTCATCCTCCTGTGGTCTTTTCTGGAATTACTAAGCCTTCACCAGAATCCTCACCACCTGAATCCTCTTCTGACCCCAAGGGAAAATCTCCCATTGAGGATGTGAATTGATATAGTAGCTGGACAGTTTGATAAAAATCCTATGTATTTTGTTTTCTGTCTTTGTACCTTTTTTCACATTTAATAAAAGTGATTTTCTTCTATTCCTATTGTTCCAATTCTCTTTATTATTTCCCACTTTTTGATTATCACAAAGGGGGAGAAATATTTTACAAAGGAGGAGAAATAATCTCTAAGTATCAATAGAGGAATACATATTCACCCAGAGGGAGAAATATTAATGAAAGGGGGGGCAATTTTATCTAAGAGATATCATGCTTTGTCCCTTTGATACCTCTGAATTTCATCCTCTAATACCAGTGTCTTTTAGCTCATCCTCTGATATAATTTCATTTAGTTCTCTGATGTTATCTAATACCACTAAATTTTACCTTTGATATCATGGTTTTTCTTTTATCTCTGATAAATTATGTTTTATACCATACTGTTTTCTCTAAGAAAATTGAGCTTAATTATATATCCTTTGATGCATTTAAAAAAATGATAATATCATAAGTTGTGATTATCAAAAAGGGGGAGATTGTTGACCTCACCTGTTTTGATAATCCCAATTATGCTTTCATATACTTTGATAATCTCAATCTAATGTTTTTCTATATATTAATTCTTTCAATCTCTGCTCAAGATGATAATAATATTAAAATAATCCCTGAGATAGTTTAATCTTTTTTTATCCATGTTTATATAAGTTCTGAAGTAATTCTAACCTATTCGGATATGTTGTGTATGAAATAGATAAGTATTAAGTCACTGATCTTCATTTAGATACAGCTACCGGTACTTAGTCTACCGATAGACTTAGTCTACCAATAGGAAGAGTCACCGTTACACTAAGGTCACTGATATAAATAGAGTTACCGGTAAGCAGACACAAGGTCTATCGACAGAACAGCTGAGCTACCAATGTGCATGTCTACTAGTAGTTACTGATAGAGTGAGCCTATTGATACGAGTAATGAATCATAAACCAGAGATACCGATATGAAGAAGTCTGCTGATAGTATAAGTCTACCAATAGACTACTAATAAAAAGAGCTACCGATGGAGAGAGATACCGATGGAGATACAACTACCGATGAAGAGACAGCTACCGATAACAAGAGATACCGATGGAACTAAAGTCACCGATACATGAGATACCGATGCTAGTTCAAAAGAGCTACCGATGGAAGGTTCTGAGACACAAAGTCCATTGTGCATGTCTACCAATAGAACACTACTAATTCTTGACCAAATAGTCAAACCCTATACTCTTCATACTATTTATTTATTTAGATAACGGTTACATTTAATGGTTTTAATGTAGTTAATGTTATTTAATGATTTCTGTTGCATGTCAGGGAACCGTACCTAGTACCCAGGCAAAAGGTGATTATTCTTTTCTGCCGAAGCTGAAATCTATAAAGTGATGGAAAGAGGACACTGGACAAAAAATAAGAAACAGATTCATATGACACTCCTTGAAAGAAAAAAGGAAGACACACGAAGGGTGAATGGGAAAGAGCTGAACAAGCATTCAAAAGTGGAGCATTTTGTTTTCTCTAATCTACATCCATACTCCAAGAATCCTGGACATACATGAAGAAACTTATTCTAGAGGAGAACAAAATATGCATGTTGAGTGAATAACTACAAAAAAAATTTCATGCACTCAGGCTGCTAAGCTGGACCAAGAATCAAAGAAGAAAACGACAATCTGTTTTCTAAGAAAAATCAGAGAAGGAATCAGAAGATTTTCTGATAAACCAAATGAGTCCAGAGATACACTGTTAATCACTAAAGAATTTCTAAACTCAATCATACTTCTCTTAGTGATTCTTTCTTTACATTTTGACCAGTGTGTATATCCTGTATTTTACACATACACTGTCTCCTGTGATGAACTGGAGGATTCTTAAATCCTCACTCAAACTTCATAACTCATTTGTTTCCCACTGTGGATGGTGGTAGAGGTCGAGTAAGACCTGAATATCCTGTGAGCTATTTTTTGTTTTTCCCACGAATAATTGTGGTAGAGGTGTTTGTACTTGGACAGTAGTGTACTGTTGTTTACCCCCGATCCAGGGTGTGGATCAATTTATATAAATTGTTGAGAGGACTAAGTCTTGGATTGAGACTGAACCTCTTGGTTAACTTTGTTGTTCTTTTATTTTAAGTCTATAAGTATTACATATATATTTTACATATTCCTCTGCTTATTACTTTGAAATAAAAAACTATTTTAAAGCTACTTGGATAGTTAAATTACCAAGTGTTTATACTTATTATAAACCAGTAAGTTAGTTTCAAAAGTTAATTTAATATTCAAATTAAGTTAACTGAGACTTAATCAATCTTTGGGAAACTAATTGAACCTTTACACTCTGTATAGATTCACTAGAGCTTAAATTTGTTTTTAAATTGGGGGATTTTAAGAGAAATATTTTTAACAGAAATTTTAATTGGAACTCAATTCACCCCCCTCTTGAGTATCTTCTCCTACCAACACACATGAAGGGATAAGTGACCTCATGGTTAGTAAAGTAACTGTGTGAGAAAACATAGAAATTTAAAAGGTAAAAGGCCTTGAACTCCCTCCTAACACTTCTAGGCCTTAGTAAATCACAATGTGAAGGTTTATGAACCTATAAAATTACACCAGATACCTCTCAAACAATTCTCATCCTTAAGAATCAAAATTGATTTAGGAAGAAAATGGAAAGTAGATCTAGAAAATCACCCATGAGATACCACTCAAGGATCTCACTATAACAAGAATACAACCACACTTTATAGGAACATAACAAATAACCGAGTGACATCATCAATTGAGGGAGATAATTAATCTCATATAAAGCATAATGTTAACCACATTGTCTCAACAAAAGGAATAAAATAAAGTAACACCACCAAAAAACCAACTATAAGACCCCAATATTTTATAATTTTTTATTTAAGTAATATATTTAATACTATGTGGTATATGAAACATTGAGCTTAAATGTACCATGATATACTATATAAATATTATTTTTTAAATATTTCTGTTATAACGTAGCTATTAGTTTGGTAGCTATGAATAGGAATAACCATATTATGAAAAATATTTATAAATTTTCTCCATAATAAAATGAATAATCAATCATACATTTATTATTAATTTGTTTGAAATTAATATAAAATCTTTTAAAGGTAAAAGCAACATTTTCATAAAACTATTTTATGTGTGAAACGTATGATTATATTAATAGTTTAAATTAATCACTATTTATAAATGATTATGATGAAATAAATGTATTATATATTTAATTTAATTAATTGAAAACCATTTAAAGATTTTTATTATACAAGTAATGAGAATAAAGTCTTTTTATGCTTCAAAAATACCATTTCTTCAAAAATGATTTTCATTATATATTGTGCATGAATATTATAATTAACTTATATCACTTTTATAAATCATATTTTAAAAAATAGATATTATTTTTTAAATCAACATGTCATAATAGGATTAGGATTAATTTTTGGGATTTTTATGAAATGATTAATTTTTGAGTGAATGGTGAGAAATGTTGATTTTTTAAAATATGTTATTTCTTTTCTTTAAATCAAGTAATTTAAATGGAATATTATGATTTGAATTTTGTATTAAAGTAATATAATTATGTATTAATTACATATAATATAATTAATTAAAAATAGTTAGTGTCATATTTAATTTTGGTATAAGGTTATTTTAAATCTTAAAAATGCACTTATCTAAAAACTATTTTTCATTGATTTTTAGAAAATTATGTTGAAATTTATTTTTGAAAATTTTAGAAATTGAATCTTTAAAAATAGATTGAATATTTAGAATTTTTAGATTAAAATATTTTAAATAAGACCCTTTTATGTTTGGTCATTATGATTAATAACCCTGGTAAAAATGTTGTCACCATGGTAACGGTAAAACGTGAAAAACATGGTTAAAACTATGAGATAATTCCTAAAAATATTCCTAAAACTTAACCGTATTTTATATTTTGTGTATTTTTGGACCATAATAATTTTATATTTTAACATGTGGTTATTCCACACCACTTTCATTTGATTATAACCTTTATATTATTTTAATTAAATGATATTTATAAAAATATGACTCTCTCAATTTTAATTACTCTCATATGTTTCATTGGGATATAAATATTTTATAAAAGAATATAAAATATTATTTTGAAAATAAATAAGTTAGTTTTATTATATCAATTTATTTTTAATCCTTAGTGATGGCATCGTTAACTTAACATCTTACGGAATGCCGACACAGTGCTTGTGAAAGTAGTAGAAAATTCAAGGTAAATGATTTTAAAAATAGTAAAATTAATATATTTTAGATTAATTATGGTGTAATAAGAATTTAATATTTAATTATAAAGTATAATTAATGGTAAATGTGTTTATATTTTAATTCCATTAGTATCTTGACATCTTTTAAGTCAAATTAAATGAATAGTTCCTGAAATCATAGTAATGATATTTTACGTTGAAAAATATTTTATTAAATTATTTAAAAATAAAAAAATAAAAAAATATGGAAATTGGAATGTGAAATGGTAAAATATGTCATTCATGAAACTTTTTTTATCCAATTTATAGCTTATAAGTAAACCAATAACCCTTAAAGAGTGAAATAAGTGTTACCACTGTTAAGTTTAAAAAGGGTTAATGAGGGGGTTAAAAACATTATGGTTTAAAATGAAACTTATATATGTATAAATTTAATTGGTTGAAGTTATTTCAACCTTATAATGTCATAACTTTTAAATTATGTTTATTTTGTTCCACTTGATATAATTATGACATTTATTATATTTTAAGGTTCTTAATATTTATAATTGTTCCACTACCCTCACTATTGAAAGGGAACCCCCTCTCCTATACTACTCACACATTTTGATACATTTATTTTAGCATCCTGATCCAAACAACTAGGTCTAAGATGGAAGGTCACAATACCTCGTATGCACCTCCCCATACGCAAGAGGCTATCGACTATCAGTGATGGTTTGAGTATGAAAATGTGGAGACTATACCCTCAGTATCATGTCATCGAATCAATAATAAAAAATAATTAGTATAATAAATAATTAGAGTAAACATTTGAAATAACTAAATAAATGGAATACATGTCAAATAAATAATGAATCTCCAAAAAGTGGAAATACTTCATAGAGTAAATAAAGAAGATAAATAAATAAATATTGAATTGTAGGTCTTGCTAGTGTTCGTCCAATCCTACCACTAGCTCCACACTCCTTAGCTCATCAGTCCATTATAGGGACATTTTCCTTCATCAGATCCCTAATGAAATCTATAATCACACTGAAATTCCTGAGTAGGTGTGATTACAAGACTCTGTAGGACACCACCAATGCTTCCTTAACCTGATGCACTCAATTATAAAAGTGTATTTTATAATAATAATAAATTCAAAAAAATAAAATAAACATACAAACCAAAACTGAGCGGTGGTGTGCTAACCAAGTTAGTACAAACCCATGATCATGCATTCTTTAGATCCATGTCGTAATAATAACAAGAGGATTTCAAAAGTAACCAAAAACCATCCACAGGGATAGTGCACTTATTTCTTGGATACCTCATGGAATCATGCATGTATGTGACTTTTTTCTCTCCTAGGACTCAATTACAGAATGATTCTCCCAAATTAACTAGGCTTCGAGTACACTCCTCACAAATAAACTAGGCATCGAGCAACTGATAATTGGATTCCAAGCATCAAGTGCATCTCAAAAATTATTTTTGATGGTATCATCATATCTCTGATCTCAAGTACGAAATGTTTCTCACAAATCAACTAGGAATCGAGTATGAAACTCACAAATCAACAAAGCGTTGAGCACACTGCTTGTAAATCAACTAGGCATCGAATGAACTACTCTCAAATCAATTAGATGTTGAGCCACCTAATACATGGATTCCAGTGCTCTAAGTGAATCCTCAACATAACACCATGGTATCATAATATCTCCACCCTTTTCTTAGGTCCATCTTCACAATCAACATAAGTCAAGAACACTTCCCATCTAAGGTATAAACAAGTCACAATGGAAATCATATCATAATATATCATCATGAGAAATAAATAAACAAACATTAAATCATGCGATAATAATCAAACATGAAAAAGGCTTTACTAATATCACTCATGGAATCACAATGGGTCTCATGGGATACACACACACCCACATGCGATCATAATAAAACATGAATATAAATTTTACCAACACATAAAATATAACATGGATACATGTGTAAATAAGATCCCAATAGGTAAGGAATTTCCTACCTCATGATTATCCAATTTGATGTCTTGGTTTACTGAGGCTATCATCCCTCAAACCATGATCACACCCAATTGGAAAATGATCACATTACAATGAATCCTTGAATAATCTCCATTTTGAAATTATTTAGAATTATCACTATCTTTGGTCACTAAAAATATTAAATTAAATCGGAATAAATACCTTACCAACTTAAAAAATAATCTTCAGAATAAATTTATTCTCATCAAGATAAATCCAATGGAACCAATAACACGTCAATCTGATAAATATTGTAGAAGATATTAAAGATATAAATTTTTAAGAATAATAAAATAAAAAAAAAGAATATGAGAGAGGGAAGATATGGAATTGTGAGAGAAGAAGATTAATGAGAAAAGTGAGACACTTGAAAATGGGAGAAGGTAGGCACACCCTTCAACATTTTATAATGTTTTAATATTTAATTCATTATTTTTTAAATTTTATTATTTTATGCATTATGCATGAACCCAAAATATCCTCCTTGCATATAGCCCCATGGACCACTTCCATTATTCCAAAATTAATACATTTAATAATATTTCTCTTTTTTTCTTCACTCTCATTTTAAACACATTAAATCATTCTTTTAATATATTTTAATTTCATCCATTTATAGATATATACTCATAATATATATATATACATATATCCGTATATATATTTATTTAACCCATATATATATAAAACCACATATATATATATATACATACATAAATTATGTATATACACACCCGCATATATATATATATACATTTTAATTTTCCACACACCAAAATATTGTTCTCAAAATATAATAATAATAATAATAATAATAACAATAACAATATTTATTAATATTATTATTTAATATCTCACTTCATTTCCACAATTAACATTTTAAATACAACTTCCATTAAAAAATGAGTACTTAATAAATTTATATTAACCACACAATTAAATTTATATTTGACAAGTAATAATATCATTATTATTATCTAACATACCAAATAAATATTCACCCTTGGTGAAAAATCTCCCATCAATCAAGAGAATTTAATTACACATGTAATTTCCATTTTTTTCAACAAATAATAATAATAATAATATAATTATTATTACCCTTATGTGCGATATAACCAAACACCCAACATAAATAAATATTATATTGCGCTTAGTGTAAAAATCTCATCTTGATCCTAATTGTGGTATCATATTTCTCATATGAAACACCATTTGAGAGATAATAATTATTTTCATAAATATATAAATAAAAATATTAAATAATTTATACTCGCATGCGATGTTACCAAATTCCCAAAGAACAAAAAATTTATGTCGTGTTTAAGGTAAACCTCTCATCCCAGACCTGAAGGTTGTCTCATATTTCTTATATGAAATATTTTTTGGGAGATATTTAATTATTTGAGAAATAAATCACACTGGTGTAATATAATATATTTAATATTTTTATTCTATTTGTGATGAGGCTCTATAGGCCTAATAATCCCTTTCTATCTTATATTATTACTTAAAAAATATTCCATAGAATTTTCCAAGGTGTTAACTGAGATTTTAACCCTACAAAAATACCTTAAATCATATATTAAGTGATTTTTTATTGAAAAATTACATTTTCACATAAAATTATTCATATATTATTATCAATTAGTGGTTTTTATTGAATTTAAAAAAATTTAGGATATTATAATTTTCCCCATCTATTGACTTTTTATCCGTGAGAAGTATCTCTAGTAGTCTTGCTCAAACAACATAGGCCACTAAGGTAGAACATTAGATGGAACCTCAACACCATCTTCTTATGTCTAATCCACAATGTACACAACCCACCTCAGGTCCACAATAATATACTTGAGATGCAAGACTAGTTCGAGTCATCGTCTGGTTATGCTTTTGAGGACCCAAAACAGATCCCTGGTTCAATGTTTGAGATGGTCCTACACCTCTGTGGAACCTTGACCTCGATTCTCTAGAACATAACCACTGGTGTTATTCTATCTTTTTGTATTGTGGGAACTGGATCAGGGGTTCCATGAAGACCCTTTTGTAGTGTCCAAACATTCCATAATTGAAGCAATATGGACCACCTCTAGAAGGGTATGAAGAATCCAGATTATTTACTATAAGTGTTCCATTAATCTACATCCCATATCTATTCTTCCTCTTTCCAATTCTAGAAGAAACCCCTGTATTAGTGAGGTAAAGTAATGTTAGTAGCCTACAATGGGTTAAGGTTAAACATGTTTCCCTTTCCTCCTTTATCCCCTTCTCAAAAGTTTGATAATTTTAAAGCACCCATGTGTATTTCATTATGTCAAATCCCCAATCCTGAAATTTGAGATTAGGTTGTAGGCCCATGTCAAACTTCTGATCCTTATGTTCCTAATTCCCAGTTAATAAGGGATCAAAGATAAGTAACCCCATAAACCGAGAAATATATGCTGAGATAGTCATAGAACCTTGTTGTAGTTCCATGAACTCCTGGTAATGTTCCAAATTCATCATTTTGGGAAATTTCTATTCGAGAAACAACACTTTGAAGGTATCTTAAGAAATACCCTCTTGTCTTCAAGTCTAATTCATGGTATTAAACTATCTCTTGGTGGGTCCTTAGAACATGAAATTTTCAAAAAACACTCGCCCCTCCTCAAGATTTTCTACCAACTCAAAAATGATCTAAATAAATTCCAACTAGTCCTTGGAATATTATGACCACCAGTACCCTTGAACGCATGAGGATGATGAAGATAGAAATCTCAAACATGATCAGACATATTATTATGAATGGTTAGGTCTTGGAGGGATATACCTTGGGATATGGGTATAATACTAGGATCACATTTTGTGATCCCTTATACTAGTTAGGATCTGTTTATGTACTTAATATTCATCATATTATAGAGATGTCACCTCAGAGAATCTTGATGGGAATACCAGCTATGATAGTTCAGGATGATATTATTCCACCACCCATGGTACAAGGGGATGTAGACCCTCAGTGCTACTCATAATTCTCCTTGGTGGGATACCATAGGTACCAAGTTCAAGTTATAGGGGAAGAAAAGTATAACCTTGTATAACAGGGGAAATACTTTCCACATAGTAAGTGGAGAAACATTTGAATACCAATTTTATAATTGACATAGATGGTTTAGTTTTTGTGTATAGAATACCAATTATAGTTACATAAAAACCATCCTTTTTATGTAATAATACCGAATAGGCCATACACTATAGAATTAGAAGGCACATTAACAGGCCAAGTGGCATCTAAAAACTTCTCCACTTTCGACATGATATGTACAATCCACCTACCGTATGACATTTTATTACACCTCCACATAACTTGAACTCATAACCTCTAGAATAATATCCCACTGAGGAGATGATATAACCCTTCCCTCTTTGGCCAAATTAAATCTATCAAAGTCATTTTTGGATTAATAACAAAATTACCTCAAAACATATAATATGGACTTAACTGATTAAGAAATTAACTATGTCATGGTAATGAATGAAGTAAAAGGTTTAATAATGAATAAATTAACCTATAAAAGTTTCTCAACAATTGAAATAATTAATATAGGTATATTAACTAGGAATATAAATAACGTACATGATAGGTAAGGATTAGAGGTAAGGGGTTTCTTAACTAAATTTTATTTAATTGAGTAATATCAATTATTTATTAACTGTTATTCTAAAAATATTATTGTAATGATCTATGAATATTTTATTATATATTTACACTTTTTTTTATTTATTTACATTCACTTAATGGATTGATTCTCACTTCAAATGTTATGATCTTTGTAAAGTGTTTCTCATCTCAAACTCCCCTCTTTGATACATGTTTCATATTATGAACGTATTTAATTTTATATATTGTAAATGATTCCTATTTAAATATTATATCATGAATAAATATTTGATTGTGATAATTAAATTTATTTTTTAATTTATATCTTTCATGATGTATTGGTTCAAATGTCATAAAAGTCACAAGGGTTTTCTTTATCTTAATTTCAAATTCTTGAGGTTTGATTCATGTTGTTCACAATGATTTTTTATATGGTGTACTTACTTTCCCATGGATATATTTTTACATATTATTTATTGAAATTAATGGTGTTTATTGGTCCATTTAATGTTCTATATTTAAATGGATTTTGATTCAAAATTTACTGAAGTTGCAAGAGTTTTATACTCACATTTTTTCTTTCATTGAGAAATACTCTATATTCACCACTTACTTTCCTTTGTGTGGTGTATATGTATAAAATTAATACCATTTATGATAAATTTCATGAATATAAAGTGGTTTTTAAAATCAATATATATTTTTACTTTTTCAAGGAGTTTTGAATTATAAATACCAAGAAAATGGATTTTATTTAAACTCACCAATTCAAATGTTTTAAAGTCCTTTTCCCAAACTATTTCCCCCCATTTTCTTTAAATTATTTCAATATGTTATTTTATAAACATAAATTATTTCATAAATTTATTTTACATGGTATTTTACCGTCATTATAATGTTTTAAAATGAATTTCTTAACGATTTAAGCACATGTCACTTTTGACCCACATTACAAAAGTATGAAATAAATGTTTTTTTATCATTTAACGCTTGATCTATTTTTCCCATAAAAACGTAATTTATACATTATTAAGATTTATTTTAATGTTTTTATGTATTTTTAAATAAAATTATTTACTCATTGTTCTGTAATTTTTTAATTTTTTATGTTACAAAAAATAAGGGGAATTCATTATTTCTTCAAAAATATATTTATAAATATTTTTATTAATAAATTTTAATCAATGTTAACATAATTTTAATGATTAAAATGATTCATTTGGGACTTTATCTAGTGATACAATATTCTTATTTTTTTGGATGACCTATGATGATGATTTAATGAAAATTATCATGAAACCTTTTTCGTTTCTATAGGTTAATCAAGTTATAAACAGAATAAGGGTTGTTTTTATGAGTTTTATGATGAAATGTATATCTATGTATATTTATTTTATTGTTCTTGGAAATTTTTTATGATAATGGGTGAGTCCAATGCAGTTGATGGTGATGGATTATCTTGATATAGATTTCCAATGAATAAGGTAAAGTGATAGAGTTTATCTGGTTACAGGTTACTCGTAAGAGATTATATGAATTAAACAAGTAGGTTATCCCATATAAAAGTGTGATTTTACATGTGATATTATGATGATTTCCAAATATAACAATGTGGTTTCTCCATGATTTCTATGAGTTTAATATTTCGTTTGAACAAAATTGATTTCACTTGGCCCATGGTTGTTCACTTGAATGTCTCTTTTCTTATATTAAATATTTATTCCATGAATCATGTTTTATAATTGAAGTTTTTATGGGTATGAAATATATTATTATTTTCGCATTCACTTTGATTAAGTTCTGATACCCTTATACTCATGTTATGCTCATTGATGATGTTCCATTTTTAATGTTGATGTTTACCCATACCAAGTATTTGAACTCACACTTCTTATGTTTATATTTACACATGTTATGAAGAATGATGTTAAGTAAGTGATGTATAGAATAATTTTATGTTTTCATAATTTTATGGGGATATTGGAGAGTTATTATAGAATAAGAAAAGCTGGGTATAGTGAAAAAATGCTCAATTGTATGCATGAGTCTTTTTATGTAAATATTTTTCCCTAATTTTCTAAAACTCTTAAAATAAAATGATTCTTGGGTATGTAAGAGACCCAGTTTTCCTTTTTTGGTCTGTAATTATATATGGGTAAATTTGGGACAATTTGTTTTGGTATCAAAGATAAAATATGAAGAATAAATTTTTCTCAACGGATCCAGGGGTACAAGTCTGTATGATTATAGTTAGTATCAAATCAAGGGTTTAAATAACCTTGGAGATTCAGATGTTTTTTATGAGGTTAAATTAAGAGTTATATATATGATTATGGTTTTATAAGTTTAATTTTAATCATAATTTAAAAGGCATATAAACCCTTTTTAGGTTTTAATTAATTAGATTTTAAGGTGATTAATGATATTTTGGGAAGATATTTTATTTGGTTGAGGTATATGTTACCCTATGGTCTAATATCTGATTGAACAAGAAGGTTATTTAGTAAGATTTATATTAAAATTTTGGGGATGTAAGATGAAAGTTAAAAGATCACCTTTATTTTAACATGTTATTTCATATTGAGGTTATTGAGGTAATTTGGGATATAGGGTTAGTTATTTGTGAAATGATTTATATTGAAATTTCCGTATTATTGTTTAAATTTTTGAGATAAATTTATTATTTATTCATATGAAGGTTTATTAAATTTGAGTATTATATTCCCTTCTTCAAAATATTTTTTGTTTTACTAAATATAGGAGGAATCAATTTTCAAATTTTTTAGATATCATGATCTATTAGTAGTTGATTTTAATTATTAAGGAAATAGAAATATTTATCTTGAATCTTCATTATTTGGTATAGGGGAAAAATTATTGGAATACACAACCAAAGGATTAAATTGAATTTATGTATTTTAATAAGTCAAGTAAGTATATCTTCTCATGTTCTTAGTCTTGATGGTAAAAGAATCCTCCCACTCTAGAAAAAATATTTTGGAAATGAAAATATTTTTCTTTCATTGATGGTCTTTTTCACCCTTTAATAATTTATGGCTTTAGGGTCATTATCTTTATCAAGATCATGTTATATTTCTCTCTATTATTCAATAGATGTTATTTTTCTCCACCATGTCTATATTTTAACTTCACACTAATATTGTCCTTATTTAGAAACCTGATTATGTGTTATTTTAGGTGACCTTTATATTTCCATTTTACTATTTTAAAAAGGATGTTTTATTAACCCTATTTATGATGTGTGTTTTTAAAATGGTATTTTTGAATAATAAAAATATTTCCCCCTTCATAATCATATGTTTTATCTAGCACTCCCTTGAATTGATTGTTAACCTTTTTTTATCGAACACAAGGTAAAATTATATGGATGAAATTTTATTAAGGGGGTAGAATGCAACAAATCAATATTTTATAATTTATTTTTATGTAATATATTCTATGTAGTGTTGTATACCCAACACTGAGGATAAAAAAATCACAATATACTATATAAATAGTATTATTTTAATATGATTGTTATAACCAAGCCATTGATTTTTTTGGGTATGAATTATAATGAAAATATTATGAAATATATTTATAAATTTTTTCCTTAATAAAAATAATAATCAATCATAAATTTATTATCAATTGGTTTTAAATGAAGATAAAATATTTTTAAGGTAAAAGTGATATTTTTTAGAAAACGGTTTTTATGTGTGCAATGTTTTCTTATCTTAATAGATTTAATTAATCACTATCGATAAATGATTAAAATTAAATATATATATATATATAATTTAATTAATTAAAATTCATTCAATTATTATTTTTAGATAGTTAATGATAATACAATCATTTTATTCTTTAAAATACCTTTTCTTCAAAAATGATTTTTATTAAATTTTGTGCATGGATATTATATCTAATTGATTCCAATTTTATATATTTTATTTTAAACATTTATATAATTTTTAAAATAATCATTTAATAATAGTATTATGATAATTCTTTGGGATTTTTCTGAAAAAATTAATTATTGAGTGAATAGTGAAAAATGTGGTTTTTTGGAAAACTTGTATTTTTTTCTTTATTTTAGATAATTTAAAATTACCTTTATGTTTTGGATTTGGTATTAAAGTAATATAAGTATATAATAATTATAAATAGTATAATCGATTAAATAATAAAGATCATTATATATTATTTAGTTATAAGCTCAATTTTAGGCTTAAAAACATATTTTTCTAAAAATTATTTTTCTTTACATTTTAGACATTTATTTTAAAATTGATTTCTAGAACTTATTTAATTTTAATTTTGAAAAATTGATTCCATATTTGAAATTAGGATTTTATTATTTTTTAAATAAATCCCTTTTATTTTTAGTCATTATGAATAGTAATCTTGGTAAAAAGGTTATCACAACGATAAGGATAAAATAGGGTAAAAAACATGAGATAAAGCCCAAAAATATCCTTATAACTTTTATTTTATTGCAATATTTGTTCAAACATAACCATAAAATATTCAAAAATTTTGAAATTTATATCCACTTTACATAGATTATAACCTTTATATTATTATAAGTAAATGATGATTATAAAAATATCACTCATTTACTTTTAATTTCTCTTATATGTTTTCATTGGGAAAAGTTACAATGAATGAATAAAAAATGTTATTTTGAACATATGTAATTTATTTTTATGATGATAATTTATTTTTTATTTTTACTTATGGTATAATTACCTTAAACGCTTACATAACGCTTATAGAGTGTTTGTGGAAGCAGTGGTAAAATCAAAGTAAATGATTTTAAAAACCATAAAATTAATATTTCCAAGATTAATTATGGTATTAAATAATTTGAATAGGCAATTATAAATTATAATTAATGTTAAATGTGTTTATATTCTAATTTAATTTATTTATTGATATATATATGAAGTTAAATTAAAGTAATAGTTTTAAAAACAAATTTAATGATATTTTGTGTTAAAAAATATTTTGTTAAATGATTTAAAAATAAAAAAACATATTTAAATAAGAAAACCACACTGGAAAATCATTTAAAATTATTTTTAGGATAATTTGTGAGCCAATTTCCACATTATATGTAAATTTATAACCCTTAAATAGTGAAAACTATGTTACCACGATTAAGGTTAAAAAGGGTTAATGATGGGGTTAAATGAAAATATAGGGTTTAAAATGAAAGTTAAACATGTTTAAATTTTATTTATTGAAGTTATTTTAGAATTATAATATCCTAAATTTTAAATTATATCCATTTGGTTCCACTTGACATGATTATGATATTTATTATATTTTAAATCAATAAATATTTATAATTGTGCCACTCCCCTCAATTATTAAAGGAAACCCCTATCCTATTTTAATCATACCCTTTTAAACTTTTATCTCGACTAATATATATAAAAATTACTTCCCAAAAATCATCCCCGTTACCCAGAGGCTCTCATATAACTAAAGAGGCCAACCTAGAAGGCTTAATGTGTAAGCCAAAGTAGGTATCCTAAAGAAGTGGTATAACTCTTAGCAAAGTTCTTTCATTTTATTTCCTCCTCTATCTCCTTCACTTATATATTAAACATGATGATATAATAACATCAATATATTATATATAATAATATTTTATTATGATTATTTAACAACCCTTTATCATCACCTTATCCATACAATGAGAAATAAAACCATCGCTCATTTGTACGTATAAACTACCATCTCCACGAAGCGATGTATTTTGTTTTTCATAAATAAATCATAATGATTGTTTTTATGATGTATTTAATGAATATATATGACATTAATTACATAAATATGATTATACAAATATGGTATATCACATACGTTATTACCCTTCCACCCATTAAAAAGTGATAATTTTTCTCATGCATACATGTGGACTAACACCTCCACGAAGCGATGTGATTTGTTTTTAATTTTCAACATTCATGTATTATTATAAAATTGTATTTAATTTATAAAAATGGTAATTATTTCATTATTAATATTCTTAATTTGATTTAATTATGATCTATTTTACCATAGTCAACCTACTGATGTAATTTTGGGATTAAGAACCAAATGTCCTCAAAACATATGACTTGGGTTTAACTATTTAATTAATTAAATATGATATGGTAATGAATGAAATAAAATGTTTGAATATGAGGAAATAAAACTTAAAAATGTTCTTAACAAACGTTATAATTAATATAATTTTATTCTCTAGGATGAGAAAGAATGTACGTGAAAAGTCGAGACTCAAGGTAAGAGGTTTCTTAACTCAATTTCCTTTTATTAGGTTCTATAACCTCTTTATTGACATTATTATGAAAAAACATGTGTGTAATGAAATATTATTTTTATGTGGATTTAATTTTTTTTCACAAAATTACTTTATGTATTGATTATCACATCAAATGTTATAATCTTTGTAAAGGTTTTCTCATCTCAAACTCCCTTCTTTGTAACGTGTTTCATATTATGAACATATTTATTTATATATGGTTTATATTATACCTCTTAAAATATTATATCATTAATAACTACTTGATCATAATATTTGATATTACTTTTTAAGTTCTCTCTTTCATAGTTTATTTATTCAAATTTTATTAAAGTTATAAGGGTTTTCTTAGTCTTAATTTCAATTTCTTGAGTCATGATCTATATAGTGAATCATGATTTAATTTATAAGATGTAATTAATACCCCATATATTTATTTTAAAATATTATTTCATGTAATTCATGATATTTTTAGATCCATGTCTGGTTCTATATTTTAATCTATTTTTATTCGAAATTTACTAAAGTCATAAGAGTTTTATTTTCTCAATTTTTCCCTCATTGATATTTTTTTCTATATTCACCACCTAATTTAATTTTTATGATTTATATAATTATGATGAATGTTATTGATAATAAATTTCATGAAAATAAATGGCATTTTAAAATTCTTCTATTTTTTTCCTTTTGAAAGAGTTTTTAATTTTAATGACCAAGAAAATGGGTTGTATTTAAACACATTGATTAAAATGTTTTAAAGTATTTTACCCAACATTTTTTTCCACATGTTCTTTATATTATTTCAATAATTTTATTTTTGAAAAATAAAATATTAAAAAAATTTATTTTTCATGGAATTTTTTCTTCATTTAATAGGTTATAAAAGGAATTTATTAATACTTTATTCCCTCACCACTTTTGGATCTCTTTACAAAAGTTAGAGAAAAATGGTTTTCATAGAATTTACCGATTGATCTATTTTTCCTAAAACCGTTTAATTTCTTTATTATTAAAATCAATTTTAATGTTTTTATGGATTTTCAAAGAAAATAATTTGATCATTATTCTATAAATTTTTTATTTTTTATACTTACAAAATGGAAATGGTATTTCTTCTTATCTTAAAAAGTATATTTATAAATGTTTTTATAAATAATTTTTTTATCTTTGTTAACATATTTTAAATTTTCA